>CM062819.1:1729122106-1729818107 GCA_031772625.1 Pinus tabuliformis | reverse complement strand
GGAAAAACCTACAAAAACGAAGAAGTAAGGGACCAAAGATAGCCCTTTTGATTCACCTCCGCGAGGGGACAAGGAAGAGATCATGAAGGTCTCTCCACGAAGTGCGATCCATTTGACAAGGCAGAGGATTCCGCGCATACCAACCCCACCCACACCGCCACCAACTTCACCACCTTGACCTCCATCTTCTCTCGTACTACCTCTGCCACCACTGCGAGTCAATATGGCAAGCACGATAAAGTTTTATGTGTTCAAGGGAGTAGGAAATGAAGATTCGGACTAGTTTTGGTTTGTGATAAGGGTCGTATGGGAAGCATAGGGAGTTACAGATGATAATATAAAGAAAGTGACACTGGTTAGCACCCTGCAGGACCACACGCTGACCTGGCATATTAAGCACTCCAATGATAATCCAAATACTGGAATCGCATAAATGTAAGCAGCACTAAACAGAGAATTTAGCTGGCCGAAGTTAGAGGCACAGTCGATCATTGGATTCAAAGAGATCATAATGCTACCAAGCGAGACTCCTTGGAGTTGGATTAGAGGTTGAAGTACACGATTCGCGAAACTAATATGAATCTGACAGATGGACAACATCGCTAATGGTTTATAGCATCGCTAACGCCACATTTAAGGAGCGTGTTATCTCAGCAGAAGTTAATGACTCAGGCAAAGGCCTTAGAGATCGCAATGAGATTGCATGAAACCCCGATGCAGGATCCTAACTTGAGAGTTCAACAGATCCACGCGCAGTTGAAAAACTTATGCCTTGAGATGCAGAGTCTGAAACAGGAGAGGACAGCTCGCTCGGAAGTGCGCGAATAGGTGTGGTGCATAAAATGCAAGGGTCAGTGTCATGATAAGGACCATTGCCCGGTTTTCTCAAATTACCTTGCGGGAGGAGGACCGATGCCATTAAGAATGGAGGCACAAGAAGGACCTAGTGCGGTTCCTGCTTTGTGGTGCACGATTTGTCAAATAGGACGGAAACGTGCTACAGACAACTGCCATTTGTTATAGAAGTACAAGAAGAATTTACTGCAATTGTTTTGTAACTTTTGTAGATCAGTGGGACACGATGAGTGCACTTGTAGAAGCTATGAGATGATGATGGATAGAACTCCCACCTACAGGGTTCAGGCCGAAATGAGACCCCTAGAACAGAATGTAGGAGTGGTGTGAACTAGATTTCAAGGGTGTGTACAAGACTGACGTGAAGGAGGACCTGGAAGAGGTCGCGGACAGTTGATATGCTACAATTGTGAAGGGCCAAGACATTATGCCCATGATTGTACGAACCCAACGCGTCCATCATGTCTATATTGTACCTTGTTTGATCATGAGACGAAAGATTGTCCTACGTTGATAGCTAGGATACGTGACAAGGGAGCGCTACCACCTCCCTTGACTCAGAACCTGCAGATGATGAGGTCTGAGCCGCGCGAGGAAGATCCAAATGTGAACATTATGCTCTGAAGTGGAATCGCGACAGGAGATGACAAAGGCAAACAGCCTGAAGATAGTACTTGGGTTCGCAAGGCTCTGACGAAAGAAGCAGAGTTTGATTTGGAGCGTGCTAAGGAAACCTTCATGGAAGCTAAGAAGAACTTTGTTGATGCCTCCACTTCAGGAAGAAAAGATAGACCGGAGCCGGAAATGGACCCATCTATGCTTACGACGTTCCTGGAAACATGCATGAAGCTACTGCGCAACAGTAAGGCTATAAAGGGACTACAAGAACTCATTAACAGATGCATTGGGACCGTGCAAGGAGAACCACGCATATTCTGGAAGATTGGAAAGCATAAGATGAGGATGGAAGAGAAATGATGTTAACCACGCAGATTGGAGAATATGAGATGGACCAAGTAATTCTGGATTTAGGATCGGATGCGAACATTCTACCGAAGCAGACATGGGAGCGCATGGGGAGGCCTACGCTGCAATGGTCTCCTATTCAACTGCGAATGGCAAACCAATAGAAGATAATACCTATGGGGCGATTGTAGGGAATCACTATGGATATTGAGGGAGCGAGCGCGCTAGCCGACTTTGAAGTAATAGAGATTGTTGATGACAACAATCCCTACCCCACACTCTTAGGAATTGATTGGGCCATTGACATGAATGGGGTGATTAATCTGAAGAAGCGCAAGATGATTTTTGAGAAGAAGTCTCTGCACGTAGTTATACCTTTGGACCCTGCGGAAGGATCGCGCTATACAAAGCCGGTGCGCGACTATGAAAGTGATGATGATTTGGACTGCATCTACAAAATAACCGCGCGAGAGCAAGATTGGGTAAATCCCACCGCGGATGGACAAATTTCATGGGAGCATGAAAGCTCCTGTACTTCAGATTCTGATGAGGAGATAGAGCAATGGCAAAATCGGTTACACGAGGTAACCACGCTGAACTATAATATGATGATAAGATCACTGCGTTGCGTATCGACAGAAGTGAGGGATCTACATACTTATGATGGGTTAAGTGAGGTGGATGCCTTCTTGGATAGATTTGAAAGGGAGATGTCAGAAAAACAATGTTTCCAGGCCTTAAATTAGGTACTGCACGCTATGCCTGCAAGCTGGTGGGGTATGCACAAAGGAAGCTTTGAAAACTGGCGCGCATGTAGGAGGATGGTGCACACATGGTTTGGAAATCCTAGGGTGCGACTGGCTGATAAATACAATGAACAGAATGCTCCGCACGCACATCTATCCAGGTGGGTATAGGCAGGGGCAAACAACCTGCACAAATGCACATGAACTTTGCATTGGGGAATACGGTCAATAAGCATGTGTTGGGGGGGCAAATGTGTAAACATCTCCTCGAATTGGAACGACAGAATGTGGAGAGAATGATCGTGCAAAAGGTTATCCATGCGGAAGCATTTAACATGGTGTGCGAAGCACTGAACAAGGTATGTAGTGCGCAGCGAAGTGATTGGGACCTGCACGTACCAGCAATTTTATGGGCTTATAGGACAACGTGCAAGAAACTGACGGGACAGGCATCTTCTAGGCTGACCTATGGAGTGAACGTTGTAATGTCGATGGAGTATATCATGCCTAGTTCGCGCATCAGCAACACGTGGATATGACGGATCGCGGAGCCTTAGAAGAAGGGATTGCGCAGTTGGAAGAACTCGAAGAAGAATGCTTTGGACCTAATGAAGAGCTTCAGAAGGGTGACCTTAGGCTCCAAGCACTCATGAATGAAAGAGTTTGGTTAAGGAAGAAAAGCGCCATGGAGGAAGCAGAAGTCAAGAAGCTTGAGGAAGGAATAAAGAAGGACTTTTTTTATAGAAAAATCATAGTAATAGAACAAGATGAGTGCGAGTACGTTGACAAACCTGGGGACTACCGCCAAGAGTTTATCAGTTTAATGCATTGGATGGGACCGTATGTTATTAACAAAACCACAGATGGTCGCACAGTGCAGTGATCAAGTTAAAAGGCGAACTCTTTCCAGGAAAAGTAAATGGTAGTCGACTAAAGCCGTATACAGGTGGTTCAGCCAGCTAACTCACCATAGAAATCACAGTCTTAGCACTCCATGAAGTTGAAAGGAAGTGCGGGACTAGAAACTACTCTACCCAGGAGCTGCACAATGTCAAGACTACACGCTAGAGCGAAGTGTCACATGGTCCGCGACAGCGCAAGGGTAGTTGCGCTACCGTGCAGGTTGGCTGGAAAGTGACCGTTGCAGTCACTATTCATGATGTGATACTTGGTTTGAGGCCAAATGGAGCAGGCAACAGGAATTTAAGGCAAAATTTATGGGCTAGAGTTGGGAAAATCTGCCGCCAAGGGAGCATTAATGGACTAGATTTGGTGGGAACGGTCAAATTCGAATTCAAAAGGCGTCAGAAATTACTAAGGGCTTCCCAGTAAACAACACTTGGCTATTTAAGAATTGAGCTATTACGCGCCCAGAGATTTATGAACCCTGATCTATTTGATCTTTTGAAGTCGAAGGCATTATTTGAGCACCTACCTGAACCATTGAGAGATTTGTGGAACAGCAATATGACAGTGTCTGAAGAAGCCATGGATACCCGAGAAATGACTTTGAAGAGGTCGCGCAAGCCATAACGATAGGAGATGCCGTAGAAGGTGTTGAGATTGTTGTAGAAATCCCTAAATCGCTGTGCACGCCGAGGCCCAAGAAAGATAAGCAGCATATGGTTCCGGTGCACGTGTCCCCTTGAAACCCGCTTAGAACTAAATTGATCATGGAAGAAAAGGGGAAAGCGGTTAATGTGGAAACTGATGAGGAGGAGCAAGACCTTGAGGAAATCCTGGTGGAAAAGGAGGAGGATGAAGAAATGGAGGAAGAAACCCAGGGTGCGAACCCTCTAACTAGGCTTCCTACATATGTTCCTTCGCGGAAGGGGAAAGAAAGGGTGCCCAAGGACCTAGATGAGAGAAAGAGCTCTCTATAGACTCCACTGCTATCCAATGATATCGTTTTTGAAGGAGCGCACTTAGGACGGGTTCCAGCTCTAAAGTTTGAAGATTGGGATCTCGTGGACCATGAGAAATTCCCACACTTAGCAACCACGCAGCTCATGCGGCCAAAGAAAAACACTATGGCGGGAGTCATAGAGTTAGAGCCACACAAGTGGTTGCGCGGAGTAGAGAAAGCAAGGTTGTTAAACCTGCTCTGCGTGTCGCATTTCCATCGCACCCTAGCAACTATCTTTGTCATCAGGCAGCTGCTCTGCCTGGTGCATGATGGGTGCTTATGGATGGAGGATCCCATCCCCATCACGGACCACCTAATTCATAGAATTACCCGACTCCCTTGCAAGGGGAGGACCCAATAGATATTTCAGAGGGTAAGAGCAACGATTTTGCCATCGCAGAGGCCATGAAGAAAAAATTCAAGCTAGAGAAGAAGAAGAGAGGGTACGCGATCTCCAGTATCAACAATAATGCAGTCAGAGTTGCGACCCAGATACTGGCTGGCAAGGTTATGCGGAAGTGTCGCACGAATGAGGTGCCCACACTGATGGTAGCACTTGCCGCACAGTGCGCAAAGGGGGTCCAGTTTAACTCGTAAGAGTACTTGTGCAAGGAGTTCCTGGAGATTTTCCTCACGATGCAGGAACACGGGAATACTTTCCACTATGCATGGCTCCTGTTGTCCATAGTGTTGGTAGCTTGGGAATTGCCTGAGGATAGCCAGTTCCCCACGATTGCAAAGGATCTTCTGGAGGCAGCGAAGTACGCTTTGTTGTGGGCAACTAAAGACGCATAAAGGATCAGAGGCAGCAAGATATTTTGGGTGTTCATGGAGATGAACATAAGAATGGGGATTAACCGCAAGCTACGGTTATCGCCCACTGTCTACAATAGTCTGCAGAGCTTCGTGGAGTTCAAGGCGGACTTCCACCACATATATTCGAGCGCACAAGGACCCCGCGAAGAAATGGAACAAGCTCCCCCACCTGGGCACGAACGATGTCATATTTGTCGTACTTGAGTTGTGTTCGCTGAAATGGCACGTTCCAGCCAGCTTCGTAGTGGAATCGGAGAAGTTCGCTGCACAAAGGAAAAATGAAGAGACAAAACTGCGAATGGCATACTTGGTAGAGAATAAAAGGAATGAAGTAGCAGCAGCCAAGGCATAAGAGGTGCGGGACGCTGAGAATGCAACAAAAAAGGAACGCGAGGGCTAGAAGTCACCCTCGCCTAAACAGGAGCCCGAAACAGAGGAAGGTGGCGCGGACCCATAGACAGTGTCCACACAGCTGAAGCAACAACGCCCAAGAGAGTAGGTGGGGCCGCGGAAGAAGTCAAAAGCCTCTAAGACTTCTTTCGACCCGATCACCCTCACTAAGGGGGATCTACATGATATAGGGGAGATGGTGCGCGACGTCACCGTGGAGGAAAATTAGATGGTTTTGGGGGCCATCTGGGAACAGATACAGGAGTTGCAGGTGTGCACTCCTCAGGCTGGTACTTTGTCGACCAACCTCGCAGTAGGCACAGCCGCAGCTGAGGAAATGTTGCACGCCCGCACAACCAACACTATAGTGCTGCCAAAAGGGGCACTAGTTACAGAAAATGAGGCCAAAATGCCTATGGTTAGTGCGCTGAAGGGAGTTGGGATAAACATGGTTGCGCTCCCGCAGGAGACGCTCTATGTTCTATAGGATGGAGTGACTGCAAAGCTGCGGGCCAGGGAGAATCGCGCGCTCCAGGTAATGAGAGAACATCGAATTAACATGGAACAACTGAGCCTACAGCGCGACGAGGTAGTGGCACAGAACCGACAGATTGTGCAGGTGGTTGAAGAAGCCTGCCAGATGGTCCTTGAGTTGGCCATCCTAGCAGAGGCACGCATTCGAAGGTTAGCAGCAGGGGTGCGCAAGGCGTGAGAAGAAATGGCTAAGGTTTTAGCTGGAGCTGAACCTTCAAATAGCTAAGCTGCAGTTGAAAGCGCAGCCTTCAACTTGAGCAGAGGTGAGGGAACAGCATGCCAGCACCATCACAACGGGAATAGAGGAGATTAGCAGTGCAGTGAAGGACTGCACCAAACTTTTGGAAGAGTCGTTCGAGGTCCTCACCACTTTGCAAGATGACCCAAACATAGAGCGCTTAAAAATAGAGGCACATGAGGTGCAACAAAGATATGATGATATAAAAGGGACCATGCAGACGGTGGCCCTTACACAAACGCTTGCGCGGATGTTTCAGGCAAAAGCGCTCAAGGAGAAGTCAGATGCGGCGTGACATAAGGAAGCAGTTTTGAAGGCATGGGTACAACCTTAGATCGTTGAGGCATTCGTCATTATAGCCTCAATTGAATCAAAGCTCACACAGATGCAAGGAACACAGGAGCGGATGTAAGGAAGCAGTTCAAATACCGTGACCTCTGAATAGCGTGTGCAGGAGGTACAGCAGGCAACTGCTCAGTGCGTTGCCAATCTGGCAGCAGTTCAGGCAAAGTTGGGAGGTCTCCGCGCGAAGATCTCTGCACCAACAAAGTGACCTAAGGGCGAGTCACGATGTTTGTGTTGGGGGGCTGTTGGGTGCGGGATCCCCCAAGGGAAGTTTTGGGGCTTAAAGCCCAGATTTTGACTAAATCCAATGTAAAGACTCCACGTTTTGTGGGCACAGAGCACAAACTTGTAAATGAGTCATAGGGTTATCCGCCCTCATTTTTGTAATGTAATGTCGGCTTTAGAGATCTACCCATGGTCTGTGGACCATAGGATTGTATAAATAGAGCAAGGCTCTAAGTTGTAAAGAGAGAAGTAGAGTCATGAATAAAGGATGAAGAATTGAGTCTTATCTAAGTGTAGAGTCGATTCGTTGGGTCGTAGAGTAGGAGAAGGCTATGCAGCTGAGTGCGCAAAGGCCCAGTAGTCCGTAGTTGAGTGCACGAACCCTTGCAGCTGAGTGCGCAGGGCGATTCGAGTCTGTAACCATTGGAAAAATAATAAAGAGAAGTTCCATATCGTTTCTATGTTTCTTTTTCCTATTTTGGGCATTGAATGTATTGGGTATAAATTGCAATTTCACTATTTATATGGTGTGCGAACTTATATGATTGTGTTGATTAAGTGAATATAAGATGAAGTATCTGCTTGCGTGAAGTTAACTAACAATTATAAGGAGGTAAGTAAGATTCGTGGTGTAACTTAGGGAAATAGCGTAGATCGTTGCTTTAGCAACACGAAAGCACCTCAACCCCTGGTTAGGGATGTGCGAAGGCAATTATAACAGGTCGCGAAGGTCTCGCAGGTCAGGACAGTGTGCGAATTCACCTGCGCGAAGGTATTCACAGTTAGACTAAATTGACCCCTTAGACATATCAAGGGTGCGGAAACTTGGTTCCAGCATCCCCCCATACTGCTTCGGGTAAGACCTTAGTCCGCGCTCCGCGGGCTGTTGCCAAAAGGCCAGTAGTGTAGGGATTTTTTTGGCTAATTAACTTTGAACCTGGGTCAGGCCCCCTCAAGCCAACATGCCATAGTGGATAAAGTTGTTGAGTTACTCTGCGAGTACCAAGATCTTTTCCCAACAAAATTTTCGAACTTAAAAGGCATCATGGGTGACTTGGGCATGATGAAAATTACCTTAAATCCGGACGCGAAGCCTATTAAGCAGAGACTGTATCGCCTTAATCCCAAATATAAGGAAAAGGTTCGCTTGGATTTGGATAAGATGCTAGAAGCAGGCATCATCGAACTAGTTGAGGAATCTGATTGGGTGAGCCCGATGGTGGTTAAAGAAAAGAAACATAAGGGAGAAATAAGGATTTGCGTAGATCTAAGGAAGCTTAATGATGCCTGCATCCATGATTCTTTCCCAACACCGTTTACTGATGAGGAACTGGATAATGTTGGAGGGCAGGAGGCATACTCCTTCACTGATGGGTTCACCGGATATCATCAAATTAAGATCGCATTAGAAGACAGGAGTAAAACAAACTTCGCAACGGAATGGGGTTGTTTCTAGTACATGGTAATGCCATTTGGACTTAAGAATGTGTCGTTGATATTCTCTTGCTTAGTCATTGCGACGTTCAAGGAGCTCATTCACAAGTTTTTAGAGGCGTATTTTGATGACTAGACAATGTTTGGGTTAGTAAAGCGCCATGTAGCTAATCTACGCTTAATGTTGGATACGTGCCAAAGATATCAAATCGTGTTTAACCTTAAGAAGTGTTTATTTTGTGTCCCCTTCGGGATTTTGCTGGGTCATGTGGTGTGCAAGCAAGGACTAATGATGGACCCTGCCAAAATCGCGGTAATAGTCAATTTGGAGGCCCTGAGGAGTGTCAAACAGTTGTGCGTATGTTGGGCCATACTGGATATTATCAAAAGTTCATCAAGGTTTATGCTCAAATTACTGCCCCTATGGAAAAGCTATTGAAGAAGGATGATACATTATGTTGGGATGAAGAATTCCAGTGCATCCTGGATGTATTAAAGGAAAATATGGTCACCGCGCTATTCTTGGTCTTCCCAGATTGGAAGAAGGAATTTCATGTG
This sequence comes from Pinus tabuliformis, assembly GCA_031772625.1. Taxonomy (NCBI): domain Eukaryota; kingdom Viridiplantae; phylum Streptophyta; class Pinopsida; order Pinales; family Pinaceae; genus Pinus; species Pinus tabuliformis. The sequence goes on along the minus strand of CM062819.1, from coordinate 1,729,809,094 downwards.
CACGTGGATGACTCCTGTATTGTGTTGGGAGCAGTGCTGACACAAGCCGGTGAAGGAGAGATGGATCACCCTATAGCCTTTGCGAGCAGGAAATTATCAAAGGCTGAGAAGAATTACTCAATGAAAGAGCATGAAGGATTGCTATGGTGTATGCGCTCTAAAAGTTCAGACACTATCTATTGGGTGGACATTTCAAGATGTACACATATCATTCCACCTTGAAATACCTAGTCAATAAGCCTGTGTTGGGGGTGGGGGGGGGGTGATATGCAGATGGTTTTTGTTATTTCAAGAATATGACTTTGAGGTAATTATGAAGCCAAGAAGGTTGAATGCAGGACCTGACCACTTGTCGCGAATTGAAACAGGGGAAGAGCCTACTAATTTGGAGGAAGGGTTACCCAACACGCATCTCTTCGTGATGCGCGTAGCAGATAACCATTTTGGAGATATTATCCACTTTCTGACTATAGGGATGGCTCCAGAGGGATATACCAATCAACATGAGAAGGAACTAGTGGTGCGTGCGGTTGATTTTTCGGTGATTGCCGAACATTTGTATAAGATGGGCGTTGATGAGATATTGCGAAGGTATGTACCTGATTTTAAACGAAGTAGCATCCTAGGTGAAGCTCATGGAGGGGTTGCAGGAGGATATTCTGAGGAAAGAAAACAGCCAGAATATTTTGCACGTAGGGTTATGGTGGCCTACACTGCATAGAGATTCTAAAACATATTATATGGCATGTGATGCATGTCAGCGAACGGGCAAACCATCGCGGAGGCATGAGCTGCCACTGAACCCTCAGGTATCATTGTGGCCATTTGAGAAATGGGCAATTGACTTTGTAGGACCGATTCCGCCCCTAGGCAAGAAAACAGGTGTGTGTTATATCATCACTACGACGGAGTATCTAACCAGATGGGCAGAGGCACAACCTGTGAAGGATTATACAGGGTCCATAGCAGCAAACTTATTGTTTGAATACGTGTTAACTAGATTCGGTTGCCCAAAAGTATTGATGAGTGATCGCGGTACACACTTCCTCAATGAAACAATCAGTGCGCTGACTCAAGAGTTCCAATTTTATCATCAGAAGAGCACATCGTATCATGTAGAAATTTTGAATAATATAACACTTATTCACAGAAATTATCCTGATTATACACTATTTGCGGAATACATGCATAATACATAACCTCCTCTACGTTGATCATCGATTTTGCGGAATTAAAAACAATGAAACATCAATCGCATGCGCACATTAACACAGTATGTAATGGGGAAAGCATACATCTAAAAACCCCGAACAATCTGTATATTATAATGATAGAGAACGTGTAACAATACATAGTACAATACTCCTCACAAGTACTCAGTACTATCTCCACCTGCTACACACAAACTAGCTCAGATTTGAATCAAGTCACAGGTTCAAATCTCCTCCACTGTTTGCCTGCCTCTACTGCGCAATCCAATGTGAGAATAGGAATGATCCAAGCTTGTTTTCCTTTAGCTTGTATTGCGTAATCCTCATTGGAAATCTCAATCAATGATTGTGCAAATCTCATGCACAACTATAGTCACAACTTATAGTAGTCTCCACCTCTAACACCTGTCTCCACTGAACTGTCCATGCACTGAGTTAACTGATGTATTCTTTAGTTGCTTTATGAGTTAATAATTAGTGAATTAATTAATAATTAATTCACATCACTCATCACTAGTGTATTTGACAGTTAGACTAAATACAACTAGTTCAACTAAGTCAAACTGAACACAACTCCATCAACTCCTCAATCAACTCCACCAAACTCAATCACTTGAGTTCTAACTGAAGTCCATCATGCAATAGCTCAACTAACCCATAGGAAAAGCGTATTTCCTTCTGACAGTTGCATGTGCCACATCCGTAGCTCGAATTGAAGTGCTGCAAGAGGATAAGATAATGTTTATAGTCCAAATATTATTAAGAGCTAATAATATTCCATTGTTCTATTTTTAGACTGGCAGTCTAAAAATAGACTCCACCCATATGTCTAAAAATAGAAGTCCATCTATTTTCACCAACATGACCAATCATCCATAAATAGCATCCTACAACTCATAGACCATGATCCATATGTGTAAAAATAGACATAGTCTAAAAATAGACTTTGCGCCAAAAATAGCCTACGGGCCCACTTAGTGCAGGCGACTTCTTTTCACTAAGCTCCATCATCTTGTTGCATTTTCAACACTCCTTCTCAACAAGATATGGATTATCTGCAACCCCTATCCTGCAACTCTGGAATGTTCTGCATGCAACACATTTGCCCGGTCCACTTGCTCCAACAACACTTGGAACAAAAAACACTCCCAACTGACCACTCTGTTGGGCTAGGAACATACTCTGATGCTAAAGCTCTACCTGCTGCTGACAAATGCTCCCTCGCTAACATCTGCGCTACTGCAACATCTCCATGCATCTCGCACCATTGCACACCTCTCTGTGCCACATAGCACTGTACAAAACACTTGTGCTTCTCGCATTGCTGCAGCCTACTAGCTATGCGTTGTCCTGGGATTCCCTACATTGTCGCTCTCTTTGTTTCTCCATCCGCATCTGTCTCTACCTAATCAGTCAGTTCCTGCTACTCCACATCGGGGCTCCCGTAGCAAGGTCTCATCCAAGAGGTTGGGTACCTCAAGGATCCTGCCCCTCCTCCTTGGGACGATCACTCTATATCGCCCCACCTCCTACCTGGAGGTATGGCTGCATGTGATCCCTCAGCCCACCTGGCTCGAAGTTTCCCCCTACTGTAGGTCTCTGCATGAGTAGATGTCTCTACTCAATCTCCTCTCAGCTTCCCTTGTTGTGGTTACTCCACAACCTCCTGAAGCTGCTGCACCAATCGTGGCTCCTCCACAATCGTCTAAGACTTCTTTTGGCTCTGCATGTTGAGAGGTAATATACGCTCCCTCTCAACCACCAAGTCTCCATCAGTTGCCTCACTGCTTAAGGCTTTGCATGCATCTTAAACCTCAAGAGCATACAGGTTCTTGACCCGTGAACCAATCTGCTTCACATGTCTAGTGATGATGTGTCCAAGGAAAACCTTTCCCTTACTGAAGACTACATCATAGCCTCTGTCTTCTAGCATCGTGATCAACACCAAGTTTCTCTTCAGTCCTGGTACATACTTTACATTGGTCAAGGTAAGGCGAGCTCCATGCTCCCTCTGAAAAATAACCGTGCCTACACCTGAGACGTTATACTTCTCATAATTACCCATCGCTATGAGTATCTGGAGATCTTTCTCCTCCAAAGTACTGAACAAACTCTTGCCACCGATCATGTGGAAAGAAGCTCCACTGTCAAGAAACCAACCACTTCCCACCATGGATGAAACCATGCATGCAAAGAGTGTGAAATCCAACTCAAGCTGTGAAGCAAGAGCCTCACCTTCAGATCCTTCCCCGGATCCCTTCTTGGATTTCCTTCGTCGACAATTTGCAGCATAATGGCCCACCTCATGACAACGAAAGCATCGCACTTTCGATTTGTCAACCTTCTTCCCATCATTGGAAGAACTGGATTCGGAAAGAGAAACCTTCTCCTTCCCCTTCTTTGCTTTGGCAGCCAAAGCGCAATTTTCTTCCTCAGATGCCTTTGATGAAGATCCATCCCTGGTATTCCGCCTGATCTCCTCTTGCACAAGATTCGACCAAAGTCTCTCCCATCCTGGCAATTTCTCCCGACCATTGACAGAGTCATGATAGGAATGCCAACTCTTTGGAAGACAAAGGAGAGCCAAGCTCACCAAGTCCTTATCATCGACAGTCAACCCCACTCTTCCCAGCTCATCCCGGCATTGGGTGAACTTCATGAGATACTTGGGCATACTGTCTCCATTCTCACACTAATGTTTCTCAATTTATCCTTGAACACCAACTTCCTCTGGTCGCTCTTGCTTTGGAATAAATCTGTCAACGCTTTTCACATCAAGTATGGAGAAGCCTTTCCATGCAGGCTCGATACAATGTATCCTTCACGCCCTCCAACAGAATCCTTCGACACTTTGTTGTCTTCTTTTGCCAAGCCTCCACGTGAGTAACATCAGTAGGCTTTGGGACCTCAACATCTATGAACTCCTTCAACCCATTATCATCTAACACCGCCTCCATCCTATCTTTCCATGCAATATAATTTGAGCTACCTTCAAGGGCATACTCCAATCGCAATCCGTTGAAAGACATTTCAACTTTGACACCAAGAAAACACTGCTGCAAATTCGAATTCCACCAGCTCAAAAATCAACCGCTTCTGATCTAAAATTCGTGAGAACAAAGTATTTCTCGTACAAAGATTGACTGTATGGGCTTTTACCAGATATCTCACCTTCCAAAAGAAGGATGAATCCAAACGCTACCTGGCCCGATTATAGACTCTACCTGAAGAAATAAAATGTAAACACTTTCTGAATAATAGATCTGATGATCAACTTCGCTCTGATACCATGTAGAAATTTTGAATAATATAACACTTATTCACAGAGATTTTCCTAATTATACACTATTTGCGGAATGCATGCATAATACATAACCTCCTCTACGTTGATCATCAATTTTGCGGAATTAAAAACAATGAAACGTCAATCGCATGCGCACATTAACACAGTATGTAATGCAGAAAGCATACAACTGAAAACCTTAAACTATCTGTATATTATAATGATAGAGAACATGTAACAATACATAGTACAATAATCCTCACAAGTACTCAGTATTATCTCCACCTGCTACACACAAACTAGCTCAGATCTGAATCAAGTCACAGGTTCAAATCTCCTCCACTGTTTGCCTGCCTCTACTACGCAATCCAATGTGAGAATAGGAATGATCCAAGCTCGTTTTCCTTTGGCTTGTACTGCGCAATCCTCATTGGCAATCTCAATCAATGATTGTGCAAATCTCATGCACAACTATAGTCACAACTGATAGTAGTCTCCACCTCTAACACCTGTCTCCACTGAACTGTCCATGCACTGAGTTAACTGATGTATTCTTTAGTTGCTTTATGAGTTAATAATTAGTGAATTAATTAATAATTAGTTCACATCACTCATCACTAGTGTATTTGATAGTTAGACTAAATACAACTAGTTCAACTAAGTCAAATTGAACACAACTCCATAACCTCCTCAATCAACTCCACCAAACTCAATCACTTGAGTTCTAACTGAATTCCATCATGCAATAGCTCAACTAACCCATAGGAAAAGCGTATTTCCTTTTGACAATTGCATGTGCCACATCCGTAGCTCGAAATGAAGTGCTGCAAGAGGATAAGATAATGTTTATAGTCCCGTTGAAGCCCCGAAAATCGGGTCTACAACAAGGGGGATACCCGTCGGGTCCGGACCTTGGTTGGCAGCTCCTTTTCCATTTGGTATAGCGGATCCGACTAGGGATATGGGACCAGTTTCCCAATTTGTGTGTGTGTGTGAGAAAGATGGATATTTCTGTTTCTAATAGTTTCGAAATGGAATACTTCTACCCTAATTCTAATCTAATAATAATGAAATTATATTCTAATAAACAGAAATATGTAAATCTACACTAACCCGGGGTGAGATCTTTCTTCTATGCAATCTAAAATGATTTCAAACAACAACTGGTAACAAAGATCATTCAGCTGCTATGAGAAAAGAATTCAATAAAGATGAACCACCTTGTATAAAAATTTAACGAAACAGTTGTGAAGAACATATCACATAATGAGTTATTCATACACTAAGCATAAATAAATAGCTATCACCGTACAAAAGTGCCAAATGATAACTCAGGGATTCATACATCAATATATAAATAACTGAACTGAACATCACTCTAACACAAGGCAGAAATAGTTAAGAGATAGAAATACCATTTATAACTAGTCCTACTCATGAGCTTCAAGTGATAACGATTTATCTCTTCTTTATCAAATATCCACTAAGATTACAAAATTGCAACATCAGTAGCAGATATCAAATGCAAACATCAATAAATCTTGTTCCATTCATTCATCAAAACCTCCTCAGAGGGTACATAAGTGCATGTTATGGGGATAAGTTTTTGATAAATTTTAGGACCCTTCTCTAAATGCATGAGAAGGGTTTAAATACTACTAACTAAATCTAAAAATAAATTATTACAAAAATATAGAATGTGGTTTAAATGACCGTCCTCTTTTCAGGAAAATAAAACAAAACTAAACTAAAATTGAATCTAAAATTAAACTACTTCTGTATTTGGTCCTTGCAATCGCACGCATGCAGCATCTGTTTGAGAAGAGTCAGATGGAAGACTCTCGCTTTTAGCTGAGCTGAGAAAACAGAATCAACAAGAGTTGGCGCCATCTTTTCGGCCGCATTGATGATACACTTAACAGTCATCCACTGGCTATGTGGCTTTACCAAGTAAGTCCAGTAATAATCCCAGTTCAACTTGGTTAACCCTTGGATTGCTTGTGCCTTTTCTTTTGCCTTCTGCTTCCAATCTGTCTGTAGTTTTTGTGTGTTAGGTAAATATCCTGGAGTGGTCTCTGTGATTAAATTTTCCCTGTGCAAATTTTCATTTACACAATCAATAATACTGCTTGCTGCCGTGGCTGCTCCTTCTGCTGCTTGCTTTTCCTACCTGATTTGCTCGTCCCATTTGTTAAAGAGCATTTCTCTGTGATTTTCATTGATCCTTGGTGCACCTGCTCTTTTTCCTTCGTCTGTTTCTTGCCAAGGCAAATATTCAGTCACCCGTTTATCAATTCGATCATAGCCACTTCGTAAATCTACCACTTGATTACTAGTTTTAACACTTATTTCATAATAATAGCTCCACTGCGATATCTTTTGGCCCAACGTTTCTTGCTGCTGTAGTAATTGTTCATTCAAGGAAATGGACTCTGTGATAAATTCTATGAGTTTAGGATTGTCCTTGTGCATCTCATGTAAATCCTGTAACTGCTTTCCTTTTTCATCCAAACTTTTCTGATATCCTATTTGCATCTGCTGGAAGTCCTAATTTAACCTCTCAAGCTGTTTCTGTGCTTCATTTGTTGGCGTTAGCTTGTTGCAACTGTTGTTGCAATACCTGTATCTGGTCTTCCTTTTCTTTTAGTAATTGTTGTACCTCAGATGCTTTATCAATAGTCGCAGAGGCATATGCTCCTGCGATCTGAGATAGTTTGGTGAGATTCTCAGTAGGATTGCTAGTGGGAACTTGCCACAGGACATCTAATTGTTCTGCGTCTTGAGAGAGCATGTTTTCCAATTTCCTTTTCTTCCTTTGTCTTCTTACTACTACTTTGTGTTGTGGGCCATAAAATACATCAAGAGGGGGGATTTCTTCTATTTTGAGCATAAGCTCAGAGTATGGGGCAATAGGGATATGCTCCATATCTGAGTCATTGCTGACTGTTCTTGTGATTACTTCTTTTGTTACCTGTGCATTGTTCACAGGTGTTTTTATGGTTTTTCCTTCAAGATTGATCAAGTCATTGAAGGTTTCCCATTCTTTATCTAGTTCAGTTGTGACTGGCGGTGTTTGAATGACGAGAGGGGGAGGATCTTTTTTGCGGGGAGGCAATAACCTATTGCTGTAGAAGTTCCGTTGACTGGGCAGTATCCTTTACTGACCCTTCGCTCTTATCCTGTTCATTTCTGGATCTTTTAGAATTTTCAAACATTTCTTTTTCTGACTTGGATTTAGATCCGTTTGTGCTTGAACTCCCGCTGAGACTAACACTTGGAGTTGGTTCCTTTGCGGGTTTTAGGCGTAGTTTCTCTAAAGGAACATTGGATAACCTTCTTTCTCTGTATATTTTGAACTTCTGAAATTCTTCTGGAGAGAATTGCAATTGGGCTGCATGCAGAATTTCTTCAAATGTGCTTTTCTGTTGGAATATATCATCGAATAAATCCTTTTCTCCAGAAAACACTTTTATCTTGACTGTAGTAGTGAAATTCTTGGCAACATCATTAGGGTCAAATGGTCTTCCTGAAAATTTGAATAACTGCAGACACGTTATATTATTAACTTCTGTGAATGCGTGGCCTACATCAAAAAGCGAAAAGGCCCCACAAGCTACAGGAAACTGTGGCCATATAGCTTTCTTTTTGTCCTTCAAATCTTTAGTTAGACCGCCTTCCCCACAAGTTTGATAGGCAATCTCTCGAGCTAACAGTTTATCAGGGATATAGGACATGAGGAGAAGCAGAACTTCCAAATACCCTGACATAAGTAAACAATTCCTCCTCGAACCATCTTGCGATAGGGAGGATGTCTACCTCTGCTTTAGGAGAACATCTCAGAGCGTCTTTTTCATACAACATTCTGTACAAGGGCAGCATAATTCCATGACAAATCTGGTAAAAGTATGGAGTGAACTTAGAGTCCCATAATTCTTTATGATATACATGGATGGGTAAGAGGTCTTGAGTTGTCCACTTCCAACCCATAACAGGAAATTTAAACACATAACATATCGCATCCATTACATATGCCGATAGGTAAAAAGGACGATAAATTCTCTGAGCTCCAGTTCTTTTGGACCGGTAACTTACAATGGTCGTGACTAGGTTATCAGACAGATTTCGGCCCAATCTACAATAGTGGCATTCGTGGCAGCATCCAATAACGGTAGCCATTCAGATGAAAATTCGTTGATATCTGGCATTCCAAACAATCTATAGAGCATGGCAACAGCAAAGCAATATGGGGAGGTGAGAGAACCGGTACTGTACATACCGTGTTTATCTTTCTTCAACAGTTCGTCCCTCCTAGACCAGTGTTTGGTGGTTTCTGCCAGGTCCTGATTTTCTTTTGCAAATTTCTCCATAAACTGCTTGTTATAAGTTGCTTGTGGCTCTGGTAAATGATACATGAGCTTTAAATCCTGTGTAGCGAATGAGCCAATAAGTCCCTGACCTTGAGTTTTAAACTGTCTGTTTCTAATTTCTGCGTTGTCCAGTATCCACTTCACCATGTCCGTGTATGGGAGAATTTTAGGCCTTGCTACTATTCGGTGTAAGAATGAGCAAGCTAGCTCTGTGAGGGATGCTTCAGAAGAACCATTTGAGCCTGCGGTAGCAACTACTTCCATTACTCTGGGATTCTCCTCTTCGAGCAGATTATACATGCCTTCCCACATAGCAATTCCCGCGTCTCTGTTACATGCCGTGTCTGTATACAAGGGCGCCATTTCCTTTTCTTCTGAGCTCGGGGCTTTGCTTTTCTTTCCCATTTTAACCTGCGTATTGCTTTGTATTGGCTTATGTTCTCCATTCCTGCAATTCACAAGTGAAGCGAAAATGAATGACAAGGAAGGGTGATAGGAAAGTTTTAAATGCCGCAGACACATCAAGTATACCACCTTATGTGAGATGATTTTTTTCGATAAGCACGAACCCATATTCCATTAATAACTGACAACTACCTTATTTATTAGCATTAAAGCGCATAACCAGGTGTCAGCTTATGGAAAATACTTTTCTTGAATAGCGTGCCTGAAAGATCTGCGATGGAGCGATTTTGCGATTTGCTTCGCAATATCGCAGATCGCAACATCGCAAAATCATAACATCGCAAAATTGATCGCTCATGACATTGCATTATCGCAGTATCACTGTATCGCAATATCGTTGTATCGCTATATCGCTGTATTGCTATATCGCAATATCGCAAATCGCAGAAACGTTACATATGACAATCTTTATTAACTCGTTTTCTGTGCAATGCGATTTTGCGATCAGCGTCATCGCATATCGGTAAATTAAAGTTTTTCAATGTAAATTGTGATGTATGCGATGCGATATTATCGCGATCTCGCAAATGTTGGAGTTCGGCTTGTAAGGTGTATTCCATTATTTGATTGTGATGTGATATTCTTAAGGAAAGATTGTGTCTTACCTTATCTTAAAACTTAGATTTTTGGATTTTTTAAGGGGGGATTCCTAAGCTTATGATGGTAAGTTTATTAGAAAAGGAAATTTAAACACTACTTTGATTTCCCAATTTTTTTGGTAAGGGTCCCCACTTATTTAGTATTAGGAATAACACTAAATAAGAAGGGGGGTTGTTGCTGGCCACAACAATTGGCGATTCACTTGGAAGAACCAGTTATCTCTGCTGCTTTTTGAATTTTCAAAACTTCCGAAACATAAAATTTTCCAGAAAGTTAAACTTTCTTATAGAAAGATAAAGTACATTATACTTTAACCATTCAATGACATTTTGTTTCAAATATTTTCAACTTTGATTATTTGCTGCCTCAAGCTAGTCCTTATATTTACATCAGTCATTACTTGGCTTGTAAAGATAAAACAAAGTCTTCTCTGTAAACCAATTTTAAATATGCTCATTTGTCGTAGGTAGAACCTCTGCTGCCAGCAGGCGTTTATAGCCTCGACAGGGTTACCTGTTACCTAGCAATGATCCTGTGTTCTACTTAAAGAAACCCACAATTCCCAAAGAAGAATCCGCATCCACAATTCTTGCTTTGATTTTCTTTTTTTATTCTTAAAGAGCAATGTCTTGGTTTGGTAGCCAATTCATGACACAGTCATTCACTGATTTATAACTTTTCTAAACAAGTTGGCTCGTGATGAGACCCCTTGTCTTTTGATTGTAACAATCTCGAGTCATTGCCCTGTTGTGGTATGCAGTATTGGCAAAGTCAGCAAGCTATAATATCTGTGATTATCATAAGTCGGCTCGTGATGAGACCTCTTACTCTTTTAAGATAAAGTGTATCCTTGGATTGTTCCTCTGAAAGTTGTGATTTCCTTAGTAGGGAGGAAGTCATTGTTTCCTTAAGATAGCTCTGGATGACAATAATAGAGTTTTTTGGAAATAGTTGTTCTACAGAAAGTCTTTATTTTGTTATTTGATACCTTTCATTGCACTAATATAAAACAATTTCTCACTAAAGGTTGTTTTCATCAAATTTTATGAAGTTGAAACTAGTATCATATCTAGGCTAGAGTTTTTAACTGTATCTTTCAATAATAAAGATCAATGTTCCAAAAGATTTGCTATTTATACAAGCGAAAGATCAATATTTGAAAGAGAATTGGTGTCTTTTTCGTAAATGCCTATTGTAACCATTCACAACTAGTTTTATTATGAAAAGAAAAACAACTACTCTACAAAAATAGAAGAATATTCTTCTATGGAAAGTTTTTCTCAAAAATATGACCATTAACAAGTAGAGAATCTCTTTTCCCTGTTAGATCTTGTAACATGAAGGTAGATGGACCTATGACTTCTATGATCTGGAAAGGACCAAGCCACATCCTTTGAAATTTTATATGTTTTCCCTTTTCCTCATGAGCCTTGTCCCATTTTAAAACTAGATCTCCCATCTGAAAATCTTTTCTGGATATCATATTAGAATCAAAAGAGGCCTTTACCAATGCTTGATGATGAGCGTGAGTTATCTTAGCCATTTCTCGTTGTTCTCCTAATTTAATTAATTCCAGCTGCCTAAGTTGTAAAGAGGAAGTTGGTACCTCATCAATATATCGAACCAAGGCTAAAGAGGGAATTACCAGATGTGTTGGAAGAACCACTTCTTTCCCATAAACTAAATTAAAGGGAGAAGTGCCGATAGAGGCTTTCTGTGTTATTCGATCTGCCCATAAATCATATTTTAAAGACTTATGCCAATTTTTATGATTTTGGTCAATGGTTCACTTAATAATTCTAATTAAGTTCTTATTTGTAGATTCAGCTAACCCATTCCCTTGTGGATAATAATTCGCCGAGTATTTAAGCTTGAAACCCCTTTTGAGTGTGAATTCATTCATTGCATTACCAGAAAAGTATGATGCATTATCAAACATTAAAGCGAAAGGCAATCCAAACCTGGTGATTATGAACTGATCTATGAATTCAATGATATTTTCAGCATTAGTTGTCTTAAGTGAAATTGCTTCTACCCATTTGGTAAAGTAATCTGTCGCTGTGAGGATGTATCTATGTTGTTTAGAAGAGTGAGGAACGATCTCACCTATTATGTCCAATCCCCACTGATCAAAAGGTTGTTCGATGGTAACTGGTTGCAGTGGCAAGGATGGTTTCTTTTGTCTTCCAGCAGCGGTTTGACAAATTTGGTATTTCTTTACATAGTTGTGTGCATCTTTGAATAATGTGGTCCAGTAATAGCCTGCACGTAAGATCTTATGAGCAGTGGTGTCTCCAGCATAATGTCCACCTGCTGGCCCATCGTGGAGTTCCTACAAGACTTTTTCAGCTTCAGATTTCTCAAGACATCTAAGAAGAAGAGAATCATAATTTATTCTAAAAAGAATGTCATTCACAAATTGGTATTGTTTGGATTTTAATCTTAGGGCTCTTTTCTTGGTATGATCGAGGTTTGAAGGTGCATATCCATTCTTCAAATAATAGATAATATCAGCATATAATGACTCAGCATCGTTTAGGCTTACGTCGTACACTTGTACCTATTCGGATGGATTTTTGGGCATTAGCGATGCTCCTGCCAGCATTTTGCAAAAGCCTTGACCTTTTACAATATTTGTTGGTCTGATTTCTACGTCGTATTCTTGTAAGGTAGTAACCCAATTTGTCCTTTTCTCACCCACATCCTTCTGTAGTAGAAGATTTCTTACCGCTGGAAACGGTACTATGATCTTGGTATGTGTTTTGAGTAAAAAAGGTCTGAAATATTTAATTGCTTTGAAAACAGCATAAGCTTGCTTCTTCACATTTGAATAATTCAATTCAACACCTTGTAAATTAGAACTGAAAAAAGCAATTGGGGCTTCCGCCTTCTCTTGATTTGCTTGAGTGAGTATCGTAGCATATGATTTATCTAAGGCAAATGTGTACAAAATAAAAGGATCGGAAAAATTTGGAGTTGCTAAAGATGGAGCATTAATAAATTCTTGTTTGATTAGATTGAATGCCTCATGTTCATCTTGGCCCCATTTAAAATTTGCATTCTTTTTAATCATGGCTTGTAAAGGAGATACGATTCTTGAAAAATCTGGAACGAATCTCTTTACAAAGTTGATCTGACCAAGGAAAGATTGCATGGCTTTTTTATTGTGAGGTAGGGGAACTGAGGAAATTTCTTTGATTCTGTCAGAATCGATGTGAATTCCATATTTTGACACTATGAATCCTAGAAGTTTTCCTTCACTTAATGCGAAAAAAAAAAAAAAAAAAGAAGAAGAAAGAAAGAAAAAAGAAAGAGTTTTTTTTTCTGGTTAAGTGAAATTCCATACCTTAAACAACGTTGGAAGATTTGTTTTAAATCCCTGAGATGATTGTTTCGTTTCTTGGAATAACCAGTAATATCATCCAAATAGGTTACTACTGACTTATTAACTAACCCTTTGAATGCGATGTCCATGGCTCTCTGAAATGTGGCACCAACGTTTATAAAACCAAATGGCGTCTTTTGATATGCATATGTGCCCCACTTAGTTCTGAATGTCGTTTTTAATTGATCGTCGGGATGTACCAGCACTTGGTTATATCCTGAGAATCCATCCAAGAATGACATTAATTCTGAGCCCGCAACTGCCTGCAGTATTTGTTCCATAGGAGGTAAAGGAAAATTATCCTTTTGGCAAGCGTTGTTAAGGTTTCGAAAGTCAATGCAGATTCTAATATCTCCATTTTTCTTTCTAACAGGTACCATATTGGAAACCCATTTGGAATGTCTAATGGGAAATATTATTTTGGCTTTCAATAACTTGTTGAGTTCAGTTTTGATCTGATTTTCTAAATTTGGATGGATCTTTCTCAACTTTTGTTGGACAGGTTTTTCATTATCTATCATTGGGATAGTATGTTGGATGATGGAAGTGTCATATGTTTTGAGTTCATCGTAATTCCAAGCAAAGACACTTTTGTATTGTTTCAAGAGACGGATATATGCTAATTTCTCTTCAGGGGCTAGGCCAAGGCCTAAGTTGATATTCTGTGGTTTGGCCTCAATTCCTAGATTTACTAATTCATAATTCAAAGTTGAACTTTGGAGTTTTGAATTGGTAGATCTTTTGAATCGATCTTTCAAATCATAAAGGTCTTCTAATTTGACTACTGATTTAGGTATAGCATTGTTAGTACTATCCTGTAGCAATTGTTAATCATGCTGGTCTTCATCAATTATTGATTGGTGTAGGATCCTTCAGATGTGAGAAAACTCACAATATCAGGATCGTCATTGAAAATCCTCCAATTGGTAATGTTATCAAGGATAGATGGTCTAAAAATTAATTCAATTGAAAATCGGTCAGGGCTAAAATCTTCTGAAGGAATGAGCTTGGAAGCTACGTTGGCTAAGAGGTCTGCGCTAGCATTCTGGAGTCTAGGAATTGAGGAAATATTAAATGTTATAAAATGTTTAGTCAGATCTTGAACTAAAGATTGATAATGCTTTAAATGACCTGATAAACAGTGTATAGTATTACGTACTTGTCTAATTACAACTTCAGAATCTCCGAAAACTTGCAGGTATTTGACGTCTAATCTGATTGCCTTGTACAAGCCTTGGACTAGAGCTTTGTATTCTGCGGTATTGTTGGTGCACTCGAATTCGAGTCTGCAAGTTAGCACGATTTTATCTCCCTCTCGGCTTACTAACACACATCCTGCTCGTGGTCCTTCGTTAGACTTAGAACCATCAAAAAATAATTTCCAAAACAAAGATTTATTTACAGGACTATCTATAAAATTAATGCATATAGAACTATCTGTTTGAGAAAAAATTTCTACTTGAGACAAAACTGAATGTTCTAAGTACGCTGAAGTGTGAGCATTAAAATTTCCTAAGAAAGAATCAACTGAATAGTTGCCTATGATGTTAGAATTGTATGCTACTGGTTCATTTTCTCCCTCGAGTTCTGTTACTATGTGCTTCTGATGTCGTTCCCGTTCAACTTTTATCTGATTTGGTTTACCATTATAAGGGAGCCACATGTGCGACCAGTCAGTTGCAAAGTATCCATGAAGTTTTTCTGACCAGTCTGTGCTAAGAATCAAGCCATAAAATTCAAGGATATCAGCAACTAAAATGTCGATAACTTGACATACCTTTGGGTTGGATGACAGCCTTATGGTAACCTGATTTAACTCGCCAATTACTTCGACTTGCGATCGATCTAGCTGGACTATGCGTACAGCGGATCTCTGTGGTTGAACATTCAATTTTGTGCAAATTGATCTTGGTAAAATATTCGATGAAGCTCCATAATCAACCAAGCAATTATGCACATTTTTATTGAAAATTTCATAAGTAAGGAGAAATGGGGGAGTATGCGATCTCAATCTTCATCCAATTAATGCGATATCGTTTGGATCAACTTTATTCATCGTATTAGTTGGAGGTCTTCCCATATCATGGGAAGCTTAAGAGATTACAGCAGCTGATAAAGTTGCAACTGGCACAGCATGTAATTCTTTCAAAAGTACTTTCTGCTGGTGTTTTAACTTGCTCAATTCAAAAAGAGTAATATTGGCCCTAGTCTTTTTCATTTCTTCTACGATGTTATACTCCATTTCATCTAAAGCGATTAGCGTTTTAGATGGAGTAAATGTGTCTGTTTGGACTAGGCTGGTTTGAGTCGCTTTGGGTGATGTTTTCTTGGCTGCGACTTTATCCTTTGTCACCGAGCTTGCGCTCTTTGGCTTAGGTGTAAGTTGAGGAGGATCAAGCTGATTTCTACTACGAGTACTAACCCGGAATGCCTCTTGATCTTCTTCATTTGGGAGGATGAAATCCTACATACCTTGTAATTCTACAACTTATTCTTCATCGATATGTTCTTCAGTAGTGTTTTCCTCTTCTTCTTCTTCTGACTCAGCATTTGATATAACGTTAGGAGATTTGGAATCAGTTGAAGGATTTCTTTTAAAAGGCCTGTATGGCTTTTTAGAAGAAGTTTCTGCCACTTTCTTCTTGATGTCGACCATTTCATTAGACATGGTCTTTAAAACTTTTTGTAATCCTTCTAAATCAAATGGATCTTTGGGTTGTTTTTTCCTGGGATCTTCTTTGAAAGAGACCTTCTTAGATTTTCGTTCTTCCATCGCATTTTTCTTTTCTAGGGCCGTAATACGTTTCTCTACTGCTATCGCTTCTTTCATGTTTTCAACTAAGGTTGTTTTATTAGCCCTATCAACAAAGATTGCTAAGTTTGATGGTAAAGCAGTAATGTACCATTCACTTTGCACTTCTTCACTAGGCTGAGAAGTAGTAGGAATTTTGTTTAAAATTTTATTGAAACGTAAATTGAAATCTTTGATAGGTTCTCTTGACTCAGCCCTAAGATTAGACAAGTCATTGATCAGTGTCGCTGTAGACCTGTCATCACCAAACTTGGTCAGAAATTGTTCTTGGAAGATGTCCCAACTAGTAATAGATCCAGAAGGTAACGAGAAATACCATGATCCGGCTATCCCCTGCAAAGTATAAGGGAAAAGTCGAACAACAACATCCTCATTAACAACTCCATTAAGATTTATAGATAACATAAAGTTATTTATATGTTCTTCCGCTAGCATGCCTGCCTCAGGGCTAAACTTAGGCAGCCATTTTTCAGCATGGGCTGGTAACTGACTCAAGGATGCAGGCATTAAGACTGCCCCTGGGTTATTCCATGGAGTTTGGGCCATTGCTGAACTACTAATAGAGGAAAGTGCAGAACATGATCCTTGTGGTTGAGAAGATGAGGATATTACGACTCCAGATGGTTGAGAAGGAGTTGAGGAAGTTGTAATAGGCTGATGGACAATGATCTGAAGTGGAGGAGTGGATGGTTGACTTCGCGGTGAAGAGGTTGAGATGGATGATGATGATGAAAGAGTCTCACTATCGGATCCTTTAGGAGACTTCCTTGCTCTTTTCCTAGTAGGTAGAGGTAATTCGGTTGGCTGAACACCAAACTTTTCACTCTTTAACCTGGTAAGAGGATGAGCATGATTATATTGCAAAGTCACGCTGCCTTGAGATTTATCAGAATTTTGAGGAGATATTGAAAATCACTGAAGTTTGTGGATCAAAGATTCAACTTCAGGAGGTTCAATAGTAGATTGTTCTGAAATATCAGGGTTTGTAGCAGCGGTTGTTGCTCCAACAACTTCTAATTCTGGATTTAAGGTTTCTGAATGTAATGGAGAAGTCGGAGGAGATGGTGAGGGTGATTTACTCTCAGAATGGTATTTAGATTTGGATTTGCTTGCCATTCACAGTTTGGGGGCCCTCCTTCTAGCGCCAAATATGTTGAAGCCCCGAAAATCGGGTCTACAACAAGGGGGATACTCACCCGGTCCGGACCTTGGTTGGCAGCTCCTTTTCCGTTTGGTATAGCGGGTCCGATTGGGGATATGGGACAAGTTTCCCAATTTGTGTGTGTGTGTGAGAAAGATGGATATTTCTGTTTCTAATAGTTTCTAAATGGAATAATTCTACTCTAATTCTAATCTAATAATAATAAAATTATATTCTAATAAATAGAAATATGTAAATCTACACTAACCCGGGGTGAGATCTTTCTTCTATGCGATCTAAAATGATTTCAAACAACAACTGGTAATAAATATCATTCAGCTGCTATGAGAAAAGAATTCAATAAAGATGAACCACTTCGTATAAAAAGTTAGACGAAACAATTGTGAAAAACATATCACATAATGAGCTATTCATACACTAAGCATAAATAAATAGCTATCACCGTACAAAAGTGCCAAATGATAACTCAGGGATTCATACATCAATATATAAATAACTGACATGAACATCACTCTAACACAAGGCAAAAATAGTTAAGAGATAGAAATACCATTTATAACTAGTCCTACTCATGAGCTTCAAGTGATAACGATTTATCTCTTCTTGATCAAATATCCACTAAGAGTACAAAAGTGCAATATCAGTCGCAGATATCAAATGCAAACATCAATAAATCTTGTTCCATTCATTTATCAAAACCTCCTCAGAGGGTACAGAAGTGCATGTTCTGGGGATTAGTTTTTGATAAATTTTAGGACCCTTCTCTAAATGTAAGAGAAGGGTTTAAATACTACTAACTAAATCTAAAAATAAATTATTACAAAAATATAGGATGCGGTTTAAATGACCGTCCTCTTTTCAGGAAAATAAAACAAAATTGAATCTAAAATTAAACTACTTCTGTATTTGGTCCATGAAATCGCACGCATGCAACATCTGTTTGAGAAGAGTCGGCTGGCCGACTTCTGCTTTTAACTGAGCTGAGAAAACAGAATCAACAAGAGCTGGCGCCATATTTTCGGCCGCATTGATGATACACTTAACAATCATCCACTGGCTATGTGGCTTTACCAAGTAAGCCCAGTAATAATCCCAGTTCAACTTGGTTAACCCTTGGATTTCTTATGCCTTTTGTTTTGCCTTCCGCTTCCAATCTGTCTGTAGTTTCTGTGCGTTAGGTAAATATCTTGGAGTGGTCTCTGCGATTAAATTTTCCCTGTGCAAATTTTCATTTACACAATCAATAATACTGCTTGCTGCCGTGGCTGCTCCTTCTGCTGCTTGCTCTGCCTCCCTGATTTGCTCGTCCCATTTGTTAAAGAGAATTTCTTTGTGATTTTCATTGATCCTTGGTGCACCTGCTCTTTTTCCTTCGTCTGTTTCTTGCAAAGGCAAATATTCAGACGCCCGTTTATCAATTAGATCATAGTCACTTCGTAAATCTACCACTTGATTAGTGGTTTTATCACTTATTTCACAATAATAGCTCCACTGCGATATCTTTTGGCCCAACATTTCTTGCTGTTGTAGTAATTGTTCATTCAAGGAAATGGACTCTGTGATAAATTCTGTGAGCTTAGGATTGTCCTTGTGTATCTCTTGTAAATCCTGTAACTGCTTTCCTTTTTCATCCAAACTTTTCTGATATCCTATCTGCATCTACTGGAAGTCCTGCTTTAACCTCTCAAGCTGTTTTTGTGCTTCATTGTTGGCGTTAGCTTGTTGCAACTGTTGCTGCAATACTTGTATCTAGTCTTCCTTTTCTTTTAGCAATTGTTGTACCTCAAATGCTTTATCAATAGTCGTAGAGGCATATGCTCCTGCTATCTGAGATAGTTTGGTGAGATTCTCAGTAGGATTGCTAGTGGGATCTTGCCATAGGACATCTAATTGTTCTGCGTCTTGAGAGAGCACGTTTTCCAATTTCCTTTTCTTCCTTTGTCTTCTTACTATTGCTTTGTGTTGTGGGTTATAAAATACATCAAGAAGGGGGATTTCTTCTATTTTGAGCATAAGCTCAAAGGATGGGGCAATAGGGATATGATCCATATCTGAGTCATTGCTGACTATTCTTGTGATTACTTCTTTTGTTACATGTGCATTGTTCGCAGGTGTTTTTATGGCTTGTCCTTCAAGATTGATCAAGTCATTGAAGGTTTCCCATTCTTTATCTAGTTCAGTTGTGACTGGCGGTGTTTGACTGACGAGAGGGGGAGCATCTTTTTTGTGGGGAGGCAATAACCTGTTGTTGTAGAAGTTCCGTTGACTGGGCAGTATCCTTTACTGACCCTTCGCTCTTATCCTGTTCATTTTCGAATCTTTTAGAATTTTCAGACATTTCTTTTTCTGACTTGTATTTAGATCCGTTTGTGCTTGAACTCCCGCTGAGACTAACACTTGGAGTTGGTTCCCTTGTGGGTTTTAGGTGTAGTTTCTCTAAAGGAATACTGGCTAACCTTCTTTCCCTGTATATTTTGAACTTTTGAAATTCTTCTGGAGAGAATTGCAATTGGGCTACATGCAGAATTTCTCCAAATGTGCTTTTCTATTGGAATATATCATCGAATAAATCCTTTTCTCTAGAAAACACCTTTATCTTGACTGCAGTAGTGAAATTCTTGGCAACATCATTAGGGTCAAATGGTCTTCCTGAAAATTTGAATAACTGTAGACACGTTATATTATTAACTTTTGTGAATGCGTGGCCTACATCAAAAAGAGAAAAGGCCCCACAAGCTAAAGGAAACTGTGGCCATATAGCTTTCTTTTTGTCCTTCAAATCTTTAGTTAGACCGCCTTCCCCACAAGTTTGATAGGCAATCTCTCGAGCTAACAGTTTATCAAGGATATAGGACATGAGGAGAAGCAGAACTTCCAAATACCCTGACATAAGTAAACAATTCCTCCCCGAACCATCTTGCGATAGGGAGGTGTTGTGGCCACCAACAACCCCCCTCCTTATTTAGAATTAGCAATAACACTAGATAAGTGGGGACCCTTAGCAAAAATTTCAAAAAATTCAATTAATGCTCATGTATTTTACTCCTTAAGAAAACATCGCATCACGCAAAGAATGATAGGACATTTCCTTATGAGTAAAAATGATAAACTGCAAAAGCGCGACGCGAATTCCATCACATCGCATGCATTGAGAAACGCTCACATTGGAAAACTTTAAAAAATCGCCAATATCCGATATGCGATATCACATATCGCATATCGCAATGTCGCATGAAAAACACATAACCATTTAACGATTGTAACGATCTGAGATTTTGCGATATCGCGATACTGCGATCCGCGGTTTTGCGATAGCGCGATCGAGCAACCCTGCAATAGCACATCTTAATGAAATTTGTGGTAATGCGATAATGCGATACGCAATGCTGTGATGCGAATCGCAGAAACATTCCATCGCAGATTTTCCCGGCTCAACATTCAAGAAAAGCTTTCCATAAACCAAGAACTGGATACGCACTTTAATGATAATTAATGAATGATACGCCAGTTGTTAATGAAAGACGGTTTTGTGTTTTTCGAAGAGTCAGTTCACGTCAGGTGGCATGTTTTTGTACATCCATAGAGCTTAAAGCTTTCTTGTCGATTTTTATTATCATTACTCTCTCCTCATGTGTGAACTGCAGGAACGAAAAACAGAAGTAACACAAAAACAATGTGCAGGAAGCCATGAAGGAAAAGGGTAAAACTCCAATGCTCAGAGACAGAGAAGAGATGCCCTCATAAACGGATACCGCATGCAACAGAGCCGCAGATTCACAGAGCGCTGCTGAGCTATCCATTACAGATATTTCATTCACAGCCATGGTTGAATGAGTAGTTGAACAATGTTGATATCAACAGGCGGTTTAACGCACAAGGTCAAAAACTCACGAAAGCAGTATGTTTACAAATTTTGAAGCTTATACCCAGTGAAGGAAAAGGTGCTAAAGGCGAAAAACGCATCAAAGAGGCCCAGATCAAAGAACGGAGGCAGTTTCCGATGTGCGATTAGCACCGAGAAGATTGCTCAAAATCAAAGCCTCTAACTGCTCAGTCACTTGTAAGCCCGGAAAACGCAAGAAAGCAATGGTAAAGAACAAACTGGAAACATAAAGCTGAAAGAAGAGACAGAAGCAATTCAAGGATTAACCAAGTGGAACTTGGATTATTACTGGGCATACACAGTAAATCCACTTAGCCAGAAGATGACTCTCGAGTATATCATCGATTTTGCTGAAAAGATGGTGTCAGCTCTTACCATTTCTGTTTTCTTAACTCAACCAAAAGTAGAAGACAGTCAACCGACTCTACCCAGGCAAATATTGAATGCTCGCAACATTAAGGAGCAAATGCAGAAATAGTTAGATATTAGATTTAATTTTTAGAAATAGTTTTGCTTAGAAAAAGGGCGGTCATTTAAACCGTATCCTGAATCTATGTAATTAAGTTATTTAGTTAGTAGTATTTAAACCCTTCTCGTGCATTTAGAGAAGGGTCTAGAAATTTATCAAAAACTTGTCCTCAGAACATGCACTTTTGCACCCTCAGAGGAGGTTTTGGTGAATGAATGGATCAAGATTTGTTTATGTTTGCATTTGATATCTGCTACTGATGTTGCACTTATGTACTCTTAGTGGATGTTAGAGCAAGGAGAGATAAATCGTTTTTGCTTGAAGCTTATGAGTAGGACTAGTCATAAATGATACTTTTATCTCTTGACCATTTCTGCTTATATCTTAAAGTGATATACAATTTTTAGTTGTTTGTGTATTATTGCATGAATGCTTGAGTTATCATTTGGCACTTTTGTATGGTGATAGCTATTTATTTATGCCTAATGTATGATTAGCTCATTATGCGATATGTTGTTCACAACTGTTTCGTCTAACTTTTTATGCGAAGTGGTTCATCTTGATTGATTTCCTTTCTTATAATCACTGAATGATATTTACTACCAGTTGTTATTTGAAATCTCTTTAGATCGAATAATAGAAGAATTACACCCCGGGTTAGTATATATTTAGATGTGTTGTTTATTAGATTACAATAGCATAGAATTAGATTAAAGTTTGAATTAGAATATCTTAGATAGGAACTGTTAGATCAGCAACATCAAATTCTACATACACACACATAGATTGGAAAACTCGTCCCATTATCCCCAGTTGGACCCGCTATACCAAACGGATAAGGAGCTGCCAACCAAGGTCTGGACCTGGTGGGTATCCCCCTTGTTGTCGACCTGATTTTCGGGGCCTCAACATATTTGGCGCTAGAAGGAGGGCCTGAACTATGAATGGAAAGTAAATCCAAATCTGAATACAATTTTGAGAGTAAATCGCCCTCATCATCTCCCCCGACTTCTCCATTACATTTAAATCTAGAGTCAAAAGTCGCTCGAGTATCAACCACTGCTACACACCCTGATATTTCAGAACAATCTACCGTTGAACTTCCTGAAGTCGAATCCCTGCTTCACAAACTTCAGTGATTTTCCATTTCTCCTCAGAGGTCTGATAAATCTCAAGGCAGCGTGACTTCACAGTACAACCCTGCTCATCCCCTGACCAGGCTAAAGAGTGAAAATTTTGGCATCCAGCCAACTGAATTACCTCTTCCCACCAGGAAAAGAGCAAGGAAATCACCGCAAGAGTCCGACAACGAGACTCTTTCGTCAACATCGTTCATCTCAACTACTTCACCGCTAAGTCAACCATCCACACCTCCACTCCAGATCATCATCCATCCATCCACTGGAACCCCCACAACCCCTCTTCAATCATCTACAATCGTAGTATCCTCATCCTCCCAGCCGCAGGGATCATCTTCTGCACTTTCCTCTGTTAGCATTTCAACAATGGCTCAGTCTCCATGGAATAACCCTGGGGCAGTCTTAATGCCTGCACCCTTGAGTCAAATACCAGCCCATCCTGAGAAATGGCTGCCTAAATTCAATCTCGAGGCAGGCATGCTAGCAGAAGAGCACATAAACAACTTCATGCTTTCCATTAATCTCAATGGGGTTACTAATGAAGATGTTGTTGTTTGGCTTTTTCCTTATACACTGCAAGGAACAGTCGGTTCATGGTACTTTTCATTACCCTCCGGATCCATCACAAGTTGGTACATCTTCCAGGACCAATTCCTAACCAAGTTTGGTGATGACAGGTCTACAGCAACGTTAATCAATGACCTATCCAATCTTAAAGTCGAAACTAGAGAGCCTATCAAGGATTTCAATCTACGTTTCAACAAAATTCCTACTGCTTCCCAGCCCAGCGAAGAAGTACGATGTGAATGGTATATCACTGCTCTACCATCAAACATAGCAATCTTCGTGGATAGGGCCAATAAAACAACCTTAGCTAATAACATGAAAGAAGCGATAGCAGTAGAGAAATGAATAATAGCCCTGGAAAAGAGATCCGCGATAAAAGGAACGTAAATCCAAAATAGTCACCTTCAAGGAAGACTCCAAGAAGAAACAAGCAAAAGATCCATTTGATTTGGAAGGATTGCAGAAAGATCTAAAGACCATGTCCAATGAAATGGTCGACATAAAAAAGCAAGTAGCAGAAACTTCTTCAAAAGAACCCTACAGAGCTTTTAAAAGAGGTCCTTCAACGGATGCAAAGCCACCCAATGGCATTTCAAATGTTGAATCCGAGGAAGAAGAAGAGGAAATTGCCACTGAAGGGCAGACTGATGACGAAGAAGTTGTGGAATTACAAGGAATGTGGGATTTCATCCTCCCACAAGAAGAAGATCAAAAAGTATTTCCAGTTAGCACACGAAGCAAAAATCAGCTTGATCCTCCCCAAACTATCCCTAAGTTGAAGATTACAAGCTCTGCAATAAAGGTTAAAGTCGCGACAAAGAAAACGATATCTAAAGCGACTCAAACCAGCCCAGTCCAAACAGATGAAACGACTCCATCTAAAACACTGATAGTGTCGGATGAAATGGAGTACAATATTATTGAAGACATGAAGAAGACTAGGGCTAACATCACCCTTTACGAACTGAGCAAGTTGAAACATCAACAGAAGATAATGATGAAAGAATTACATGTCGTGCCAGTTGCACCTTTGCCTGCCGCTGTACTTTCTCAAGCTTCCCATAACATGGGAAGACCTCCAACTAACGCGATCAATAAGATTGATCCAAATGACATCGCCCTAATTGGAGGAAGATCAAGATCTCACGCTCCCCCGTTTCAACTTACTTACGAAATCTTCAACAAAAATGTGCACAATTGTTTGGTAGATTTCGGTGCTTCATCGAATATTTTACCCAAATCTATATGTGCCAAGTTAAATGTTCAACCACAGAAATCCGCAGTGCACATAGTTCAGCTAGATCGATCTCAAGTCGAAGTGATTGGCGAACTAAATCAAGTAACCATAAGGTTGTCATCCAACCCGAAGGTATGCCAGGTTATTGACATTCTAGTTGCCGATATCCCAGAATTCTATGGCTTAATTCTTAGCAGGGATTGGTCAGAAAAACTCCATGGATACTTCGCAACCGACTGGTCGCACATGTGGCTGCCCTACAACGGTAAACCGAATCAAATAAAGGTTGAACGAGAGCTACACCAGAAGTACATAGTAACGGAGTTAGACAGAGAAAATGAACCAGTAGCGTATAACAGCAGCATTATTGGCAATTACTCGGTAGATTCTTTCCTAGGAAATTTCAATGCTCATGCGTCACCCTATTTAGAACACTCTGTTTTTTCCCAAGTCGAAAATTTTTCTCGAACTGATAATTCGAAATGTATCAATTTTTTAGATAAACCTGTAAATAAATATTTGTTTTGGAAATTATTTTTTGATGGTTCTAGATCTAACGAAGGAGTAGGAGTAGGGTGCGTTCTGATTAGTCCAGAAGGAGATAAAATCGTGCTCACATGCAGACTCGAATTCGATTGCACAAACAATACAGCAGAATACGAGGCTTTGGTTCAAGGCCTATATAAAGCAATCGGGTTAGACGTCAAGTATCTTTAAGTTTTTGGAGACTCTGAGATTGTGGTTAAACAGGTACGTAACACTATACATTGCTTATCAGGTCATTTAAAACATTATCAATCCTTAGTACAAGATCTGACTGAGCATTTCATAACGTTTAATATTTCAATCCCCAGGTGCCAAAACGCAAGTGCAGACCTTTTGGCTAACGTAGCTTCTAAGCTTATTTCGTCCGAAGATTTTAGTCCAGATAGATTCTCAATAGAATTAATCTTTAGACTGTCCATTCCTGACAACATCACAAATTGGAGAGTATTCAATGATGATCCTGATATCATAAATTTCCTCACGTCTGAAGGATCCTATTCCAATCAAATAATTGACGAAGACCAGCACGATCGACAATTGCAACAAAATAGCACTAATAATGCTATACCTAAGTCGGTGGTCAAGTTAGAAGACTTGTACGATTTGAAAGATCGGTTTAAGAGGTCTACCAATTCAAAACTCCAAAGTTCAACCTTGAACTACGAATTAGTAAACCTAGGGACCGATGCTAAACCACAAAACATTAATCTAGGCCTCGGCCTAGCCCCTGAAGAGAAACTAGTGTATATTCGTCTTTTGAGACAACATAAAAATGTTTTTGCCTGGAATTATGATGAGCTGAAAACATACGACACTTCCATCTTCCAGCATATTATTCACATGATCGATAATGAAAAACCTATCCAACAAAAGCTGAGAAAGATCCACCCCAATTAGAAAATCAGATAAAAACTGAGCTCAATAAGTTATTGAAAGCCGGGATAATCTTTCCCGTCAGACATTCCAAATGGGTCTCCAATATGGTACCTGTTAGAAAGAAAAACGGAGATATTAGGATTTGCATTGACTTTCGGAACCTTAACAAAGCCTGTCAAAAAAATAATTTTTCTCTACCACCTATGGAACAGATACTGCAGGCAGTGGCGGGCTCAGAATTAATGTCTTTCTTGGATGGATTTTCAGGATACAATCAAGTGTTCATACATCCTGATGATCAATTGAAAACCACATTCAGAATTAAATGGGGCACATACGCATATCGAAAGATTCCATTTGGTTTGATTAATGCTGGTGCCACATTTCAAAGAGCCATGGACATCGCATTCAAAGGTTTAGTCAATAAATCTGTAGTAATTTATTTGGATGATATAACAGTGTACTCGAAGAAGCGAAGCGACCATCTCTAAGACCTGAAACAAATCTTTCAACGGTGTTTAAGGTATGGAATTTCACTTAACCCAAAGAAATCTTTTTTCGCACTAAGTGAAGGGAAACTTCTAGGATTCATAGTGTCAAAATCTGGTATTCACATTGATCTCGACAGAATCAAAGAAATTTCTGAAATATCCCTACCTCATAACAAAAAGGCCATGCAATCTTTCCTTGGTCAGATCAATTTTGTAAAGAGATTTGTTCCATATTTTTCACAAATCGTGTCTCCTTTGCAAACCATGATTAAAAAGAATTCAAATTTTAAATGGGGTCAAGATGAACATGAAGCACTCAACCTGATCAAACAAGTTATTATCAATGCTCCATCTTTAGCAACTCTGAATTTTTCAGAGCCTTTTATTTTATTCACATTTGCCTCAGATAAGTCATATGTTGCGATTCTAACTCAAGTGAATCAAGAAAAAGCGGAAGCTCCAATTGCGTTTTTTAGCTCAAATTTACAAGGTGCTGAACTAAATTACAGACGTGGAGAAACAGGCTTATGCTGTTTTCAAAGCGGTCAAATACTTCAGACCTTTCTTACTTAAAACCCATACTAAGATCATAGTACCGTTTCCAACGGTAAGGAATCTTCTAGTACAGAAGGATGTGGGTGAGATGAGAAAAGGGCCAATTGGGTTACTTCCTTACAGGAATATGATATTGAGATTAAACCAGCAAAAATTGTAAGAGGTCAAGGCTTTTGCAAAATGCTGGCTGGAGCATCGCAAATTTATGAAATTCCATCTGAAGAGGTACAAATGTGTGAGGTAAGCCTAAACGATGCAGAATCATTATATGCTGATATCATTTATTATCTTAAGAATGGGTATGCTCCTTCACACCTTGATCATACTAAGAAAAGAGCTCTAAGGTTGAAAGCTAAACAATATCAGCTCATAAATGATATTCTTTTTAGAAAAAATTATGATTATGTTCTTCTTAGGTGTCTTGAGAAAGCTGAAGCTGAAAAAGTTTTGCAGGAACTCCACGATGGGCCGGCAGGTGGACACTATGCTGGAGATTCTACTGCACACAAAATCTTACGCGCAAGATATTACTGGCCCACACTGTTTAAAGACTCGCACAATTACGTGAGAAGATGTCAAGTCTGCCAAACTACTGCTGGAAGACAAAAGAAGTCGTCTCTGCCACTACAGTCGGTAAACATTGAGCAACCTTTCAGTCAGTGGGGCTTGGACATAATAGGTGAGATCATTCCTCACTCTTCTAAGCAGCATAGATACATCCTCACAGCAACAGATTATTTTACTAAGTGGGTAGAAGCAGTTCCACTCAAGACGGCTAATTCTGAAAATATCATTGAGTTCATAGATCAATTTATAATCACCAGGTTTGGATTGCCATCCGCTTTAATGTTTGATAATGCATCATACTTTTTTGGAAATGTAATCACTGAATTTGCACTTAAAAGAGGATTCAAACTTAAATATTCAACCAATTACTACCCACAAGGTAATAGGTTAGCTGAGTCAACAAATAAAAACCTAATCAGGATTATTAAAAGAACAATTGATCAAAATCATAAAAATTGACACAAGGCTTTGATATATGCTTTATGGGCAGATCGGATAACGCAAAAAGCTTCTATCGGCACTTCTCCCTTTAATTTAGTTTATGGGAAAGAAGTGGTTCTTCCGACTCACTTAGCAATTCCCTCTTTGTCTTTAGTACAATACATTGATGAAGTACCCACTTCCTCCTTACAGCTAAGACAAATGGAAATAATTAAATTAGAAGAACAACGAGAACAAGCTAGGAAAACGCATGCTCATCATCGAGCGCTAGTAAAATCCTCTTTTGATTCAAACATAATGACCAAAAAAGATTTTCAGATGGGAGATTTAGTTTTAAAGTGGGACAAGGCTCATGAAGAAAAGGGCAAACATACAAAATTTCAAAGGATGTGGCTTGGTCCTTTTCAAATTATAGAAGTCGTAGGTCCATCAACGTTTGTGTTACAGGATTTAGCAGGTAAGAGGGATCCTTTGCCTGTTAATGGACAAATTCTCAAGAAATATTTTCCATAGAAGATTATTCTTCTATTTTTGTAGAATAGTTGTTTTTTTTTCATAATAAAACCAGTTGTGAGTGGTTACATTAGGCATTTACGAAAAAGACACCAATTCTCTTTCAGATTTTGAACTTTTCGCTTGTATAAATAGCAAATCTTTTGGAAGACTGATCTTTATTATTGACAGATACAGTTAAAAACTTTAGCTTAGATATGATACTAGTTTCAACTTCATAAAATTTGATGAAAGCAACCTTTAGTGAAGAAATTGTTTTATCTCAGTACAATGAAAGGTATCAATAACAAAATAAAGATTCTCTGTAGAATAGTTGTTTCCAAAAACTCTATTATTGTCATCCAGAGCTATCTTAAGGAAACAATGACTTCCTCCCTGCTAAGGAAATCACAACTTTCAGAGGAATAACCCAAGGATACACTTTATCTTGAAGAATAAGAAGTCTCATCACGAGTCGGCTTATCATTATCACAGATATTATAACTTGCTGACTTTGCCAATACTGTACACCACAACAGGGCAATGACTCAAGATTGTTGCAATCAAAAGACAAGGGGTCTCATCACGAGCCAGCTTGTTCAGCAAAGTTATAAATCAAGTGAATGACTGTGTCATAATTTGGCTACCAAACCAAGACATTGTTCTTTAAGAATAAAAAGAAAATCAAAGCAATAAGTGTGGATATGGATTCTTCTTTGAAAATTGTAGGCCACCTTAAGTAGGATACAAGATCATTGCTGGGTAACAGGTAACCCTGTCGAGGCTATAAACGCTTGCTGGCAGCAAAGACTCTACCTACGACAAATGAGCATATTTAAAACTGGTTTACAGAGGAGACTTTGTTTTATCTTTACAAGACCAAGTAATGGCTGATGTAAATACAAGGACTAGCCTGAGGAAGCAAATAGTCAAAGTAGAAAATGGTTGAAACAAAATATCATTGACGGTTTAGAGCGTAATGTACTCTATCTTTCCATAACAAAGTTTAATTTTCTGAAAATTTTTCTGTTTTGGAAGTTTGAAAAAATTCAATAGAAAAGCAGAGATAACTGGTTCTTCCAAGTGAATCGCCAATTGTTGTGGCCACCAACAACCCCCCTCCTTATTTAGTATTAGCAATAACACTAGATAAGTGGGGACCCTTAGTAAAAAATTCAAAAAATTCAATTAAGGCTCATGTATTTTACTCCTTAAGAAAACATCGCATCGCGCAAAGAATGATAGGACATTTTCTTATGAGTAAAAATGATAAACTGCGAAAGTGCGATGCGAATTCCATTGCATCGCATGCATTAAGAAATGGTCACATTGGAAAACTTTAAAAAATCGCCGATATCCGTTATGCGATATCGCATATCGCAATGTCGCATGAAAAACACATAACCATTTAACGATTGTAACGATCTGAGATTTTGCAATAGCGCGATACTGTGATCCGCAGTTTTGCGATAGCACGATCGAGCAACCCTGTGATAGCGCATCTTAATGAAATTTGCGGTAATGCGATACACAATGCTACAATGCGAATCGCAGAAACATTCCATCACAGATTTTCCCGGCTCAACATTCAAGAAAAGCTTTCCATAAACCAAGAACTGGATACGCGCTTTAATGATACTTAATGAATGATACGCCAGTTGTTAATAAAAGACGGTTTTGTGTTTTTCGAAGAGTCAGTTCACGTCAGGTGGCATGTTTTTGTACATCCATAGAGCTTAAAGATTTCTTGTCGATTTTTATTATCATTACTCTCTCCTCATGTGTGAACTGCAGGAACGAAAAAC
Organism: Pinus tabuliformis; assembly: GCA_031772625.1. NCBI lineage: Eukaryota > Viridiplantae > Streptophyta > Pinopsida > Pinales > Pinaceae > Pinus > Pinus tabuliformis. The sequence goes on along the minus strand of CM062819.1, from coordinate 1,729,778,741 downwards.
AGAAGTAACACAAAAACAATGTGCAGGAAGCCATGAAGGAAAAGGGTAAAACTCCAATGCTCAGAGACAGAGAAGAGATGCCTTCATAAACGGATATCGCATGCAACAGAGCCGCAGATTCACAGAGCGCTGCTGAGCTATCCATTACAAATCTTTTATTCACAGCCATGGTTGAATGAGTAGTTGAACAATGTTGATATCAACAGGCGGTTTAACGCTCAAGGTCAGAAACTCACGAAAGTAGTATGTTTACAAATTTTGAAGCTTATACCCAGTGAAGGAAAAGGCGCTAAAGGTGAAAAACGCATCAGAGAGGCCGGATCAAAGAACAGAGGCAGTTTCCGATGCGCGATTAGTGCCGAGAAGATTGCTCAAAAAGCAAAGCCTCTAACTGCTCAGTCACTTGTAAACCCGGAAAATGCAAGAAAGCAATGGTAAAGAACAAACTGGAAACATAAAGCTGAAAGAAGAGACAGAAGCAATTCGAGGATTAACGAAGTGGAACTTGGATTATTACTGGGCATACACAGTAAATCCACATAGCCAGAGGATGACTCTCAAGTATATCATCGATTTTGTTGAAAAGATGGTGCCAGCTCTTACCATTTATGTTTGCTTAACTCAACCAAAAGTGGAAGACAGTCAGCCGACTCTACCCAGGCAAATATTAAATGCTCGCAACATTAAGGAGCAAATGCAGAAATAGTTAGATATTAGATTTAATTTTTTTAGAAATAGTTTTGCTTAGAAAAAGGGCGGTCATTTAAACCGTATCCTGAATCTATGTAATTAAGTTATTTAGTTAGTAGTATTTAAACCCTTCTCATGCATTTAGAGAAGGGTGTAGAAATTTATCAAAAACTTGTCCTCAGAACGTGCACTTTTGCACCCTCAGAGGAGGTTTTGGTGAATGAATGGATCAAGATTTGTTGATGTTTGCATTTGATATCTGCTACTGATGTTGCACTTCTATACTCTTAATGGATGTTAGAGCAAGGAGAGATAAATCATTGTTGTTTGAAGCTTATGAGTAGGACTAGTCATAAATGGTACTTTTATCTCTTGACCATTTCTGCTTATATGTTAAAGTGATATACAGTTTTTAGTTGTTTATGTATTATTGCATGAATGCTTGAGTTATCATTTGGCACTTTTGTATGGTGATAGCTATTTATTTATGCCTAATGTATGAATAGCTCATTATGCAATATGTTGCTCACAACTATTTCGTCTAACTTTTTATGCGAAGTGGTTCATCTTGATTGATTTCCTTTCTTATAATCGCTGAATAATGTTTATTACCAGTTGTTATTTGAAATCTCTTTAGATCACATAATAGAAGAATTACACCCCGGGTTAGTATAGATTTAGATGTGCTGTTTATTAGATTACAATAACATAGAATTGGATTAAAGTTTGAATTAGAATATCTTAGATAGGAACTGTTAGATCAGCAACGTCAAATTCTACACACACACACACACACATAGATTGGGAAACTGGTCCCATTATCCCCAGTCGGACCCACTATACCAAACGGATAAGGAGCTGCCAACCAAGTTCCGGACCGGGCGAGTATCCCCCTTGTTGTCGACCCGATTTTCGGGGCTTCAACAGGAGGATATCTACCTCTGCTTCAGGAGAACATCTCGGAGCGTCTTTATCATACAACATTCTGTACAAGGGCAGCATAATTCCATGACAAATCTGGTAAAAGTATGGAGTGAACTTAGAGTCCCATAATTCTTTATGATATACATGGATGGGTAAGGGGTCTTGAGTTGTCCACTTCCAACCCATAACAGGAAATTTAGACACATAACATATCTCATCCATTACATATGCCGATAGGTAAAAAGGAGGATAAATTCTCTGAGCTGCAGTTCTTTTGGACCGGTAACTTACAATGGTCGTGACTAGGTTATCAGACAGATTTTGGCCCAATCTACAATAGTGGCATTCGTGGCGGCATCCAATAACGGTAGCCATTCAGATGAAAATTTGTTGATATCTGGCATTCCAAACAATCTACAGAGCATGGCAGCAACAAAGCAATATGGGGAGGTGAGAGAACCAGTACTGTACATACCGTGTTTATCTTTCTTCAGCGGTTCGTCCCTCCTATACTAATCTTTGGTGGTTTCTGCAAGGTCCTGATTTTCTTTTGCAAATTTCTCCATAAATTGCTTGTTATAAGTTGCCTGTGGCTCCGGTAAATGATACATGAGCTTTAAATCCTCTGTAGCGAATGAGCCGATAAGTCCCTGACCTTGAGTTTTAAACTGTCTGTTTCTGATTTCTGCGTTGTCCAGTATCCACTTCACCATGTCCGTGTATGTGATAATTTTAGGCCTTGCTGCTATTCGGTGTAAGAATGAGCAAGCTAGCTCTATGAGGGATGCTTCAGAAGAACCATTTGAGCCCACGGTAGCAACTACTTCCATTACTCTGGGATTCTCCTCTTCGAGCGGATTATACATGCCTTCCCATGTAGCAATTCCCGCGTCTCTGTTACATGCCGTGTCTGTATACAAGGGCGCCATTTCATTTTCTTCTGAGCTCGGGTCTTTGCTTTTCTTTCCCATTTTAACCTGCGTATTGCTTTGTATTGGCTTCTGTTCTCTGTTCTTGCAATTCACAAGTGAAGCGAAAATGAATGACAAAGAAGGGTGATAGGAAAGTTTTAAATGTCGCCGACACTTCAAGTATACCACCTTACGTGAGATGATTTTTTCGATAAGCACGAACCCATATTCCATTAATAACTGACAACTACCTTATTTATTAGCATTAAAGCGCATAGCCAGGTGTCAGCTTATGGAAAATACTTTTCTTGAATAGCGTGACTGAAAGATCTACGATGGAGCGATTTTGTGATTTGCTTCACAATATCGCAGATCGCAACATCGCAAAATCATAAAATTGCAAAATTGATCACTCGTGACATCGCATTATCGCAGTATCACTGTATCGTAATATCGCAATATTGTTGTATCCTTATATCGCAATATCACAAATAAAAGAAATGTTACATATGACAATCTTTATTAACTTGTTTTCTACGAAATGCGATTTTGCGATTGGCATCATCGCATATCGGCAAATTAAAGTTTTTCAATGTAAATTGTGTTGTATGCGATGCGATATTATCGCGTATCGCGATCTCGCAAATGTTGGAGTTCGGCATGTAAGGTGTATTCCATTATCTGCTAGCGATGCGATATTCCTAAGGAAATATTGTGTCTTACCTTATCATAAAACTTAGATATTTGGATTTTTTAAGGGGGGCTTCCTAAGCTTATGATGGTAAGTTTATTAGAAAAGGAAATTTAAACACTACTTTGATTTCCCAATTGTTTTGGTCAGGGTCCCCACTTATTTAGTATTAGGAATAACACTAAATAAGAAGGGGTGTTGTTGCTGGCCACAACAAGTGCAAATATTATTAAGAGCTAATAATATTCCACTGTTCTATTTTTAGACTGGCAGTCTAAAATAGACTCCGCCCATATGTCTAAAAATAGAAGTCCATCTATTTTCACCAACATGACCAATTATCCATAAATAGCATCCTGCAACTCACAGACCATGATCCATATGTCTAAAAATAGACTTTGCGCCAAAAATAGCCTGCAGGCCCACTTAGTGAAGGCGACTTCTTTTCACTAAGCTCCATCATCTTGTTGCATTTTCAACATATCATCCGCGGGCTAATGGGATGGTTGAGGCCTTTAATAAGGTCTTAGAGAATGTGCTGACAAATATTTGCAACCTGCAGTGGAATGATTTGGATGCGCGTGTACCAACAGTACTGCGGGCTTACAAGACTACTTGGAAAAAGCTAACATGTCAGACACCTTTTTGATTGGTCTATGGCGTAGAAGTTGTGATGCCTATGGAATATATCGTGCCTAGTCTACGCATAGCAGCTTTCACAGGGATGGCAGATCACGGAGCCTTGGAAGAGTGGTTTGCGTAGCTAATGGAGCTCGACGAAGACAAATTCTTAGCTGGATTCCATCAGCAAATACAGAAGGAGCGTGAAAAAGCATGGTGCGATCGAAACATTAAGTTGCACATGTTTAAGGTAAATGACTTGGTTTTATTATGTGATATTAAGTTTGCTAAGTTCCCAGGAAAGTTTCAGATGCACTAGTTGGGGCCATATGTCATCAAAGAGATCACAGATGGAGGTGCAGTTCAGCTCATGAAGCTGAATGGAGAACCTTTTCCAGGAAAGGTGAATGGAAGTCGATTGAAGCCATATACTGGAGATCTGGCTCAATGAATATATGATGGCAGGTTAGTCTTAGTGCTCCAGGAAGCTGCAAAGGAGCACAGGACTATAAACTATACTGCCCAGTTTGAGGAACTCCGTGACAGAGCGGTTGCGCAAAAAAAGATGAAGTCGGCTAAAGCGCAGCAGGATCCCATCACCCTGACAGAAGGTAATCTCACAGAGATCTATGACAAGGTGCATGACACAACAACCGAACTGTTGCAACAATTTGAGCAATAGTACATGCGTCCATTTGGAAATGTCCAGAAGGATCTGCACGAGCTGCATATCCAAACTAGCAGAATACAAATGGGCAGGACAAGTGAATGTCGCACAGATGAGCTTGGAGCCGGGGACAAGTCAAGCTACAGAACTGGTAACGACAATGTACCTTCAAACCATTGCTCTGCCAAAAGGATCCCTGAGCACAAAATCGACCGATGACAACATCATCCTAAGTACCCTGAATAACATCGCCCTCAATGTTGCAGCACTGCCCAATGAATTTCTTCATGCGCTACAGGCAGGAGTGACAGTGGAACTGAGAGCTCGGGAGCAGCGCACTCTTAGTCTGATAAGAGAGTACCGGGTGAACACTGAACAAATGTTCGCTGAGAAGACACAGGCTCTGAAGGAAAGGGATACCATCCAGGGACAGAGCTCTCATTTGGTGGCCACGGTTGCATAGGCATGTCGAACGGTGTCGGAATTACACATACCTGAGGACGCACAACCAAAGGCCAAGATCCAAAAACTGGCCATGGTTCTCTGTGATGCAAAGGTAGAGGTGGAAAGAGTTCAATTTGAACTCAATATGAAAATCACGGAGTTGCATCTCAAGTCATAGCCTTTGACTACGCCCGAAGTTATGGAATAGTGCGGAGCCGCCATCAAGGAAGGGATGGCTATTGTCGATGTCGCAGTCGTTGACTGCACAGCTTTGTTTGAATAGGAAATGGAGTTGGTGACGACCCTGCAGGAAGACCCCAACCTGCAGATATTGAGTACAGAGATCCGTGAGCTCCAAAAGCAGTATGACGAGGTTAGGGCGACGACGCACTCCATTGCTACAGCGCAGCGCCTCGCCAAGTTGCAGGAGGGGAAGCAGCTCCTCGCACAGGTGGAAGCAGCTCAAAAAAAAGAGGTAGTGCTTAAGGAAAGGTTGGGTCCTTGGTTAGAAGAAGCCTACCAAGTCTCAACCAACATTCAGGAGAAGTTGATGAACTTGCAACTCACATAGCAGAAGATCCAACTGGTTAATGAAGGACCAACAATGGAACAACTCGTCGAACAAGTGAAGCAGGCAGCTACGCAGAGCACTGTTGAGGTAGCAGTTGTGCGGGTGGAGTTGGGGGGATCTTCACAGTAAGATCACTGTGCCAACTGAGTGACTCGAGGGCGAGTCACGACCTTTGTGTTGGGGGCCTATTGGGATGGGGTCCCCTGGGTCAGTTTTGGGTTAAAAACACAAGTTTTGATGTAATTTTTGACAAAAAGAGTTAAATTCTCTGCGAATTGTGGATGTGGAGCACATAGGTAGATAGGAGTAAAAAAAAGATTTTTACCCTCATTTATGTAAAGATTGAGTCATTTTTGAGATCTGCCCTTGGTCTGCAAACCATGGGATTGTATAAATAGGTTTGTCTTCGGGAGTCTAAGGGAGACCTATGCTTTGTCTATGGGTACAAAGAATGGAGTCCTTGAGAGTTAGCGAAGAGAAGTAGAGGGGGAAAAGGCTCTGCAGCTGAGTGCGCAGAGGCCTAGAGTAGAGTCTGCAGTTGAGTGTGCAGACCCCTCCAGCTGAGTGCGCAAAGGCCTAGAGTAGAGTCTGTAGCTGAGTGCGCGGACCCCTGCAGCTGAGTGCGCAAGGAAGTTTTGAGTCTGTAAACTTATGGTGAAGATCAATAAAGAAGACTGTTGGAGAAATTCATATGTTTTATCTGTTTCTTTCTGTTGTTTATGTTTTCGATATATGTTGTGATGAGATAATGTCCTTATGAAATAATGATGTATTGATGCACAAATCTACTCGATAAGTTTTATTAATTGAACACGATGCATGTTAAGTATTTACACGAAGGTTATAATACTTTCTGTTAAGTTTATTAAGTGCATAAGCCAATCTGTGTGGATTCTGATTTGAGGCTAACCTATGATGCACATAATTAGATAACCTATCTATTAAAGATCCGCAGAAGCCAATCGTAGACCATCGCGGAGGTTTAGAGGCCATTTGAAGGAAACTACAGCGACGAGCCCTAAGGGCTTAGAGATCTGTGTAAGGGCAGATCTAAGACATAAAAGGAAATCACATTGATCTCTGGATGCAGGATCTTGGTTCCAGCATCCCCCCATACTGCTTTGGGTGAGACTTCAGTCCGCGCTACGCGTGTTGATGTCGAAAGGGCTAGTAGTGTAGGGTTTTGTTTGGTGCAACTAACTCTGAACCAAGGTCAGGACCCACTAAGTTAGCACATCAATTTGAAGAAGAGGACAATGTCATTTGAAAAAAAATCGATCTAGGTCATAGTACCGTTGGACCTTGCAGAAGGGGCATGATATACTGAACCAGTCCGCGATTATGAAGGAAGTCATGATGAACTGGATCAAATCTGCAAAATAACAGTGCGAGATCAAGACTGGATCAATCCGACAGCATATGGGAGGATTATATGGGATCGTGAGTGTTCCTACACCTCTAATTCCGACAAGGAGTTAGAACATTGGCAGAATCGCTTGCATGAAGTGTCTACATTTTGGTGCAATATGATAATGAAGTCATTGCATTGTGTTTCGTCGGGTGTAAGGAAATTACCCTATTATGATGTTTTCACTGACGTTGAATTTTTTTTGGATGAATTTGAGTGTGAAGTCCCTGAGGGTCACTGCTTCCAAGCATTAGAGTTGGCACTACGCGCTACGCGTGCACAACGGTGGGGTACACATAAGGATAGTTTTGCTAGATGACGACATTACCGAAGAATGATGAGGCTACGGTTTGGCCATCCTAACACTAGATTGACTGAGAAATATAACAGAAGGGATGACCCGCGTGACCACCTAAGGAAACAGACTAAAGCATGGGGAACAGAGCCGCAGCCAAAATGGGCACACATATTTTGCCATACTTTGGATACAATTCCCATGAACTGGTATCTAGAAACGGAGCTCTGCCATGGCATGCCGGAATGGGATATATTGAGGGAAGGATTCTTATTGACTTTCATCTTTGAAGATAGCTTCGCAAGCATCGATGAAGCTCTACAGGAGATTAAGGCAGTCATCTTCAGAATGTTGATGGGACCTATGGAATGGACCCAACCATATTATAGCACCCAACTGCGCCATGTGCTAGAATGCTATGATGTGGCCACTGAAGAGGAAGATGGAGATATGAGAAACATTAATATTCTAGAGGCAGAAGAGCATCGTGAAGTCGAAGGCCACAAATATAAAACTTGGACATCTCCATGCCATTGAAGACAAAGCAAGCAAACATTGGCACTGAAGCAGAACCGAAGTTCGTGAAGACTGGACACTATTGGGACGAGTCCCAACGCTACCGTGGATAAATTTGTTGAGTTACTCCGCGAATACCAGGATCTCTTCCCTACTAAGTTTTCAAATTTGAAGGGCATAGTTGGCGATTTGGGCATTATGAAGATCACTCTGAAGTTGGACGCGAAGCCTATTAAACAGAGGTTGTATCGTCTTAATCCTAAATACAAGGAAAAGGTTCATCAAGAGCTAAATAAGATGTTGGAGGTGGGCATCATAGAACCAGTCGAAGAATCTGATTAGGTGAGCCCGATGGTGGTTCAGGAGAAGAAACAAAAAGGTGAAATAAGGATTTGCGTAGATCTGCGGAAGCTTAATGATGTGTGTGTTCACGACCCATTTTCGACGTCGTTTACAGATGAAGTGTTAGACAATGTTGGAGGGCAGGAAGCCTATTCCTTTACAGATGGATTTTCTAGGTATCATCAGATCAAGATTGCGCCAGAGGATAGGAGCAAAACGACCTTCGCAACGGAGTGGGGTTGTTTTCAATACACTGTGATGTCGTTTGGGCTTAAAAATGCACATGTGATATTTTCCCGCGTAGTCATAGCAGCGTTCAAGGAGTTCATTCATAAGTTCCTGGAAGTATACTTTGATAACTGGATGGTGTTTGGATTAGTAAAGTGCCATGTATCAAGTCTGTGCCTGATGTTGGATATGTGTTGCAAATACCAGATTGAGATGAACTTGAAGAAATGCATATTTTGTGTTCCCTTTGGGATCTTGCTGGGTCATGTGGTGTGCAAGCAAGGATTGATGGTGGGCCCTACAAAGATCGCGGTAATTGCGAATTTGGAGGCCCCGAGGAATGTTAAGTAGCTGCACGCGACGCTGGGACATAGGGATATTATATAAAATTCATCAAAGCTTATGCTCAAATTACTGCGCCCATGGAGAAACTGTTGAAGAAGGACACAACATTTTGTTGCGATGAAGAATGTCAGTGCAGCCTAGATTAATTGAAAGAAAAGATGGTCATTATGCTGATTTTGGTATTCCCTTATTGGAAAAAGGAGTTTCACGTACATGTGGATGCCTCTTGCATTGTGTTGGGTGCAGTGCTAACACAGGCCAGCGAAGGAGAAATGGACCATCTTATATCCTTCGCGAGTAGGAAGTTATCAAAGGCCAAGAAGAATTATTCAACAACTGAGCGCGAAGGATTGGCCATGGTGTACGCGCTACAAAAATTCAGGCATTATCTGTTAGGAGGAAATTTCAAGATGTATACAAATCATTATGCCTTGAAATACTTGGTCAATAAGCTTGTGTTGGGGGGGAGATCTGTAGATGGTTTCTATTATTCCAGGAGTATGACTTTGAAGTCATTGTGAAGCCAGGAAGGTTAAATGCAGGACCTGACCATATGTCGTGGATCGAAACGGGAGAGGAGCCCAATAATCTGGAGCAAGGGTTTCCATATGTGCAGCGCTTTGTGGTGCGCGTGGCAGATGATCGTTTTGCAGACATTATTCACTTCTTGACTACGGGGATGGAACCAAAAGGATATACAAGTTAGAAAAAGAAGGAATTAGTAGTGCGCGTGGAATATTTTTCAGTTATTGCGTGACATTTGTATAATATGGGTGCAGATGAAATATTGCGAAGATATGTGTCAGACTTTGAGCGGGATAGCATTCTCGCTGAAGCTCATGGGGGAGCCATGGGAGGTCATTATGTAGGTAAGGCAACTGTGCAAAAGATTTTGCGTGTGAGTCTATGGTGGCATACCTTACATAAGGATTCCAAGGCGTATTGTAAGTCATGTAATGCATGTTAAAGAATTGGTAGACCATCGCGAAGGAATGAATTTCCATTACATCCTCAAGTATCTTTGCTTCTAATTTGAGAAATGGGCGATTGATTTTGTTGGGCCAATTCAGCCCCCTGGAAAGAAAACAGGTGCGCGCTATATTATCACCATGACGGAATATCTCACCAGATGGGTGGAAGCACAATCGATTAAGGATTGTACAGGGGCTACAACAGCAAATTTTTTGTTTGACTATGTCTTAACCATATTTGGCTGCCCTAAAGCGTTGATGAGTGAGAAAGATACGCACTTTCTGAACGAAACGATCGGCACGTTGATTGAAGAATTCCAGGTCTACCATTAGAAGAGTACGTCATATCACACGCAGGAAAATGGAACTGTTGAAGCCTTTAATAATATTCTAGAGAACGTGTTGACAAAGATCTACAACGTGCAGTGAAATGACTGGGATGTGCATGTACCTGCAGTACTATGGGCTTATAGGACTACTTGCAAGAAGCTGACAGGGAAAACAACGTTCATATTAGTATATGGGGTCAAAGTTGTATTGACGATGGAGCATATCATGCCTAGTATGCACATAGCAAACCTAACGAATATGGCAGATTGCAAGCCCTTAGAGGAATAGATCGCGTAGCTGATGGAGCTCAAAGAAGACCAATTTTTGCCAGGATTTCATCAACAAGTACAGAAGGAACATGAAAAAACGTGGCATGATTTCCATATCAAGCTTCACACATTCAAGGTAAACAATCTTGTCCTGTTATATGATAGTAAGTTTACTAAATTTCTGGGTAAATTCTAGATGCATTGGTTAGGGCCATATATTAACTAATAAATTATAGATGGAGACACAGTTCATCTCGCAAAGCTGAATGGGGAACCCTTCCTGGGAAGAGTGAACGGGAGCAGGTTAAAATTGTATATAGGGGATCTAGTACAATGACTATATGGCAGCAGGATAGTCTTAGTGCTCTAGGCAGTTGCAAGGGAGCACGAGACAATAAACTACACTGCTCAGTTTGGAGGACAACGCAGTGAGTAGGGTGTGTGGTGAATGACGAAGAGGCAACCCAGGAAGCTGCGCTTAGGAAGTTGCGCCATGGAGGAAGGTACCACGCAACACAATAGGAAAGTGACCGTTGGAGTTATTGTTCATGACTTGACGGCCAGAAGATGGTTAAGTGGAGCGGGTTGGTGGCAATTAAGGCCAAAATCTTTGAAGATCTTCCATCAAAACAACATTTATTGTCAGAATTTGGGGGGAACGGTCGGATTTGAATTCAAAACCCCCTATAAATTACACGTGCCAGTCCAACAGAGAACACTTTGCGCTCTCAGAATTGTTAGTGAATTTTGTTGTCTGTTGCCTATGAGCCGAGCGTTTTGGGAGGATTTCGTTACGAGCCCCGCGTTTGTTGAGTTGCCTACAATAAACTAGAAGTTTATCCTTAACAAAATGTTTGCACCAACTCCTATTGAAACCGTTAGTACTGGCAATGTTTCCTCTAAGACCGCTACCCCATAAATTGTAGGTATGGAAGCCCCGACTACTGTGCCTATGGTGTCAAGGTCACCCAGGATGAAGCCTACCCCTACCCGAGAAACCCAGCCAGCCAAATCAAAGCAATCCATGAAGGACAAGTAGAAGAAGTCAGTGTCGTTCCGCACTTCCCCAAGGAAGCATACCGAAACACAGAAGCAGAAGAAAGATAAGTAGTCGAGGAAAGTAGTGGACCTGGAGACAGAAGAAGCCCAGGGAACAGAAGATATTGAAGTTGAAGGAGCGGAACCCATAACAAGGTTGCCTGCGTATATCCCTCCGCGAAAGGGAAAAATAAAGGTCACAAAGGATCCATACGCTGAGAAATTCACAATATCCACACCCCTGCTACCTAAGCAGGTCCCCTTTGAAGGCTCACAACTCGCAAGTGTCCCATTGTTGAAAATGGAGGATTGGGACCTCACAGACCATGCTAAGTTCCCACACTTAGCGATGGAAAAATATATGAGGAGGGTCTATTATGTAGAATCAGGTGTTACAACATTGGAAACAGAGGAATGGGTCCGCGGTGTTGAGCACTCAGGGTTGCTCAATTTGCTATGGGTGCCACATTACCACGGTACCCTCATCAACATGGTATGTGTGCGCCAGCTTCTCACATTGGTGCACGATGGTTGTTTATGGTTGGGAGGACCTATCCCCATTATAGACATGCTCATTCACATAATCATGCACTTGCCTTATAAAGGCACGAACCCGGCTAAGGAGTTTGGTGAAAAGACTAGTGAAAAAGACCTCGCAGAAAGGATGAAAAGGTATTACGACCTCATTAATAAGTCGTGAGGGTATTCAATTATTTCTATAATAGACCCGGTAGTTCAATTGGCTGCCCAGATTTTAGCAGGGAAGGTGATGTGAAAATGTCGCGTGGATGAAGTTTTGGCGCCAGTAGTTTCCCTGGTTGCACAGTGCACGAAATGCATACAGTTTAATTGGGCACGATAACTCTGTCAGGAGTTCCTAGCGAACTACCACGAATCCCAGGACGAGACCAAGTCGTTTCACTGTGCTTGGTTATTTCTCTCAATTGTGCTCATTGCATGGGAATTACCGAAGGATAGCCAATTTCCTCTGCTCTAAGAAGGATTGTCGGAGGCAATGCAATTCGCTTCCTTATGGTTTACAAACGATGTTGCGCGAATTACAGAGACAAAGATATTTTAAGTTCTTATGGAAATGTCTCTCTGCATGGCCATCAATCAGCATACGAGGTTGTCCCCAACCTTGTTCACGCAGCTGTCAGCCTATGCGGCATTCAAGGCTGACTTCCACAGAGTATATATCCAGGCGCAAAAGGATCCAGAGCAGAAATGGCACATGTTTCCCTATTTAGTGTCAGAAACGAACATCCAAGAGGTTGTCTCGAAATGGCCTACAGAATGGCACGCCCCATCAGACTTAGCTGTTGGACCAAGCACAAGTGTGGAAAGTTTTGTTGCGCAGAAAAGAAAGGAGGTAGCTAAGCAGGCTGTGCGTACCCTAGCAACACAAAAAAAGAAGGAAGCCGCAGAAAAGGCTCAGGTGGAGCAAGAATGCACTGCCAAGGAGCAGGCAGAACAAGAACAATGCGAGTCACAAAAAGGTGACAAGTCACCTTCGCCGGAGACAGAGGAAGAAGAACTTTTAGGACAAGGTGGTGAAGGAGATAAGGGGCAGAGCACCCCATTTATTTTGAAACGACACAGCAAGGAGCAATAGGGTGGAATGCAGGAAAAGAAGAAATCGGATAAGTCACAAGTTGATTCCATGGTGTTAACAGAAGGCAATCTTGATGAGATTGGCCATAAAATCAGGGATACCACGACAGAAGTGTTGCAACAGTTTGAGCAGCAATACATGCAGACGCTAGGGAGTGTCCAAAAGGATCTGCGCGAGCTGCAGATCCAAGAAAGAAGAATACAGGTGGGGACCGGACAAGCGAGCGCAGAGCAAGCAAGCCTGGTAATTGGGATAAGACATGGAGCAGAGCTAGTAAGGACCCTAAACCTCAGAACTATACCATTACCAGATGGGTCCATTTGCGCAAAGTCTATTGACGATCACATTATCCTAAGTACAATCAAGAACATTGGACTGAATATAGCGGCGCTCTCCAATGAGACCCTCCACGTGCTGCATACATGCGTGGCAGATGAATTGAGAACCAGGGAGCAGCGCGCCTTCAACCTCATAAGCGAGTACAAAGTCAATAATGAGAAAATGTTTGTTGAAAAAGATGCAAGATTTGAAGGGAAAGGAGGCACTTCAGATGCGTAGTTCAAGTCTGGAGTTAGTAGTAGTAGAGGCATGCAAGATAGTGCCTAAGCTTCACATCTCGGAGAATGCACACCTAGAAGCCAAAATCAGAAAACTAGCCATTGGTGTGCGTGAGGCTAAAGCAGAAGTTGGACGGGTAACCTTTGAGTTCAACATAAAGATTGTGGAGTTGTAGTTGAAGTTGCAACCCACGACTCCGCCTGAGGTCCAGGAGCAGTGAGGAGCCACGATAAAGGAAGGCATGGCTACCTTAGATGCCACAGTCACTGACTATGCGACATTGTTTGAACAAGCTATGGAGCTCATGACCAATCTACAGGAGGATTCGAACTTGTAGACACTGAACACAGAGGTAAGGGAGTTGCAGTGAAAATATGATGAAGTCAGGGAAACTGCGCGCTCCCTAGTGCCAGCGCAGTGCCTCACCAAATTACTAAAGGGAAAGCAACTCTTAGCATAGGTAGAAGAAGCACAGAAGAAGGAGGCATTTTTAAAGGCCAGGTTGTAGCCTTGGTTGGAGGAGGCTTATCAAGTCATGAATACCATTCAGGATAAGCTTAAAGGACCGCAGCAGAAACAACAAACGATGAGGTTGGCTGTAGAAGGACCAGCCATGGAAAAATTGGTTGAGGAAGTCAAGCAGGTAGCAACACAGAGCATTGCCGAAGTTGCAATGATCAAGGTGGAGCTGGGGGATCTCCGCAGTAAGATCGTCACGATAGCATAGTGACTCAAGGGCAAATCAGGATCTTTGTGTTGGGGGCCTGTTGGGATGGAGTCCCTTGGGTCAGTTTTGGGGTTAAGATAACCCAAGTTTTGGTACAGTTTGTGTAAATAATGTAAAGTATCTGCAATTTGTGGATTCGGAGCGCGTAGATGAATAGGAGTCAAAGGGGTTTATCCCCTTGTTTTATGTAAAGTTTGAGTCAGTTTTGAGATTCACCCATTGTCCGCGAACCATGGAATTGTATGAAAAAGGCTATAAATAGGTGTGTCTTAGAGAGTCTAAGGCAGATTGAAGTAGATTGATGGGAATTGATAGCGAAGGGAAGTGGGTAAGGTAGAAGAAAGGCTTTGTAGCTGAGTGCACAGAGGCCTAGGTAGAGTCTGTAGCTGAGTGCATGGACCCCTGCAGCTGTGTGCGCAGGGCAATTTTGAGTCTGTAACCTTGAATTGAAAATCAATAAAGACAGTTCCGAATAATTCTTGTGTATTTATGTATTTTTGTTAATGTTATATGTTGTTGATGAATGAGGTGTTTTATGCAATATTGATTGAATGTTACGTGATTCTCTTGATGACACAATGCATGTTTAAGTACTTTTGTGAAGACCCTGATGAATTCTTTGATGTTTATAAATAACTTAAGTTAATCTGTGCGAACCCTAATTTAGGACTTCTCTCTGATGCGTGTAAGTAGACAAATTGACTATTAAAGGTCCGCAAGGACTAATCGTAGACCTTCACGAAGGTCTGAAGGTTGTTTAACAAAGTTGCAGTGACGAGCCCTAAGAGTGTAATGATCTGCGCGAAGGCAGATCTGAAGAGTTGAAAGACATCACACTAGTCTCTGGATGTAGAAACGTGGTTCTTGCATCCCCCCATACTGCTTCGGGTGAGATTGCAGCCTGTGCTATGCGGGTTGTTGCTGAAAGGGCCAATAGTGTAGGGTTTTGTTGATTGGCACAACTAACTCTTAAACTGGGTCAGGACCTCCTAAGCCAACACCATCCTCACTCCCTCTCAATATAGGAGGAGATATCCACAAGTCCAAGCTTGTCCCATGCTTTCATTTCATCAGCTACATGTTTATTTGTGGAGATATATTGTAGCTTCTAACCACCCATCAGCACCATATCTCGAATAGTGGTACTTCATCATAATGTGCTTCGACCTTCCATGAAAAATTGGGTTTTCTATCAATATGCATACAACTTATTACAAAGTATCACAGTCAAATCTGGCACACCATCAAACGATTCATCAAACATTTTATAGAGCCAAACCGCTTCATAGCTAACTACACAAGTTGCCATATATTTTGCCTTAGCAGTTCCTAGTGCAACAAAATCTTGTTTCTTGTTCTTCTAAGAAACCATAGCAGATCCCAAGAAAAAAAACAACCACCGGTAGTAATTTTTCTCATCATCAACTCTGCTAGTCTAGTAATTGAATCAAATACATTAGAGAACTAATCAATTGTCAATAAAATGATAGATCAACAAGATTTTAATCAGAATTCCTCAATTTCTTCAAATTGGTTTGCCAAGGGTTTACAATCCACCATCCAAACTTCAAGAGGATCTTGATCACATGCTTCTAAGTCCCAAGTAGTAGTGTATCATCCAAGATCCTTCTTGTCAAATTTTTCTTCTAGCTCCCTCTAAAGGAAATACCATTTATTAGCCTCCCTTTCATCAAAAACAAATTATTGAGATCATTCTTACTTTAATCAATCAATCTCAAAGTACAAGATCTTCTTTAATCATGAGACTCCTTTTTCATGTCCTTCAAAAATCTAAGGTAACTCTTCCAACTGAGGCAAGTTCCTTATCATGAACCTTTTCCTTTTATTGGGGTAACTTTCTTGCTTCTATGCTTCCATTTGTTTCATACTTAACTACTCTTAGGCACAAATGCTCCAAATTGTTTGATCCCTCTGAACTTGGTTCTTATTTTAGTACACATTAGAAATGTCCTCATGCTTTGCTTCATTCTTGTAGTTCTTCCATTTGTTTCCAATACAAAGGAAACCCTAGTTATTTTCCTGCAATCCTCTCTAAGAGGATATGAAATAATTATTACAACCAAGCAAAGGATTCATAGACAAGAAACTTACTAAAAATTAATAGCAATAACCTTAATCAATGAGGAAAGTTATAGAATACTTGTCTTTTGAGAAAAGGCAGCTCCCTCTTAATTTTGGACCTTTTGTAATTTTCACCATCCTTGTCCTCGCATCAGCATGATGTCATTTTTGTCATTCCCAAGAGTCAGGGCTTCTTCTTTTAGCAGAAAAGATCAATCTTAGGGTTTTGTTCCTACATTTTCTTGGTTCAAACTTTTGTTACGGTTTACAACCCTAGTTGCTTCAATATCCAAAGTCTTCAAGACATACCATCTTTCATATTTTCAAGTTCTACAAGTATATTTATGTGTTAGTTTCAAACCCTATAAATTCTATTTTCATGCCTTTTATACTTGAGATGGATCTTATTAATGTTTCGTTCGCTAATTATCTAACTTTGATCACAAAAAATTAGTCTTCATATGCAAGGAAAGGATTTGAATACTTATGTGGGTAGTAGCTAAAATATTGATTATGTATTTCTCCTCAAGAGAGAGGACACAGCCTCTTATAAGATGTAACTTCACTTCATTTGAGTCTTGTATTTTAGTAAATTTCATGAGCAGTTCCAAATCTACAACATAATTTCTACATGGCATCAGAGTAAGATTCATAGTAGAGCATAAATTTCGAACTTGTTTATCAAGAGGATCGAATTTGTAGGATCAATTATTCAGAGCTAGAATGATGACTTTCTATGGACTAAGACTCGATTATTCCCTTAAGGGAAGCTTGATTTTTTTTTTCTTGGAAGGATCGCATGGAGGCAGTGCTAGAAGACAATGGATTGAGGGAATTTTTTGATAATGACATCCTGAAACCAAGATCAGTTGATGCCCAAAATCTAGAAGAATGGAAGAAGTGTGTAGCCAAGGCGAGGAGAATAATATTGGAGAGTGTACAAGACCACATTGTGTCCAATATCCATGGGGAAGAAACTCCTTATGCAATGTGGCAATCATTGATAGATCTGTTCCAGAGCAACAACGACCACAGGAAACTAGCACTCAAGGATAAACTTCAAAATATCAAGATGTATAAGAATGACTCTATTCGGCAGTATTTGAGTATCATAGTATCAAATGATGATTTGGTAAGCCTAGGCCTTCTAGGCCTTCCCAAGCATTGGCATAACTAGAAAGATTCAATGAATGGGAGTGAAAAACTACCAAATTGGGAACGCTTATGGTCTAATTTGGTATAGGAGTAAATAAGGCCAATACCAAAGATGGGACTTCATCTAAGGGTGAGAATGAAGAAAATTGTGCATTGGATGGAAAGGAAAATAAGGGAAAAGGGAATAGATCCCAATCCAAACCAGAATCTAGTCAAGGGGGAAAGAAGAAAGACTTGTCCAAAATTAAGTGCTTCCATTATCATGAATTTGAGCACTACGTCACGAAGTGTCCACACAAGAAGGCAAGCAAGAAGGCCTCAGAAGGAGCGACAGGTGAAGATTTGGCTTCACATTTCGAGCTTGACTTCACTCTTATCACATGCATGGCGAGCACAGTGATGGGTAGCATGTGTTACTTGGTTAGTGGTGCATCGTTCCACATGATGGGGAATAGAGAATTTTTCAATGACCTAGAGGAGAAAGAAATCTAGATGCACATTGACATGGGAGATGATGGAAGGTACATCGTGACTAGGATTGGTATAGTTACCTTTCAAAGGGAGTCTAGTTCCCCTCTCAGACTCAAGGATGTCATATTTGTTCCAAGCCTAAAGAAAAATCTCATCTCCGTTGCAGTTTTGGAAGACTGTGGTTACGATGTGAGCTTTAGCAAAGGCAAAGCATTCCTAAGACACATAGCCATGGGACAAGTGAAGCGATTGGGGTTCGTGTGAAGAACCTATACAAGCTAGATGTGGAAGATTGTGTTGCATTAAGCATGAAGGCGAAGAAAGTGCAAAATCGTGATGTCGATGAACTTTGGCATAGAAGACTTGGCCATTTGCATCATGGTGCCTTTAAGATTATGCAAAAGATAACCACAGGCCTCCCCAAAGGAGAACTTAAGCAAAAAGATACATGCAAATGGTGTACCTTGGGGAAGTACACAAAAGCCACACTCCATGATCGGGATAGCAAAGCACATGTAGTCGTTAAAAGGATCCACTTTGATGTTCATGGACCTTTCTCAATAGCCTCCACTTACCAGCACAAATATTATGTTATCTTTGTAGATGATTTCTCATGGAAGTGTTGAATCTTCTTCATGTGGAAGAAAGATGAGACATTCTCCAAGTTCATTGAATTCAAGGAACTGGTTGAGAAAGAAACTGGCAAGAAGGTGAAGGCGCTCAGGAGTGATAATGGAGGTGAGTACATGTCAAATGAATTTAAAAAACTTTGTGCAAAAGAAGGCAATTGATGAGAGTTTACAGCATCCCACAACCCTCAACATAATGGGGTGGTTGCGAGGAAGAATTGTAGCATTATGGGAGTAGCAAGAGTGATGTTGCATGACTAAGGCCTACCTCTGCATTTGTGGGCTCAAGCATGTAACACAACAGTCTATCTGTAAAATAGGAATCCTCATCAGATTCTTGGCATGAGTACACTAGAGGAAGCTTTCTCGAGGAGGAAATCGGATGTGTCACACTTTAGGATTTTTGGAGTCTCTATTCACTGTTATGTCTCCAAAGAATCATGGAAGAAGCTAAAGTTGACAACAGAGTTGGGGGTATTTGTGGGTCACACAAAAACTCGTCACAACTACTTTGTGTACTTTCCTTCCCTCATAATGACAGTTGTGTGAAGGGATGTAAGGTTTGATGAGAAGAAGGCAATGAAATGTTCCCTTGAGAGGGAGCTTCAGTTGCAACCAGATTGAGAGCATCTAGCTCCAAAGGAAGAACCTCAGGAAGTTATGGAGCAGGCATAAATTGAGGAGCAGGGGGTGAAGACAACCACTCAAGTAGAACTATCCAGAGAAGGAAGGAAAAGAACCAGGCAAGTTGAGAGATTAATGCATAATGCAAGAGAGAATGTGGGAGCACCCACTTCACAAGCACAGGCAGAGGAGGTCACCTGATCGGTACACTAGCTACATGGATCTAATGTCTATCTTGTAGACACTGAGCCATCCTCTTTCAAAGAAGTAGTAGAAAAACCTGTATAGGTTGATGCAATGGTGGAGGAATATGATTCCATTATAAAGAACATTGTTTGGGAAATGGTCCATGTTGAAGAAAGTGTAACTAGGTTCAGAATTTACAAATGTAATTTTGATCTTTGTACTTGTCAAGAAAAAGAAATATTATTTTTTGTGAATGATAAGAATGAGTTTCTTACTCATTTCATAGGTCTAGTCAAAGAGTCAATGTCATGCTCATCTTGAGCTTATATGTAATGTAAATGAGTCAACCTAGTGTCTAGATCAAAGCCATCCAAGATGAGCACCATCCCCATGAAGAAGGCAGCAAGAAAAATGAATTAACAAGTACAGTCATGTTGGCCTACAAATGAATTAACAAGTACAATCATGTCGGCTCAATAAAAGGAAACAATGGTTCACACTATCATGTCGACTCAAATGCATAGGCTGACCACTATATATATGTGGCTAGGGTCTTCGCAAAAGAAAAGGAGCATAACTCACATCCCTCTGAAGTTTCGATTGGAAGTCATAGGAAGGGTTTTGTATGCCACAGGAAGGTAATGTCAAAGTTTGTCCATAATGCAGCTTGTGTATTTTTTAGATAAGTACCACTATCTCGGAACCCTAGTTGTAGTCACTGTCTCAACATATTTACACTCTCAGAATACTATCTTGGTACTGTTACATCTCAGCTTAATTTTGATGAAGAGGACTTCGATGATCCTACAGTAGCACTCTCAATCTCGCAATGACATGTTTTGTTATAATCCCGTAGTGACATGCATTAACTTGACATATAATCTGGATGCAGTCATGATCTCAGTGTTTGTCATGGATATGTTGAAGACATAGTTACAAAGTCTTGATCATGTAAAAGTTCTTGGTGCATCTCTCATGAATACATACATATGGACATCATTTTTATGATGGTGATCATGATGAAGGTGCAGAGATGATCTCAATAAAGGCACAATGGTGATCTCAATGAGAAGTCAAGGTGAAGCAATAATGATCTTGGTAAAGCAGTAATAATGATGATGATCTCAGTAGTAAGAAGAGGATTGGTGTCTTGGTCTTGGAGTGGATTGATAGGTCAAGGGTCATGGTCTTGGTAGTCATCAATTAGAATCTCTATAAGAATAATTTTGTGCGGGTTTTCCTCTCCAAGAGGGAGAGGTTTTGGCCCTGGTAGAAAGCCAAACATCTTGTGTTCTTGCCTCTTTGTTTTCGTAGAAGTTTGATGAAGCAAACACACACACTAATAATAAGAAGAATATCAAGCTAAGATAAATTGCAAAATCACTTCACAAATTGTTATCAAGTCTAGAAGAATCACATTAATCCCACTTGCCCTAGATTCTTCAACATGGTATCAGAGCTAAGGTGTTGAAGTCAAATGAAGGGCAGCAAAAGAGACATACAAGGATCTATCTTCAAGGACATCAAAGTAGGTTGAAAGGATTAAAGGAGCAAGTATACTACAAGCAGTTCTAAAACAACCATGAAGTATCAACTTCAGTAATTACAGCCATGCACTCAACTCATGCTCAGTTTGATGAAGTATATCAACGATCCTCACTTCTTGATCACTGAACTTTCTCCATGCCATAAAATATAGTCTCAGGTGTATACACACACACACACACACACACACACACACACACACATATATATATTGCAGAAGTAATCCAAGGATACCTCTTACAAAATTACCTTAAAAATGAATTGGGGAGGTCGTGAAGTAGTCTCGGTGATATCAAGACCACTGATGCCATGGTGCTAGAATGCCTCCAAGGAAGTCGTGATGAAAGGATACTAATAATGGGCAGCTCAAGCAAAGGAAGCATCAAGGTGAAGATCTCCTCTTCACACACCAAGTAAGTATCTTTCAATTTTATAATCAAATATGGTTAAATGATTTCATGATTGCAAGGAGATTTATAAAGCGGTTAGATAATCAAAAGTCCTTGCATAGAATAAGGAGATTTGTCATCATCCTCATAGAAAAGAGAAATCATTGATATCTATGAAAAGGTCTATGAAGGTCAAGCATTGTTTGAATCCATCAAGAGATTCATAGGATTCATATGATATCAATCAAAAGTCCTCTCATACCTAAATAGCAGAAGAGGAGACATAAAGAGAGATATATGAAGTGTTATATATACTCTCAGAAATTAAAGTAAAGAAGGTCACTTAGACCTACACAATAGTAAAGGTATCAAAGAATGAAGGAATAACTTCATGAAGATATATGATAAGAAGGTAGTCATCATTGATTAGAAAGGTAACAAATATCAATGAACAAAGAAGGTTACCTCACCCGGAAATTTTTGGTCTCTGTGCTAGATAGAGAAAGACAACTTGCAATTTATAATATTAAAGGATAAAAGAATTCAACCTTGTGCGGAAAGGAAAGGCAAGGTTGGTCCACAAGCAAAGACAAAAAAACGTATAGTTAATATTCAATGCTATAGAAAGATTTTGGAAGCTCATATCATTGAAATATGGAGGAAGATAAAGAAAAGGGCCAAGGAAAGAGGGAGTATCAAATCTCTCCTATGAGTAAGACAGCATCCCTCATAAAAGGATCCCATCATAAGCTCCTAAATCTTTTGTTAAAGATATGACCAAGATAATAAGATGCATCATGGCATCATGGAAGCATTAGAAACAAGATCTTGTGACATCACCATGGGATCACGAAAGACAAAACCCATGGCAGACAAACATGAAGAATACAGTTCTTGGGAACCTCAGTAGACATTGAAGAAAAGCAAGGAGTCATCGGGGACAAGGCTCATCATACATCAAGTCAAAAAGGAAACATCTACCAATTGGGGATATACAAGATCCTCAAAATTATTTGATGGAATCTTCATCGAAGGGTTCACTAATCTAGAGAGGAAGCAAGTGTTTCAACAAGAATTCGAATGTATGGAATCCATGAGATAATGATGTGATGACATGAAGCAGATCAAGGGATTGAAGATCTCTTCAATCAAGGAAGCTTCTGGAAGAAAAATCGATGACCTGAAGGTAAAATAAGATATGTATGATTGTGTATAATATGATAATGTCATGTCATATGGTTGTAGGTAACATGGATCATTGCTTCTATCTTAAGAAGCATGATCAAGAGAAAAATGATCTCCTCCTCCGAAAGGATGCAAGAAGGCATAAGTCACACTAGATGAAATCAACATAATATGTCCTCATACGAAGTATGAGGTAGTTGACTAAGAAACTCTGATTAAAAGCTCCGGGAAATGGAATGTGTGAGGGAGGAAGAGATCATGAGATATGAAACCATGATGAAGGCAATCAATATCCAAAATACCAAGAAGATTTGACTAGGAAATCTCCTAGAAAGATATAAAGACTCTGAAGAAAGTCTGAAATAGATAAAGACCCTTGACAATGGATATCTTTGGGAGATATGTCAATAAGTGTGCAGGATGATGATACATACAAGAAGATGTCATGATGGAGAGCCATCTCGTAAGGTATGATTTAATTTAATATGATGTTTTGATTTCTTGAACAACATCTGGATGAGTTCACGTAAGGCTACTAGAACATGATTTGTAAGTACAAGTACAACGATGGAAACTCCTGAAAGAAGCATGGAGAGAAAAGAAGTAGGCATATGAAGAAAGTTCCAGATGTATTCCAAGAAGGCCACTTTCCATGAAGAAAGGAATGACTTGATGGAATAAGAAGGAAAGTGATCGATGGTTGTTGCCCTACAAGGAAGAAGCTCAACTAAATTTCATGACATCAAGGAGAGAAGAAGATCAAGCAACTGAAGAACCCACGAAGAAGAAGTTGTTGATGTATAAAAAAGTCCCTAGCTAAGAGGGAGCTCTGACAGGTCCCTAGCTAAGAGGGAGCTCTGACAGGTCCCTGATCAATAGGGAGTTTGAATTAGATCACCCCTGATTACAAAGGAGTGACAATTGTATTTTTCCATGTCATGTGTCATGCACTAGACCAAGACTAACAACCGTAAGTCTAGATGAAGGCCATGAATGGAATTATAGACACATGATAGACACACCATTCTTGTCTTCACTTGGGAAGAAAGAATTGGAGGATTGGGTAATCATCTGGCATCCAATACTCTTTGAGGATGTGTAGGGAATCCAAGATCAGAGTAGGCAAGAGGATCGATATTCTTTGAGGGTTGGGAAACCAAGATAAGAATAATCCTAGAAGGTCATACTCAGTGACTACCTGGGTGGGTATGTACCTTGAGAGACAATGATGAAGGTTTCTATAAATCATTGGTTTCGCCAGCATTGTAGCTCATGGTGTCGTGGGGAGATGGAGTTATTCAAGGTCTTGCACTATGACAATGTTAGTTGATGTGATGCTATATAGATGGGATTACCATTCTGATTTTTATGATGAGAAATTATTCGGATTGAGAATAACCAAGTACCATTGTAAATACCTCCGTAGTTAAGAGGGAGTGTTGAAGAAAGTGTAACTAGGTTCGGAATTTACAAATGTAATTTTTATCTTTGTACTTGTCAAGAAAAATAAATATTATTTTTTGTGAATTATAAGAATGAGTTTCTTGCTCATTTCTTAGGTCTAGTGAAAGAGTCAATTTCATTCTCTTCTTGAGCTTTTATGTAATGTAAATGAGTCAACCTAGTGTCTAGATAAAAGCCCTCCAAGACAAGCGCCATCCCCTTGAAGAAGATAGCAAGCAAAATGAATTAACAAGAACATTCATGTCAGCCTGCAAATGAATTAACATACAATCATGTCAGCTCAATAAAAGGACACAACGGTTCCCACTATCATGTCGGCTCAAATGCATAGGTTGACCACTATATATATGCGGCTACGGTCTTCGCAAAAGAAAAGGAGCAAAACTTGCATCCCTCCGAAGCATCCAATACCACGGACCAAAAACCATCACGCCCAAAACCATGTGCGAAAACCATGCACAAAACCATAGGTACGTTCGGCCCACCTAATATAGTGTCCAAAAAAAATTCCCCGGGGCGCTACCCTGGACCCCGTAAAGGGGGGCTAGCCGCTCCCCTCAAACCCCCTGTGACCCCCCCGCTGTGCAATCGACACAACAAAGGGTGGGCTCCACCCCCCCTCTAACCCCTAATTAACTAGGGGAGCTAGTCGTGGAAAGAATATAACACAAACCAACATTCTCCCACTTGTTGTTTTCTTTCCACAGGAAAGCTTAGTCATTTATCCAACCCTGCAATGCCTATTGTTTCTCTACACCAAGAGAACTTCTCTGAGCTTACAGATTTTGTCAATGCATCTGCAGTATTCTTCAAAGTGTCCACCTTTACCAGCAACACCTTTTTTTCTTCTATCATATCCATCACAAAGTGATACTGAACATCAATGTGCTTTGTCTTTGAATGGTAAGCAGGGTTCTTTGCCAAGAAAATTGCACTTTGGCTGTCACACTCTATCCTTATAGCTCCCTATACTAGCCCCATACTTGAACACAATCTCTGCAACCAAACTGCTTCCTTGCTTTCATGAGTGGTTGCCATGTATTCTACCTCTATAGTTGATAATGCCACTACAAATTCTTTCTTACTCATCCAACTGACTGCACCTCCAAATAGGTTGAACACATACCCACTCGTAGATCTTCTTTGATCCAGATCTCCAGCCCATTCTGCATCAAAAAAGCCACGAATATCCAAAACTCTGTCCAATCCTGGTCTTCCTTGGTAGCACAAATCATAATCACTAGTGCCACGCAAATACCTGAAAAATGCTTCACTGACGTCCAATGCTCCTTCCATGGTTTTGACATAAACCTGCTCAATACACCCACTCCATGTGCAATGTCTGGTCTAGTACAGACCATCACATACATCGGGCTACCGACTACACTTGCATATGGAACACGGGACATGTCCTCTTCCTCTTCTTATGTCTTGGGACACTGTTCAGCAGATAACTTTACACCTACAGAAATAGGAACCTTCACCGGTTTACTATCCTGCATATTAAACCTTTGCAATATTGTCTCGACATACTTCCTCTGGTTTAACCAGAGCTTCCTCTTTTCCCGATCTCTTTTAATTTCCATGCCCAAAATATAGTATGCAACACCAAGATCTTTCATGTCGAATTTGGAGGACAATTGGGTCTTCAAATCCTGGATAATTTCTTTGTCATTTCCAACCAGCAACATGTCATCCACATACAAGACCAGATAAATAAAATGGTCACCAATTAATTTAAAATACACACAATGATCTGCTTTGCTTTTGGTGAAGCTAAGTCCCCGTATAAATGTATCAAATTTTTGATACCACATCCTTGGTGACTATTTTAGCCCATACATAGACTTCTTTAACTTGCATACCAGTTCTTTCTTACGCTTCACCATAAAGCCTTCAGGTTGCTTCATGTAGATCTCCTCTTCCAGATCCCTGTGGAGAAATGTTATCTTCACATCCATCTGTTCTACCTCAAAATCAAAAGCAGCAACAACAGATAAAAGTAATCTAATAGAAGCTACCTTGGCAACAGGAGAAAAAATATCACCAAAATCAATTCCCGACACCTGGGAATAACCTTTTGCTACCAACCGAGCTTTGTATATCTCCACCTTTCCTCTTGCATTTGTCTTCTTCTTGAACACCCATTTGCTACCAATGGGTTTCCTTCCAGCCAGCAACTCCTCCAGATCCCAAGCCTCATTTTTGTGCAAAGATGCCATTTCATCGACCATGGCCTCTTTCCAAAGTTGTCCATCTTCTGAATCTACTGCTTCCTTCACAGTTCTGGGATCATCATCAGTAATAGATAAAGCAAAATTTGAACAGAAAGTAGATAGACTATACCTTTCTAGCTGCTTTCTTTCTCAAACTGGTCTTCTCACAACTGGAGTTTGTGGCTCTTCATCTTCTGATTCCTCTTCTATTGTAGAGTCTGATTCTTCCTCTTTTAGCTCAAACTCTATCTTCTCAAGTTCCTTTGATGGGACTTCATGTTTAATAACATTTTTCACCTCTCTGAACACCACATCTCGGCTGTACACAACCTTCCTTGTTACTGGGTTCCAAAGCTTATAACCCTTTAAACCATCCTTATACCCAATAAATATGCGCTTTTTTAGATTTACTATCCAAATTTGTTCTTTTCTCCTTTGGAACATGTACATATGCATCACATCCAAATACCCTCAGATGTGAAATAGAGGGTTTCTTCCTAGTCCATACCTCTTGTGGAGTCTTATCCTCCAACGTAGATGAAGGTGATCTGTTGACCAGGTAACATGTTGTCTCCACCGCCTCTGCCCAAAATTATTGTCCTAACTCGGCACCACTGAGCATGCTTCTTGCCCTTTCCATCAACGTCTTGTTAATTCTTTCTGCAACTCCATTTTGCTCAGGTGCGTATGGAGTAGTCTTATGTCGTGCTATACCACACTTCTTACAGAATTCTTCAAATTCCTTGCTGCAAAACTCTCCACCGTTATCTGTCCTCAGCACCTTTATCTTCTTCTCTATTTGGTTTTCCACCAGAGCCTTAAATTCTTTAAACCTGTCAAAGACTTCATATTTCTTCTTGAGGAAATATATCCATGTATTCCTTGAGAAGTCATCTATAAATGATACATAGTACACAGACTTACCCATTACTGGAACCTTCACAGGTCCAAACACATCACTGTGAACAAGCTCTAATATATGTTTTGACCTCTTACCACCAGAAGGGAAACTCACCCGATTATGTTTCCAATATACACAATTTTCACAGAAATCAAAACCCAGAGAGCTATTAGTCATACCTTCTACCATATCTTTACCATGAAGTATTAGAAGGTCCTTCTCTCCAATATGTCCAAGCCTTTGATGCCATAGCATGATCTTTTCTCTAGAGACCACTAGATTTTCTGCTCCACTTTCAAGAACCACATAACTGTTGCACCCATCAATAACAATGCTACCTTGCAGTTTGTACAGAGTTCCAATCCGAACTCCCCGCATCAATACTAGTGCTCCCCGAACCATCTTGTAGGTATCTTTCTCGAACACTGTTTTTACACTTGCATCATCCAACTTGCTTACAGAAATCAAATTTCTCGCCAATGCAAGAATATTCAGAACAACCGGAAGTGTTCTAACCCTTCCACCTTGCAACTACAAGTTTAATTTTCCGCGACCAACGATTATAGCCTTCCTATCATCCCATAAGAAGAAATCACCACCATCATATTTCTCATACTCGCAGAACCACTCTCTATGGGGAGTGAAGTGAAAGGATGCACCTGAGTCAATCAACCATGCCTCATGATCTACATGTGTACTTGAAGAAGCCAAGTACACATCCCCACCTTCATTTGAGGTGGTTTTCGCCTCTGTAGAAGGAGCATCATCAAATCCTTTTCCTTTGTCAAGAGCTTTAGCTTTACAGTCCCTTTTGTAGTGCCCTTCCTTTCCGCATTTCCTGCACACCACCTTTACAGGTTTTCCTAGAGATTTAGATCTCTCACTCGATGACTTATTTTTGTTTCTGTTATGGGATCGTCCTCGTATAGACAAGGCATCACCATTCTGGATCTCCATATTTTTCCGTCTCATCTCCTCCATCAACAAGAATGAGACTATTTCATCAAACTGCAAGGCAGTTGCATTGCTACCTATTGCAATAACCAGACTATCCCACGAATCTGGTAGAGAACACAACAAACTAATGCACTTATCTTCATCTGAAATTTTAATATCAATAGATAATAATTGACTTATCACAGTGTTAAATGCGTTTAGATGCTCTATCGCCGAGTCTCTATCTTTCTTCCTCAGGTTGTACAGCTTTTTTCGTAGGAACAGTTTATTCACCAGAGACTTAGATTGGTACAAAGTCCCTAACTTGACCCACAAAGCCTTAGTCGTAGCTTCCCCTGATACATTCAACAATACTGAATCTGAGACACACAATCATATTGTGCTCTTTGCCTTCCGATCCAAATTCTTCCATTCTTCATCAGACACTCCCGTTGGTTTAGTACTCGGATCTACAATGATCCACTGATCTTTATCTACCAACAGATCCTCCATCTTGAGTTTCCATAACTCAAAACTCTGACCATTAAATTTCTCGATCTCTATCTTTCCACTGCTCGCCATCTTCTTTCACCACCAGAATCGATCCCGCAGATCTCCCACTAAACAAGGTCTACCACAGGCCCGAGTGAAACCCCTCAGCAACAAAGGCGTCCCCTTGAAGCCAAAATAACTCTGATACTAAATGTAGGTTTTAACCTCGTACAGAAATTACCTTCATACGAATTCTAAAATAGAGAAAATAAACAATAGCGAGAGCATAACACATATACGCAGAGATTTTCCCCTGGATCCCAAAACTGGGACTACCAGCTTGATTTTTCATTATGTTCCTTTCAATGTTACAATACATGTATATACATGGTGAAGCATCCAATACCATGGACCAAAAACCATCGCGCCTAAAACCATGCACAAAACCATAGCTAGGTTCGCCCCACCTAATATAGGGTCCAAAAAAAAATTCCCCAGGGCGCTGCCCTGGACCCTATACAGGGGGGCTACCCGCCCTCCTCAAACCCCTTGTGACCCCCCGTTGCGCAATAAACACAACAAAGGGGGGGCTCCACCCCCCCAATTAACTAAGGGAGTTAGTCATCGAAAGAATATAACACAACCCAAAAAAATTATTGATTATTGTCTTATATGTTGATGATTTTATTTTAACCGGTGATGAGAAGTTTATCAGATCTTGCAAGAGAATTTGAAATGAAAGACATGCGACTCATGCACTACTTCCTTAGTTTGGAAGTATGGAAAGAAGATGGGGAATTGTTTGTCTCTCAAGGAAAGTATGCAAATGATATATTGAAGAAGGTTCACATGGAAAATAGCAAACCCATGGAGACTCCTCTTGCAACCAATTGGAGGAAAGAGGATGCCACTTCAGTGTGGAAGTGGAGGCTACCATTTATTGGCAGCTTGTGGGTTCACTAATGTATCTTGTGAAGACATGACCAGATATGTGATATGTAGTCAACCAGCTGAGTCAAGCTATGGTTAGGCCAGCTAAATTATTTTTAAAGGTGGTTAAGCATGTTCTATGGCACCTCAGAGGCACTACCTGGTTTAGAATATGATACAGACGAACCAAGGGAATGAAGCTACATGGATTCACAAATGCATATTGGTCGAGGAGTCCGTCAAACCATAAGAGAACATCAAGATTAATTTTCAGTGTTGGGTCCACAATTGTTTCCTGTTATAGCAGAAAGCAAAGATCTGTGGCACTCAGCTCAGCAGAAGAAGAATATATGGTTGCTATTCAAGCAACATGTGAGGCGATCTAGATGAGAAAGATTCTTGTGGGACTGCTTGGTCAGATGATGGATCTAAATGTGATATACTATGATGATCATAGTTACATCAAGTTCTCTGAAAATCATGTATTTCATGATCGATAAAATCATATAGGTATCTGGTATCACCATCTACAGGATTGTGTGCAAATGGATTATGTTGCTAGAATACATTCCAACATAGGAACGAGATGCATACATTTTGACAAAGGCTTTGTCAAGAGGAAAATTCGAGTTTCATGGAGGAAAGATTAGGGTGACAAATAATCACTTTCTTGCTAAGAGAAAGTGTTGAAAATGCAACAAAAAAAATCTCAGTTTGACCATGCCTTGGTAAAACTAGAGAAAAATTGAATTTCCACATCAACATAAATCTTGGAGGTAGTTAACTGAGCTGACATGGCACTTGTCACTTAGTTAACTCAGTTAATTCAAGTTGGGAAAGCTTGAGTTTAGTTCAATATGATTGATTGCTAATTTATAGCAATCTATTTCAGTTAAATTGAGTTATGGTCAGTTAAACTAGTTCTAACTATTGGAGAAACTAGTGGAAGGTCAAGTTGTGGAAGTGTGACTTCAACCACATTCAATGATCAACCAGTTAACTAATTAATCATCCCAAAATAATTTATGCATGCAAAGAATCAGCAAGTCACCTGGTTGAGATGGAGATTACAAGGTAGTGTACTATTAGTTATAAACTATTCCAATGTGAACAGGTGGTGCATGCAGTCAAAGGATGAGCCTAAAGGACTTGTGCAATTCAATTGAGGGAATTTCCTAATTAATAGAGGCCTAATCCTCAAGGAACATTTTAGGGAAATAGGAGCTTGGAGGGCTTGAAAATTGGATAAGTGTTGGCTAGGGTCATTCAGTCAGGGTGTGCTCAGGCTTGAGCAAGCATATGTATTACATCTCTATTCTTTGATTAATGCAATATAGATAGGAAGGGGGTTTGAGCAATTTCTTTCACCTAGATATATCTATGTGCATGTGTGATCTTTCTTCTTGCATGTTTATTGTTTGTGATCTCGATTGTGAATTGAATTCCATATAGCAGTATAGTAGATGTGAGTCGTGTGTTTTAGTAAATTTCATGAGCAATTTCGAATCTACAACATAATTTCTACACCCATCTCATAACTCAATGTCTCTTTAGAGGTATTACACTTGTGGTGTGTCACAAATTTCATTCTAGACACTTTTCATAGTCTACTACAACTCGGCCATCTCATTGTTAACTATGACATATTACAAACTTCATTTGTTTTGGTTACACCCTTTCTTTGTCTTTGTAAACAATTCGCTCCCCTTCAAGAATTCTCGGCCTAGACTCATCCTGCACTTCTAGTCTTCATAAGGGTCTCGACCCTATCTACTAGGCTTGGGATTACCTCAGCCTAATCACATTATTCCCCACAGTAAAGTAGCGTAGAACTTCTCCTTAAGAATTTAGTCAACAACTCTTCAAACTCAACCTAGACAAAACATGAAAATTGTCCTCCTTAAATTCCTAACTCATCTCCTCTTGTTCTGATGCACATCAGACTTGTACTTCCTTAGATTGAATTTCTCTTTAACTCCCTTCAATCTAGATTTGATACCATCTTGAAATTCGATTGCAAGCTAGAATCTCTGATCTTGATAATTACCTGTGAAAATGTTATTATTCTTTTAGCTTTTATTTAATCTTCATCAAGCAATTATACTTTAGAAATTTAAGAAAAGTAGAGATAACAATGCACAAAGGACCAGTGGACCAATTACCCAAGTGCAAAGTCAATCGTCCACCAATAGTCCCAACTCTGCCATACTTTGTCCTCGAGATAGTCAACAAGTTTGATCATACATGCATGTCCTTAAATACCACATCACAGAGATAGAGAGCCTAAAAAAATCGCAAAACTACAAGAGGATGTAGCCTCAGGAACTCACATTTCACAAAAGAATGATTTAGATAGATCTTAAATTCGCCACAGATGAAGTGCAATAGATAGATCGAATATCACATAGATGTAGTGCTATAGATAGCTCAGATACCATAGAGATGTAGTTCCACAAATATCTCAGAATTTCTTCTCCAATAAGAGTTATGAATGAGTGCAAAATGGTGAAGTAATGATGTTAATATATAGTGGTTTTCATATCTGAAAAAGTGCCTCTAAAGGCTAAGGTGATTTGTCATCTAGAGGGTCGACTTGGCAGTTGGGATTTGACCAAAAGACACATAAAAATTTAATTTTTCCTTTTCTTTTAAATGACCAAATGGAGCATGATAAAATAATTATCTTTTGACTAAAAAAAAAAATTGACTCTTTACAAAATCATAATGACAAAATATACATTATGAAGACCAAACCTAGTTACCATTTCAACAATTTTGATGCACCAAAAATCCACACACATTAATGCATTATGTAAATTGACTCTTTACAAAATCATAATGATAAAATATACATTATGAAGACCAAACCTAGTTACCATTTCAACAATTTTGATGCACCAAAAATCCACACGCATTAATGCATTATGTTCTATGTGCATTGTTGTTTTTAAAATCACATGTCAATGCATTATTTATATAAAATTTTAATGTGTGTCATGACAATAAATCAATAAAACAAAACTTTGAATTAAAAAAAATGAAGCAATAAACTATATTTTGTAGTTAAATGTTTTAACCTAATTTGATGCATTAAATAGAAGTGATGCTTTGGTATATTGTAAATTATTGTGCACTAGAAAATATTTTATAATTTTTAAAATAAAAATAATATTCTATGGCAAATATCCAACTAATTCAATGCCGTGTACATTGTAACGCATTGGAAAGAAAGAAAATTATAATAACATCCACAAAGCTAAATATAGCATATGGGACAGATTGCTTCTTCATATGGTTGATGTATTTGGCCCTTTTCCTGTCTTCATTATGGTTGTTGTTCTCGGTCCATGGTTTTGGACGTGATGGTTTTCGGTCCATGGTATTGGATGCTTCAGCATGTATAAATATGTATTGTAACATTGAAATGAACATAATGAAAATCTTCATTATGGTTGTTGTCTTCACATCCATCTATTCTACCCAAAATCAAAAGCAGCAACAACTGATAAAAGTAATCTAATAGAAGCTACGTTGGCAACATGAGAAAAAATATCACCAAAATCAATTCCCAACACCTCGGAATAACCTTTTGCTACCAACCAAGCTTTGTATTTCTCCACCTTTCCTTCTGCATTTGTCTTCTTCTTGAACACCCATTTGCTGCCAATGGGTTTCCTTCCAGCCAACAACTCCATCAGATCCCAAGCCTCATTTTTTTGCAAAGATGTCATTTCATCAACCATGGCCTCTTTCCAGAGTTTGCCATCCTCTGAATCTGTAGAAATTCCCACCTGTAGATCACCTGATAATGCAACAGACTAAAGCAAAATACTTGATCTACTTCTACAACCAATTTAGCGGAAGCTTAATCGAACATGAGCAACATCAATTTGAACACATATAACTGATAAGAATGAATCAATCACATAACACAGAAGAAATATCTAGGGGAAAGCACCAGCCTAAAGCCCCATCTCTGTATTATCATACAAGTGGAAATATAGCCAATATTACAAAAAAAATCATCTCAAAAGCTATCCTGCTCTCTCTGCAATACCTCTGCTGCTCATAGACAATCAAAGGCCTCTATCTAACCTCTGGTCTGCCCTCCAAGCCTCCTATTTCTTTGCACAATTTTGATTGGAGTCCAGTGCAGCCACTTGTGTGAATTGGCCTCTTCACACACTCATGAACCTCTGATCGAACTACGTAGTCCTGAAGGAGATAAATCCTCATCATGGATGAGCTTCCTTTATAGGAAAAATATTCATCCAACTGATAGTACACTATCCCTTCTCTAATCTCAATTGAGTCTCTGTCTGAACTGACATGCATGAGTTATCCATGAGTGAATACTCAGTTATCTGAAATACAGTAGTTACACGCATACAAGCATTAACTAACTGAACTCTCATTAATTTAACAAGATGTTAAATTAATCTAACTGGACTTGACTCAGTTAATTGAGCCAACTAATTACAACTCATCCCTATCTCTTTAACTGATGGATAAATTCCTCAATTAATAGAGAAACTGTTGCATGTCCTCGCATAGACTTCAAGTTTGTTTTTCCTCAACTAATTAACTCAAGATGAATTAATTAATTAATTTACAAACTGTTGTTAATATCAAATTCCTATTTTTAGTCCAGAGACTGACTAAAATAGGAATCCACCATGAACTGCTAAAAATAGAATGTTATTTTTAGCACTTCCATTTTTCATTCCATGTTGCCCAATCCAACACTGGTACTCAAACTGCTATTTTTAGCACTTCTTTTTTTATTATTTCTTGTTGCCATTTTCAACAGAATCTACTGCTTCCTTCATAGTTTTGGGATCATCATTAGTAATAGATAAAAAAAAAATTGAATAGAAAGCAGATGGATTATACCTTTCTAGCTTCTTTCTTTCTCGAACTGATCTTCTCACATCCGAAGTTTGTGGCTCTTCATCTTCTGATTCCTCTTCTGCTGTAGAGTCTGATTCTTCCTCCTTAAGCTCAAACTCTATCTTCTCAGGTTCCTTTGGTTAGACTTCATGTTTAATAACATCTTTCACCTCTCTGAACACCACATCTCGGTTGTACACAACCTTCCTTGTTACTGGGTTCCAAAGCTTATAACCATTTAAACCATCCTTATAGCCAATAAAGATGCACCTTTCAGATTTACTATCCAACTTTGTTCTTTTCTCCTTTGGAACATGTACATATGCATCACATCCAAATACCCTCAGATATGAAAGAGAGGGTTTCTTACAAGTCCATACCTCTTGTGGAGTCTTATCCTCCAATGTTGATGAAGGTGATCTGTTGACCAGGTAACATGCTATCTTCACTGCCTCTGCACAAAATTCCTGTCCTAACTCAGCACCATTGAGCATCCTTCTTGCCCTTTCCATCAACATCTTGTTCAGTCTTTCTGCAACTCCATTTTGCTCAGGTGTGTATGGAGTGGTCTTCTGTCGTGCTATACCACACTGCTTACATAATTCTTCAAATTCCTTGCTGCAAAACTCTCCACCGTTATCTGACCTCAGCACCTTTATCTTCTTCTCTGTCTGATTTTCCACCGGAGCTTTAAATTCTTTAAACCTGTCAAAGACTTCAGATTTCTTCTTAAGGAAATATATCCATGTATTCCTTGAGAAGTCATCTATAAATGATACATAGTACATAGACTTACCCAGTGATGGAACCCTCACAGGTCCAAACACATCACTGTGCACAATATATCTGTTTCGCCCTCTTACTACCAGAGGGGAAACTCACCGATTTTGCTTCCCATACACACAATTTGCACAAACATCAAAATCCATAGAGCTATTACTCATACCTTCTACCATACCTTTACCATGAAGTATTTGAAGGCCCTTCTCTCCAGAGACCACTAGATTTTCTGCTCCACTTTCAAGAACCACAAAACTATTGCACCCATCAACAACAGTGCTACTTTGCATCTTGTACAGAGTTCCAATCCCAACTCCCCGCATCAATACCAGTGCTCCCGAACCATTTTGCAAGTTCCTTCTCGGACACTGTTTTTACACCTGCATCATCCAGCTTTCTTACGGAAATCAGATTTCTTGCCAATGCAGGAATACGCAGAACACCCAGAAGTGTTCTAACCCTTCCACCTTGCAACTTCAACTTTACTTTTCCGTGACCAACAATTATAGTCTTCCTGTCATCCCCCAAGAAGACATCACCACCATCATATTTCTCATACTCGCAGAACCACTCTCTATGGGGAGTGAAGTGAAAGGATGCACCTGAGTCAATCAACCATGCCTCATGATCTACATGTGTACTTGAAGAAGCCAAGTACACATCCCCACCTTCATCTGAGGTAGTTTTCGCCTCTGTAGAAGGAGCATCATCAGATCCCCTTCCTTTGTCAAGAGCTTTAGATTTACAATCCCTTTTGTAGTGCCCTTCCTTTCCGCATTTCTAGCAAACCACCTTTACAAGTTTTCCTGGAGATTTAGATCTCCCTCTAGATTTAGAGCTCCCACTCGATGACTTATTTTTGTTTCTATTCTGGGACCGTCCTCGTACAGACAAGGCATCACCATTCTGGATCTCCATACTTTTCTGTCTCATCTCCTCCATCAACAAGGATGAGAGTATTTCATCAAATTGCAAGGCAGTTGCATTGCTACCTATTGTAATAACCAGACTATCCCACAAATCTAGTAGAGAATACACAAACTGATGCACTTATCTTCATCTGAAATTTTAATATCAACATACAATAACTGACTTACCACAATATTAAATGCATTCAGATGTTGTCACTGAGTCTCCATCTTTCATCCTCGGGCTATACAGTTTTTTTTTCCATAGGAATAGTTTATTCACTAAAGACTTAGATTGGTACAAAGTCCCTAACTTGTCCCACAAAGTCTTTGTCATACCTTCCCCTGATACATTTAGCAATACTGAATCTAAGACACACAATCGTATTGTGCTCTTTACCTTTTGATCCAACTTCTTCCATTCTTCATCGGACACTCCCGTTGGTTTAGTACTGGATCTACCACGATCCAATGATCTTTATCCACCAACAGATCCTCCATCTTGAGTTTCCATAACTCAGAACTATGGCCATTAAATTTCTCGATCTCTATCTTTCCACTGCTCGCCATCTTCTTCACCACCAGAATCGATCCCGCAGATCTCCCACTGAACAGGGTCTACCACAGGCTCGAGCGAAACCCCTCAGCAACAAAGGCGTCCCCTTGAAGCCAAAATAGCTCTGATACCAAACGTAGGTTTTAACCCCATACAAAAATTACCTTCATATGAATTCTAAAACATAGAAAATAAACAATGCGAGAGCATAACACATAAAACACATATACGTAGAGATTTTCCCTTAGATCCCAAAACCGGGACTACCATCTTGATTTTTCATTATGTTCCTTTCAATGTTACAATACATATTTATACATGCGAAGCATCTAATACCATGGACCGAAAAACATCACATCCAAAACCATGTGTGAAAACCATGCACAAAACCATAGGTAGGTCCACCCAACCTAATATAGGGTCCAAAAAAAATTCCCCGGGGGCTACCCGCTCCCCTCAAACCCCCTGTGACCCCCCCGCCGCGCAATCAGCGCAATGAATGGGGAGCTCCCCCCCTGTAACCCCCTGGTTAACTACGTAGGCTAGTCGTGGAAAGAATATAACACAACCCAACACTGACATGGTAAGCCCACGTGATTTATCCCTTGCACACTTAATGTTTGATAATGGGGATTTATTTTTTTTATTTATTTTTAATGCTTTCATTCAATTCACCTCGTTATTGTGAAGATTTGGTTTAAATGAAAATATTAGTATTGTAAAATTACATTGTTTGCACTAAGTCCTCGCTGAAGAGAAGTGTTTCGTTGATCTCTGTGTTTTCTATACAGGCAAGCTATGATTCCCATAATAACAAAGAGATGTCGAAGGCAGGAAAGGGCAATATGAAAATTGCAGCACAACAACAATCCACTACCCCTTCAATTGAAAGTATTGAAGAAAAGATTGTTATGGTAGGATTGTTTTTTAATACATTTTATACTAAATATTCGGGGAATTCTTCATGGGAAGCAATGTACAAATTCTTTGAAGATGAAGGACCCAAGGTTACTCAAAGAACAATGGTCGTTGATAATTCCACCCCAATTTCAAATACAACCTTCAATGATATGGCGAATTATTTTCTGGACATAATTGTAGCCAGACCGAAACTTCTTCCCTATATCGATATGGTTCGATGGGTCATGGATAATATAAGTATTGCTGATAGGCGAATTATTACAAACAAGCACACGGTCATCGGGTCTTTTTCCGGTGAATATTTGTGGAGAATCTATCATCTTCCCGAGCCACAATGCAAATATGACAAGGAATACATTGAGGCATTTCTTAAAGAGCATGGGCATGCTTCAGATCCAATTAAAGGGTGGAGAAAGGACTCAAACAAACACAAAATAGAAGAGAGGGATAAGTATGTTGACTCTCTTGTTGGTCCTTATTCTCAAATAGATGTTATGATGTGTAGACTTCATGCATTCCCTAATGTACAGAAATTTCCTGATCAATGGGTACCCCTAATTAATGGAGCCTTAGAAGGGTTTATATTTGATTGGGTCACTATACTTTTAGACAACTTAGTTGCCCATATTTAGCCCTTAGGAGTAAACGCAAAGTTTCTAAGAATATAATGCCCCTTTTCTATATGAGTTCTTATATCATGGAGGCTTTACATTTTTCTATGGACTTTTCATCTATGGGATGGAAGTGGACTCTACAAGATCCAACTGCCATTCATATTAATCATGATATTCTCTGGGACTCCAAATATCAACAACATTTCTATAAAAATTTTCATGGGGTAACATTACCAACTTATCAAGTTATCTTTTATAAAAAGGCCCCTTAGATGTCTCTAGAATTTGAATTTGATCGTCTTCGATTAGGGAATTGGTTTGGAGAAGAATCATTCACCTACCTATATCAAGGTATATGGAAGTATAGCGAATCCTCATGTTTTACCATTGTTCATTCCCGATAAGATTCTGACTAGGGAGATACCCTATCAGACTACGGGTAATGGTATTTCTATAGTCTTGAAGGAATCCAAGAAAAAATATGTGGCCTTCTTTTCTAGCCCAATTTGGTATATTTTCTTTAGATAATTATAAGGATGCACAACTTGAAATCAAGGCTATTCAGGAACTTGGTTTTCCTACCATACCTAATAGACAGTATGATCCTCATCAAGTGCTTAAAAAAATTACAGTAATATCATCCTTTACCTTAATCCTCGATTCTTCCAAAATTCATTGAGCCCACAACTCATAAAAAGGGGTTGAATCCTTCTTAGAGTAGATGCTTGTTGCAAAGTTTCTCCACTCTGGTGGCAATGCATTTAATACACATATGGTTATTTCCGAATTAGAATTTGTCTCTCCCAACCCTTGCAAGTGGTCTCTTAATTGAAATATCTTCATGAGAAAGGATGCCATATCCTCATCCTTTGACTTATTCATTTTATATAACTTAGTCCACAAAGACCTCTTTTGTCCTGATGTACTCGTAGAGTACAAGTTCACTAGCTTGTCATACATAGCCTTAGAAGTTTTCAAATTTGCAACAAATGGAACATGAAGATCCTTAATGGATCCAACTATGATCCTTTTTGCTCTTACTTCCCCTTTCTTGTACTTTGTTAGATCTTGAGTCTTGTCTTTGTTAGGTTCAATAATTTCACCAGTGACATATTCCATTACCTCATGTTCAGTAAGCGCCCGTTCAATCCTTTTCTTCCATGCTAGGAAATTTGATACTCCAATGAGCTTATTGCTCTCCTCGCAGAGAGAACCCATATGACCCGCAGATTCAAACATGGAGTAATAATATGATACTTACTTGATAACCAAAATTATCTTCTTCCTTGGTGATATCTTCAACCTTTCTTGATGCCCTCAAGACCTTGGAAGAAACTTTAATAATGTCCTTTAATGTCCTTGAAATATGTTCCTAGGATTAATCCAACAACAACTTCCAAGAGCGATGAATGATACTAAGATCCCTTGATGCTTTCTTCAAATATACCTTCCAAATAGATCTCTTTACAATAGAGATCAACAACCTTCTCATAATCTTCCTCTCAAGCCTTCCTTTGATGAGAGCTTGATGTAGGCTTGGTCTTCCTCAATGTAGACACACTCCTTCTAGATCAAATGATTCCCCTTGACAAGCAAACCCTTCCTTGTGTCCACAAGATACTTCTTTCAATTGCCTTCTTGTTCACCTTAACTTTGATACCGTGTTGGAAAAATTCAAAGTGGCAACTTTTAATTCAGTTTTTCCTTAACCTTTAATATTTGCTTGTGAACTTTGTTAATCTTCTCTATGTTCTTTAGATAGATGTTTTCATCAAACAAATATTAAGAACAAAACAACAACAACAAAGGAAACATAAAGTAGGTTCTCAGTAGGGCAAAACCCTTAAAAGGGGAAAATCCGTAAAACTCTTCTCTTCTTATAAAAATGCTACAAATGAGATACAAAGACCCAAATCATAGACCAAGTCCTCCTCCAAGTACCAAGTCAGCCCTTCCAACAAGTCCTTTCTTTATATAGCACCAACCAACTTCAAAATTGCAACTTCGACTTGCCAACTTCAATATTGCGACTCAACTTGCAACTTCAACCCTGTAATTTTGGTCCCGATGCTGCTGTAGAAACCCTAATTCAACTTCTTTTTGAGACATTTCTTAAGCAAGACAACTCCTTCCAAAGTCAACGAGGTCAAGACAAAGTTTTCTTCCTTCCAGCAATAAGTTATTGCATTTCGTCCTATTGCAACTCAATTTCAGCCTCACTAGGACGTTGCAAAAACCCTAGATTTCACACGTGTGAGAGAAATAGAGCCCAAAAATAGAAATTTCGCTTCCTCCTTGGATTTTTCTTGCCTTCTAGACCTTCACTTTTCCTTCTTCTTGCTTCCAACTAGAGATCAAATTCTCCCTTGAGAGATTGAACTTCTGGGTAAGTGGATGCTAAATGAGGTCAAACTGCTCTTTTATATAGCTTTCCCAAGGGGCCGAGTTCCCTCCTTAAGGCCGACTTGTAGCTGTTAGGGCTGACTTGTACTTTTGGAGTTTCCAGGACTTTCTTGACTAAAAAATAATTCTTTTTCCAATTATGTTTTGCCCGGAAGGGTCTTATAAACATGATGTTGACTCCTTTGGCTCGTGACAATAAATCCCAAGACCTAACAAACCCTAGAAGCATGAATATCTTGCTTTTACCTAGAAGATCATCAATAATGAGCATGAAACCCATGCTTTTAAAATAATAACTTTTTCTTTTCTTCTTCTCCACTCCATCATTAGGTGCAAACTGACAGTGCCACATCACATCATCCTTGTAGAGTTTGGAGCTCAGCCCTTTCGGCTTGAGACGGTCTTCAAATTGGTTTCATTCTTGCATCGTGTCCAGGGCTTGGCAAACTCGATAAAGAGTAGGGATCGATAGCCTTACTTGGCATATTACTCTTTTGAGACTATTGCCTGTCCTACTCCCTCAGGCTGAGCCAAATGTTAGTTTACAGGAGTTTCAAATCTCTTAGAGTCAGTGGGAATTTAGTTGGATTGTCTCCCTCCTTTCCGATATTCCTTAGATGCTCTTAGTCACCTTTTACCTACTAGACAAGAGCTAAACAAGATCATCAGGGAGGACATCTACAGGCATTTTGTCAGGTCACCTCGGTCAATCCTCCAAGAGGGCTGCGCCCAGAGATGGTCTTCTACGCTGAGCACTTCTTGGAGCTGAGAGACAGGCTCATTGTTCGACCCCAATATATGTTTCACCACTGGATGCATGCTCTTCACATTCCTCTAGGCCAGTTTAGAGTAGGTTCTCATAGACTTCGAGTAGAGACGAACCACCGAGTGGATAAACTAGACAAACTCTGCCAGGTATGTCATTTACAGGAAGTGGAGACCGAGGTGCACTTCATTCTTGGATGCCCTGTCTACCACGAGATGAGAGGAAGGTTTCATTGCTTGTTCAAAGATTCTCGGACCCTCGCCGACTTTTTTAGGTATCTTGATTAGAGATGTTTGACCCTATATATGCAGGAGGCTCTTAGGTTCCGAGCACATATTCTTCAACCTCCCATCAGACCAGACCCCACACAGAGGATCACAACATTTTTCAGGGTACTACCTTCAGACAAGGGCACCAAGAGATCGATTGATACCAGTACGTATCTTGACTCCATATCAGTGGGGATCCATGGGACCTCACCCTGCCACACGAGATCTCAGCAGCAATTCCATCTCAGATCCGTTCCTGGGAGACAGACTAGGTCCTCCAGCATTCAGTAGCGTGTGAACCCCTCCATGAAACAATTTAGTGGACAATCTGCACTTGCCATCGTCTCTTCATCGGGCCAATAGACTTTGATGAGTTTCTTCAGTGTTATTCATTCAGCCTCAGATGTTAGGAGAGATGGGTTTGATCCTCAGACCTATTAGCTCTTGGATCTTCTTCGCTAGGGCCATATGTTGATTTACTTCATGCATTGTATCTTTTATAGGAGATTGTTTGGTTCTCCTGCTTTGT
Organism: Pinus tabuliformis; assembly: GCA_031772625.1. Lineage (NCBI taxonomy): Eukaryota > Viridiplantae > Streptophyta > Pinopsida > Pinales > Pinaceae > Pinus > Pinus tabuliformis. The sequence continues at coordinate 1,729,736,739 of CM062819.1, read as the reverse complement.
ATATACATCAGTGTACTCAATAGTCCCTTTGACCTACTTTGTAGTCATTAGTTGGACATAAGTATAATTATCTTATCTAATTATCTTGTTTGTTACATAGGATACATATTGAAATGAGTACAACAATTATGAAGACTAAAACTAGTTACATTATTCAACAATTTGAACCTTGGATCTCTCAGTTTTCATAGATTTCACATTATTTCGATCACCAATTGCGCTGCCCCCAGCGACAATTATAAATATAATTATTAAATTTTTGTTTTTATTTTTATGTAATTCGACCCAGTCAAAATTTTTAAGAGGATATTGCAACATCTCTTCCATACTAGGCAAGATAGCGTCAAATTTTAATTTTATTTTTATGTAATTAGTTAAGACGTTTAAGACATTACAACATCTCTTCCATAGTGGGTTAGAGAGTGTCCAATTTTAATTTTATTTTTATATAATTTAAGTGCGTCAAAATAATAAAAAAATAATATATAACATTACACCATCTCTTCCATACTATTTACATTTTTTTTTTTTTTTTTAATATTTTCAATATAAAATATATTAAAAATGCAATGTTTTTAAAACATCTGGTCCTTTTCTACATTTAAAAGACAATTTAAACACAACAGCGGTATCATCTCCGCTAAGTTCATGTCATGGAATCCGACAAAACTGAAAGAAAAAAACACAAAAAACTCGCCTCTCTAAAACTTTCTACGAAATTAATATCTAGGCACTGTGGCATTTATGCCCTTTGTTTGAGCAGCTGTCGAAATAGAGGAGCGCAAACAGGCAAGTACATTTTTTTGTTTTTTTTGGATAAGTGAAACCCAAAGCTCAGATTTGTGGGTTTGCAATAGTGTTACTTTGGTAGGGTTTGGGGTTTCCTTTTCGCTCAGCTTTGGTTTGGATTGTTTTCAGGGGCTAGAGTTTCTGGAGGAAGGGCCTGAATATATATAAATATAAGAAGTTTTCAACTCCATTTACATCATTCAACCACACTATAAGGTACTCTGAGTAAAGCTCCATCTATCCTTTTTAAATAATTCTCCCTATTTATGGTCGTTTGATGTTTTTACTTCGTCAGTGGTTTTTTTCAAATCTCAAAATTTTCATGTTTTCATCAAATCCTCATTTTTCTTCTCGGTGCATATACTGAAAATAAGAATAGCAGTGATGAATCCTCACCGATGCTCATATCCATGCCTATGCAACTTTAGCCGTTCCAGTAAAAGCAGTACATGCTCACCCTTGCCGAGTGCTGAAACTCTGAAACTTTGGGTTTTGCAGTAAAATCAACTCATGTCATGAGCATGTGAAGCTGAACATTTGTAGTAGTTACCAAGACAACAAACAACGTGCCAAATGAGAATTCAGGGAAATAATAGAAATTGATCATTGGCCAAATAATAATGTTTTAGATCACCATGGTTGTTTTTAGGGCTATTTGGTCATGCTAGGGGAAATGGGAATTCTTATATGGAATAGATTGTATGTTTCCCCTTTATATGAAGGTAGGGCATGCTCTGAGTTGGGAAAATTCAAACATGCGAGTTGCCTTTGTTGTATCACAGTCGATGATTTAGAGCATCTTATTGTTTAAGGAAAATGGGCCAGAAGGATGCATAATCTATATCAAGTATTCTTTTCAGAAAGCAACCTTATGACAGAAAATAAGATGAGCTTCAGGACTATGGGATACATAGTTTTCTAAACAGTAGGTATATAATAACAACAAATTCAAAATGGCACCGTCAAAAGTAAAAGGATAACTAAGAAAGACATCTGAATAGAGGATTATGATTGAGGAGAAGGACACCATTTTCATATTCGAAAACAAGATCATGGAAACATTGGTGGATTGATATAGCTTGAGCCTTTTTAAATGAGAACCATCCCATTGCATAGACTTTCCATTACAACCAACGTTGTGAAAGTCAAACAAGTGATCCAAAGCATTCGAGATATTGCAAAATGCATGCTTACTTTTGAATCTACAAGGAAAAACATCCCTTTTATGCTGGGTTTTATGATGAAGAGTGCAAGGCTGCTAAAAGATCCCTCAAGGAGAAGAAGGCAGACAGTTAAAGCAGGAAAGAGTATAAAAATCTGATAAAAACAAAAAAAGAAATTTATGTGATTTCAAGGAGAAATGAATTAATCTCTTTAGGAAAGGACAACCCCAAAGGATTCTGGCGGGAACTGCAACAAAAGAGAAAACAAATAGTTAATGATATCTCAGATACTCATTGGTTGGAATATGCAAAGCTCCTCTATGAGAGAAAACATGAGAAAAGTAGTCCCCCCATAATCAGCTCTACAACCGTGTTATTTTCAGAGGAGGATGTCAAGCGTGGTATAAAAAATCTAGCAAGTGGTAAAGCCCAAGACATTGATGGGTTACAGGCAGAATTTTTAAAATGGGGTGTTGAGATCTTGGCCCCAATCATCAAAAGGATCTTCAACAACATCACGCGAGACAATTTTCCAGTTGAATGGACAACAAGTGTTGCTATCCCTCTTTACAAAAGTGGAGACATCAATAATCCGTCTAATTATCACACTATTATGGTCAATCCTCTTCTTGGAAAATTGTTTGGGAGCATGATGGAGCGTATAAACAGCAGTTGGGCAGAAAAAGAGGGGAAAAAAGCAAAATGACAGGCTGGTTTTAGGTCACAACACTCTACAACTGATCGTTGCATCACTCTTAGGCACTTCATTAAAAAAGTATGCGACATTCAGGGTGGGGAAGCCTTTTGTTTCTTTATTGATTTCAAAAAATCTTTTGACACTGTTCCTAGGGATAAGCTCTAGAGAAGAATGGAAGAGCTTGGAATCCCAAATGAATATAGAGCTGTTGTCCATAAATTGTGTGAGAAAGTCAGTGCTAAAATCAGAAGTAAAGAGGGCTTCTCGGAATGCTTTGGTAGTGACATTGGGGTCAAGTAGGGGTGCCCCCTTCCCCCACTCTATTTGGCTTATATATTAATAAGCTAGAAGAATGGCTAAACACCAATAGTGGAGAGGGTATTCAACTAGTGGGTTATGTGGTGAAACTACTTTTGTATGCTGACGATCATATCCTAATTGCAAAATCTGCTCATTGTCCGAGAGAGCATTTGAAGGCCTTAGAGCTCTTTTGTCAGGAGGTTGGGATGCAAGTAAACACTAGAAAAACCAAAGTCATGATCTTCTCTTTGAAACGAAAAAAGCAGCAGGTCAGCTTTATATTTGAAGAAAAACCCTTGGAGATAGTGGAAGAGTACAAGTACCTAGGAATTGTTTTTCACAATAGGTTCAGTTGGGAGACATGCATAACTAACAGGATCCAAGGGGGTTGGAGAGCTTCTTACCTTCTCCAAAACAGATGCAGGAAAGCAAAATTATGGGACTGGAAAACCAAGAAACTCTTTTTGGAGTGTTGGTTACCTCGGTTGTCCTCTATGGATGTGTGTGAAGTTTGGGGGAGCAACATGTCAAATCACAAGTGTAGACCACTGGAAAGAATCAAAAGCACTTAATCATTAGTAACCTCAAAGTCAAGTCAACGGTCCCATATGAGATTCTATTAACTGAGGCGGGAATGTTCTCGATGGAGGCTTCAACAATCATTCGTTTGTTAAGTTATTTAAAAAAGGTGGAAAACATGGATGCACATCGTTGGCCCAAGATGATTGTTGCAGAGGAGCTAAAGCGTAGGAAGAAAACTTGGAGGAAGCAAAATGACAAGTGGATGAGAAAATGGGGAATTAATTGGCAAGATTGTCCTAATTCTAAAGAGGAGATAAAAAATTGGGTGCTTGAAAAATTCATGTCTACCATGTGGGAAAAATAGGTTGGCAGAAAAAAAGTGCTATATGTCAAAAATTTCAACCCATCACAATCGCATGATGAAAAGACTTATTTGAGTGCTGCAATCAAGGGAAAGGCTAAGATTTTAGTAGTGCAATTGAGGACTGAATCTCACCATCTTAGGTGCGAAACAGGTAGATGGATAACCCCCAAGGAAGAGTGGGAAGAAAGAATTTGTATCTTTTGTAGGACAAGAGCGGTTAAAACCGAGTGGCATTTCATCATGGAATGTTCGGCTTATGAGGACATTCGTAATAAGTTTGAAAGTGGTCTAAAAATGAACAGTTTAAGCAAACTGTTTGAGGAAGCAAGGCTTCACAAACGACGATTTTTTTGATCAAGATTCACGACAATAGAGCTGCTTTAGAGGGGAACTTGAGATTGTGATATCTTGTTTGGTGTGGAGTTTAGGTCCCTTAGATTGCTGGGTCTCGTGGACGTCATTAAAATATATCATATCATATCATTATGTAGAGTCGCGTCTTAATGTAAAAGACAAATTGATAGTATGCGGTAACTTGGAAAAGGTGAATTTTCTGTTTTGGCACAAATACAAGTGCGTTAAAATATGTAAAAGCTGGCTTTTGGTATCCAGTCGAGTTTATTTCCTTGCATCTGGTCATTACACTTGGTACTAGTGCGATTTGGCGGTGGAAACAAATGAGAATCTTCCTCTTATCCATGTATAGCTGGATATCTTTTTTTCTTTTTCTTTTTAACAAAAACTGGTAAAATTATATTATGAAGGGTTATAGCAAAGCTGAACAACAAAAAGTACTTAAAGAAGCTATTCTAATAAGTCCAGTAAAACAAGCAGATAGAGTATGCTAAAAATAAAATTTCTAGATTGTCCTTAGCTGCAGCTTTTGGAAAATTCTTGCTAGTATATACTCTAAAAATGGCAACTAATATAAGTATTGATTTACAAAACATAGAAACTAATGGGAAACATGTGTGCTGATAACTTCATCTTGTCCAAAATTGGAAGGATTGGAATCCTGATTACCCAGATCCATGTCCTCCATCATTTGATGCAGAGTCTTTTCTTACTTGAGTTTTTCCTTAATTGAATTAATTGACTGCTATAATTAGAGGCAGTTGAGTGTGAACTTTCTCTAGATTGTAGATCGTATTTCTCAGCACAGGGCATTCTTCTTCCAACACTTGGATTTGTTGCTTTTGTTGGACTAGGGTATTCATGACCAAATGAGAGATGTACTGGTGTTCATTTTCATAGACTTTAGTGGTTATTGAAAAATTGAGCTTCTATTGCTACTAATAGATTCCTCATGTTTGAGTAGCACTCTACAAAATTCATGTGTCTCTTCGTAATACATATTCAAGGAGTGGTACCCAATCAGAAGAAAGTAAAAGTATGGATCCCAAAATGTAACCTATATCCTCCTTTTAGGTTTGTCACTACCATAAAGACATGAGCCAGGAGGGGCAGAGTAAGGTGGATGAGATAGCACCTAAACATGAACACAACCAACCCAAGCTCACAAACACCTAGAACTGCAGAACACTAGACACCATATAACATCAGAACTCCAGGTTCCAGACACCATATTAACAACAGAATTCCATGATATGGTAATGGCAAAGCACCACAAGATCATTATAACCTTTTGTACTATATGGAAACTTCAAAATATATGCTAGAGATAGAGAGAGGACCTTACCGGAGAGGCATGCAGTTATGGAGAAGTCCACCATTAGACAATGTTGATTAGACCAACCATGCAATGTGCCATTACCCCACTTGAGTCCTAGTAAGATGTGGCAAATGATGCAAAATCCCAGATGAAAATTAGCTCTATCAAGTGCGGGGTTGGTGAACATGTCCCATCACATCTCATTCCCTTGCTTGATATTGCATCACGACAAGAGTAACATGGCATGTGTTGACTATGAAATTAATGATGTGCCACCATGGTTAATAAAATGCAAATGAGGTTAGGGGATGCCCCCCTCCAAAAACCCATTCTTGCGACGACATCCTTGAATTTGGTTACAAGAGACTTTATGCTTAAAAAAATAAACTAAAATCTGGAGCAAAGATCCCCTTCTTTGATCCACTAGAGATGATCTCGAACCTTGGCTTCCCTAGCATTATATTGCTCCTCTCTCCCCTAACAGTTCCTTAGCAATATATTGCTCCTCTCTTTGGACTACAGTCTCCCACTTTGCTTTTTCCTCATGAAGTGTGGTATTGTGGAAATCCTCCTCCTCCAAGAATGTATAAACCTCTTATAGTTGCATTCAAGCTTGCTTCAACTCCCATATCCTCTTTCCCACAATCAAATGGTCCCAATCTTGGATGAGTTTACTTGTATGCTAGAGGGTTGTATCCCAACAAATTACCCACCCTATGCCCCCTTGAGGCAAAGGGGAAAGATTCCAGATCTGATGAAATAATGCTCTAAATTTAGAGATTTAAGATGGGAGGCATTTAGCTTGAAGAGGAACGAGGAGCAGACTCATCCTAATGCCCCAATGAGTTTGCTATTTGAGTAGGCAAGTGATTAGAGCCAATCATATCCATCAACACATCAATAGGGTGGAGCTTGTAGGAGAAAGCCACTCCATGTGGGGCCCATAAAAACAATACAACTGCCCCTGAACATTGTTTTTGCTTTGTCAAAAGTTATGCCATGTGAACCATCCACCATAGTCTAAATCCTTTTTGCCTCTAATTGGGGTCAAACACTTTAACAATAGTCTTGCATCGATACTAGGGCTGTTTTTCTAAGCTAGAAATGACACTGCTAGAACTGCCATCCCCACACTTGGACCACCAAATCGTATTAGAATCCCAATCTATAATCCATTCACAACTAGAAGAGAAGAAGCCATCTAATCTCAAAGGGAACACCTAACAAACTAGCATTAAGGGCATGGACAAAGCAAAAACCAACTAGTAGTAGGGGCATAAACAGAGAAAAAGCCAATTAGCCGATTTAAATAAGGATAGTAATGCACAAACATCTATATGACATGTCATTATTGGGGCCAACTATGAATCTTTGTAGGAAAGAAGAAAGAGATAGGCCCCCCGACCATTTCCAATAGGGGCCTCTCCAAGAGAAACCCATTTGACATCGCAACTCAAAACCAATAGACTTTTCTTCTTGAAGTAAAACCACATCAGGTATGGCTTTCCACAATATATCTCGAACAAATATCTTTCCACTAGGGATAGTCATCCCTTTGACATTCTAAGACACAAGAGACAACTCCATTTAGGGATAGTCAACGCATGCTCAATCTACTGCATTTGCTATTAGACATAAAGTCACCCAATTGCAGTGGACATTTCTCAATTGTGGTCATAGTCACATCCTTATAGGTTTTTGATCGTGACTTTGTCTTATGATCCCTAAGTTGCTTCTCATCCCAAGAGGGATACCTAGGCTCTCTCCTCTTACTTGTTTGCACTGTTCATCGTCCTTCAGTGTCCATAGTCTCATGCACAAAAGGTTGGGGTTTTGTTGCTATAGAGGAATGGGACGAAGGTTCTGATTGACTACCAGTTGAAGAATCTAGGCAAATTAAGTTAACGAGATTCTTCTCTACATGATAACTATTTGTGAGGTATTTTAACTTTTTCTTATTATCACAATCTTCTTGTTATTATTAGAGTGTGTCTTCTTAGTTCATCAAATAGTTACCAAAACAAAAGAGACACGAACACAAGATGTTGGCTTTCTGCCAAGGTCGAAACGTCTCACACTTTGAGAGGAAAATCCGCACAAAATTCTTCTTATAGAGATTCCAATTGACGAATACCAAGACCATGACCCTTGACCTATTAGGCCACTCCAAGACCAAGACACCAATCCTCTTCTTTGTCACTGTTGAGATCATCATCGTTGCTACAACACTGAGGCCAACGCTACTGCACCACCGAGATCTTCATTATTGCTGCAATATCAAGGCTATCACTGTTGCAACACTGCTGCACCTTCATAGAGATCTTTGATCATAACAATGAGATCTTATACTGAGATATGTACATATAGGAGTGTTGCATCTAGATGACCTTCCATGAAGATCATGACTATGTCTATATGATTACTTCTATGCTGAGATAGAGTGTGTCACTGTGGGATCACTGGTATCCTCATCATCCGAGACTGTGACTGTGCCTAGAGAGTATGCCGAGAGTGTATTACTGAGAGATCTTCATCATACATATGCTGGACTGCGTCTTAGTATGCCGAGACAGTGCTCATTAAGACTGTGAGGAGGCCGAGACATCACCTCTGTGATACCATCCGAAAAACACAGAGATCCTTCTCCATTCGAAACACTGAACTACATTACTCATCTAAAATTTCTTAACTACAGTAGTTGTCCGAGATTTCAGAGGATCTGAATTCCTACTTGTCCTGTAATGCGGATCTTACACGCCTATTTATAGTAGTTAGTGTCCATAATAAGCGACATGAGAGAGGGAACTGTTGTGTCTCCTTATTTGAGCCGACATGACTGCTCTTTACATTGTTTGGAGGCCGACTTCTTCAAGAGGGATTGTGCTTGTCTTTGGAGGGCTGTTAAACATTTCTATATACTTGTATACATTGAACATAGGCTCAAGAAGAGCTTCTTCATACATGACATTGACTCTTTGACTTATTAATAAATCCTAAGGCTCTCAATGGGAGCCACTAACAAATAAACCTCTTGCTCATGAAACCCATGCAGCAAGGTATACAAAAATAATTTATTTATTTTATTTCATCATTTACAAAGATCATGTCATTATGAAGATCGAACCTAGTTACACTTTCTTCAACACTCCCTCTTAACTAGGGAGGTATTCATAATGGTACTTGGTCATTCTCAATCTGAAGAATTTCTCATAAGAAGAATCGGATTGGTAACCCATCTATATAGCATCATAGTAACCAACATTGTTTCCACAGCAAGGCCTTGACTGACAACTCTATCTCTCATCAAATTAGAGCACAATGTTGGTGAGACCAATGACTATAGACACCTTCATCATTGTCTCTCAAGGTACATACCCACTTGGGTGTTCACTGAGTATGACCTTCTAGGACTATTCTTATCTTGGGTTCCCAACCCTCAAAGAATATCGGTCCTCTTGCCTACTCTTATCTTGGATGCCCTACACATCCTCAAAGAGCATTGGATGCCAGATGATTACCCAATCCTCCATTCTTTCTTCCCAAGTGAAGACAAGAATGTTGTGTCTATCTCTCCCTCTCAACTAGGGAAGATATGCCCATTCCTGTAAAGGAATGTACCCAAGCTCCTTTTGACCAGGAACTTGCCCAAGCTTCCTCCTAATTAGGGACTCTCAGAGCTCCCTCTTAACCAAGGACACTCCTTTTCATCAACTTCTTCTTTGTGGGTCCTTCGGCTGCTTGATCAATTTCTTTCCTTGATGTCATGAAATTCAGTCGAGCTTCTTCCTTGTAGGGCATAAGCCATCCATCACTTTCCTTCTTGGTTCGTCATGTCATTCCTTTCTTCATGGAAAGTGGCCTTCTTGATACATATCTGGAACCTTCATCATATGGCTACGTCTTCCTCATCATGTTTCTTTCAGGAATTTCCATCCACCACATGAATGCTAATTGTACTTGTACTTACAACTCTTGTTCCAGTAACCCTGCATGAACTCATCCAAATATTCTTCAAGAAATCAAAACATAACATTGAGTCAAATAGTACCTTACGAGATGGCTCTTTGTCATGACATCTTCCTGTAGGTATCAACATCCTACATACATGTTGACACATCTCCCAAAGATAGCCATTGTCAAGGGTCTCCATCTTTTTCAAACTTCCATCAGAGTCTTTATATCTTTTCAGGAGATTTCCTTGTCAAATCTTCTTGGTCGTTTGGATGTTGATTGCCTTCATCATGGTTGCATATCTCACAATCTCTTCCTTCCTCACATATTCCATTCCCAGGAGCTTTTAATCAGAATTTCTTAATTGTAGTCAACCACCTCATACTTTATATGAGGACATATTATGTTGGTTTCATCTAGTGTGACTTATGCCTTCTTGCATCCTTTCAGAGGAGGAGATCCTTTTTCTCTTAATCATGTTTCTCAAGATAGAAGAAGTGATCCATGTTCCCTGCAACCATATGACATGACTTTATAATATTAAATACAAGCATACATACCTCATTTTACCTTTAGGTCATCTAGGCTTCTTTCAACAGCTTCCTTGATTGAAGTGTCTTCAACCCCTTGATCTGCTTCTTCTCTTATGACACCATAACATCATTCATGAATTTTACAAGTTGGAGTTTCTGATGAAACACTTGCTTCCTCTCTAGATTAGTGAACCCTCCGTTGAGGATTCCATCAGAGAATCTTGAGGATCTTGCATATCCCCATTTGGCAAATGTTTCCTTTTTGACTTGATGTATGATGAGCCTTGTCCTGGATGACTTATTCCTTTCCTTTAATGTCCAATGAGGTTCCCAAGAGTTATATCCTTCATGTTTGATTGTCATGGATTTTGTCCTTCATGATTCCCTTGTTGATGTCACAAGCTCTTGTTTCTAATGCTTCCATGATGCCACGATGCATCTTATTATCATGGTCATATCTATAACAAAAGATTTAGGAGCTTATGATAGGACCCTTTTGTGAGGGATACTATCTCAATCATATTAGAGATCTGTTACTCCCTCTTTCCTTGGCCTTTACCTTCATCTTCCTTCATCTTTTCGACGATATGAGCTTTCTTTTCATAATCTTTCCATAGCACTAATCTGTCTTGTTTGAGGACCAAACTTCCCTTTCCTTTCTACAAATCTTTTAGTCCTTTAACCTTCAATAATTTTGCCCTCAACTTGTCTTTTTCTATCTAGCATAGAGACCACAAGTTGTCGAATGAGGTAACTTCCTTGTCATTTGTTACCTTGCTTTATCAGTTAGTGCATTTCAGAACAATGATGATTATCTTCTTATCATCTCTCCCAGATCTCCCAATTGAGATCTTATGAAGATATCCCTTCATTCTTTGATGCCTTCAATTTTGTGTAGATCATGTCTAAGTGATATGACCTTCTTTTCTGCATTATTCAGAGAGTATATCTTCTAGCATTTCATATATCTCTTTTATGTCTCCTCTCCTATTACATAGGGATGAGAGGACCTTTGACTGATTTCATAAGAATCCTATGAGTCCCTTGATCCTTTTCCATGCATTCAAACAATGCTTGATCTTCAGAGACTTTTCCATAGATATCAATGACTTCTCTTCTGGGGACTATATCTATCCTCCTTTCTTATGCAAGGAATTTCGATGACCCAACCAATTTATAGATCTCCTTGCAAACATGAAGTCATTTAACCAAACTTGATTATAAAATGAAAGATACTTACTTGACAAGTGAAGATGAACTCTTCTACTTGATCACTTTGATGATGGTTGAAGAAGATGTATTAGAGCTTCCTCTTGGATGATCTTCTTTTAGATGAAAAGCCTTTCTTCAATAGAAAAAGGTTGCTCCCTTTGATGAGGATGATTTGCTGCTTCTTCGGATGATCTTCTTCTAGGGCAAGGAGATGATCCTTGCTTGCTTTTATAACCTTGAAGATGACAATGCCTTCTTGCCTTCAATATGCTTTGCCTTCTTTTGTAGTGTAGGTCAGAACTGCTTCTAGGGTTTCAACTTTCTCCAAGATGATGTGATCTTCGTTTTTGAGGTCCTTCAAGCTACCTTGCTTTGTAGACAACTTGATGAGGGTCTTGGTGGCCTTTTGATGATGACTACAGAGACAAAATCTCTTGCTTTTGTACACTGCTTCTTTGATCTAGGGTTTGATCCTTCAATGTAGATCTTGATATCCTTCAACTTGCTTTGATGCCCTTCCCGAAACTTGATCCTTGAATGTCTCTTTGCTGCCCTTCCTTTGACTTCAGCACCTTAGCTCCGATACCATGTTGAAGAATCTAGGGCAAATTAAGTTAATGAGATTCTTCTCGCCATGATAACTATTTGTCAGGTATTTTAACTTTTTCTTATCATCATAATCTTCGTGTTATTATTAGAGTGTCTTCTTAGTTCATCAAATAGTTACCAAAACAAAAGACACGAACACAAGATATTGGCTCTCTACCAGGGCCAAAACCTCTCACTCTTTGAGAGGAAAACCCGCACAAAATTCTTCTTATAGATATTCCAATTGACGCATACCAAGACCATGACCCTTGACCTATTAGGCCACTCCAAGACCAAGACACCAATCCTCTTCTTTGTCACTACTGAGATCATCATCGTTGCTGCAACACTGAGGCCATCACTACTGCACCACCGAGATCTTCATTACTGCTGCAATATCAAGGCCATCACTGAGATCATCACTGTTGCAACACTGCTGCACCTTCATAGAGATCTTTGATCATAACAATGAGATCTTATACTGAGATATGTACATATAGGAGTGCTGCATCTAGATGACCTTCCATCAAGATCATGACTATGTCTATATGATTACTTCTATGCTGAGATTATAACTGTATTTAGAATGTATGCTGAGACATGTATGCTGGGACAGAGTGTGTCACTGTGGGATCACTGATATCCTCATCATCCGAGACTGTGACTGTGCCTAGAGTGTATTACTGAGAGATCTTCATCATACATATGCCGAGACTGTGACTGCGTCTTAGTATGCCGAGACAGTGCTCATTAAGACTGTGAGGAGGCCAAGACATCACCTCTGTGATACCATTCGAAAAACACAGAGATCCTTCTCCATCCGAAACATTGAACTATTGTACTCATCTGAAATTTCTGAACTACTGTACTTGTCCAAGATTTCAGAGGATCCGAGTTCCTACTTGTCCTGTAATGCGGATCTTACACGCCTATTTATAGTAGTTAGTCTCCATAATAAGCGACATGAGAGAGGGAACTGTTGTGTCTCCTTATTTGAGCCGACATGACTGCTTTTTACATTGTTTGGAGGCCGACTTCTTCAAGAGGGATTGTGCTTGTCTTTGGAGGGCTGTTAGACATTTCTATAGACTTGTATACATTGAACATAGGCTCAAGAAGAGCTTCTTCATACATGACATTGACTCTTTGACTTATTAATAAATCCTAAGGCTCTCAATGGGAGCCACTAACAAATAAACCTCTTGCTCATGAAACCCATGCAGCAAGGCATACAAAAATAATTTTATTTCTTTTATTTCATCATTTACAAAGATCATGTCATTATGAAGATCGAACCTAGTTACACTTTCTTCAACACTACCTTTTATGATGGATGAGCACTAAGGATCTTTGAGCAGGGGTACCTCTTGCTGACGATCTCTGCCAAGAATGGATGGAGGGGGTAATCAGGTTCTTGGGCGTTGAAGACTCCTTGGGCTACTAGACCTAGGTTTGCAATGAGGACAGTCATAAATGATGGTCTTGAGCTTGACAAGCAAAGTAAGCTTTGGGAAGATACAAGTGGCAAACATTTTGCTGTCAAATCCCATTGGTGGTAAAAACTGAGAGGAATGGTGGAAGCATATGCTCGAGGTCCACCTGGAGAGATACCCTAGGGTTAGATTTGAAAGAGACACAATAGGCATTTGGGATCAAGGCTTTACCAAACTGTTGTGCAAACATGTCGACAAAAGGTCAAAGGTATGCATGAAGTTCGAAAAACTCAAGCCACAACTAGTGGGAAGTGTCGTTGGAATTGAAATTGGATCTCTAGCACTGCACGTAGGCTAATGAACCATCAATATTCGATATGCCTTATTAGAGGACATTTTGAGTAGCAACATATGAATTAAAAAAGCAGACAAAGATACTTGGACCCTAGAGTATAGTAAAAGTGTAAGATCCCTTTGGTCTCCCCATTTAAGACAACCCATTTGAAGGCATCTTCATTTGACATTCTTTGTAGAAGAAACAGGATAACACCCTATGCTCAAGATTCTGGCAACCTTGTTCATATTCCTTCTCGCAGTTCGTGAAGAAATTCCTCTTTTTCATGCTCGCTGAATCTGCTGATTGACACCGAGGTTAGGAATAGAGTGTGTTGTGGTAAAGGCATTAGAAGGACTAGGTTATGAAACATGATTTGCATGTACCTTTGCGGCCTCGGCTCAAGACAGGGTTGTTGAACATAGGCTGCTCAACACCTTTGATTAAGGGAGGCATCTCGGTTGAGGCAGATAATCTAGAGATAATGAGCGGTTCCATCCACAGTGCTTTAGAAGGACCACAATCCATGGAATATTCCACACTCTGAGGTTTCACCATTGCCATCGAGATGACTTCCGCAGCCATGTTGGAACCAAAAAAATATGATCTGATTGTATAGCAAGACAGTGTCCACGGGCTCTTCGTGTTGCACCATCTCCATCAAGAAAAGACAACCATGAAATGCCAATCTTCCATTCAGAGATTGAACTAGAGATTGGTTTGACTCCAAGTTAACAAGTGGGATAAAATCCTGGATAGGACTGTGGTCCCAGGATTTGCTGTGTCTAGAATATACTTGCTTCTCATTGAGAGGATTAAGTATATCAATCTCTTTCATGTTTGATTCCATCTGCCTAGGGTGATCTTGGGGGGGGGGGGCGGGTTGGGGGGGGGGGGGTTGGGGTTGATCTTTCAGACTATGTTGGCTTGCATTGGCTTCAATCCCACCTGCAACAAAAATAGCTTCAATGGCAGTCGTATGACCACCATCTGTATGGCCCTTTTACATCGTGGCTGTTGGTGCTATCTTGTTCACAGATCTCATTAACTCACTGTTTTGGTCTTACTAGATGTTAAGAAAGGAGCGTTGGTAGTTCTTTTTTGCTCAGCAGATGTTACTTAATCATCTAATGTTAACTGTGGAATATTAGTGCAGTAATTTGTGTGGGTGTATCTGATGTTGATGTGGATTTACCATATTTTGGTTGACTGTGTAGGATGGCAGCACTTGTTGAGACTACAGACGAGGATGCTACTCTTGCTGTGGCTCGGTTCACTGCAGAAATGGCATGGGCCAATGCAGGGCCTGAAGTAAGTAGCAATTCTTGCTGTCTGTATTTAAAACTAATTTATTTATGTCAAGTTCCTGTAAAAAATGCCATCAATTTAATTTGAATGTTGATACTGCTGTGCTGGGTTTCTGATGTTAGATACTGTAAGTGTTGACACTCTTTTGAAAATGATATTCATGATATGTCTTTGCAGTTGTAGTTTATTTTCTAGCAGTTCATGTGGCTATATTTGTTGAAGATTTGTATCCTTTGTTTAAATTTGTACCAATATATTTCTTAATTAATCTTTTCTCTAGTCAATTGCATGCTGATTGCCAACAACCGATCGTTGTTTTATGTTCATTGGAGACATATTCTTATATACAGCCGGCAATGATATATCAACTTCTATTATCAGAGGACATTGAGCTCACTGGAATTCCTCTTGTACTTTTCAATCTGTTTGAGCAGGTTGCAGAGCCTGAAGTGATACATTGCATTGAGGAAGCCCAATCCTATATGCTGGAAAGAAGATGGTCGGAGTTGGTATCTCTTTTACTCACTTCAGCTGACCTTATTTTTGCAAACTCAGCAGAGAAAGGTTTGTGAAACTAAGATTTCAATCCAAATGGTTCTCACCTTTGTTAAACGGACATTATGCACATCAATCCAAACGTCTGATTTTTAACAAACCGTAAAAAAATGCTATTTTTAATAAATTGTCATATATTAAGCGTATGGCTTATAGGTAAGAAATTATATCTTTCACTATGGGTGCTTTATCAAGGATTCCAACTTGTTCTTTTATTTTTCTAGCCTGGTTAGGTTATTAAAAATGTATGGACTAGTTCTTTTGTTTTATCTCCAACATAAGATATATCTATATATATATGTATATATATATATACATGTTGCAAATATTTTGATTAAAAGCATGATTGATTTTATTTTCATTTGTTTAGGCAATGTCCTTAGATGAGGGTTTGATAGGCTTCCCAGGCTCAATTAATACTTGTTAGGATTAGTTTCAGTTATTCAGATCATGGAGAAGCTCTGTTGTTATATACTATATAGAGCTAAGCTGTGTTGTTATATAGAGAGTGAACCTCACTGTTAAGATCCCAATGAAGTTTGGAATCTTATCATTGTGTATTTTGAATGGTACATTACTAAATTGTTCTTGTTCAGGTCATTGATTGCCATATGATTGCTGAATTAAGTTGTGTTGTTTTTTCTATAATTTGTCCAAAAATATTGTAATTTCATTATCTTGGTCTGTGATATGAGACGTGGCTATGTTATTTCAATGGTGGCATAGAGAAATTTCTTTAGTTCCTATGATGATTGGTTTGACAAAGAGCACACTGCAATATGCAAAGGAGGTGGCATTAACTTCTCCTGCATCTTCACATATGCCTTCTTTACCGTTGCTCAAAGGGGAAGTGTTGTCACATAATATGTACGTTGGAAAGGTGCAAGTAGTTAAGACAATATCGTTATATCTATATGTCATGGCTACTCAATGCAAATTTATCATAAACCAGGACCAGTTTCTTCTATTTTAATTTTTTAAAACAAAAAAACTTGTAAACAGTTATATTCTAGAAACTGAATTACAACGCTCTGTTTATGTACAAAAACATTCATAGAATTTTCCACGTTGACTTGCGCATTTATTTTTAAGAGAGAGCCTACTACCCTCTACATTATTGGAATTCTTAATATTAAACTAACTACAAAAAAACAAAATTAAAATTTTAGAGCCTTGCAGAGCCATAGTTGGATATTGACAAGGGTGTTGGATTATCACACTGCCTGTGAGATTTTGCTGAAGCATCTTGCATGCTCTAGATGCCACTGCCACTGCCATTGGGTTCATGAATGTGTTGCTGCAGTAGTTCGTGTTGTTTGTTGATGTTAGATATCTAATCCTCGGGATTCTTGTATTTTGTAAATATTCTTGAAAATATTAATTTCAGAGGAATACGAAGAGTCATTTGGACCTTTCGGAAGATGAAACCAAAGGTTGTTTCTCCAATGTATTTATGTATGTTCACATCAATAAATGATTTTTTAATGTGCAGAGTTAATCAACCTGACCGACAGTGTTATCAGAGGATTGTTTGCAAAAGTTTCTTTGCTTCAAAAGTATGGCTGTTCAGGGTTGCGGGTATAGTTGGTTTTGTGCTGTAAGCTGGATATGGAAGGCGACTTTGAAGCTGCTAAGATGTCAGAGTGCCAGTTCTGACATATGCTCCATGCACCCTGGAATTTTCCATCTCTTGGAAGTCATTTCAATCTAGCTGTTGTTTACTTCGACATTCGATTCAGACATCGGAGCTTGATTAAGGAGTTAGCGGTTTTGGTTTTTCAAGGATTGAAAATATGCAGAATGGTGGAATGACTCTAGTAGCTTAAATAGAGGAATGCAAATTGAGGTTGCTATTGGATCAATGGGCCAAGCTTTTGGAATCTAGAATGGGTTTGTCAGGCCATGGCATTAGTGTTATGAATAACACCATCCTCTGGGATCACCTTTGAATGCCAGATTCCAATGTGTATGGCGTGTAGAGCAGTAGCACCAGCTTGGCAGAGATTAAATATTGCTGGATGAATTCACCCACAGGGACGATGTCTCCTGGGTGAGAAATTATGTGAAATTCTAATGAGTTCGCAACACAGCAGGAAAATCACTGAACAAAACTGAAAATCACTGAACAAAACTATTGGATTATGTCCAATTCTCTGTTCTGCAGTTGCAGTAGCTGTAATAATAATAATAATAATAACAACAACATTGACAACAACAACAACAAAAACAACAATAATAATGCCGCTGGGAACATGGATGCGTTTTGCTATGGTGATGGCAATGAAGGGAAGATTTTGTTTTGACTGGATATGCTTCCTTGTGGCCCTTTCACTAGGCTCCTTGATCCTTGCAACACCTTACCACCTGATTTGATGGACCTTGAGCTGGAAGAATTTTCAGCTTCCAAAAAAGTATCAATTCCGCTTGTGCAGCTTCCTGGCCCGCTTAAGGCCCCTGCAACTTTTCGGTCATCAAATATCCTAACATTCCACAGTAATATGAACAAGTTGGACATGCCTTATACAAGCCGAAGCCCTAAATCGATTGTTGTCTAACAACAATAGTCTGAAGGGAGCCCCTCTAGTGCACCTATCTTTTGTTCCCCACATGGATCACTTCTCTTATATATGAACACCTCTTTGGCTCTGGCTATCATTCTTCATGGCAGTCTCACAATTACTGATGCATTTGCGCTCCCCTGGGCAACGTCACACACTGTCCAAGGCAAGGAGGAGGTCCATTGCCTTCTCTAAGGCATGCCAAATCATCTCCAAGTCAAAGAACTCAAGATGCCCTTCTCAAAACACAATTTCAAGCATTATTTATTCATTAAAGAGTGGCTGACTTCACTTGGGGCAGCCATTGGGGGCAAAAGAGGCAACGTGGCACTTACTTTGAGCAAGGTAAAGGTTAAATCAAGTGAAGGTGACTCCAATGGACCAAGACACAAGCTAAGAAGTCAAGTCTAATATCATTAAAACAAGCTAGGAAGTCAAGTCTAATATCATTAAAACAAGCAAGCATTGGACCAAGATCAAAGAAAGCATTAAATCAACGTTGCCCTTCTTCTCGCTCTTCTCGGCCTCCGTTAGAATCTCGGCCTATTCTTGTAGGTTTGCAACTCTTTTCTATACAACAGAAACCCTAGATCAATTTTGCTTCATGAATAGTCTCCTCCTTGAGGGAGACTCTTCTCTCTCTTACTCGGCCTCCTTTAGCGAAGACTTCACCCAAACAAGATCACCTTAACGTGACTGCAATCTTTCAATCTCCTTTTAACAACTTTGGGTCTGCAACCTTCGCACGTGTGAGGGTAAACTAGCCCAAAAACATTCCACAACAATGACTCTATCCTTCGCTATCCTTCCTTCCTTTGCTGACTTTGAGGCTCCTTCTAGGATGATTTGCGCACTTGAGAATCTCAGACTTGCTTCACTGAATTGATGTCCTCCAAATGAGGCCGAGCACTGCTATATATAGTGGTTGGTTCATGACAATTACGCTGACATGATCACAAGGGTAGGCCGACTTCATCTTTCTTGAATCATCCTTTTGTTGTAGGCCGACTTGAGTAAGGGCTAGTGACAAGATCTTGGAGGGTGACTTACAAAACAAATTTGACCTTTTACAATGTGTAACATGCCTTCAATACATGACAATGACTCTTTAGACTTTTATGACTAGATGACAAAAATCCCTAAGAGCTCACAATGGGAGCCTTAACTAAAAATAAAATCTCTTGCTCATGAAACCCATGATGCAAGCATAACAATAATTTTATTTTTCTTCTTTACATCTTTTACATAAAATCTCAATTACATGTCATTATGAAGACTAAATCTAGTTACACTTTTCAACATGAAGAAGAGAGGGGAAGAGAGCTTGGAGAAGAGAGGAGAAACAGAGGAGAAGAGAGCTTGGAGAAGAGAGACTTGAGGAGAGCTTGGAGGAGTGAAGAAGGAGGAGCTAGGAGCAGTGAAGGAGGAGGAGCTTGGAGGAGTAAAGAAGGGCTTCCATCTACAAGAGCTAAAGAGGTAAGTGCAAACCCCAAACTCCCTCATTTTTTTGTCATTGTTTTTTGTATTTTTCTCCTCCCTCTCTTACTCTTTCCCATTCTTTCTTCTTGCTCATTTAATTGCAGGTTGTCCACCACCTATATTCATATTCCAAGATGGTGTTCTTTTGGCTTCTATGTATTATTCCACTTTTGGTTTTCATGATGGCAAGGAAGGGTAGGAATAGAAGGGAAGAAGAACAAGAGGATAGTGGTCCCCATATGAGTGACCCAATGTATGATGAGGAGGAAGGGTTTGAAGAGGAAGGGGATGAACCTGAAGAGAACATTGAAACACTAGAGGGAAAAGCTGCATTAATACCCTTGTGGAACTATGTGACCAAACTTGAAGTGGGAAAAGGTGGTGGAAGTTACAAGTTTTTGTGCCCTCATGGTTGTCATGGAGGAAAACCATATGGTGGTTAATATACCCGTGTGAGGAGGCATCTTTATGGGGTGTTGGACAGTGATGAGGATAAGGGTGTCGTGAAGAATACAAATTTGCCCAAACGTTTCAACTGAACAAAGAAGAAAATACATCCAAATAAAGGAGGCCGCACAACAAAAAAGCAAGAAACAAAAAACTCAGTCTGAATCAAGTGCAACCTCTAGATTTGGTAGCTCATCTCCTCATGGTACTTCTGCAACCTTTGGAGGTAGAACAATAGGGGATTTCTTGAATGTTGCTTGGAGGGATGATGTGGATGGAAAGATAGTCCGATTCTTTGTGCTTGCGGTGTACCATTTAGTGTGCTTCGCTCTCCTATTGGCATTATATGGTTAAGGCCATCAATGAAGCCCCAAAAGGATACAAGAGCCCCAACTATGAGAAAGCTAGAACAATGTTATTAGAAAGAGAAAAAGCAAATGTTCAAAGAGCTTTGACACATTTTACAAATGAGTGGGTGGATTGTGGGGTATCCATTGTATTAGATGGGTGGACAAATATTAGAAACCAACATTTGATAAATGTTCTTGGTGTTTTTGCTAGTGGTGTAGTATTTATTACATGTCATGACTCCACCTCCATCAGGTCAACTTCCCAAAACATTGCAGATCTCCTATTGCAATCAATCAAAGATGTTTGTCCTAATAATGTGGTTCAAGTGATCACTGATAATGCAACAAATTGTAAGGCATCAGGAAAAGTTATTGAGCATACTCATCCACACATCTTTTGGTTTGGGTGCTTGGTGCACACATTGAACCTTTTGACGCATGATATTGTGAAGCATAAAGAATGTGGATGAATTAATGAGCTTTATAATAGAGGGAAGCAACTCATTAAATTTATTATAGGGCATACACAAGTAGACTACTTTTATGGCACTTACTCCAAGTTGCAGTTGCTTAAAGTTGCAAAAACAAGATTTGCAAGTTATAACCTCACCTTTAGGCAGCTAGTGAAGGTGAGACAAGTTTTAACTAATATGGTGACCTCTGAATCATGGGAGGAAATTATTAGAGAATCTAGGGCAAAGTAGTGTTGTGATGATTCTCCGAGACTTGATAACAATTTGTGAAGTCTTTTTACTTTTCTTGTTAGCTTATTCTTCTTCTTCTTCTTATTAGTGCATATGTGTGTGCTTCATCAAACTGCTATCAAAACAAAATAACAAGAACACAAAATTTTGCTCTCTACCAAGGACAAACCCTCTCCACTCTTGAGAGGAAAACCCTTTGTAAGATTCCTCTTATGGAAGCTTCTTATTTTAACAACTACCAAACACTAGACCTTTGACTAGGATATCTTCCAAGCATAAGTCAAATCCTTCCTCTTTCTGCATTGTCATTTCTGGCACATCTTCCGACACTTCTTCAGGCACTTTCGACACTTTGTCTTCCAGCACTTCCTCTTCCAATAGAGTCTTTTTCACCTTAGAGAGATGGGCTCCTTCACTAGGCTTGTGATCCTTTGGAGGCTTGATCTCTTACCCAGACAAAAGACTGTTTAGCTTGTTGTCATATCCCTGCTGCACTTCGCATGTGTGAATGTCTCTAGCCCTAGAAACAGTCCTCTTCTTCCTTGGTTTCCTTTGTTTGTGAGGGTATCTCCTTCGCTCTAGAGGGAGGCCTTGTAGACCTTAAATTCCAACCCAAACAGTGATGATACTTGAGCTGTTCTTCTTTGCTGCTATGGCCGCAGTCAAACCTTCATTCCTCCACACGTGTGACTGTTTGAACCCTATAGACAGTCCCCTTGACCTTCTCTGTCCTTCCTCCTTGCTCTGCTGCCCTAACAAACCCTTTACCTTGGCTTTTCGTCGTCCTTCTTATCTCCTCTTGCGTGCGGATTTCAGAGTGTAGTGTGTGTCCAAATGAGGAGTGGACAACCTCTATAAATAGAGGTCTATCCCTCCTATTCAAGCCGACATGACTTTCATTTAGGCCGACTTGACAGATTGTTTTTTAATTCACTTTTAATCATTGTTTTGCTACTTGGAGACTTCGTTGATGCTAGGAGAGGATTTGACCATGCTTGTAGGTGTTCCCAGACCTTGTATGTTGACTTACATGATGTAACATGCCCTTAAAGGATCTTATCATAATTAAATTTTGACTTTGACTCTCTAGAAGCACTTCAAAATGTGCTTGACCTATTTTCAATGAGTAAGAAACTCATTGACAAATAATAGAAAAATAAATTCTCTTTTCTAGAATAAGTACAAATATCAAAATTACATTTATGAAGACCTAGCCTAGTTACATTTCCTTCAACACTCCCTCTTAACTAGGGAGGTATTCATACAACATTACAAGGTGTTTGGCAATTTTCAATCTCGAAGAATTCACATAAGAGAAATCGGATTTGCTATCCATCTGTTATGGCATCATATTCATCAACATTGTCAGAGTGTAAGGCCTTGACTAACAACTCCATCTCTTTACGAGACCATGAGCTACAATGCTGGCGAGACCAATGATTTATAGACACCTTTATCATTGTCTCTCAGGGTACATACCCACCTAGGTGTTCTCTGAGTATGACCTTTTAGGACTATTCTTATCTTGGGTTCCCAACCCTCAAAGAATATCGGTCCTCTTGCCTACTCTTGTCTTGGATGCCCCACACATCCTCAAAGAGTATTGGATGCCAGATGATTACCTAATCCTCCCATTCTTTTTTCCCAAGTGAAGACAAGAATGTTGTGTCTATCTTGTGTCTACATGTCCATTCATGGCCTTCATCTAGAATTACGGTTGTTAGTCCTGGTCTAGTGCATGACCCATGAAATGAAAAAACACAATTGTCACTCCTTTGTAATCAGGGGTGATAAAAAACTCCCTCTTGATCAGGGACCTGCCAGAGCTCCCTCTTAACTGGAGACTCTTTCCTTCGTCAACAAATTCTTCTTCGTGGGTCCTCCAGCTGCTTGATCTCCTTTCTTTCTTGATGTCAGGAAGTCTTTGTTCGAACTTCTTCTAGGTAGGGAACCATCCATTGATCACTTTCCTTCTCGGTATGTCATGTCATTGCTTCGTGGAATGTGACTATCAATTTTTCTTGTCATCTTGGCTACTCCTTTGTCATCTTGTCCATGCTTCTGAATACTTTTCTCATGGATGCTTCGATGTACTTGCTAGGTTACATGTTTTGACCTAGTAGCCCATCATGACTTCATCCTGATATTGCTTCTTCTTTTGTTGGATGGCTTCTTCATCATGACATCTCTGTAGAGTAGACTTAGTTATCTGCACTTTTTGTGTCTCCAAGGCCTTCATAGGTGTCAAGGGTCCTTTTTCCTTTATCAAAGTTGTCCTGCCTTCTTTTGAGAGATATCTTCAAGGCATTTTGTCAGATAGTGATTCTTGGTGATCACGGTGTTCTTCACATGCTTGATCTCTTTCTTCATTTGTTTCTTCTTAGATAGATAGGTCAACCATTTGATGCTTCTTGTGAGAGCATTCCTTCATTGCCTGCTTTCTGGACTTGTCAGCATTTCTTCTTGCTTCTTAGTCAGCAATCTTATGCTCCTTATGTGAGCATATTTTTTGGTTGACCTTCATCGCATTATGGTACATACCTTCGAGCATGTTCTTGGTGAAAGAGATTCTTTCATGCTTGATCATGTTATAGAACTATACCCATGACTTTAATAATATACAAGTGATAACATGACTTTAAGCTTTGATGCATACATACCTCATCTTGATTCTCCTTTGATCATCCTTTGGTGTGGTCCTTCTTGCTTCATCTTAAGCTTGCCTGCATATCATTCTTTTCTTGAAACCTATGAATGGAATTCCCAATGAGACATCTGCTTTGGTCCATGAACCTTCTTTTGAAGATTCCATTAAAGGATCTTAAAGATCCTTGCCTTGCAAATGTTTCCTTTCTTTTGATGATGTAGCTCTTCTAAGATTCTTATCGTGATCAATTTTTCATTCATCATACTAGGTATGCTTCTTCTATATGAATACCTTGAGCTATATCTTCCATGCTCCTATATTCTAGAAGATATTTCTACTTATGCATTTTTGTTCTTATCATAAATGCTACATCTACATGAGTGTCTAGAACTCTATGTACATCATGCTGCTAGATTCTAGAGGGTGATTCATGCAATTTAATTTATTCCTACATGCTCCTATTCTACTCAAAACATTGAAAGAAGTCTAGAAGTAAAGAGTTTGACCTAGTCATAGTAGAGATCCAAAGGATCTTCCTTCTTTTGCTTCTTTCCTTCTTCTTTCATCTCTTGAGTTATGTGAGCTTCTTCCCTCTTCCATTTGTTGTTTTCCTTTTTAAGCTTAGGACAATCCCTTTTGTAGTGTCCATATTCTTGGCATCCAAAACATTGGATCTTGGACATGTCTTTGTTGTTTGTTCTTCGTGGACCAAACTTGCCAAATTTACCCTTTCTTTTGGCCATGGTAGCAAATGCTTGCTCCTTTGATCCCACATCTTCTTTTGCCTTAAGTTTGGTTTCCTTTGTCCTGCATAGAGACCACATTTCACTGAGAGTGGTTGCTTCCTTCTTGGCATAAATGCTAGATGTGAAGTTTCCCCACTCCTCAGGTAGAGCATTGAGTACAACAATTGTCATTTCTCTGTCAGACATGACTTCCCCAAGCTCTTGAAGTTGATCTCTCATTTCAAAGATTTTCATGAAGTAGGGAGCTATTCCTTCCTTTGTTATCTTCATCTTGTATAATTCATTCCTCAAAGATATTACTTCTTCGGTGGTGGATACTGAGAATAGCTCTACTAGCTTATCATAAATTTCTTTCGATGTCTCAAACTTGGAGACATAGGGAATGAGAGAGTCTTTGATTGATTCTATCAGAATCCTTTGAGCTCTTGTCTCATCCTTATTGTACTTGGCTAAGGCTTGAGTCTACTCCTTAGCAGGGATAGTGATATTCCCTTTGACAAGTTCTAGGAGTTCATTCTCCTTGAGAAGTAGATCAGTGCTCTTCTTCCATGCAAGAAAGTTATTGGTCCCTACCAATTTATTGCTTTCCTTGCAAAAAGACATTGATATATATTCAGGAGGGAACATGTACTTACGTGATAGATTTTGAGATGTAATGGAATTGCTTCCTCCTTGAAGGCTTGGTGGTTTGTCTTCCCTGGATCTTGATGCTCTTCAAGTTGCCTTCTTCAAGTGGACTTGCTTAATGATGAGATTTGCTTGATGACTTGTAGCTTGATGTAGGTCCTGCTCCAATCTGCTTTTCTTTGTAGGTGCCTTTATGTAAGGCTCTTCTTCTAGCTTTGTAGACCTTCTTGATGAATGATGGATTGTAGACCCTTCTTGTCCTTGAAGTGATTGAGACTTCTTGGCTTGATGCTTCAACTTTGTAGATGCTTTCCCTTGATGAGTGTTCTTGAGTTTCCCTATCCTTGATGTGTCACCTTAGCTTCGATACCATGTTAGAGAATCTAGGGCAAGTAGTATTGTGATGATTCTCTGAGACTTGATAACAATTTGTGAAGTCTTTTTACTTTTCTTGTTAGCTTATTCTTCTTCTTCTTGTTAGTGCATATGTGTGTCCTTCATCAAACCACTATCAAAACAAAATAACAAAAACACAAAATTTGGCTCTCTGCTAGGGATAAACCCTCTCCACTCTTGAGAGGAAAACCCTTTGTAAGATTTCTCTTATTGAAGCTTCTTATTTGAACAACTGCCAAACCCTAGACCTTTGACTAGGATATCCTCCAAGCATAAGTCAAATCCTTCCTCTTTCTGCACTGTCACTTCCGGCACATCTTCCGACACTGTCTTCCAACACTTCGTCTTCCAATAGAGTCTTTTTCACCTTAGAGAGATGGGCTCCTTCACTAGGCTTGTGAGCCTTTGGAGGCTTGATCTCTTACCCAAACAAAAGACTGTTTAGCTTGCTGTCATATCCTTGCTGCACCTCACACGTGTGATTGTTTCTAGCCCTAGAAACAATCCTCTTCTTCCTCGGCTTCCTTCATTTGTGAGGGTATCTCCTTCGCTCTAGAGGGAGGCATTATAGACCTTAAATTCCAACCCAAACAGTGATGATACTTGCGTTGTTCTTTTCTGCTGCTATGGCCGCAGTCAAACCTTCATTCCTTCGCACGTGTGACTGTTTGAACCCTAACAGACCATTTACCTTGGCTTTTTGTTGTCCTTCTTATCTCCTCTTGCTTGGGGATTTCAGAGTGTAGTGTGTGTCCAAATGAGGAGTGTACAACCTCTATAAATAGAGGTATGTCCCTCCTATTCAAGCCGACATGACTGTCATTTAGGCCGACTTGACAAATTGTTCTTTAATTCACTTTTAATCATTATTTTGTTGCTTGGAGACTTCGTTGATGCTAGGAGAGAATTTGACCATGCTTGTAGGTGTTCCCATGACCTTGTATGTTGACTTACATGATGTAACATGCCCTCAAAGGGTCTTATCATAATTACATTTGACTTTGACTCTCTAGAAGCACTTAAAAATGTGCTTGACCTATTTTCAATGAGCAAGAAACTCATTGACAAATAATACAAAAATAAATTCTCTTTTCTTGAATAAGTACAAATATCAAAATTACATTTATGAAGACCTAGCCTAGTTACATTTCCTTCAACAAAAATTTACATTGATAGAGATGGTGCTAATGTAGCCAAGGACACTATTCTTGACATGTTCTTTTGGTCACAAATTAAATATGCTTTGCAATTCACTAAACCGATTTATTGCATGATCATGTTTGCAGATTCAGATCGGCCAATAATTGGGGAGGTGTATGAGCAAATGGATAGCATGTTGGGGCAGATTAAAGACATTGTTGAGCCTAGAGATATCACCTTGTACAATTATATTCGTGCAGAGGTGGAAAAACGATGGCATATGCTAAATGTTCCATTGCATGCCTTAACATATTTCTGACACCTAAATACTACTATCATCCATCATGACTTTCAACACCAACACCTTGGGGGGGGGGGAGCAACAGAAAACCACAACTAGATCCAGAGGTTCTACCTAGTTATATGAGAGCATTGGATAAATTAGCCCCCGATGAGGAGGAGGCTGCCATGGTACGGAAACAATTAAACAACTATACACTTAGCATTGGTCCATTTGGGAGTATGCATGCAAGTAGAGATCAAGTGACTTTTTCTTCTCTTGAGTGGTGGAACATGCATGGAGTTGCAACTCCACTTCTACAAACTTTGGCATTGTGGGTGCTATCACAGGTAGTAAACACTTCTTCTGCAGAGAAGTGTTGGAGGTCTTATTCTTTCATCCACAATGTTGAAAGGAACAGGTTAAATTTAGACCGGACAGAGAGCTTGGTTTATGTGCACTACAACTTGCTATTGTTGTCCCATTACTGTGATGATGCAAAGACTAATAAGTACCTTAAGGTTTGGGACAAAAATCCATAGGAGCCCAATTTGGATGATGGAGTGTTGCGATTAGAGCAATCAGAGGATGCTCTTACCCAGGATGATGATGATCGAGTTGAGATGCCACCCCCATTTGGTCCCTTAGTTCTCAGGTTCCATTCTTCAGCACCAACAACACGGTCTTCATCTTCATCAGTTTCATTGCCACAACTTCCACAACCACCATCTTCTTCATTGCCACCACGTGGAGGCCCAATGCCGCGTACTATTCGTGGTGCAAGGAGGAGATATTAGTAGTTATATTCACAATTTACCACTTTTGTCATAGATTAGACTTGTAGGCTTTTTGTGAATTTGAACTTTTTTGTCTTACTCTTCCTAGTTCAATGTGTACTTGAGTCTTGGTGGTGGCCAAGTGGCCTATTTTGTAAACATTATTATTTGAATTTTGAGCATGATTAATGTTGACAGTTGCTCACTTGCTAGATAAGTTACTTGAATGTTTGATGATTTTATCTTCTAAATGTTTTATGTTTTATAATATGCTTAAAAATTTGATGTATGTTTGTAATTGCTAGAATCTAGATGGTTGATGCTCAAATAATTAATCATTGATGTACAATGGAATCATGGATGCCATATCTATCTTGATTTATGTAAAAATATGCATGTTTTCATGTCTTCAACAACTAATTTGGTATTGGGAATGTTTTTTTTTAATATAAATGAAAAATAAGTATATATATATATATATATAGTAAATGCTTCTGAGACACTTTACTTCCTAGATTTTTGGGAAATGACGCTTCCACGTCCTCGCTTCGTGAAACGCTGATTTGGACGTCAAAAGTCAAAAAAATTAAGGAACATTGAGCATCTTAAGGAGATTGTTGGGTCTCGTAAGGCCTCCTAATTTTCTTCCAAGTCAATTCAAGCCATCTTTTAAGGGAATGTTGCACACATAAGCCAAATTATCCTGCCTTGCACTCCCCAAGGCAACGTCCCACACTGTCCAAGGCAAGTAGTCTTAAATTTCTAATACTAGCCAAATTTATTTTCTCACGACAATTTAATATATCCCCAATTTATTATTTATTTACCCAAATAATAATTGAATCATTGAAAAATAAAATCCCTGGTATCTTAAACTTCTAGAATTAAAAATATGTAGTGGAAATAAACTAGAGAGATTAATCACATCGCAAAAATTAATTAATTCACAAACAATTCTCCATCATTTCATTATTTGGAAAATCTGGGTTTTTTGACCCACAGAGATACAAGGAAAAATACAATCCGGAACTTACAACTCTGCTCCCTCAGAATGAATTCGGCCCTGGTCAATCGACATCAAGGAAATCTGCCTCCAAATGAAATCGCTCTGAAGAAATCGACCTTTAGCAATTATATCTACACCCTCCAACGATTCGATTTGTGTCCTGCAACTAATGCACAGTGGAAAAATCCTAACACTCCAACAACTTGGTCTCCTCCAAACAAACTCGATCTCCTTTTGCCAACTTGGCCCTGCAATCTCCTCCAACTCAACCCTCTTGGATTCGCTCTAACCCACTCACACTTCTTCCTTCTCTATGCACTGGCCATTGAGCCACTTGCATTCCAGAGAAAATCGCTTTCTCTCATGATGACTCATATGTTCCCACAATTCGGTGCTAGTTCAGTTCGGTGTTACCACAGTGAGGTCTCTATGTAATGACAGTGTTGAAATCTCGGTGCAACAAAGTGACAAGAAATCAGAGTTAACACAGTGACATGGATCATGGTATGCAAACACAGTGAAAGGAGGATGACTTGATGGAGGTAGTCTTGAGTCTAAGTTGTAAGGGTCTTGGTCGTCTCATCTTGAATCTATTGAAGGAAGAATTTTGATTGGGTTTTCCCCTAGAGGGGTTTTTCCCTGGTAGTGTGCCTACATCTTGTGTTCTCTTTTATTTGTTGCTTGGCATTAGTCTTGATGATAAGAAAAGATAATTCAAAAGAACTAATAATAATAATGAAAAACATCACAAGATAATGTCATAATAAGAGAAATCGTTTAACTGCCGTCTCTATGGATTTCTCTAACAATTTCCCTATAAGAAGAAGATGATTACATTCTGGGACATAATAATGAAGTCAGAATTGATAATACCTTCATTAGAAGACTTTAAAGATATTTCTAAACTGATTCTTCAAGAGAATTAAAAATCAATATCAAAGAAGTGGAAAGAGATTGAAGAAATATCCAATAAAAGCGAAGAACTTTCTCATTTAAAAGATCATAGATAGAAACTATTTGTACTAGTCAAGAATTGTAAAGCTACGAAGTACAAATTAGAACGAGAAAATGAAGCTCTTGAGAAGAAACTCAGTGGTCCTTCTTTGAATTTTGCTTTGTTAAAGAGACCATGAAGCAATTTTCCTTAGCATGCAAGAGTTCCTAAAAGTTAGAACGACTTCCTAAAATTTAGGTCAAATTCCTATAAGTTAGGACAGTTCATGAAGTAGTTTGACTAATATGTAGGAGTTGAAGGCTCAATTTGTTGTCTTCTAGTGCGAGTTATTTTTGGAAAAAGACAAACGAGTGAGTCTCAAGTTCTAAATTGAGGCAAGATGAGTTGCATGAGTTAGTTAACTCATCAATCACTAGTTTGAGTTCCAAAAATAGAATTTGCCAGAATTAGCTGATTCGAATTGCTTATAAGGAGATCAAAAGACACAATTGTATTCATTGTTTTGTGAGCACGAGTTGGTCAAACAAGGCAGTAGAGAGCACAAGTTTGTGTGTGTGTGAGCTTGTGAGAGGACAAGTGTGCAAGCGAAGCTTGTGCACAGATTGGTAGAGGCTATTTTCCCTTGGGAATTGCGCGAGGAATTTGGAGGTAATTCCTAGTTAATAGGAGGAGCCTATGCACATAGATTGAGGTGGAATGTGCGCAAAGAATAAGGGAAGCAGATCAGGGGTCTTGCAAGGAGTGTTTCAGCTTAGTTCAAGCAGAGAAAGCCAAATTGATTTATATTGAAACAAGTTGTATTGTAAGAGATTTGTTGCTCTTTTTTTTTATCGATAAAGTGTTGAGAAATCTAGGGCAGAGAAATTAAGTGTTTTCTCTTCTATTAGTAACTGCTTGTGAGTGCTTTTTACTTATTTAGATTAGGATCTTCTTTTACTTAGGTTATTAGTGTTCTTCTTCATCAAACAACAACAAATGCATAAATCACAAAGAGACAAGGGACACGAAATATAGGCTATCAGCCAGGGCCAAAACCTCTCACTCTTGAGAGGAAAACCCGAACAAATTCTTCTTCTTATAGAGATTCCAATTGACGAATACCAAGACCAAGACCCTTGACCTATTTGCCTCTCCAAGACCAAGACACAAGTCCTCTTTCACTGCTTCTCTTCCGAGCCCAAGTCAACACTAGTCAAGCTTCTGCTCCTTCCTTCTTTTCGGCTACCCTTCAACTTCGGCTTCCTAGTCCTTCATTAGTTTCGGCCTCCTAGAATTAGGCCTTCTTTGCATAGGGACTCTTTCTAGCTTGCCTCGGCTTCCTCTTAGACTTGTTCTTCTTCCAATTCAGCTATCTAAGAGGACTGTAATTCCTCTCGACCTTACTGCAACAGATGACCTCCTTCTACGCATATGTGACAGCAGAATTACCCTAAAACAGATCCAAGAAAATGAAGCTAAGAGCTTCGCTTTTCTTCCTTCTCCCCTCGCTGATAATTAAGCTCCCTTCGCACTGTTTTACTTCAGACTTGACCGAATTACTGTTCTGCAATTTCTCTCTGAAATGGGATCTGAACTGGGCTATTTATAGTTGTTTGCCCATGTATATAAGCCGACATGACATCAAGCTGAGCCGACATGTCAGTTGGAGAGATGATTAATTCCATTTGAAGCCGACTTGAAGAGGGATGCCTTGTGCTACTTGACATTTCTATTGACTCATACATAAGTGTAATATGCCCAAGAAGGGTCCTTCATATATGACATAGACTCAAATTGAATTTATGACCAATCCTATGGACTCACAATGGGTGTCATACTAAAAATAAAATTCCTAAAATTCCTTACTCATGAGACAAGTATTACATTAATATTTTTATTTTTCTTCTTTTCATTAATTCCATAAAAACATAATTACACATGTCATTATGAAGACCGAACCTAGTTACTTTTCAACATAAAGTTCTCAAACAAGCAGAGGGTTTTCTCAGTTGGGTTCCATAGAAATTTATGTGTCTTGATTATTGTGTGACTGTGTTTATTTCTGTTCCTATTCCGCTGCAAAATAAGTAAAGAAATTATGTGTCTATATGAAAAGAAACTAGTTATCAGATTGTTCATATTAGCAGTTGCAGAATTGCATAGATTTTCTACATTATACTAATTATTATTTCTAAATACTATATAATGATTATTATATATATATATATTATTGTAATTTTATCGATGGGGTCTTGGATAGACGGTGATTGGGTGCTCTTTTAAGGCACTCCTTGATGTCATGTCACCAGTTCAATTCCCCACCCTGATCAGGGTGATATATTGGACATGATAAAGATGTAGTCCTGCCAAGCTTACAATTTTTTTTATATATATTATTGGAATTTCAATAAAGTTACATGCTGAGACTACTCATGGGGTTCGAATTGGTGACCATCATGTAATGAATGCATTAACAGTACACCTATTTACCAACTGTTCTACACCCCATGGATGCACACACATATATAAGTTAATATTTAAAAATTATATATTTCTAATTCTTGTATAGAATTTAGATGTTTAAAATTTAATTTATTTTTTATTTTTGACAAATTATTAAAAACATTTATATTGTTTGTACTTGCCTTTCCCTGCAGCATCTGGATTCTAGCTTTTCAAAATTCTGTTGGATCCGTACATGAATTCTGGTAACTTTAGTGAAGTGTTTAGGAGAGAAATGGGCAAAACATGCATTCAACAGGTTTGGGTAAAATACCTTTTGCACATGAATGTGTCCAGGCAGGTGAGATTGGATTTCTGTTGGAATTGCCTTATTAGGTCCACTGCCACACATAATGTGCATTTGGTCTCATGGAGCATTTCCCTTTTTTTGCCTCACAAATGGGTGCCCAAATGGTTTTGTTACCTTTTCAATACAGGCTCTGCAATGTATTGCATGCGGGGGTACTCAATCCACAAAGGGTAGTGGTGGTATGTGGCATATTCTATGAAGTAAGTCATCCACAAAGGGTAGCACCAGCTAGCAGTCAGGTCCCGTTTAGAAGAAGTCCCTTGATTTGCATCTTTCCCAATAACATAAATTAACCTTTTTCCTATTGGCACATTGACCCAACCTTTCAGCTCCCAGTTCCCCATTTATTAAGCATACCATCTATAAATCTCCCTATCTAGAGGCATTTTTCATAGAAGAAAAGGTCACTGCTCTTTTCTTCATTTTCTCCGAACTAGTTTTTGGTATTTCATGGTTGCAGGTGTCTGTATCAGTGTTGTAGGAGTCTGCTATTGTCCTTTTTTATGGGAAATTATATATCTCTCTTCACTCCACTTCACCATTTCTGCCTGAGCTATATCCCTTGGAGAAATCTGCATTTCTTCTATTCCCTGTCTTTTATGACCATACGTACAGTCCTTTCCAGGTGAGTAAGGCACCTTATGGCTTTTTCATCTACAATGGTTTGATTTGGTTCTATTCCTTTTTGGCCAATATCTATAGTCAAACATCTTTTAAGTTTTTTGTTTCCAGGCTGCTTTCTGTTTATCTTGCTGTTTGAATGCCATGCATTTTAATTGTTGCTTAAATATGTTTGTAATCCTGGTGTCTTGAAAGACTTGTTTCATGGCCTTCCACAGGTCCTGAGCTCACAATGAATTATTTGCAATAAAAGTGCACTATGAAACTGACTCACTGAGATTAACAATTCGCAAGACATGACCTTTTTGAAAAAGGACTTATATGGTGACTGTGTCTTGTATTATGTTGTGTTCTAATCTATTGAGCTTATTTCATATTTTAGAAAATTGTATCATACATACTGGTAGTTATTTCCAACTCTAGTTTTGAAATTGCTGTAAGAATATGTGCAATTTTCCCACATATGCCATATGCATTTGAGAACTCATTTCCTCTCAATCTTCCTTCTAGGGAGATGTATGTTGTATATTTGTTAATAATGACCAGCTGGTATTGTAAGCTCTGACTAACGATCACAGAGAAGAAGCATGGGTACTTGTTGGAATTATATTATACAAATTAAAATATGTTTTTAAGCTAGTAGTTAGTGGAGTTCAAATAGCTAAAATAATGAGAGATGTGATGTTCAAATAATTACGCTATATGTTCCTTACATCATGCAGATCTCGAGTGTATTTTCACAGTCATCTGTAACCTTGTGACAAAAGCGGGAAGTCCAGATGAAGCTCTGGCCATGGCAGATCAGATAGTCACAAAAGTTACTCAACAACCTAGTGATAAACCTGCTTTGCGCTTGAGAATGTAAATATTTTGAATTTCATTTTTTTTGTGGTACTAATTACTGATTCAGGCTCCCATGAATTTGAAAATTTCTTTGTTTTCTGTTGACATTTCAGACTCTTCAATCTGTACAACATGCTTGAGAATCCATATAGCAAATTCTTGGTTTACGAGAGAGCTCTTAAGTTGGCAGCTAATGGGAAAGTTGCAGATCTTATCATTCCTTCTTTCAAAAAGATGGATGCATTCCTGAAAGAATGGAACATCCGTAAAAATAATCAGCGAGAACTTTTTCTGGCTATTTCCAACATCTTGAAAGACAATAAAGGGTATTTTAAATTATTGGATATATTCTAAAGACGGTTCTAGAAAGTTTGTGGTTTGTTTACTGCAATTTTGTTTAGGTTAACAATTTACACAATGCATTATGCAGTTCAGCAAAGGATTCTTACTCTTTTCTTCTGAAGTACTTAGCAACCTTTGATGGGGAGGATGCTTATACGATCAGTGAAGCAAAAGAAGAAGCTGTGAGGGCCATAATAGAATTTGTCAAAGCACCAGATATGTTCCAGGTTTGCATATCATCCACCTTAGTTTGCATGTTGGGGCAGAGCATATCTGAGATCTAAATTGTTTTGAATGTTAAAAAACTGAAAGTTCTATGCAGAAATTTAAAAATTCTTTGCAAAAACTTGAAAGTTCTATGCAAAAAATTGAATGTACTTTGTAGAAAGCTTAATGTACTTTGCAAAAAATTGAATGTGCTTTGTAGAAAACTGAATGTTCTATGTTGTTACAATTACTTAGAATGCATATTTCTTCTTCAAAACTTGTCAGATCAACAATTGTAGATAGAACTTAAATTTAAGGATCATATGAAGATAGTCAAACACAAATATAAGACACTGAAAGTTAGGTCCAATGACCAGGGCAAAACCCACAAGGGAAAATCCAAATGATTATTCTTCTATTAGATTTCTTCAATTGTTCAGCAGAATACATAGAGAGAGAGAGAGAATGAGAATGAATAAAGTTACCAATGTCTGATCAACTTGCAGCTGAAGTGTTCTTGCTCTTGGCTTGAAGATCTCCTTCTCTTGATCAGACCTTGTGCTTTACACTTGTTCCAACTCTTCCCTTGCTCTTACTCTTCACTTGCTCTCAACTTATCTTGCACACATTCAACACTAGCTCTCCTTTACAATGAACATGTTACTCTCAACTCTCACTTGCTCTTGCTTAAATAGATGAGAAAGGAGAGGAGTTACAAAATGAATTCATGTCTTGAGCCATTAATAGGAGAATCGAATTCCATGAGGGAGGAGTTACTTGACGAGACATGTAACTCATTCCAAGAATAAACAGAGATGTACATTTGTTTTTACGAGTTACAATTCGAATTAGGGAGAGAGAGAGTTACACTTAGACATGAGAGAATATTTAGTGAGAGTTGCAATTTGAATTGAATGAAAGAGTTACAAGTGCATTTAATGAGGAGTTACACTTTTGCCATACATTGAATTAGTGAGGAAGAGTTACATTCTCATAAGTGTGAAGTTACTATTTTATTCCAAGAGAGAGGTTCGATTTGCCAAGTAAGAGATTCTCAATTTAATTTACTTGTTCAATGAGAGAATTTGTTTTTATTAAAGGTGAATGACTTTACATTATTTTATAAATAATAGTATCATAATAAAAATAATACTAGTATGGATAAAAATATTAATTCTTGTATTGTATAATAATGTTTGATTTGCTTTTAAAGTGGATTCCATATGTCGTGATCATCCTTGACCATTTAGACACGACTTCCTATTTTTGGAAAGTCACTTCCAAATTGAGATGTGACTTACTATTTTTGGAAAGTCATATTAGAATTGTCAGAAATTGAATTTTATTAGAGGTGGTTCAAATAGAACTGAAAGATATGATTTTTTCTAGGAGAAATTCATCCCTGAGTTGCCATATTTTAACACTGAAATGAATGATTCCGTTGCCAGAAATATAAGTCAATTAGGGTACTTAGAATCTTGAAGTATATATTTTCCCATTTCTTTTCTTTTCCTTTGCATATGCATACCCCATGCAGATAGTTGCTTGTAAAGAACATCTAGTGTCTTCATCTTGGGATTTTCTTTTGCTGTTTATACTTTATTCCCATCTTTCAAATTGCACATGTGTGCCATCTGCAGATAGTTTCTTGCAAATTGCTTAGTGGCAAAATTTTGTTCCTTACAATTTCAATTAGAATGAACTACAGTTTGTTATTGGAGAAGCATCACATGGAAATCCTGCGGCACGCGACGTGCATGACAAGACGGCTGGGGCGGTTGGCTTTCGCACCCCCAGCCGTGTTCGAATCCTGCGGCGGCTCTCTCTGCCCCTTGCTTCGGCGATTTGTAACGGCTATGCCGTATTCTGCTGGCTTCGGCCATATCCTGCTGGCTTCGGCCGTAAATCTCTGCTGGCTTCGGCCATATCGATTGTAAATATCTGTAGGCTTCGGCCATATGAGGATTTCTCTCTGAAAAAAAAATGTTGTGCATTACATTTTAAACTTGGGTGGTCATAATTGTTGGAAACACTGAGAGGGGGGCGAATTAATATTTCTTTCAATTGCTGTATTATGCCAGTTAAGATTTTATCACAAGTTAAACCAGAACACAAAAAGTAGAACAAGAAAATAATTTTATCAATGAAGACCGTGAGGACTCCAATCATTTTTACAAAAATTCAGGCTCCAACATGTACAAAATCTCAAACTTCTTCGAGGCTTCAACCTTGAATGAAGACTCCAATCCTCACAACAAATCCAAACACCAACTTGGTCAAAATGAGGACTTCAATCCTCCTCGGCTTCAACCTTTCCATATAAAATTAAAAATAAACTTCTTCAAGATGTCTTTTAAAAGGGATTTCCAAAACTAGTTCCAAATACATTTCAAAAGAGGTCTTCAAGATCTTCTCCATGCCTGCTCGAAGAAAACTAATCCAAAGCCAACTCATAGACTGATCAAAGTTTGCAGATAAATTGATCCAAGGCCTACTCATAAATTGATCCAAGGTCTGCTCATAAACAAGGTCAAAACTTAGGTACGAAATACCTCTTCACCTCTAGACCAAAACTGTGACAGAAGGCCGAATCTTCTTGCCTCAGGATCAAAATTCCAGGCCATAGAGGGGCCAAAATATCACAGGGCGAACCACAGTACTGTCACAGAGGGGTCCAAAAATTGCAATGTTCCACCAAGGTTCTGGGACGAGGGGGCGAGGGGGCGCGGGAGCAGCCTATGCAAAAGCTCCCTACCATTTTTTAGGAAACGTGGGGGAGCGTCAGGGTCTTAAAAATTTATAAATATAAAATACAATTTATTAATTGAGTCCACTATGACAATTTGGTTTGATTTGAAAAGATGCAAAGCATGATCATTGATATGAATATCATTTGACATTATCCAAATTTATAATATCATATAAAATAATAAATTTAAAATTCTAATTTATAATCATACATCAATGATCATACATTATGATTAAAGTTTAAAGTTTAACTGATTTTCAACTGATATTATTAATATATGAATAGCCTATTTGGCAATGCTTCCATAGGACTAGCCCATAGGTCTGATATACCTTCACAATTCTGTTTTAGATACTGCTAACCTAGAGAAGAAGTTTAAAAGAAATCATTTTTGGAACTTGGACTAAACGGAACCTTGATGCTTTTTCCACAGGTAAAGACCAGTCACCATAGACCTAATATAGTAATAGGCTGACTGTCTATTGTTTATTCAGTTCCCAGGTAACCATTGCGACAGCCATAACCTTGTGCCATAGATTTTTCCTTCGGCAATCTCATGCAAAAAATGATAGACACGTAAGTGGAAGTTACTTTCTTCTTTTCATGTTGTTAGATTGCTTAGTTAGTTTCCATTTTACAGATCCTGTTGGTTTCTTTCTTTGAGCGAATGTATATTTTGAACCCTTTAAGTTCTCATGGGATCAAAATTAGATGTCAGGGCAGAATTTTGAGAAATCATATAGGAAAGTAGTTAGGTGGCTGGTGGAATATTAACATTCTGTATTTTAATCAGGTCTTACTATATCAACAATATTATATTTCAGTTAGGTCTCATCAACACAACGCATGGTAGTCAAGGAGGCAGTCTTTTAAGTTTTTACAAGTTGGATTTTTCACCCATACTTGTGGTTAATTGGTTCCTGGAAACAAAATAGTCAGATCCACTTCTTAGAACATGTGACAGTAGGCTTTTTTCCTAAACCTACTATCACCATGAACGGGGAGAGCCCATATTGAACCGATTCAAGGTCTTGGTTTTCCTAGCTTGCACTTTCAACAAATTGTATTAATTCACTGACTTTTTTTAGGTAATTTACCTTTTGTATACAATTCCTAATAAAATCAATAATGATATAGGCACTGTTTATTAAATATACTATGCAATTTAATTTGAGATCTTGCTAACTTGGTGGCAAAAGAAGCCATTTTTGGGGACGTGGACTTAAACTGCCTGTCTTTCCATAGATCTAACCCATTGGACTGATATAGCTTAACAATCCTATTTCAGATCTTGCTGACCTAGTGTAAAAAATATTTAAATAAGTCATTTTTGGCACTTCGACTCAACCTGAGAGGCTTGTTAATTACCAAACTAGTTCTTGACATAAAACTTTAAGTTACTGCAGCGAAGTTCTAGAGCGAGGGAATATATTAAATTATTTTTTTGTTTCATGGATTCCATCGTGGAATTGCAAAGGGTCATGACTCATTACAATATATACACATTGAGAAGCTGCATTCAACTCACACTCTTCAGCACAATCATGACTCAAGTTTGGTTGACACCGCTCTGAGACAGACGCTGTGATGATTGTCCAAAAGCATTCTTACGCAGTTACGCAGGCGGCAGTGGCAAAAGCTCATGAAATGAACTGTTACTAACCTGTTAAGCTGTAGCAGTCCGCTCCTCGCACGCAGGCTGCTCGCACGATGCTTGAAGGGAGGTGCTGCTCGCACGATGCTCGATGGGAGCTGTCAGCTGCTGCTTGTAGGACGCTCGACCAGAGGGAGGGAGGAGTTCTGGAATGATGAATCCGAACAATGAAATCCAACGCTGTGAGTGGAGTGCTCAGCGAACTTGCAAAGGCTATGAGTGTGTTGTTCATGGTTCAGGGTGCCAGTTTTATAACATGAAACAATGATTTTCCAAAACCCTAAACATTAATTAACTCTTAATTAAAGATTAAGTTCAGCGTTTAGTTAATTAAAATGGTTTTTAATGCATTAAAGGTGTGCCACGTCCCCCCTCGTCCCCCCACGTCCCCTCTCGCCCCCCCTCGTCCCCTCTCGTCCCCCCACGCCCCCCACGTCCCCCTTTTCGGAAACGCCCCCTCAGGGAAGGGAAACGTTTCCCTGGCATGTCCCCCTGAGTTTCCTCCATTTTGGGAGCGTGGGGAAACGTCCCCTACTCGTCCCCAAGTCCCCGGAGTGCGGGGGAGTGAGGAAACTAGACCCCTAGGGGGGCGAGTCCCCGTGGAACACTGAAAGATTGCAGACTTCAGGTGGCCGAAATACCACAGGCTGAACCACAGTACTGTCACAGTGGGGTCAAAAAATTGCAAACTTCAGGTGGCCGAAATACAACAGGTTGAATCGCATACTGTCATAGTGGGGTCCGAAAATTGCAGACTTCAAGTGGCCAAAATTACCTCAGGCCAAAACACAGGTTGGAATTTAGGCCAAGTTTGTTCTTCAAAAGTGGTCTTTTTCTGCTCCAAAGACTAATCAATAGTTGCTAATAAGCTAAGTCACATGACACGTCCCTCAAGGTCACGTGTCTTGTATTTCACATGTTGGACATGAAATACGACCTAAAACTTGTCCAGAACGGTTTTTATCGTGTCCTCCAATTGCAACACGCGTTTTCGAAGTGGTGAAAATGTTCCCTAAAGTTTTTGCCCCTTAGGACACGTGTCCCACAAAAAGTCACTCATAAAGCCCCTGCATGGTGCGTTTTTTGGTTTTTCCGGTCATTTTTCACTGTTGAAGCTCGCTGGAGTCATTTTTGTGTTGGAACTTGGTCATTATTTGCTTGTTGGAGTCGTTGTGTTGTGTTGGAAGTTCCTTCATCGATTCCCAACTGTCAACTTCACATCAACTTGGGTCTTGGATAATAGCGTTCATGGTTTGGAGCTCGTGGTTTGGGGCTTAACTTTCTTGTTTTTGAGTGTGTGGGGGCTAGGTCAACATTTTCTCCCACACCTATATAATTTGTATCAATGTATTCAAGAGCCTTTTCAGGTGTACTCTGCCATTCGCGATTTTTAACTTTTGAAATAGCTTTCTTCAAGGTCACTATAGCTCGATTCATTTGCTTGTTCTCTAAATATCCACCGTTTCCACAAGCATTTCCCATATTTTGAAATTTGGTTTTCCTCCTTTTTCTAAAATATGTTCAAGAATGACTCTATGACCTGCTTTTTCAGTCATTCCTTTTGTGATATAGGCATCAATTAGTACATTGGGCACTCTGATACCATAACTTAGGCCATCGATTTCCCACTCTTCAAAACATTTTTCGATTCCCTGCATATCACCAAGTTTGACCAATGAAGAAAGCATGCATATATAACCATTGTATTGTTTTAATTGCAAATTTCAATGGCTACAGAGAGTTGACTTAAATATATAGGGCTCTACCTAGTTGAGTATGTCTTGCAATTGCCCATATTTTCGAAGATGTGCAACTTGAGTAAGTCAGATTCATATACTAGTCAACAAGAGAGCTAGAACTACCGAGAAAGAAAATATTAGCATCTGATGTCATATGTGCAATACACAGAATGTCCCTGTTGAGATCCTTGATTTGGTTCTCAGTCTGTTTAATAAGTTAATAACATGAAGATTCAAGAATGAACATTGAACTGTGAGCAATGAACATCATTGATGTAGTAAATTAATAAACTAATACTATATTTCAGTAACTTAATATGGATTAGGAACTATATATATATATATATAGAGAGAGAGAGAGAGAGAGAGAGAGAGAGAGATAAAACGTGTCCCTCGTGTTTTGTTTCCAGGGTCGCTGTGTCTCATGTCAAATACTCATATTTATGTGTCCTCCGTGTCTTGTGTCCTCGTGTCATGTGACTTAGCTAATAACCATAACCCAAAAGACAGAAAAGGCAAACCCCAATAACTGCTTCTTCAATTAGCCTCAAGTTTCATGAGCTATGAACCTTCTTCTTTTTCCACATGTCTGAATACTCCTCATGCTTGCTTGACTAAGATGGTGGTTGAATGGAGGAGGAATGACTTGTATATATGCTAGTTCAACCTCATAAAACTAAACCGACACGTCTATCGGGGGAGGGGCCGACATGTTCCTGAGTACGCTGACTTGACAAAGGTTGAAATAAGTGTTTTTTTTTTTGGCTTAAAAAATCAATTTGTCTTCAACGAGGAGGAGTTGGGATGCATGCATGTACTTGTTGGAAAGGGCTTAAAGTCCTCTTTAAGCCTAGGTAATTTTCTTCTTCATTTGGATAGACTTTGACATCATTAACATTTAACTTCTCCAACAATAATTTAGCGAGCGATTATGATGAATTACAATGTAGCCAACGTTTTCTGGTAGATTGCCTAAATGAATCAAGAAATTGTAAAATATTCTCTGAAAAGAAGCATTGCTAGGATCTAAATTGTTTTGAAATTTGTGATTCCATTGCAAGGAATATAATCAACTAGGGTCATTATAATCTTGAAGTACTTATTTTTCTATTTCTTTTCTTTTGATTTAGACATTCATACTTCATGTAGATAGTTTCTTGTAAAGAACATTGGTCAATCAGGGTCAGAATCAGAAAGTTTTCATTTGCATTTTTTTTCACATCTTTCTAGTTGCACATCTGCAACATGCATAGATTCTCACAAACTACTTACCAACAACATTTTATTCCTTCCAATTTCAATTAGAATATAGTGTGTTGTAAAAACCTCCAATTTCTCTCGATTTTACTGGTTTTTTTGGGTGTGGAATTTTTCTGAGTTTTCCATGCCCAAGTTTATGATTGCCAATGCTTTCCCAATATTGCCAATTTCCCAACTTGATGATCCCCGCTGCTTTTGTGGATCTCGAGTTTTGCGATACTGACTCAATGAAGTAGAATTTGTTATTAGAGAAATATTACATGAAAATGTTGAATGCTGTTTATTTCATTCCGAAACTTGGGCAGTCATAATGCGTGTACTGAACTATTTGGACTAGTCTCGACATGATTATGATGGAAGGACCTCATAGTGACACACTATCTCGTCATACATTAAGGTGTAGTTACAATCTCGTTCTTGATGAAGATATAGTCACAAAGGTTATGATCTCGGTGAAGGAACAATCATGATGAGACTGTCATGATATCGATGGATCTACATGCAACTCTCCTATACATATGTCAATATGAAGATCTCGTTGATGAAGAACTCGATGATGGTGCAACAATGATGATGATCTCAACAATGTCAAAAAAGAGGATTGGTGTCTTGGTCTTGGAGTGGCCTCATAGGTCAAGGGTCATGGTCTTGGTATTCGTCAATTGGAATCTCTATAAGAAGAATTTTGTGCGGGTTTTCCTCTCTAAGAGGGAGAGGTTTTAGCCCTGGCAGAAAGCCAACATCGTGTGTTCTTGTCTCTTTGTTTTTGGTAACTATTTGATGAACTAAGCAGACACACTCTAATAATAAGGACATATTGTACTAATAAGAAAAGTTAAAAGAACCTCACAAATAGTTATCATGGCAAGAAGAATCTCATAACTCTATTTGTCCTAGATTCTTCAACATGGTATCAGAGCTAAGGTGTTGAAGTCAAAGGAAGGGCAACAAAAAGAGACATACAAGGATCAGTTTTCAAGAAGGGCATCAAAGCAAGTTGAAGGGCTTTGTCAAGATTGAAGGATTAGTCTACAACAGCAAGGGTTTTTGTCTACATAATCAAGGATACAGTCTACAACAACAAGAACTTTTGACTCCATAGTCATCATCAAAAGGCCACCAAGACTCTCATCAAGATGTCTACAAAGCAATGAAGCTCAAAGGACCTCAAAATCGAAGATCACATCATCTTGAAAAAGGTTGAAACCCTAGAAGCAGTCCTGATCTACACTACAAAAGAAGGCAAAGCATATTGAAGGCAATAAGGCATGGACATCTTCAAAAGATCATCTCCTTGCCCTAGAAGAAGATCATCTGAGGAAGCAACAAATCATCCTCATCAAAAGGAGCAACCTTTTCTATTGAAAGGCTCTCTCATTTGAAAGAAGATCATCCAAGAAGAAGCTCTAATATATCTTCTTCAACCATCATCAAAGCAATTAAGGTGAAGATTTCATCTTCACATGTCAAGTATCTTTTCATTCTATAATCAAGTTTGGTTAAATGACTTCGTGTTTGCAAGGAGATCTATAAATTAGTTGGGTCATCAAGATTCCTTGCATAAGAAAGGAGGATAGATATAGTCCCCGGAAGAGAAGTCATATGAAATCAGTCCTAGGTCCTCTCATCCCTATGTAGCAGGAGAGGTGACATAAAAGAGAGATATGAAATGCTAGAAGATATACTCTCTGAAATACAGTGAAGAAGGTCATATCACTTGAGTCTTAGACCCGATTGAAGGTATCAAAAAATGAAGGAATATCTTCATAAGATCTCAATTGGGAGATGAAGATAATCATCACTGTTCTAACTGATAGGCAAAGTAACAAATGTCCATGAACAAAAAGGTTACCCCATTCAACAATTTGTGGTCTCTATGCTAGATAGAGAAAAGTTGATGGCAAAAGTATTGAAGGTTAAAGGACTCAAACATGTGCAGAAAGGAAAGGGAAGTTTGATCCTCAAATAGTATAGCTAAGATTCAATGCTATGGAAAGATTATGGAAAGAAAACTCATATCACCGGAAGGATGGAGGAAGTTGAAGAAAAGGACAAAGGAAAGAGGGAGTAACAAATCTCTACTATGATTGAGATGATATCCCTCACAAAAGGATCCTATCATAAGCTCCTAAATCTTTTGTTACAGATATGACCATGATAATAAGATGTATCGTGGCATCATGGAAGCATTAGAAACAAGAGCTCGTGACATCACCATGGGAATCATGAAGGACAAAATCCATGACAATCAAACATGAAGGATATAGCTCTTGGGAACCTCATTGGACATTAAAGGAAAGGAAGAAGTCATCCAGGACAAGGCTCATCATACATCAAGTCAAAAAGGAAACATCTGCTAGATGGGGATATGCAAGATCCTCAAGATTCTCTGATGGAATCCTCAACGGAGGGTTCACTAATCTAGAGAGGAAGCAAGTGTTTCATTAGGAAATCCAACTTATGGAATTCATGAGATGATGGTATGATGACATGAAAAATGAAGCAGATCAAGGGATTTAAGATCTTTTCAATCAAGGAAGCTGCTCGAAGAAGCCTAGATGACCTAAAGGTAAAATGAGGTATGTATGCTTGTATTAAATATTATAAAGTCATGTTGTATGGTTGCAGGTAACATAGATCACTACTTCTATCTTGAGAAGCATGATCAAGAGAAAAAGGATCTCCTCCTCTGAAAGGATGTAGGAAGGCATAGATCACACTAGATGAAATCAACATAATATGACCTCATATGAAGTATGAGGTGGTTGACTACAATTAAGAAAATCCTAGGAATGGAATGTGTGAGGAAGGAAGAGATTGTGAGATATGCAACCATGATGAAGGCAAATAACATCCAAAAGACCAAGAAGATTTGACTAGGAAATCTCCCGGAAAGATATGAAGACTCTGATGGAAGTTTGAAAAAGATGAAGACTCTTGACAATGGATATCTTTGGG
Source organism: Pinus tabuliformis (assembly GCA_031772625.1). Classification (NCBI taxonomy): domain Eukaryota; kingdom Viridiplantae; phylum Streptophyta; class Pinopsida; order Pinales; family Pinaceae; genus Pinus; species Pinus tabuliformis. The sequence goes on along the minus strand of CM062819.1, from coordinate 1,729,692,043 downwards.
AGATGTGTCAACATGTATGCAGGATGCTGATACCTACAGGAATATGTCATGATGAAGAGCCATCTCGTAAGGTACTATTTGATTTATTGTTATGTTTTAATTTCTTGAATAATATCTGGATGAGTTCATGCATGGCTACTGGAACAAGAGTTGTAAATACAAGTACAACTAGCATTCATGTGGTGGATGGAAATTCTTGAAAGAAACATGATATTATTCAAGAAATTAAAAAATAACAAGAAATCCCGCCCGGTGTTGTTGATTTGATGTTCTTGCTCTCTGTGAACTCATATTTGATTTATTGTTATTTTTTAATTTCTTGAATAATATCTGGATGAGTTCATGCATGGCTACTGGAACAAGAGTTGTAAATACAAGTACAACTAGCATTCATGTGGTGGATGGAAATTCCTGAAAGAAACATGATGAGGAAGAAGTAGCCTTATGGCGAAGGTTCCGGTTATGTATCGAGAAGGCCACTTTCCATGAAGAAAGGAATGACATGATGAACCAAGAAGGAAAGTGATGGATGACTAATGCCCTACAAGGAAGAAGCTCAATTGAATTTCATGACATCAAGGAAAGAAGAAGAAACTGCTGATGAAAAGGAGAGTCCTTAGTTAAGAGGGAGCTCTGACAAGTCCCTAATTGAGAGGGAGCTTGGACAAGTTCCTGGTCAGAGGGAACTTTGGTACATTCCTTTACATGAATGGGCATATCTTCCCAAGTTGAGAGGGAGCGATAGACACAACATTCTTGTCTTCATTTGGGAAGAAAGAATGGAGGATTGGGTAATCATCTGGCATTCGATGCTCTTTGAGGATGTGTAGGGCATCCAAGATAAGAGTAGGCAAGAGGACCGATATTCTTTGAGGGCTGGGAACCCAAGATAAGAATAGTCCTAGAAGGTCATACTCACTGAACACTCGCGTGGGTATGTACCTTGAGAGACAATGATGAAGGTGTCCATTGTCATTGGTCTCGCCAACATTGTGCTCTGATCTGATGAGAGATAGAGTTTTCATCCAAGGCCTTGCTGTGGAAACAATGTTGGTTACTATGATGCTATACAGATGGGTTACCAATCCAGTTCTTCTTGTGAGAAATTCTTCAGATTGAGAATGACCAAGTACCATCATGAATACCTCCCTAGTTAAGAGGGAGTGTTGAAGAAAGTGTAACTAGGTTCGGTCTTCATGACATTGTAATTATGATTTTTGTCAAACAAGAAAATGAATTTATTATTATTCCTTTCTGCATGGGTTTCATGAACAAGAGGTTTATTTTATAGATGGCTCCCATTGAGAGCCTTAGGATGTCAAAGAGTCAATGTCATGCTCTTCTTGAGCCTATATGTAATGTATACAAGTCTATATAAAGGTCTAGAACAACCCTCCAAGACAAGCACAATCCTCTTGAAGAAGGAAACAAGCAAAATGATGAAGAGAGCAGTCATGTCGGCCTCAAATTGAATTAAATAAACTAAAGAAAGTCATGTCAGCTCAATAAAAGGACACAACACTTCACACTGTCATGTTGGCTCAAATACAGAGACATAACTACTATATATATGTAGTTAGGGTCACCATAGAAAAGCAAGAAACTCAGATTCTTCTCTGAACTTCGGATGGGTACAGGAGGTGCAGGAATCTCGGATTAAGGCAACAGTTTAGTACCTTGGATGGAGAAGTATCACTATGATTTCGGATGGGTAATACAGTGAGATATTCTCGGCATAACAATGACTAGGTGTCAAGAGAACACAATCTCATTCTCGTTACAGATCTCAGTGCTGTCATAACCGTAGTGATAAGGATGATCTCATGAATCCTACAATACCACTCACAGTCTCAACATGATTATGATGGAAGGACCTCATAGTGACACACTATCTCGACACACATTAAGGTGCAGCCACAATCTCGTTCTTGATAAAGATATATTCACAAAGGTTATGATCTCGGTGAAGGACCAATCATGTTCACATTGTCATGATGTCGGTGGATCTACATGCAGCTCTCTTGTACATATCTCAATATGAAGATCTCGTTGATGAAGACCTTGGTGATGGTGCAACAATGATGATGATCTTAGCAATGTCATAAAAGAGGATTGGTGTCTTGGTCTTGGAGTGGCCTCACAGGTCAAGGGTCATGGTCTTGGTATTCGTCAATTGGAATCCCTATAAGAAGAATTTTGTGCGGGTTTTCCTCTCTAAGAGGGAGAGGTTTTGGCCCAGGCAGAAAAGTCAACATCGTGTGTTCTTGTCTCTTTGTTTTTGGTAACTATTTGATGAAATAAGCAAACACACTCTAATAATAAGGAAAGATTGTACTAATAAGAAAAGTTAAAAGAACCTCACAGATAAATATCATGGCAAAAAGAATCTCATTAACTCCATTTTCCCTAGATTCTTCAATAATTTGAAAAGTATTGAAAGGGTTTGCATAGATATAAGATAGGAACAAAGTTATATTAGAAGATTGTTGTTATGAGAGTACAACAAGTATTTCGTTATAAAGGTTAGGTCTTGAGTTCAAGAAATGAAAAAGTGTCTCTAGGGTTTTGACGCTGATCTCTTTGCATATTTATAGGAATTGATATCAGACCTTGAAGACCTTAAGAATCTAGGATTTGTAGAACTTGCAGTTTGTGAGGTCTTAAAGACTTTTGGCATTTAGGGTTTGTAAACCCTTACATAGTTTGGACTAAAAGAAACCCTAGAAACAAAACCCTATGTAATCATGTTCATTGTTTAAGATAGATCTAACTCATGATGTTTAATGTGAGAACAAGGTTGGCGAACAGGTCCAAGATTAAGAGGGAGCTAATCCATCTCAAAAGATAAATAATTTATATCTCCTTGTTTATTATCTTTGTGCCTTGTCCTTCTTGTTATTTCATGGTCTTCTAACAGAGGTTGTAGGTCAAGATAAGTTTTATCTAAAGCTTGAATAGCAGATGTAAGAAGTGGAAGAACGTGGCAAAGCATGAAGATGAAGAAGAAGAGAGCAATTTGAAACTTTCATCAAAGAAGTCGGTTAGAGGGCAAGAAGTTCACTTATCTTAGATGGCAAGAGGGCGCTGTAAAAACCTTGTTAGATACAATATTAATTGAAGCTTGTGACCAAAAGAGATGATGTTTGATCTAGGACAATTTCTTTAAGCAAAGAAGTTGAAGAGTTCTGATGTTGTTGTTCTAGTCGTTAATTGGTTCGTTTCAACAACACATTGGTTGATGATTGAAAAGCAGAAAAACATGAAGCAAAACTCTGTTGCAATATGAAGATAGACCATCTAAAGGAATGTTGACTTGAGAGGGAGCATGTAGCAAAATTTGACATGCAAATCCCACACCTTGACTAGAGGTTATTGTGATTTGGTAACTCTGATATTGACAATTTGTTTATGATATGATTTGGCTCCCTGGAAGGACATATTGCAGAAGTATGTGTAGAGACTAGAAAGATAGCAATTGAGATAATATGGTGTACCTACAATTGTTTGGTTTAATTTGATTTAGGTGCACATGGTTTGAGTGCACGACACTGATGATAGCTTGGAAGAACACGAGGACAAAATTCTGATATGTAAGGAGAGAAGGCATGTGCTAGTAGTTGTGAGGAAGTTTGGCTCCTTGAAGATGATAGATAGTGAGGAAGTTTGGCTCCTTGCACATGGTTTGAGTGCACAACACTGATGATAGCTTGGAAGTACATGAGGACAAAATTATGATATGTAAGGATAGAAGGCATGTGCTAGCAGTGGTGAGGAAGTTTGGCTCCTTGAAGATGATAGATGAATCATTAGATAACAAAGTTATACGATGATTGTCAAGATCTAGGAAGGTCGAAGTTCGATATGATGTGATGCTATTAGGAGTTGAGCAACCCTATCATGAAGATAGAGTGTTAAAGAATTTTGGCTCCATAAAATGTTTGACATCCAGGAAGGTCAAAGCTCAGGTATGATGTAATGCGGAAAAGGAGCCTTGTAGCTACAACTATATCTCCATGGATGAAAAGCAGTCGATGTATTGATGAAGTATGAGACAAGCTAAGGCTTGTGGTTATGTCTCCCTGGTTGAGAGGGAGTAAGGATCTCCTCCCTGGTTGAGAGGGAGTGATGGTGGACACTGTATTCTCCATGTGTCATGCACTAGGCTAGGACTAACAACCATAAGTCTAGTGAAGGCACTAGTAGGGAGAATGGAGGATTGGATAAGCATCTGGGACCGATACTCCTTGAGGATTTGGAATCCAAGATAGGTAGTAATCCCATGGACTGATACTCTTTAAGGATAGGACAGGGTTTCTAAGATAAGAGTAGTCGAAGTGGACCGATATTCTTTGAGGATCGAGAATCCAAGATAAGAATAGTCTTGTAAGGACATACCTGGTGAACATCCGGATGGGGTATGTGCCTTGAGAGGCTATGGTGATGGTTTCCAAATGTATGCCTCCCAACATTGTGCTCTAATCTAGTGGAGAGTTAGAGCTTGTTAGTCAAGGCATTATTATATTGCATTTTGACAATACTGGTTAGAATGTTGATGTTTGATGATGGCTTATCAATCCGAACTCTTCTTATTAGAATATCAATTCAAGTATCCTTGTATCCCATTGTGTAATTATGAATACCTCCCTAGTTAAGAGGGAGGGTTGAAAAGTGTAACTAGGTCCAGTCTTCATAATTATCATTGTAAAAAGAAGAAAAAGAATTTTTTATTTCATTAGATAAGCACGTTCTTCATGCTTCTAGGATTTATTGAGTCAAAAGAAAAAATTATTATGAGTCGAAGAGTCAAACTCCCATTTGGCCTTCTTGTTTGAAAAAGGGAAAAATAATTTTCGTCCTCCACAAGACCAAGTCAGCCATCCAGATGGAAAAGTCAGTCCTCCCAAGGGACTTGACCCTTCAGATAAACGAACAACTATACATTGACACCTGTTCTCCTTCATTTTGGCAAAGCAATTCATTGATGTTCTGTGGCAAGACATGCGAGCGACTGAGGCAGTAATATGCGAGTTTCTCTACAGCAGAACATGGGACTTTTCTGTGGGATATAATCTGGAAAAAGATGTGAGTTCCCAACGTTGAAAGGATACAAGCTCCTGTGGCTAGAAATCTGTAAATATATGCGAATTACAAAGGCTATTTCTATGGTGATTGACAAACTAAAGGACTGTGATGACTGTAATATGAATGCTAGAAGAGGACTATAATGTGAGCTATAGGAAGGACAAGTATTTCTATGGGACAGGGCATCTGAAGGATAAGCTTGTAATAGATTGAGTTGATCATATTAAGAATAAAGTATGATAGCAAATGCAGGGCTAACTTGGGGCAATTGTGGTTGTATTTGTCTTGGTCTTGGATATCTCACTTTGATCTGATTTTATAAGAAGATTTTTTTTTTGGGTTCCCCCTTGTGGGGTTTTGGCCGTGGCTTGGAGAGCCTATATCCTTGTGTTTTTTGTTTCCTGTGATCTTCATGTTTTTATATTTTGGTAATTGCTTGATGAAAGAAGAAAAAACATAATACTAAAGAAGCCAACAAATTCACAAGTAATTATCATGTTAAGAGAAATCATCCCTAATCTCATAAGCACATTGATTTCTCAACAGGGAGGAGTCTTAGTATGGAGGAAATCACTTGTAATGAGGGACAAATGATAAGGTATGAAGTGATTCCCAAGGCCCATTCAAGGAGAGGCTCAATTAGGGCCCAACGCTTCAAAAGAAGTCAAAGGCTCTCCAAGAAAGACATAGGAGGAAGATCTAGACCGAGGGTTTGATATATTCAATGATGATAAGTGTTGTTGTAGCCCAATCTGGCACAACTAAAATATTAAAAATCTTCAAAAAAAATTCCAGCACAGGATTAAAATTGCAAAATTTGATGGCACCTGATAACATTTGCTGACAACTCTACAAAGGGAAGACATTCTTGCTTTTATAAAAATGATTAGAATGATGAAATGCCTCATGGTTTCATTTCAAATGTTTGGAAAAGGGGACAATTTTATGGGAGCTATTTAATGTCAGTGGGCAAGACAAGGCAAGGCATTGTGTCTCTGAGCTAATTGAGCAACCAGATTACAATTATTGGATTAAGCTTATTGTTATTCGATCGCCCTTTGTTGCAGAGCTACCAAAAGTGTTTGTTGTTGTTGAATTATCAGTTGATGATAAGGTGTGTCAAAACATCTCACAACCTGAGAATTATATGAAAACAAAAAATGATTCAAACATTGAGAAAGATTGTGAAATGGAGCCAAAACCTGAGTATTATATTAGAACAAAGCTATTTTCAGAACAAAGATATGAGAATTCAGGTCAAATATCTTGTTGATTTTCAAAGTGCTTGCAAAAGGTGCCTCCGCTGAAACTAACAAAGTTGCCACTGCTCGAAGATCTGAGATGATTGATTGTATGGACAAATCTCTGTCAGTTCATCCGATAGCTAAGTTTGTACACTTTGCATCATTATGTTGTGGTTTAGTAGCTCTACGTAACTCTAGAGTTGAAGTTAGTTAACAAATGTACCAAGGGCAGTTTAGCCTCTTCTTATGATGGGAAGTCAGGGCATTTCAGTTATACAACGTGCAATGTTTCTGGAAGAAATGGTCAGCCTTCCTTTGTAAATGGAAACCATTTTAGAAATCATGTCTTTTCTCCTGGGCACAAGGTTTCCTATGGAATGTTTCTGGAGATGAGCCTGGTTGTTTCAGTCATGCAAGACACAATAAATTTAGAAGGAATGATAACCACTCTATGGTTATTCGTAACAAAACCAGAAATCATGAGTTTTCTTCACAGCATGATGATTCTTCTTACAGGCCTATTGTAGTGGCGGCAACACCCTCCAAAATTTTGGCCCGCATTCAATTTCGGAACCTCCTTTGAGAGTTTTACTTGATGCCTGCACGCACTGGGGTTCACCTCGTGAGCTCGTGTGAGTCTTCGCACCCACCTTGCTTGTTCATTCGACAAACAACTTTTGCATGTTGATGTCAATGTTATGCTTGCGACCATGTTTTGGTCATCGACAAGGTCTTTGCTTCGTGTGTACATGTTGTGTTCGCTATGTAAACATCTATCGTGCTCACGCACGGAGTCATATACACTGTTGCGCAAGCGTCGTCACGGTCGTCCAACGATCAATCACATGCGTCGCGCTTGTCGCTCACACCGTTGGTCAGTCATGTTGAGCATGTGTGTCAAGATGATTTGAGTCGTCCCGTTGTCAAGTCATGTAAGTGTGTGTTTGCAAGTTCATGTGTGCACCTTTTCACTCGCTCACACACTTAGTCGTTTTGCTGAAGTTCCAACAACCATATCACCCTCTGATAGTTGGACCTTTGCCCCGCCATCGACTTGATCGACTGTCACCTAGAATAGCGCAGAAGCATCAAGCAAGTCATTTCAAGTTGCGCTGCTTGCAAGCTGATCAATCAACCTTCTTGCTGGCCAACCGGAGAGTTTGACCCGACAGTGACCTTGACACTGACACCCCTCAAAAATTGCGCAGAGGCTGCAAACCTTGCCTGCTCCACTGACTGAGGAAATTGTGTAGACAGGCCGGACAGACACCTAGGTGTCTGTCCCTTTCTCCCTCAGAAAATTGTGCAGTTTTTCCAGCCAGCCCACCAGTCAGCTAGCCGTCTTCTCACTTGGAAAACTGCGCAGATTTCATGAGCAATCCCTTTGCTGCCCAGCAGTTTGCTCAACCTAGAAATTGCGCAAAGGTGATTAGCAGGCCAACCTTCTAGCATCAGTGCAGTTTTTCCCGCTAGCAGCTCCCAACAGTTGATTGCCAGTTCCCTCCAGGACTTGCGCAATTTTTGCTGCCAAGCTCCACCAGTCACTGCCATTTCCCTCCAGGAATTGCGCAGTTTTGACTGCCAGGCTCCCGCTGCCCGCTCCTTCCAAAAATTGCGCAAATTTTCTTTGCCAAGCCTTCCTGCAGCCCGAACTGCTCCTCCCAAAAATTGTGTAGTTTTGTCCTCCAGCTGAGCCAGACCCCGTGGATAGTCATTGTCGATCTGGATTGCCCGTCTCCATCTCCCAGTGACTTCTGTACAGTTTTCACCAACAGTGCTTGGAGCCTCCATCCCAGCTCGAAGCTCGCAACCTTGTCTTCTCTCCCGGTCACCTGCATTTGAAATGATCATGCATCATGGTAGACTAGGAGGTTTATGGATTTGATGTCGTCTCATCATGAGTGACTGTAGATACAGGTACACAAACAAACATGGTGCGACGACAGATGGGATGAACAAAGGGAGCACATGCAGAAGGACATGTTCGCCAATGGACGAACAAACGATGCATGCAAAGAGAAGTGCTCGCGAACGGATGATCATGCAAAGATGTGTTCGCGGATGAATGGACAGGTGAACATACAAGGATGCGTTTGCACACGGACGGACGAACGAAAATGCACTTTTTGCAAACGAACGAACCTGTCAAGCATGCCAACATACAAGCAAGGAGCAACGTGCGAATGCAACATCAAGCGAACCCAACGACCATTGAAGACTCCACGCACTTTGCCATGCAGAGGTGAAGCTGTGACACACCATGAGGACATCCATCACCCAACAACACTGTAGCTCGACATGCACACCAACAACAACACTGTCATGTTGAGTCTTGTCATGAGTCATGTCGTCCACATCTCTATTGTGGGCCATACTGTCAATCAATATAATGTAACGTGGAAGTCCAAGAGACCCACTCGTCATATGAAGAGTCATGTAAAGTCGAAAGGTCATGGAAGTCAAACGGTCACGAGGGAAGTCGAACAACCACAAGGGGTCAGTTTCACCCTTGGCTATAAATACCCCCTCATTTGTACATGGAAAGGAATTTTCACCTCGACTCCTCCCACATAGCCTTGAGAGTCTGTAATCTTTTCTTTGAGGAGTAAGTAGTGGCTCCAACGCCCCGCCCATAGGGTTAGTGATGTATGGTGTATTGATGTGTCTTGGAACTTTTGCTTAATTCAGAAGCCTGCTAACATGCCAACACGTTTTCACACGTGTTGTAACTGTTTGTAAGATTCATCTTGAACATTTGTAATGCATGTTGCTTTAACCTGTGTTTAACACTTGGATTCATTCAACTATTCTAATACATATATATCAATGAAAATGTGTTGTATATGCTGTTAACGCTGTCCTGCCCGTGTTGGTCACCTCCTGGACATGAGACAGAATCTTTCACGTAAACTTGCTATAACGACCATCGCACTCACGCGGATTGCTCATTGAGTGTTGTACGTGCTTATCTTCCCTTGTGTGTTGTGACTACCGCATCCGTGTGGATTCCTCCTCCGGAAGCTGTGCACGTCCTGTTGAGTTGTGTGTTCCTAACAGAGTTGGGTTTCCTCCCATCCGACTTGGGACTCACTCCCACCCTTCCTCTCTCCAGTGAAAGAACCTTGACACAAGTAACACTATCAATCACCAGGCACGCGAACCTCACTACTTGAAGACAAAGCAGACCACTCTCCTGTGCTGATAAGCAAGAGCTGAGGCAAACATTTAAGATAATGGCAATCGGGCCATCATACCGGATGGGACTCCCACACCAAATGGTGTGAGGTCTAGTTGGGATTCATACTGGGGTGATTCGCCAAATGTTGGCGGGTCCAATACCGTCAACATTTCTGGCGCTAGAAGGAGGGCAGCCAGTTGTTTATGGCTGAAGGTCCTCTCACACTCACCCGTCAACCATCTGGTCAAGGTCGTAACTTGCACTCCCTCTCACCTACGCGTGACTCTGCAATTGGTTACTTCTCACCTCCTAGGACTGAACACAAAATTCCATATCATCACCTTCGTTCCATCCGTCCCGTCACTCGCCAGTTCGCGAAAGCAGTCGGACTGATCCCAGGCATACAACAACTTCCATACGCATCAAGGAAGCCAAAGGCCACTCCCACAGGGGTTGTTGTATCGTCAGTGGAAGGAGTTCTTGCCACACTTGAAGGTCTAGCATAAGCTATTGAAGACGTAGAGGTACCTCCGGTCTTTCGACAGGGGGGACGAGACACCCTCGTGATCTTGGGATCAGACTCCGGTACAAGAGGCGAAGGGGAGGGCAACATAGGAGGCGGAGGCAGAGATGAACCAACAGAGTTAGAGTCGGAACCGTCAGACTTTGAAGAAGGTGAGGAGGACGAAGAAGAAGAAGATATGGCTGACCAAAATCTGGAATGAATGACTGAGGGACCGTTGGCTCTCCTGGGTGCTTTGCACAAGATGCCAAAGCGAGCGGAGAGAATGAACATCAAGTTCAACCTTGACAGCACAGTGAAGGCAGAAGACCATTTGGACAACTTCTACCTGCAACTGCAGACCCTTGAGGTACGGTATGACGACATAGCATGTAGATTGTTTCCATGTACCTTGGACGATCGTACAGTTGCATGGTATCACAACCTTCTAGCCAACTCCATACAGAACTAGGGTCTGTTCAAATGCATGTTTCTTGAAAAGTTTGCTGATGACAAGACCCCAACTATGTTACTCAAAGAATTGGGAAGCCTGAAGATGGAGGGGAAAGAAAAGGTAAAAGACTTCAATCAGAGGTTTACACGCATATTGAACAAGTTTGCAGCGGACACCAAACCTCATGACTCCATCATTGTTGATTACTACACGTCCGCACTGCCGACCAACATTGCGCAGTTCGTCAAGCGAGTTGTGAAACCAACACTATTAGAAAACTGCGAAGAGGCTATTGCTGTTGAGAAAGACCTGCGCGCGATTGGAGTCATCAAGGATGATGAACTAGCAAAGGACTCCAAAGATGCGAGCAGGAAGTCCCAGGCGGTGGCAAGCAAAGGTGGGGACAAGGAAACCAATAATTTTGAAACCCTCACTCGCCTCGTCAAGAACTTGACAATAGAAGTGTTCAAGCTTTAAACAACAGAAAACGGACATGTCTGCAAGTAGCCATCTGCCCAGACAGAGACAAGGAAGCATGTCATCAAGGAGCAACTGATACCCTACAAACACTGCACAGAGCTCTGTGTTCCACCTCGATTAGTTCGCAAATTCTGAATTCTGTTCATTCCATGAGGAATATCACCTAGAGAAATCTTGTTCAAACTGGAAGCGAGTCGCAAGCTTTGTATGCAGTCATACATTTGATGCAGAAAACCATATTTAGGAACAACTGGAAGGTATGGATAATGACGAAGATGTTGCATCTGATGAAGCATCAAGTTCTGGGCATGTGGTGAACATGTATCAGTGCTCGCAAGCAGTGTTGAAGGCGAACACCGAGAAACAACCCCTGAAGCAAAATGACCGTTACAATCTTAGGAGTAAAGGGGCTCCCCTTACACTTGGGGAAGCACAAGAAAAGATGAGACTGCTGTTGAGAAAGGCTGATCCACCAGCCGCTCCAAAGCAGAAAACACAAAGCAAGGGAAGACAACGGCGGATAAGAGTACGTCCATGAGCAACAAACTGCAGAACACTCCGCCGGACAACACGAACATCAGTCTTACCCCGGACACCTCGATGAGTCTACCACCTCTGGACTACAACATTGTGGATGACATGAAGAAAACTCGCGCAAACATCAGTTTGTTCGAGTTAGCTAAGATCCAGAGCTAAGATCCAGAGTCAGCGAGACATCCTACTGCACGCATTGGGACAGACAGCAATGGACAACGCAACTTCTACCAGCAAGGGAGCAAGCAAACCTCCCGATCACTTTCAACTATGCTAAACACACTCCGGATGGAAGAAGCAAACTCAGGTTACCCTCCGTTCCTGCTCTCATTTGAAATTTACAATTGTAATGTTCACAACTTCTTGGTTGATTCTGGCGCAACAACCAACATCATGCCGCTCTCCATTGCCAAAAGGATCAATGCACAATGGAGAAAGACATCCACGCAAATCATCCAACTTGATCGAACATCTATACCAGCGATTGGTGAACTTCGAGATGTGATCATCCGAGTATCTCATGACGGTCAAGTCCACCAATGCATCAACATTGTTGTTGTGGCCATACCAGAAGGATATGGCTTACTACTCAGCAGACACTGGTCTAGCAAGTTGAATGGATATTTTGCTACGGATTGGTCGCACATGTGGCTTCCGTACAAGGGAAAAAACAATCAAATCCGGGTGTTATCCGAGAGGTATATGAGGCACAATGTCACTCCCATCAATGGCGAGAATGAACCGTTGGCCTTCACAGAACTCATGTTTGGCAACTGCCTCCTGGAAACAACGTTGGGGTGTTATCCTGCATGGCCAGCTCCAACCCCACCAGACACGCAGTTGGGTCTCCTTCCTTGCCCAACTGATGGTAATGAAGCATGTACAGTACATTGTACCGATAATAGCAATAGCAGAAGCATTAGCAACAGTAATAGCAGAAGTACAAGTGCGTCAAACGGTCCGTGTACGGACGAGTTGTGGACCATGTACTATGACGGATCAAAGACACAGGACGACTCAGGAGCCGGGCGTGTCTTGATCGACCCAAACAATAGGAAGCATTTGGTTTCAAGTCGCTTGGAGTTCGAGTGCACAAACAACGTTGTTGAATATGAAGCACTTGTGTTGGGCTTGCAGAAAGCCATCAGCCTCAACGTGGTCGCGCTCAAAGTGGTAGGTGATTCAGAGATAGTGGTACGACAGGTACGTAACACCATTCACTGTTTGTCATCGCATCTCAAAAGTTACTTGTAAGAGGTATGGCGACTGATCTCTAACTTCCAAGCATTTAACATCACTGCTGTACCACCTACGCGTAGTGCAGCTGCTAATGCTCTGGCAAACACAACCTATAGGATGTCACCGATTAGGGATAGGTTTACAATTGAAATTTTGTATAGACCATCTATCCCGGATAACATAACTAACTTGTGCGTATTTGATGATGATCAACAAATACTGCATTTCATGGCCAACACTGACACCTTTAAGGATGCAATGATAGATGAAGACGAGCACGGGCGATATCTGCAAGTAGAAGTTGGCATCAAGAAAGGTCACCACATCCCTAAGGGGGTGGCATCATTGGAACAACTTTATGACTGGCAAGAACGCTCTCAGGGGTCGAGGAACAACAAAATCCATAGTTCCACCATGATGCAGGAGCTGATCAACTTGGGAACAGAACAAGATCCGAAGTTCGTCAATCTCGGTACGTGTTGCACACAGCAAGACCGACAAGCCTTTGTCTGCTTGTTCAGGTAGTACTGAGATGTGTTCGCTTGGACGTACGATGATTTGAAAACTTATGACACGCGGATAATCCAACACATCATTCCAATCAAAGAAGGGGTCAAGCCATACCAACAGAAGCTGAGGAAAGTACATCTGTCACTTGAACCCCTTATACAGAAAGAGCTCACTAAGCTCTTGGATGCACGGATCATATACAAAGTTCATCATTTCGTGTGGGTTTCAAACCTTGTTCCTGTATGCAAGAAGCCTGGGGAAATCCACTTGTGTTGATTGCCGGAATGTGAACCGTGCCTCGGACAAAGAAAACTACCCCGTGCCGCTTATGGACCACATTCTGCAAACAGTATTCAGGGCACAAATGTTTTCCCTACTCGACGGTTTTTTAGGATACAAACAGGTTCTGGTAGTAGAACCTCACAGACTTAAGACTACCATCTATACCTAGTGGGGTACGTTTGCATACAAACAAATGCCGTTTGGGCTTGTGAATGTAGGCGCAACCTTTCAGCGCGCCATGGACATCGCTTTTTGCGGACTCATCGGATAGAGCGTAGTGGTATACCTCAATGATGTGACTGTGTTCTCAAGGAGACGTGAGGACCACATACACCATCTGAAGAAATTTTTTGAGCGATGTCGGAAATATGGGATTTCCTTGAATCCCAAAAAGAGCGTATTCGCAGTGTCTGAGGGGAACCTTCTTGGACACATTGTTGCCAAAAGCGGGATCAAGGTTGATTTGGATCGGGTCTGGACTATCACAGATCCCTCACCCAACCAACAAGAAAGCCATGCAGTCCTTCTTGGGCAAGATTAACTTCTTTCGGAAGTTCATCTTGGATTATGCGCATATAGTCAAGCCCATGCAGGACATGATCAAGAAAGATGCAGTCTACAGCTGGGGTAAGAGGGAAAAGTATGCATTCACCCGTATCAAGCAGGCTATTGTAGAAGCGCCTGCACTCTACAACCTAGACTTCAAGAAGGATTTCCTGCTATACACCTTCGCCTCCGATAATTCGCTCGCTGCAATACTCACTCAGAAGGATGAGATGAATGATGAATGTCCCATCTCCTTCATGAGTACAAGCATGCAGGGACTAGAACTTAACTACCCCGTCGTTGACAAGCAAGCATATGCAGTTTACAAGGCGGTGAAACACTTCAGGCCCTACTTGCTGAAGAACCACTGCATAGTCTATGTCCCTCACCCAGCAGTATGCACACTGCTTGTACAACAAGAACTGGGTGAATGATGTGCGAACTGGATGACAGGCTTGCAAGAGTATGATCTTGAAATCAAGCCAGTTCACATAGTCAAAGGACATGGGCTCTGCAGACTTGCAGCTGAAGTAGTACATGCGCCGGAGGGTGAAGAAGAGCTCGCCGGCTGGGAGCAGGAAGTTGAAATGTATGATGTAGTGCAAGCAACACCCACTGAAGACAAAACCTCTTGGTACGTAGATGTGCGCCAATACCTTGAGCACGACACCATACCCTCTCACTTTTCCATCAGATAGAAGAGGGCATTGTGCCTCAAAGCTTTAACATATCAGTCGGTGCATGGAGTGCTTTACAGGAAGCACAACAACAGAGTTTTGCTCAGGTGCCTAGAGGCACATGAATCAGAGAAGGTGTTACAAGATCTGCATGACGGACCCGTCGGGGGTCACTTTGCGGGAAATACCACTGCACACAAAGTTATGTGAGCCGGTTTCTACTAGCCCACATTATTCAAGGATGCACACGCTTATGCCCGCAAGTGCTCGGTCTGTCAACGATGCGCCGATAGAGCATGAAGGTCAGCAGCCCCACTGCACCCTGTTGCAGTGACCGAACCGTTCCAACAATGGGGCCTGGACATCATTGGGGAGATTTTCCCACATTCGTCAAAACAACACTGCTACATTCTGACAACAACTGATTATTTCACGCGGTGGACAAAAGTAGTTCCGCTCAAACAAGTGAACGACCAGGAGGTCATCAACTTCCTCCAGCAGAACATCATCTCATGCTTCGATGTTCCGGTATCACTTATTTTTTATAATGCAACGTACTTTTCGTCTTTGAAACTTTATGATTTTGCATTACAAAATGGTATTGTGCTGAAACACTCATCTAACTACTACCCGCAAGGAAACGGTCTCGCAGAATCCACGAACAAAAACCTTATCCGCATAATAAAAAAGACCGTTTACTTTTAGCAGCGCAATTGGCATACCGCCCTGACGAATGCATTATGGGCTGACCGCGTAACACCCAAACCCTCTCTGAATACCTCACCGTACTTCCTGGTCTATGGTAAAGAAGCCATCCTTCCACCCAATATCTACTTGCTTGCACTTCAGCTATCCCAAGAATCCGAAGGCAAGCCTTTGCTAGCTAGTTCAACGTAGGATGGATACACTCCACAAGCTTCAGGAAGAAAGGATGAAAGCAAAAGAAAAGTTTACACTCCACCAGAACCGTATCAAGAGATGGTTCGATAAGAAGTCTGCAGGGAAAGCTAACTTCGATGTTGGTGATTTGGTTCTGAAATGGGATAAGTCCCACGAAGACAAAGGCAAGCATACAAAGTTCCAGACCCTGTGGATTGGTCCATACACAATTCATGAGAAGCTTGGCCCACACACATACCATCTGTAGTCACTTGACGGGAGGATTGACAACCTTCCTGTCAACGACCAAGATCTCAAGCACTACTTCCAATAGGTTGGGCCGCGCCCCGTGCCATGTACATAGTTTGCTTGCTGCTTGTTGTTTTCATTATGTTTGCCTTTCTTACTATCTTTGTTTTCGTTTTGTTCGCTTTGCTTGCTATTTTTGTCTTCGTTTGTTTGGTTTGCTTAATACCTTGCTATTTTTTGTTTCCAGAAATAAGTGCTGCCATCTATTGAGCTTTGGCTTTTGAATGAGTATGTGGCTGAGATATGAAGAGACTTGTGACACTGCAACACTTGGCCAGTCTTGTGTCCGTCTTCTCTGTGCTTGGTTATAACCTTCGACCGATGAAGTCTTGACGGAAAATATGAGCCGTCTGCAAGGGGAGTTTTGGTCCAACCATGAACCTGTGTCCACACTGGGAAGCCTCATGCCTGTACTCAGCCTTCTGCTCTGTGTGTTCAAGCTCATCCAACTAGTAGAAACGAATAAGGGGAAAATCTAAACGAGCAAACTTATGTCAGAGGTCTTACATGCTTCTCTGAAGGAACAACCTTTTCTGCTCTCAATAAGTCGGGATCCCTCTTCCACCACAAAAATAAATAAGTGCCTAAGCATAGTGCTCTTAAAAATACAAAGGTGAAAGAAGAGAAAGGCTTCCTGAGCAAAGAGGTGAAGCACGCAACTCCACTGGGTACTGACCAAGCTCATTGGCAGTGGAGCAATGCGTGTGTTCCTGCGTGACTTTGCCAAGGTACTATCTAGGCTGCTGGCAACGGAGCAACATCAGAGATGAAAACTTATACTTTGAAAATCTTCAACTCACGAGCTAAACTACCCTTCCCAATTTTGAAACACTGTGATCAAGCTGAACTTTTGTTGTGTTTGACTGAGTTGGCAAAGGGTGAACCATGTCTGTCCATGGGGTAATGGGGAAGCCGAAGCAACCCGCACAATGATTCAATACTCCCTGAAAGATCAAGGCCCTGTGCTGTCAATGAACCAAAACAAAGAAGCTGGAGTTCTACCAGTGTGTTGTCAAGTGTTGTAGCAGCTGCAACACCCTCCAAAATTTTAGGCCGCATCCAATTTCAGAGCCTCCTTTGAGAGTTTTACTTGATGTTTGCACGCACTCGGGTTCACCCCGTGAGCTCGTGTGAGTCTTCGCACCCACCTTGCTTGATCATTTGACAGACAACTTTTGCATGTTGATGTCAATGTTATGCTTGCGACCATGTTCTGGTCATCGACAAGGTCTTTGCTTCGTGTGTACATGTTGTGTTCGCTATGTAAACATCCGTCGCGCTCACACACATAGTCATATACATTGTTGCGCAAGCATCGTCACGATCGTCCAACGATCAATCACAAGCGTCGCGCTTGTCGCTCACACCGTCGGTCAGTCATGTTGAGCATGTGTGTCTGGATGGTTTGAGTCGTCTCGTCGTCAAGTCATGTAAGTGTGTGTTTGCAAGTTCACGTATGCACCTTTTCACTCGCTCACACACTTAGTCATTTTGCTGAAGTTTTGATGACCAGATCACCCTCTGACAGTCAGACCTTTACCTCGCCATCGACTCGATCGACTGTCACCCAGAACAACGTAGAAGCATCAAGCAAGTCATTTCAAGCTGCGCTACCCGCAAGCTGATCAATCAACCTTCTTGTTGGCCAACCAGAGAGTTTGACCCGACAGTCACCCCGAGACTGACTCCCCTCAAAAATTGCACAGAGGTTGCAGACCTTGCCTGCTCTGCTGACTGAGAAAACTGCGCAAACAGGCCAGATAGACACCTAGTGTCCGTCCCTGTCTCCCTCAGAAAATTGCGCAGTTTTTCTAGCCAGCCCACCAGTCAGCCGGCTGGCTGCTCACTCGGAAAACTGCACAGATTTCATGAGCAAGCCCTCTGCTGCCCAACAGTCCGCTCAGCCCAGAAACTGTGCAGAGGTGATCAGTAAGCCAACCTTCCAGCATCAACACAGTTTTCCCGCCAACAGCTGATTGCCAGTTCCCTCCAGGAATTGCGTAGTTTTTGCTGCCAAGCTCCAACAGCTGACTGCCAGGCTCCCGCTGCCCGCTCCTTCCAAAAATTGCATAGATTTTGTCTGCCAAGCCTTCCCGCAACCCGGGTTGCTCCTCCCAAAAATTGCGTAGTTTTGTCCTCCAACTGAGCCAGACCCCGCGGATAGTCACTGTCGATCCGGATTGTCCGTCTCCATCTCCCAGTGACTTCTGCGTAGTTTTCACCAGCAGTGTTCGGAGCCTCCATCCCAGCTCGAAGCTCACAACCTTATCTTCTCTCCCAGTCACCTGTATCTGAAACGATCATGCATCATGGTTGTTACGATATGGTATGTTCTATGCTTATAACAGTTTATTTCTTTTTCTTATTATATTCCACAGATTAGCAATCACATGTACATAAAGTAAAGTGCATATAGAACATTAAACGATCCACAGAAAACAAGCCAAGACAAGAGACACAAAATGTGGCGGCTAGCCAGGGACAAACCCCACAATGTGTGGGGAAACCCTATGATCAAATATTCTTTTATCTTCAATAATTCATCAGAGAGAAATAGTACAATAAATATGATATATATCAGCAGTAGCAAACACTAGATCAGCAGCATCAGCGTTTGCGGCTTCATCATCAAACTAGGGCAGACGATATCTCACAAACCGACCATCAGATCGGCTTGATTCCACCACCAAAAGTTGCAGCTTCCAGAGGAGGTTCACATGAACCTACAATGCAGTTCAGATGAGGAGATCTTCTGGTCCACGCAGGTCAAACTTCACTTTTGCAGTTGCAGCTTCAGTTTCAGCAGCGTCCTTCAAACTAGGGCAGTCAATATCTTGCAAACTGTCCGTCGGATTGACTTGATTCCACCACCAAAAGTTGCGGCTTTCATAGGAGGTTCAGATGAACCTACAGTGCAGTTCAAATGAGGAGATCTTCTAGTCCACGCAGATCAAACTTTACTTCTGCAGTTGCAGTTTTAGTTTCGGCAGCTTCCGGCTTCAAACTAGGGCAGTCGATATCTCCATAAATACTTATCGGAATCGGATGATCTTTATATCAATCCTACACCTCCCGATGAGGGGAATCTAATAAAAATATTATCAGCCATGAATAAGATGACCCACATGAAGTTTTGCCTTAGTTGCCAATTTTAACACTCCCTCTCAACTAGGGAGAACTTCATCTATAATCTGTCTATCGGTCGTTACTATTCATCCATCAAATGCACTGCCCTATACAGCCTGACCCTTGCCCTGCTTTGCTCTATTCTGCTTGTTCTGCTTTGTCTTGTTCTGCCCTGTACTGATCTGTACGGCTCTGCTCTGTTATGCGCTGCTCTGCTTTGTTCTGTTTTGCTTTGCTTTTGTCCAAATTATGAAGAAGAAGAAATGATCGAGGATGTATCATATTGACTCAAAGTCAGTCTCAGAGTATGTACCACTGGTCGCAGACCAGTCTCAACCAACCCGAAATCAGTGTCATAGTGAGTACAACTCCACTGGTCCCAGACCAGTATCATCCTCCGCTGACTCAAAGTCAGTCTTAGAGTGCGTACCACTGGTCCTAGACTAGTCTCAACCGACCCGAAGTCAGCGTCATAGTAAGTACCACTCCTACCACTGGTCCCAGACCAGTATCATTGATCCCATATCAATGGAGGTCATCCTAGCGTAGGGAGTACGGTATATGCAACGATGCGTCCATCGGTACTATTATGGTCCCTAACTTCATTTCCCTGCTCATTGATCAGATGAGAGGTACTTCCCATGAGTCCCAAACTGCATGGGTAGGATGCCTCGATAGGAGAACTAATCAATCCTGTCCTCACAGGAGAACACATCAATCTTGCTACAATCGCCATGGAGAACACATCAATCCAGGCCGCCATGGAGAACACATCAATCCAGGCCTCACAGGAGAACACATCAATCCTGCTACAATCGCCATGGAGAACACATCAATCTAGGCCTCACAGGAGAACACATCAATCCTGCTATAATTGCCATGGAGAACACATCAATCCAGGCCTCACAGGAGAACTAATCATCCTGCTACACAGGAGAGCGAATCATCTTGTCCCACAAGAGAGTGAATCATCTTGTCCCACAAGAGAGCGAATCATCTTGTTCTAGTGCGCACCACCAGGGGAGGGTGAGTCACCCTGTGGTCGTATGTTGCTCCAGTAAGAACCGCAAGCCCTCAGAGTTCCCAGAGCTCAATGTATGCAACATGCAGGACCCTTGTACAAGGGTTTCTTGATGACTCCTAGTCGTTTGGGAAAATCACATATTAGATCTTTAATCCGGGCTTTGACAAGGTGTATCGATCTGTACATCATCTTAATGCGATGGAGCCTACTTGCTCATCGGCTTACCATATCCCAGATGATGTCTATCTGCTGGAGCAATCGACGAATACGAGATTCCTCAATAGTCAAATCCCACCTCTGGTTGTTACAGAGAATCATAGTGGTATGTGTTCAAACAGCTCACTGAAGAGCTTCCCCAACCAGGCAGCTTCATACGAGATCATACTCGTAGATATGTATCTGGTCTCGGTGGTGCTTATGGCAACCGACTTCTGCTTCCTGCTCATCCATTATATCGAAGCAGAATCCAAAGAGAAACATCACTAAAAAGTGCTCTAGTGATCCTCCACACTACTTGCCTAATCAGCGTTCGAATAATCATGCAGTTTCATATTTCCGGCAATGTATCTCAATCCATGAGAGATTGTGTCCTGAAGACATCTCAGAAGATTCTTAGCACCAATCTAGTGAGGCTCAACCAAATATGAGCTCATAATGCTAACTGCAAAACATATGTTCGGACGGAGGTTCACCAAGAACATCAACGCAAATGAGTTTTTGAAACTCATAGGCATTTTCCAAATCTGGTCCGACATCACTACCATATAACTTCTGAAAGTTAAGATCCTTGAGGTAATCATAGGCTTGCAGTCCATCATACCAAATATTTTCAGAATCTACCACACTTCAAGTCCTAGGAAATAGTGCATCGGTCCTAGGTCGTTCATTTCAAATTCAGAAGCCAACTCCCTCTTACATTTGTGAATGAAAGGGTGCGAATGAGAGGGTCTACACCTGTTAGAAAGAGGTCATCCACATACAACACCAGTATGAGAGGATTGTCATCTTCAACCTTAAGGTAAAGGTTAGGATCGGCTTCACTGCTAGTGAATCCCAGCTTCATCAAGTAGCTATCAATCCTCTCATACCATGCTCGGGGTGCTTGCTTCAGCCCATAGAGAGCCGCCTTCAACCTACATACATGAGATTTTCAATCCTAAATCTCAAATCCTTCGGGTTGCTCCACATAGACCCTTTGATCGAATCGTGCAAGAACGAGGTCTTGACATCCATCTGACGTAGGTTCCATCCTTGTGAAGCCACAAGGGCTATGATCAAGTGGGTGGTCGTATATCTGGCAACAGGTGCAAATATCTCATCATAGTCTATACCTTCCTTCTGGGAGAAACCACGAGCAACAAAACGAGCCTTATACTTTTCCGTACTTCCATCTGTTGCATGCTTTATCTTCTAAAGCCATTTGGAAGTAACAACTGTCTTGTCCTGGGGTCTGGGAACTACTTCCCAGACATCATTCTTCATAATAGATTCATATTCTTCGGTCATAGCATCCTTCCATACTTGATGCTTGACGGCATCTGAGAATGATGAAGGCTCATTTTGTATGATCATGCTCATGATGGTCAGGTATCCTTGATACCTATTAGGTTTCTTATTTTCACGAAAGGTTCCTCGAGGTGTAGCATGTCTTTCAACATCATCAAGTATCCCCCTAAGCCATGAAGGCCTCTTCCTGGAAGAGGAAGGCTCAGGTGGATAAATAGGATCCATCAGTGCTTCCACATCAGGCATTGTTACATCTACCCATAGAGACAGCTTCCACAATCGTACGGTGCCACACCATTCTGCTCTGGAGTATGTGGTGTAGTAGTCTCCCTCTTAATGCCAACCTCAGGTATGCCTGAGTGAACCAACTGTAATATATCAGAGGTCTTGCTTAGGCTTGAGGGGAATGGTCCCCTTTTGAGCTTTCCTTCGGCACATCCCGAACATACACCTTCTTTTTCTACTCGGAATTCGGGCATCCCTGTTACCATATGTCTTACATCAGGTAGATCTTTGTAATGAAGGTGGGCAAACCTCCAATGCCAAAGTTCGGACTGAAGAGATGTGTCATAAGACATGACACCTACCTGACTTTCATCGACCTGATAACATGAAACCCAAGAGTAAAGGCATCTTTAACATTATTTTTCGATACATGTACCTTGCCATCGTTGAAGGTTACCTTGTAGCCTTTGTCTTCCATTGCCAAGATGGACACCAGGTTCTTTCGGAGGTCAGGTGCATTTAATACATCCTGGAATTTCTAGCCTTCTTGAATGCTTGTCCTCTTCGTTGATTTCCAACTCTCCTCTTACCTTTTCTATTGAATTTGTCATTCCTTTGATTGCCATCAGAGGGATTTTGATCATCGTCCCAGTGTGAGTCCTTTCTATCAGGGCACTCCCTTGCATAGTGACTTGCTTTATTGAAAATGTAACATCGTCCTTTTCTTCCACCCTTAGGTCCAACCTTTCCTTTTGATTTAGTCTCAGAATTATTTCTTTTCTTAGGATGAGAAGAAAAGGCAGCAGGAGGACCTTTAGGCAAGGGCATTTCTTGCTCTTCTACCCTTGTTTCTTCTTGAATGCATCTAGCCATTAATTCCTCGAAACCAAGAATTACATTATTGTTCAGAAGAGTAGTCCTGAACACGTACCATTCAGATGGTAATCCTCCAAGAGTTGTGAGTGCCATTTCTCTGTCAGTAATAGTCTCCCCAATAGATAGGAGATCGTTCTTGATCTCAGCGATTCTTAAGAAGTATGCTTGCATACTCTCATCCTTACCCTTCTTGATTCCCCTCAGCTTATTTCTAAGAAACAAAACTTGATTTGCATCATTAACTTTAAATAAACTCACCAGTCTATCGTAGATTTCTTTGGAGGTGTATAGTTCAGAGATGTAGGCCACCAAGCGCTTGTCGATAGAGTCTCGGATGATCTTTTTCGCTTTAATTTCTCCGTTCTTCCATTTGTTCTTGGCAGTAGGAGGTGCATTTGATGAAGGCTCAACAATATTGCCTCGCACATGATCCAACACTCCTTGATCCTCAAGGGTTAGATCGATAGACATCTTCCATCCGTGATAGTCAGCTTTCTCATGGAGCTTGTCGTCGGCAGGAAAGAGTGTTGAGGACCCCATCGTTCTTTTAGGATAGCCCTTGCCAATCTTCTCTTCGGTGATTGTTCTTGCTCTTGGTCGGGCTTTGTCTTCACCTCAGCTCTGAAACCATGTTAAGATATGGTATGTTCTATGCTTATAACAATTTACTTCTTTTTCTTATTATATGCTTATAACAATTTACTTCTTTTTCTTATTATATTCCGCAGATTAGCAATCACATGTACATAAAGTAAAGTGTAGATAGAACATTAAACGATCGATAGAAAACAAGCCAAGACAAGAGACACAAGATGTGGCGGCTAGCCAGGGACAAACCCCACAATGTGTGGGGAAACCCTTCAAATCTTCTTTTATCTTCAATAATTCAGCATAGAGAAATAGTACAATAAATATGATTTATATCAGCAGTAGCGAACCCTAGATCAGCAGCATCAGCATTAGCGGCTTCATCATCAAACTAGGGTAGACGATATCTCACAAACCGATCGTCGGATCGGCTTGATTCCACCACCAAAAGTTGCAGCTTCCAGAGGAGGTTCAGATGAACCTACAACGCAGTTTAGATGAGGAGATCTTCTGGTCGATGCAGGTCAAACTTTACTTCTGCAGTTGCAGCGTCAGTTTCAACAGCTTCCTTCAAACTAGGGCAGTCCATATCTTGCAAACCGTCCGTCGGATTGACTTGATTCCACCACCAAAAGTTGCGACTTTTAGAGGAGGTTCAGATGAACCTACAACACAGTTCAGATGAGGAGATCTTCTAGTCCACGCAGATCAGACTTTACTTCTGCAGTTGCAATTTCAGTTTCGGCAGCGTCCAGCTTCAAACTAGGGCAGTCGATATCTCCATAAATACTTATCGGAATCGGATGATCTTTATATCAATCCTACACCTCTCGACGAGAGGAATCTAATAAAAATACTATCAGCCATGAATAAGATGACCCACATGAAGTTTTGCCCTAGTTGCCAATTTTAACAGTGGTAGACTAGGAGGTTTATGGATTTGATGTCGTCTCGTCATGAGCGACTGCAAATACATGTACACAAACAAACATGGCGCGACGACAGATGGGATGAACAAAGGGAACACATGCAGAAGGACATGGTCGCCAACGGACGAACAAACGATGCATGCAAAGAGAAGTGCTCGTGAATAGATGATCATGCAAAGATGTGTTCGCCGACGGACGGACATACGAACATGTGAGGATGCGTTCGTACACGAACGGACGGATGAATATGCACTTTTTGCGAACGGACGAACCTGTCAAGTATGTCAACATACAAGCAAGGAGCAACGTGCGAATGCAACATCAAGCGAACCCAATGACCATCGAAGACTCCACGCACTTTGCCATGCGGAGGTGAAGCTGTGACACACCATGAGGACATCCATCACCCAACATTACTATAGCTCGACATGCACACCAACAACAACACGAATGTACCAACACTGTCATGTCGAGTCTTGTCATGAGTCATGTCGTCCACATCTCTATTGTGGGCCATACTGTCAATCAATGTAATGTAACGTGGAAGTCCAAGAGACCCACTTGTCATATGAAGAGTCATGTAAAGTCGAAAGGTCATGGAAGTCAAATGGTCATGAGGGAAGTTGAACAACCACAAGGGGTCAGTTTCACCCTTGGCTATAAATACCCCTCATTTGTACATGGAAAGGACTTTTCACCTTGGCTCCTCCCACATAGCCTTGAGAGTTTGTAATCTTTTCTTTAAGGAGTAAGTAGTGGCTCCAATGCTCTGCCCACGTGGTTAGTGATGTATGGTGTATCGATGTGTCTTGGAACTTTCTCTTAATTCAGAAGCCTACTAACAGGCCAACACGTTTTCACATGTGTTGTAACTGTTTGTAAGATTCATCTTGAACATTTGTAATGCATGTTGCTTTAACCTGTGTTTAACACTTGGATTCATTCAACTGTTCTAATACATATATATCAATGAAAATGTGTTGTATATGTTGTTAACGCTGTCCTAAACGTGTTGGTCACCTCTCGGACATGGGACAAAACCTTTCACGTAAACTTGCTATAACGACCATCGCACTCATGCAGATTGCCCGCTGAGTGTTGTACATGCTATCTTCCCTTGTGTGTTGTGACTGCCACATTCGTGTGGATTCCTCCTCCGAAAGCTGTGCACGTTCTGTTGAGTTGTGTGTTCCTAACAGAGTTCGGTTTCCTTCCATCCGACTTGGGACTCACTCCCACCCTTCCTCTCTTCGGTGAAAGATCCTTGACCTAAGTAACACTATCAATCACCAGGCATGTGAACCTCACTACTTGAAGACCAAGCAGACCACTCTCCTGTGCTGACAAGCAAGAGCTGAGGCAAACATTTAAGATAATGGCAACTGGGCCATCATACCGGATGGGACTCCCACACCAAACGGTGTGAGGTCTAGTTGGGACTTCATACCAGGGTGATCCCCTGAATGTTGGCGAGTCCAGCACTGTCAACAAAGCTGAACAAGTGCTTCATCACGAAAAGAAAACATGGGATTTTTCTTAGCAATCAGATATTAGAACATCACAGATTTTCTACTTTGTTTGGAGAAGAAAAAGACTGCAGGTGTTTAACTGTTGGAAAAAGAAAGGAGGCTTTATCTCTCAGTCAACAAGGTCAAACAAAGAAAAAGGTTACTAGATTAATTGTTTTGAATGAAGAAGATCACGAGCAACCAAAGGAACAACAAACTCATAGATTGGGTAAAAGTTTGAGAAATAATATGCCAAAGGATTTGAAAGTTTACTATCTTGCAAGGGATGATCCAGAATCTGTTGAAATTTGCTATTTTGATATGGAATGCCTAGCTCCTTTTTCGTATTTGTCTTCACCGATCATGAATTTCTACATTCGCAGATCGATGCTCTAAGAGAAGTTTCTCAGCCAGAATACTTAACGATGAAAATGAAATTCCAATTGCACAACACTTGAAGAAAACTTAATTGCGCTCCACATTCATGAACCTCATTCACTTTTCCTTAGTCTTACGTTATTCTTTCTATAGAGTTAAAGCACAGATTCTTAATTGCCTATTTCAAACTATGTCTCTTCCATTTTCTGCCTTACACCTCCACCCTACAACTCTCATAGCCTCTCTGGCCATATGGCTTTGGAAGGCTGGGGTTTTAGAACTAGAAGCTTTTCTTGCAAGCCCTCATGGCCCGCCCTTCCGTCCATTGGTTTCAAATTGTTTTTTAATTAATCTGAAGATGTCTCGAGCACGGGCTCCCCACTACCAGGAACTATCTCCTAAGAGATACAACAAGTGTGCCTAAGGTCAATACTTCCAATGTGATATAGGACCCCTCTCTATAAGCTTTGCAAGGTGATTTGCCACTTAAAAATGGTTTTCACCTCACTAGAGAGACCTAGAAAGAGCCAATGCAAGATTTAGGGTTTATGAATAATCATGTGAGGAGCTGCTCCAATGTGTACACTAGGTCAAGATAGGATAGGGAGAAGGGTCTAGAATGGTCAACTCCTTTGAGTACTATGTGTAAATGACCCTCAAGAAGACCACCTTGTCCAAGTCGCTCAAGATAGGTTTCCAAAGACACAACTAGAGCACAAATTTTTTCACAAACTAATTGCGGGAAATGCTTCTGCTATCACTTCGTAATTTTTGAGGTTGCAGAGTAAATCACAGAGGTAACCTTAGAACCACTTTGGAAACAGGGAATCCAACCCTTCCAGTTTCAGAGAGGGATCTCTCTATATGATTTAGCTTTGTTTTACTGATGCTATTAGGCTAGTTATCATGTTCAGGTTTGGGTTTTTTATATTGTTGGGTTGAGATAGTGGAATTAGGCCATTGGGCAATGGAGTCACATGTTTAGGTTGATCAAACACATAATTTACAGGGTAAACTTACAGGGCATGGTAGGCAATTTCACTAAATGCTTTAAAATCTATGGTGTGGAGGAGAAGAAAAAGATTCAACAATCCAATTAAAAGCAAAACAATTAAGAATTATGTTTTTAATTTTCAGTAGAAAACATAGAAAATATTCATAATTCAGATATAGAGTGTACTTTTAAACAAATTCTATTCATGCTCTTAGAATAATTTAGATTTCAAAAACATATATGAAAAACAATGAAAAAATTTAACGAAGAAAGATGCACTTCACCAATGAAATTGACACAATGCTTGCGCTGTATTACTGAAATATGATCAATGATAGCTTTGTGAGCTTCTTTAAAACATAAGTCCTTTCTTCAAAACTAATCCCGACATTAATACTTAGATTTTTGAAGTATTTATAAAAAATATTTACAAAATATTTTGATTTAAAAGATGTAAATATTTTGATTTAAAAGATCAATATGGAATCCTAAAAATACCTAACAACTAATTACAAAAGTAGTACAAAAATTTAGGAATCTTCTAACTGCTAGAACTAACTTCGAGGAACAATATTGATGACTTGGCCTCAAAATGTGCTGCCTTGCTGTTTGTTTGTTGGAGATGAACATCTTTCACTCAGTGATGTCACACAATTGATCCCATCTTTCATCACTGGGGATAGAAAGATTGAGTACCTTTCTATACACTTCATCGACTTCAGTATACTTCTCAAAGGTTGGCTTGTTGATGAAGATGTGTTTGATTTCATGTTTGATAGTTAAATCAAACTCCATAGCTTCTAAGAAAGCTTTTCTCTGTGATGTGTCCGTTGATACTTGCAAATTTGGATTTATTTGTAGCAATAGTATAGAGTTTATGACAGTAATTCTCCAAGTTGATCAATCTGTCATTTGGTGTTACTAATCTTGGTAATCCTCTCTGGTTCAATAAGTTGAACTTGGTGTGAAATCTCTGGACAACATTTTCTAGAGTCTGAGTTTTGGTCTCCAATTGGGTCATCAAGTTTCTTTTCTGCAATACTTTCTTGATCTCCAAGATAGTCTCTATCGTCTTTGCGATATGCATCTGTTCGAATTATGATTTGGTCTTTGAATTCAACACTTTAATCATGGCTGTGGCCTCACCTGGTTTGTGTCCCATGGCATTTCTAACCTATTCTATTGCTGTCTTAGATCTTTCTATCAGCTCTTCTTGCTAAAAAATGATCTGAATGTATGGCCAAATATCAATCATGGCTTGACTAATTTCCAACAAACATTTTCCCTGGCCTGTGCCAAAGTCTGAGCCATCAGTGACTCATTTTCCAATCTTTCAATCTTCTGGGCAAGCTAGTGAGGTTTTTGCAACTCAACGACATAGAAGTTGTCAATTTTCAACTTTTATTCTTCCAGATTCTTCAATTTACCCTTTAGCTTGTCATTATCTTGTCTCTGAAGAGACAAGTCCTGCATGAGTTTGTTCAGGTCACTTGATGTTGATGTAGAATCCTCGGCTGTCCCTGCAACAAAAATTGGTATAGCTGTGACTGTAGTCATAGCTAATTGTGCAACATCTTCTTTTTCTTTCAGTAACTTTTCTATTTGCTCTTCCATCTCCTTAATCTGTACATTTTGCTCAATGATGAGTTTGAGCATGTCTTCTTTATCCTACTCATTTTCTTTTATCTCTCTTTCTTGTGGATCCTCTGTAGATGGTAATTTAAGCTACTTTCTAAGTGTTGCTATATCTGTATTCTTTTTCTTCAAAATTTCTTCCACTGCTTTGACATCACTGGGATCATAACCTAGTTTGATCACCAGGTCCTCCAATGATTTGATTTTGTTGTCTTTTGCTAATGAGGAGATTTTCTCCAGCTTTAACTATGATTGGACATTGCTGAGTGATGTCCTTAACTTTGAAGCTGTCATAGCAGTGTTGGTCATGGTGGAGAAAAGAATTTCTCCAGACTGCCTATGCATATGCATTTGATCTATAAGATGTATCTGCTTTGCATCAAATGAAAAAATAGTCTTCTTGTAATCTGAAGGGGACTTTGGGAATGGCACTTGAGCTTGTAAAAATGCCATCTGCATTCTTCCTTCCTCACTGTCAAATGCTGTTAATAGTCTATGCTGGGAAGTAGAGGTCTGTTTCCAAAACTGAGCATATGTGTTGGCCTTGAGTGTTTCATTCTTCTGTTTGATTTTCAAAAATTTATTGAAGATGTTTGGCTCATCTTGATTATCTCCCAATTCTGTTGACTGCACTAATTCTGAAGGATCCTGTGAGGTCGAGGAGGATGGAGTTGCAGAGAAAAGATCCTCTGACCCTGTTGAGACCTGTGAACCAATCATGACAATGGTTTCCTGCCCTTCATCATGCTGAATGGTGACTGTTTTGGGGTCAGTCTTCTGCCTTTTCTGATAAATAATGAATTCCTTGGCACTGATTTCTGTAACTGGTGAAGATCTTTCTTCCCTTTGTCTTTTGTTCTGCTTCTCTTGAGGCACTGGAGTTTGGGAGGTGGCTGTTGACAGAGTCTGCTCCTCTGCTTCTTGTAGTGTGTTTTCCTCCCACTGGTCTTGATTCATGAATTTCTCGATCTCTGGTCTGGGGGTATGATTATAAGGTGTGGTTTTGTGCTCCACCCTTAAATTAGAAATTATACTGAAGGGGTCATATGACCAGGTAAAACTTGGGTGGAAATTCATTTGTTTGAGGACTGAATCTGCCTCATTCCCTGTTGCTCTGCTATTACATATAAAAGGTCCCACTTGTGACTTAATTTTAAATTGTGATTTTCTTTTACCTGAAACAAAGTGGAGTTCATCCATGTTAATCATTTGCCTAATATATTCCAGAGAAAAGATACTCATTGGAACATATTTGGACAACTTATATGGGGGTAGTTCACACCCATATACTCTTGTTTCTATATAGTTCTGGTATAGATACCAGTCTCCAATTTTGTTCTGCTCACTTAGGTGCAAATTCCTCTAAATTTCTGAACTGATCCTTGGCTCAATCTGACTATTGAGAAGTCCTGCAGCTGTATGAATAAACCTGTTTATGAAATCTGTAAAACTGAACTCTATTGAATTTCTTCTCACCAATGAGGTCCATTCTATTACTGACTAGTTGACTCCTTGATCATTTTTCTTTTGCAATGCTATTGGAAATTTGTCACCTTGCTGAGAAAGGAACATGTAAACTAATATAGATGGATACTTGAACATGCCTTCGGTAGTGATCTTCATTGATTGTTCATGCATTTTATAAGCCAAAAAATGATTGAAATTAAACATGAATGCTGGCTTATGCTGCTTAGAAAAAATGGAAAGAAAGCTTAAAATAGGCTCAACAACCCATTGGCCTAACTGGTACCCTAAAGGGCAAGACTCTAAAGAGATAATCTATTTAGTTTTTTCTGGGAACATGGAAGTCAAACAGGGGGGGATTTTCTTGGGAAGTTGAGCATCTTCTGGGAGGAAAATCTCAAAGATTTGTGCTCTCTGAGAGAAAGTGAGTTTATGATACAGATTCGTTAGGGCAACTGCAGAAAACTGACTGAGAGAATCATTTTCAGGAATTAATAACATTTGATTTATGGTTTTTGGCGAAATAGTGACCAGAATGTCTCCATTCTATGCCACGATGGTTCTCTGAACTGGATTATATTTAGCTTGACACCATATGATGAAATCAAGAAAATGGTGGACCTGTGGAAACATAAACATGGGCAATAGGGATTCCCAGAGATTGATGTCATCCCCCTGGTCCAGATAAGTTTGCTTCAACCAGTGGTGCAATTCGAACAAGTCGAATTCACACTCAGTATCAACAATTTTGTAATACTGGTCCGCTAGGGTTAAATGGTCGAGGTCCAGGGTGGCAGAGGACATAGGGTTTTCATCATTTGGTTTGGGATTGGCAGATTTCCCCTTTCCCTTGGGTGCCATGTCTGTAAATTGTGGAAAGACAAAGGAAAGGATAAAGACTCGATCTGAACGCTACCTAGTTGGGTAATTTTAGCCCTGAATTGCAGGAAATGATAGGAGCTGGTGGTGGACGCGAAATGCAATATCAGAGATCAATACCTGTAAATTAAACAACCAACAGTGCAAAGGAGGACCGCGCAGGTTTACAAGGGTTTATTTATAGTGAACGGATTAGTGGCTGTTGCGCGCAAATCTGTTACAAAATGAGTGGATTAGGGAATAAATGATTAAACGATTAATCGCAACGGGAAAATGCAACGAGTTTATTGTGTAACAGATAGGTTGATAGGCGAATGAGGGAGAGACAAGTGGCGCAATCACTAGAGCAGAGAGTAGGATACGAGAGTTGATGTGGTGGACCGTTAGCAGGAGCGGAGGAGAGAAACACAGTTTTTGGAGGGGGTGGTGGTGGTATGTGGTTTTAGGCGGGGGGGGGGGGGGTGGTGCGAAGCCATGAGCGGCCGTCACGTAGCGTGGGTCTCGAGGATTTGATTACTGCATTTTGGACCACCCTCCCCCCACCAATAACGACAAGATGGACTGGGGGGGGGAAATGATCCCCTGCCGTTGATCTGGGCGGGGTAGATTGTGACCGTTGAATCATGCGCCCACTATATCACATAAAAACAAATCATTTTTGTCGTTTTTGACTTTATAATAAACTCGAATCTTTAATGCCGAATGCTTTATTACAAATTATTAATTGTGTTTAAATAACACAATTAATTATCATAAGCAGGATTATTATCTAAAACACATCTAATTAACCCTAAGGGCACATTTTGTCTAGCAAGCCCCTTATTTTATTTTTCCTATTTAAAATAATATGAAATTTTATTGAAATACTTAATCCAACTTTAGCCAAGTTTAGACAGTTTGGCTAACTTTTCTCTAATCTAACTAACCATTTCAACCAAGATTAAGCTAGATGGTTGATTTATTTCCCTAACCTAACCTATTGGATCAAGTTTAATCATGATTAGCCAATATGATTAAATGAACAATTTATTTCTAAGTGGCATTTAAACAAGCTGCACACTTATATACAAACATTTCTAAATGAAGGTCTTCATGTATTTTCTTCTTTTTCTAGTGGCATTTGGACTTGCTCACCTAGGGGGACATTTTTCATATATTTTTTCTTTTGTCTTGTCTTTTCTTTGTTTTTTGTTTTCTTTCATTTTCTTTATTCTACCTCTTTTACCGTCCCCTACATTTTTTTGTTTTTTGTTTTCTTTGGAAATAAATTTGAAATATGATACATCTTTACATTTGAAAACATAAAATCACCAGGTATAAATATAGAACCCATCCTATGAAATATAGGATCCTAACACCTTCAAACTTTGAGATTCCCTAGAGGAGACATCAATGCAGATTCCTGTCAAAACGGATTTGAAAAACACCCCTTCTAAAGAATTTTGCAAGGCACCCTAGCTAGGCCATCTAGGGAAACAGGTTGAAAAAGTGGGAGGAGAGAAAAGAGAAGGAAAAGAAGGGTGACCATCAATTTTACTTGGACTAGTGCCTACTTCCCTTAGCTATGAATTCAATGATGATTCAAACTTTTCTAAATTCATCTTCAAGGAGGCTAAATAGCCATGCCCTAGCAACCACTTTTCAACAATTACCTACTCAATATCCATGGCTTTTCATGGAAGAATACCAAAATTCCATCCGCTAGGAACATTCGTCTATTGCCATTTAATGAATAACATGTGCAATTTGCAATCAAACTATCTTTTACATTGAAATTCAATAAAATTAGGGCACAAAAGATCTAGCTAGTTGCAATAATGCCACACATTATACATTATTTCAACAAAACGTCAACAAGATAACACTTACAAAATGACGAGATATATCCAACCAGCAAGAAGTAGCTCCAATAGAGATTGAAATTTGCTTCCGAAGATATCGAAATGCATTAAAGAACATCTAATTCCTCCAAGAAGAAGAAGTGTGAAATTCTTTTCAAAGATATCCAAGTGATGATGTTGATGATCTCACACAGTGAGGGTCATCTCTATTTATATGATGCTTTTCCTAATTCTAATTAGCCTAATATCCCCTACAATTATAATGTAATGGGCAAATAACATCCTTGGTGACAAGCCCACCAAGTAGCTCATAAAGTGATGAAGAAGCCATCCATAAGTGAGCCGAAATGATGAAATTGTGGTGTAGAAGGGCTGTTGGAAGGTCGAGTTGAGTCCTCAAGGTGCCATAATGAAGGAGAGGGCTCCATGAATGATGGACAAGGGGTTGGCCCCTTAGTCTCTATACAAATGATCTTGTGGTGCTCCAAAGTGGCTTTGGGGCACAAGTAATGGTTTCATGGATCTTCTGATGAAAATTAAGCTTGTAGATTGCTCCAAATGAGGGCACAGAAGATGGTGCTTTCCCTCCCATGTCTCAAGGATGAGACGAACCTTCTCTAGTTTCGGATCAATTGCCTAACTCTTTATATCCTGCTAAGCTAGTTGGGGGCACTATTGGTCCAAGAGCATCATCTTGCATATAATGTGGGGCATGAACAAGTTGCTGAAGGTGTTGAGGGCACCCATAAGATGAGACAATGCTACATCACTTGACAAAGTCTATGGCTCTTAACGCATCTCCTACAAGTGTCAATATGATCCTATGGTGGGCTTGGGCCCCAACTAAGCTGCCCAACCCATGATGAAACCACCTGCCAATTATGCATAAGATCCAATGCTTCTCCTCACCTTCATGTACAATAATTCATTAGAGTGAATCAAGCTTGTTAGTCAAGGGCATAGATGAGACTTCATAATGGGTTTTCCCTTCCAAATTTGGGGCTTTGGGCATGTAATGGTGTTACCTCTCTACGTAGGGGTGGTTAATAAACAACCCTTTACGTGTTTCCAAACCATTGAGGGAAAGACTCCCTAGGTACATCTTTCAAGTGGTAGGTGTCATGTGGATAATGATGAGGTGGTTCGGGACACAAGGGTCTCAAGGCCAAATGCCATGGTCTCAAGGGTGGTAATGATGAGGGATGCCCACATTTTTGGGTGTATGAATGTAAGAGGGAGAAATTGTGGTACATGAGTTACCCTGACCTTTGTTTTTCCACCCTTCTTCATTTGCCTTTTGTCCTTTATTGATTTTTTTTTTTTTTTTTTTTATGTTACTGCTCAGGGCTTCAGGGGATGAGAGCATGCTGTGTATGATATAACAGTGATTACCCCCTTAAAGTGGGGCAATTCATCGCCCACCAGGGGTTGGGACATGCATGGGTTCCTTAATGATGCAAGGGGCACTCATAGGGGGCCCTAGGTGCCAGAGTGATGGCTACAATGATAAGGGGTAGATCTCATGTTTGGCTTTTTCCTGTGTGTTAAATTTTATTGTCTTGACTATTTTTTGCATTTTGTGGTATTATTTCCTTTTGTATGTGGCCATGATATGCTTTTTTCAAATTTTTATTTGCATCAACCTCCGGTGTAATCTTCCAGGCCCGACCCAAACATGTGGACAAATGGAGGGGGAGTACTAGAACCTTGTGGCCCTGTTGGGCATGTACATGTCAACAGTGCCAAAAAGCAGAGTATAAAGGAGTACACAATTTTTGTGTCATTGTCATCATTGTAATCCCAAATTTTGCTATTTTATTGTAAAAATGATTTTAGTATGGGTCATGACTATGAAGCCATGTAACAACACCTAGGTAAGCCTATGATTCTTGTCAAAGGGTTTCACTCTAGGGAGTTTTTTAACATCCCTAATTATTTATGTTTCTAGACACAAATAATTTGCAAAGTTTTTCTCCCACACCTACCCCAAAGCTAGAGTGAGGCTCGTTGATAAGGTCTTGGGTGAGTCCTAGTGTTATTGACTTTATGTATTTTTATCATACTACATCATGTGTCTTGTGTCACAAAATTTGGTTGAGTCTAAGAGTGTTAATTTTAGTTGACAATGGTATGTTCTATGCGTAGCACAATTACTTCAATGACTTTTAAGCAGAATCACATTAACCATAAATCACATTGACAATAGCTGTAGATAGAATATGAACAATAAAACGCAGAAGATAAGCCCAGACAAGAGGACACCAAATTTGACAAATGCAAGGGGAAAACCTTTGATCAATTCTTCTTATTATTATATGAAATGTTCAATAGAGAGAGAGAGTACAATGAAATCAAAATTGACTTGCTAAATGATGATCAAAGCAACCCTGTCAAATCTGTAAGTTTCCTGCTTGCAAATAACATTGGTCAACAACCCTAACCAGAAAGTCAACGTTGAACAAAACAACAACAAACTATCCTCAATGCAACTCGGTCATACCCAGTCAAATTCAGCCTCTAAGGTGGCCAAAGTCAGCCCAAAACTGTGATGAAAACAATAGTCAAACTTGATCAAAGTATGCACTTGAAGTCTGCGGTCAACCCTGCAGTCAGCTCTGGTCATCGTGCCCAGAATACCTCAGTTTCTATGACAATGACTTAGCACTCCAAAACTGAAATTTTGACCCAAAAATCGCAGTCAAACTTGGTCAACACACACCTGGTCAACGCTGGTCAAACTTGCAACAAACTCTAAAATTTCGGCCCTGTAATTTGTCCTACAATTCGTCCTTCTGCTGCCACATGTGTGAGGAAAAGAGATACCTAATAAGTTGTATGAAACAATTAGATGAGGAGAGAGAAGAATGTGTGAGATGAGATGATGCCAAATGAGGTTTGAGGTTTCTCATACTTATACAAGTCGTTGAGGCTCAAGTGACTCCATTGGGCTTCATGAGCCTACATGATGATGTGGCCGACCTTTACAATTTGCACGTGTGGACATACATTCAAAAACACATTTCTGCTTATCCAAATTTAATGATCTTTAGGTCCATTTTGGTCCTCTTGAAAAGAGGAATTCGATGCAATAACCATCTCCATTAAATGAGCTGTCCAAAGTGGAATTTGGCTCTAGTTGCCAATTTTAACAAAAAGGCTGTGTCTATGTGTAAAATTCCCTTTCTAAGGGTTGATGATTGTAAAATCTTGATGTAAAAAGTGTGTCTAGGAATATTTTTGGTGAATGGTTCCTCATAATTAGAACACCATTACCAATTTTTTTTTTAGATCCACTTAGAGGGTGGAGAAATATTTGTAATCCCCTCTTGAGTCTATTATTTAATTTTCTAGCAAAAATAAAAAATAAAATTAGCCAGAAATTGTAAAAAAATAAAATGAGAGAAAAGATTAATTACTCTCCAAGTGGAAAAATCACCATAAATTATTAAGGCTATTTTTAAAAGGAAAAAATTCAAGTAAAAAATCCAAAGCCTCATTTCCAAGGTGGAATGTCCCAATCAAGAAATTCGTTGGACTAGGAAGATCATTTTCCCAGCAAATTGAATTTTTTGGGCCAAGTAGTTAATTGTTTTGCACAAGTTATGACGATTCTATTTCTGAAGATTCTCCAAGGGACTAGAGGTACCTAGAAGTTCGATTTTCTCAGGGGGTCGAAGGTTTTGAAGATCTGTGCAGTAGTTATCAAGGGACGAAAATTATTTGACAAGGATCAAGTCAAATTAGCCATTTTTCCACTTGGAGGGGTCTAGAACTCTCATTTTTTTTCTAGATAAGGATGCCTAAGGCTCCTCATTAGCCATCTTATGATCAAATGATGTACTGAACGAAAAATCTCAAGCAAGCTGTGAGTCAAATTGCTGGATGTATTTTATTTTTCAATAATAAAAAGTCTTTGGGGTTCAATTCATGGTATTTCTCATTCAGTGATCTATGGTATGTGCTGAATATGTTTTAAAGCTCTAATCAGTTCATTTTGAAGATTGTTATTTCAGTAGCCAGTGGTTGGATTGACTATTTGCATAGGTATCTTGCATTAGTTACTGGGATAGAGCAAGCACTCTAAGTCTAGTTGATCTAGCAGGTATCTCTAGATCTCTTGGGTTTCTTGTGTGAATCGAACCCTTATGAGTTAACCATCTATCTTGTAAGTGTGCAGAGAAATCATCAGATTATTCGCCCTTGGAAGCCCCAAGTACATAGACTTTGAAGTGACTTCATCTTGTTTGGCTCCTCGGCTTATCTAATGATTGTGTGCGGCAACTTGACCATGGCATAAAATTAAAGAATTATCTCTCCACTCAAATTTCTTCTAATTCAATTGTGCAAATAAAGCTAATCTGCTTATTAGAGCTTGTAATTTAAATTTGTGAATATTGTGAATAATCTTGTAAATTATTTCACTAACCCTTGTGTTTTATTTTTCTAGTGTAAATAACTAAAGGGGTTTTTATTTTCGAATTTGAATCTTATTTATTAATAGTGGAGGATGGCTAGCCTTTTGTGACTTTGCAGGTGTATTATCACAAGATCAAAGGGCTAATTCAAATTTATGGAAGGAGTAAGCCCTCACCTAGCCTAGCAGCTAGGGGTTGAGGGCTAAATCACACTTCAAGGGAGCCGTCCAACTTGTTGAAGGAAGTCGTTCACTTTGTAAGTTTGTAAGGGTGGATCTGGCCTCTAGAGGCCTTAATCTTCACTACCTAGGTCTCCAATCTTCAACTTCCAACTCTTTTGTGGAGGCCATTAGCCTTAGAGGCCTAATTCCATTGCATAATCAACATTTGGGCAAAGATTAATCACTTAAGGGTTTTGCAAGATAGTATTTGTGGATAAAATTACATTTTTGTGGTTAAAATCTCACATGATTGCTTGTTGAAGGTGGTTGTAGGGATTTTGAGGTTATTAGGCCTAGTTGCAGGCTTGAGAGGGCTAGAGAGCCCTAGATGCAGGCCTAAAGAGGCCTAGGAACCCTAGCTGCATCCCTTGGAGACTTAATAATTTCATTTCTTTGATTTTTTGGCAGTAACTTTTTGTGTTGCAGGCCTAATCACAAATTTGGCAAGGGTTTGAAGTGGCTTCTCATTAAATATTTGTCTTATGATCCATAAGGGTTTGAAATTATTCGATTGATCATTTTTTTTTGCAGGCCTAGCATTCACTTGGAGGGGGTTTCGTGGGCTCAATCTAGTCTTTAGCCTTGGCTGCAAGACCTAAAGACCTTTTTCCACTTAGCTGCTAAGCCCTAAAGGCTCTCTAAGCATGTCTGCTTGCATTTGGAAGCTTAACTCATTATCTAGGGCTAACATCTTGTGATTGCAGGTGTGTTTGAAGGGTTTCATCACTTGTTTGAGTGTGAAGCACAATTTTGGAGGGCTTACACTTGACACATCAGCCTCCTAGGCCTAGCCACAGGCCTAGGAGGTCTTATTTGCCATAGCCGTGAGGGTTTCACTGCCTGATTGCATCGTTTCAGAGGCCAGCTTTGTGATTGCAGGTGTTTGGAGAAGTATCATTGCATCTTTGAAGCCTATACATTGCTCTTGAGTCACTCAACTTCACATTACAATTGTTGAAGTGAGACCACAAAGGATTGGTGGGTTTGTTTGCTCATATCATCATCCTTTTGTTGACTGTCATAGCACAAGCAGATCTGAAGACAAGTATAACAGTGGCATAATCACATCTAAACTAACCATAATAAGCCTAGGAACCATAAAAATATCACACAAATTTAAGAGGCTTAAACATATTTGTGTTTGATATCTTGCTTGTGATTTTGGGACTGATTCTCTTGTGACAGTGGGCTGATTTGAAGTGGCAGTGATATCTCTTAAAGTCTGGTGCATTTCCTAAGTAATCATTGTGTACTTAAAGCATTGGATAGATGGTTTCATTGATTTATCTTTTGTTGTGAGGATAGACTTGTCCTTTTGCATATTTTTCTCTAGTTGGGTCACTATCTTTGTGATCATCCGAGCTTGTATAATCATATCATTTGCATAAGTGATTCTTGCATTGCATATTTGGAATTCTTTGTTGCTGTTAGCAATCTCATCTTGTTGCTTATAGTTGTGCTCTTGCTATATTGTAATGGTTCCTTGGGTCAAATTTGCAAATCTAATAAGTGAAGGAAAATTTCTAATAAGTATACATAAGTGGTAAGAGGATATTGCTATCATTCCCATCTCATCAAGCTCATCTTATTGTTCTCATAATATATTGAAGCTTTTCATGTTCCTAATTGTTACATTGTAAGTATGAGGAATTCTAATAAGCACATCTAACCACTTTAACACCATTGCTAATATTGTTTCATTGAGCTAATCTCTAAGTGCTTCATAAAGTTTCCAATGACATTCTTGAAATCTTGTATTGTTCATTTTGAAGCATTGAAGCATAATTGTATCTCATTGAAGCAAGCTAATTCCATCATCATTTGCATTTTCATTTTAGATTAGAAGTGCACATTTAAAATTTACCTCCAAGCATAAGCTTGGTTGATAGAAAGTTAGGAATGCCTTCTTCATCTAACTTGCGATGCTTGATGCTTGCACAACAGTTAAAACAGGTGACCTTGCAGATCTCTTGCAGGCTGTTAACTCTCTGTAATTGCCTCCAGGCTGAGGAGAGGAACGACAGAGGTAACCATTTCAAACAGCTTCTAGTTTGGTAACTAGCTACTTCCAACCTAAGAGAGGGCTCTCTCTGGATCAAATACTAGATCTGACCTCTATTTGACTCAAGGGGCTAGATTAGGGATTAAAAAGTAAAATGATTGAATCTGGTTCCTTGCAACACAAGCCAAGAGATCCATTGGGCATGGAGTCAAGAGGTCTGAAAAGAAAACAAATCTGGGAAATCCACTCTGGAATTCGTCAACAGAGGCAAGATAGACATATGGACTGTGCCAAAATCAGAGGGTTTTCATTGTAGTGGGATGGAAAGAGAAACATTCAGTGGGGCATCAAGGTCTCAGCTGTAGAATACCTTGAAACCATGCAGAAGACTTTACAGACAGATGTTAGAAGGCAGAAATCAGAGCATTGTGAGAATGAATTCTGACACATTTCTCAATCTAAACATCTAAATAGATATGAAAGACCTGGAAAATAAAGAAATACATACACAGAGAAGACAAACACCAGCCAATACATCACAAGAATCTCTGCAGATTGAATCCAAGCTTGCAAAACCCAATTTTATTGAATTTCAGGAAAAGGATTACAGCAGCTCCAGGAGCTCAGAACAGTGCTACAATTCACCCAAATCCAACCCTTTACACATTAAAATTACAATAATATATAGGAAAGAATTCTCCCCCAGGCTCAGGAGGTCGAATCTAACCAAATTTCCAAAGATAGCAGCAGTTACATTGAAGTTTGGAACTGTCTGCCATGAAAAATGGACCAAACTGCTGAAAACTAGGGGTCACTTCAGGAGCTCGTATCTCCTAAATCATGACAGCTGTGTAAAATTTGGAGGAGGTTTTTGTAGATCAGCTTGTTCTGAGCAAAAACCTCTCTCAGTTTTTTGAGATTCGTCTCTATTTACCCGGGATTTGCATTTGAAAAATATGTGTTAAACAGGAAAATTCTGAATCCCGAAAACTAGGGCTCAAAGATGCATTCGATTATCCCAATCTGTGACAACTATAGGAAAACTGAAAGAGGTTAATGTTCCTTAATCTGTGCTTGACCATAACCTCTCTCAGATATTTAGAACTCATCCCTGTTTACTCAGAAATTGTCTCGGAAGTTAACTGGGTAGAATGGTGAAAATGTCTAGTAAATCCCCTGTTTTCAGTTGTGACATCCATCTCATGGTTCAAGAAGGTTTAGAAAACCCCATGCAATACCTTGAGCATAGAATAGATGAGCACCCAAAATCTTTTGTTCTACCCCAAACACCTAGGAAGCTGGAGCAACTGCCAATGCATGCAAAAGAATGTACAAATATGAATGAAGAGCAAATTCAAAGGATGTTCCATGAGTGTTGCCTCCAACCACCATCTGATGAAATCCTCTTAGCGATATTCCTTGCCAATTCAACAGCCTGAGTAGACTTCATTGTGCTCCAGTGAGCTACTTCATATGGAGAAAGCCCCTTGAGGTGTTTAGTTAAGTACAACTTGTTGGCAATTGTTGGTTCTTGAGACAACATAAAACGAAGTCCATCGAAGGAATCTTCTGCAATATCAATGAGCTTTTCATACCACCCACGAGGAGTTTTCTGGAATTGGTGCACTAGAAGAGCATCATAAAATTCATGGGCAATAATGATGGTTGGCACTCCCCGAGGAACTTGTTCCAAATCAACATGCCAATAAATTGGAGCTCCAAAGAATGCATTGGATGCATCTCCATCCTTACCTTATCATTTTGTGCAGCATGTTCAGTACATCATAATGCATTATGCTAAAGCTTTCTCAATGCAGGAATGCACTCAAGCAAATGCACACAAATACTTTATGAAAACTCCTTGAACTTTGCAGTATCCCAAGGAAGGTCAGCGATAAGTGTTTCACATCTGGACCCAACTCCACAACGTTCATTTGCTTTAGCTGGCCCATTTGGTCCCATAAGCACATGCTCCATACTCCAACCGATTGAAACTTATAATTTTTTGGAATGTATGCACCTCCTCCTTATTAACATAAGCATACCCTAGTTTCTCAGATTCACCATCAACAATCTCAAAGTAAGGCTTAGATTCACCTGGTGTTTGCACTGTCCCAATATCAGGAGTTGTGATATGTTTTATGAGGATTAATTCCTGAATTGGAATTTCTTTGTTAGGTATAGGAAAGTAAGTCCTTCTAATATGAAGCGAACAAAGTTCCTTCTACAATTTAATTACTCCAAAAGAGTTGGAATATGAAATTATCCATTGAGGATATAAATATTATATTAAATATATGAATAAGAATAAGAATGATGAATTACAATGAGAACGAGAGGCTTGCTTATATACCACGCAAGTGTCTCTTTATGAAGAGTCATGTCTCATTTAGACATGCCTCTTCAGCCTAATTACTAGTTTAACTAATCATTATTTATGATTATTATTGTTTACATTATTTTACATTATTTATATATATTTTATTCATTACATTGCCTTCTTTCTTAAAAAGCTTTGTCCTCAAAGCTTGTCGATGAAAAAGGCTTGATCTCTTTTTCGGCTTCGAATGTCTTTCTCTCTTGGGATAGTCATCCTCGTCGATACAAGTTGATATGATCTTCTTAGTGACAAACAGAATTGTCGCACTAAGAAGGGATCAGAACATCCGAGATTAATCTTCTGTATAGTATTCTGATCACTGGAATTTTGTAACGACTTGTCATCATAAGACTGGATTGAGGTTACATCACTATTATATGGAACATCAATTTGTTGTTTCTGGTCTGAATGGTACCAATACGTAGCATGGTTGATTGGTCTACTCATGATTCGGATGTCGATATGGAGTTTTTAGATTTTTTTTTTTTGTTCTTTGTTTCTCTGGCGAAGATGTTGTTGAATTGGTTATGGAACATTCACTTGGGATGTCCATTGTCTGAACTGCAACATCTAAGTGTGTCGTTTCTTTAACTGACTTGTCTTCTTGAGTTGTCATATTCACTCGATCGGTATTTGTTGTTTTGTCATCAACTTGAATTCCTACATTTGATGCTTCTTTCTCGATAAGTTGTTGTACCTTGTTTTCTAATGACTTCTTATCCTTCTTAAGTTTCTTAATTTGCGACAATAATTTTTCGCTATGGTTTTTAAATTTTTATTATGTCACTACACTTAATATAAAAGTCACACTTAATATAAACTTTTATGATGTCACCACACTCAATAAATATAAAGGTCATGTCTTTTCATATGACAAGGTCACGATGTTCACCAAACTTTGTAAGTAAAAAGTAAAACTTACCTTTCACGTAAAGAGGTTTTGTATCCCTTTTGTTTTTTTTCTTTTACTTTTAAAATACCATGGGCAATTACCATGGGTTGTTTCTAAAACCACGGGCTTCTCCATGTAAAATGTTTTAAATATCACTTGGTATGAGATTTTGTATCCCTTTTGTTTTTCTTTTACTTTTAAAATACCATGGGCAATTACCATGGGTTGTTTCTAAAACCACGGGCTTCTACCAGGTGATTTTAAATCTTTTTTTTTAATATAATTTGATTTTTTTATGTTCTTTTATTTTATTATTTTTTTTCTTTTTCTTCTTCTTCTTTTTTTAATTTATTTACTTATATTTTTTTTGGTTAATTTTTTTTTTATGGCCAAAGGTCAACTAGCGAATTGGAGACCCTCCAACTAGCAAATTTTCTTTTAATTTTAATTTTAATGGCCAAAGGCCTAGAAAAACGGAGAAAAGGAGAAACTCCCAAATTCTGAGCAAAATGCTTCAATTGTACGGCAACACGGTTGACGAATTTCGATAGCCAAGGACCTGGATCGGAGAACGAGCTCTGTGCACCGGTTAAGCAACCTAGAGGACCGAACTGCTCTGATACCAAATGAAGCGAACAAAGTTCCTTCTACAAATTAATTACTCCAAAAGACTTGGAATATGAAGTTATCCATTGAGGATATAAATATTATATTAAATATATGAATAAGAATAAGAATGATAATGATTTACAATGAGAACGAGAGGCTTGCTTATATACCACGCAAGTGTCTCTTCATGAAGAGTCATGTCTCATTTAGACATGCTTCTTCAGCCTAATTACTAGTTTAACTAATCATTATTTATGATTATTATTGTTTACATTATTTATATATATTTTATTCGTTACATACTACTTGGGGAAGTCTTTCACCACCTTCACTATTTCCAATAACTTTGGTACTAAAATCAACAATAGTTTAGATATGTTTTCAACCTTTGCCTCCTCTATTTTCAAGTAATTCTCTAGTTGTTCACCACGAAGACAATGCTCTTGATTGTCATGACAAGCCTTTTGGTTCAATTGCAACCTTACCCAAAACCTGCTACTAATAAAATAGTATGAGCTATGAAATCCTTAAATTTGGGAATGCCACGAAATGAGCTCAATACGCTCATGAATTGGCACAAAAATTATAGAGTGCCAACACGGGCAATTCCTTGTAGGAACGAAGGCATTTGGGTCGTTAGAATTCCAGGGTAGGTATCGTTGATGAGGCCTTAGCCTCCTTCCCGTGGACTTCTTTCTACAACTGTGTGCGAGACTTGCTTCAAATAGTTGATTTTCTAACAACTTCAACTTCCCCAACAATTTCTTCTACAACTTTGACTTCCCCAACAGTTTCTTTTGCAACTTCGATTTCCCAGAAACTTCTGCAATCTCGGTCTAACAACTACTTTAGAAACCCTAACAAGAGAGAGAAAGAGGTCCAAAAACTTCGATCTTTCTTTTCTTCTTATTTTCCTTGATTTTTGTCCTTTGCCAACTTTGTTGAGGAGATTGAACTGCTTCTTGCTTTATCGAACTGTT
This sequence comes from Pinus tabuliformis, assembly GCA_031772625.1. Classification (NCBI taxonomy): domain Eukaryota; kingdom Viridiplantae; phylum Streptophyta; class Pinopsida; order Pinales; family Pinaceae; genus Pinus; species Pinus tabuliformis. Next base: position 1,729,647,655 of record CM062819.1, on the reverse strand, counting down.
CTTCCAATTGAAGTCGAGGTTCCCTTATATATAGCCTTCTTAGGAGGTCGAATGGTTGTCCTTGATGTTGACTTGATCCTTCTAGTAGGCTGACTTGTTTGACAAGGTCTTGGAGGGTCTTTATGACACTTTTGACTTAATGAAATTTTTTCTTTACAAGATACAACATGCCCAAAGGTGTCTTATATGTATGCCAATGACTCTTTTGACTTCATAATTCTATGACAAACCTAGAAGCACTCAATGGGTGCTTGACCTATAAATAAATTTATCTTGAGCATGAAACCCATGCATCAAGAATGATAATAATAAATTTCTTTTCTCTTTAATATCCATTATATAAAATCATGATTACAATAAACATAATGAAGGCTGAACCTAGTTACACATTTCAACACTCATACATCCGAATGTACTAGTTCCAAGAGGCTCTTGGCCCTACTATCTCGCTGGAAAAGGATGTCTTGGCATACTTGCCAAATGCGCAACCCTTGGACATGTCATGATGATCTACACTGTATTGTGGTAACCCTATGGCAATCTGCCTCAAAATCTTTAGCGCGACATGGTGTAAGTGACCCATACGCCTATGCCGAAGTTCCCCAAAGTCACATCTATGCGCATTGATCTCTTTGCTGCTCAAGGCTGCTTTTGTCTCAATCTGTAGCTTGTAAAGGTTCTTCACCCTAACTCCAATTTGCGTAATTGCTCCGGAGTTGAGATGCTTGATGATGGCCTTCCCTCTGCTGAAGATAACCTCATACCCTTTGCTCTCCAAGGTTGAGACTGAAACAAGGTTTTTCTTCAACCTTGGGACATAAATGACATCTCTAAGGTAGAGAGGTTTTCTCGACCCCCTCTCAAACTTGACAGTACCCACACCTTGCGCTAGGTACTTACTATCATCTCCCATCTCTATATGAAACCACATATCCTTCTCTATTAACTAGCTGAAGTAATCGTTTTTCTCAGTTATATGAAAGGATGCTCTGTTGAATTTCCACGACCTTCGGTCTAGGTTAGAGTCTTAAAATCACTGACGTTACCAAACCAAAAATCTCAACCATAAACTGCTTTGCACAACGGAAATATAAAGCAGTAAATCACATATGAACAATAGACACAATTTTTAACAAAATTGTATAATAATGTACAATCATCAATCTTCGTTATATTAAACCAAATCTGAATAATACAACTGTCTATGGTATACAAAATACAATGACAAACTTGGCTGCATCTCTTCTCTGTCGTATCTTGTCCTGCCGATCCTTTGCACCCGTACTGCTCACTAGTAGTGCCTTAGTCCATCAAGGCCACTACACTTCGAGACTCCAGGAGGGCTGCCACCTAACACTGCTGCATATCCATCTATAGAGTTTACATGGGCTGATCAAATTGCTCTCTAGGCTGGCCAATTCTTGAGTTCCAATCTGCCTTCTAGTAGCCTCTTTTGTCCATCAAAGAGCTACTCATAAGGCTGCAATCCTTCACCCAATCACGCACCAACAACGTCCTTCTTGGCTGTTGCTCTAGGGCTACTTTGGGTAGCCAACACATTGCCCTCCAACAGAGCTATGGCACCAAATCCAATCACTACTGAATCTTCTCCTAGTATGACAATTCACCACCTTGGAAGGTCATACACATGGCATTAATAGGCTGCTCAACAAACTGATCCAATCCGGTCACACCTCGACCCAATACACCTCACAAAACGCTATTGTTTCACCACGCTGCATTGCTGCACTGCTGCACCACTGGTTAGGGAATCACCTACAACCTTACTCCTCCACGCAACTCAGCAAGATAGACCTCTAAAGACTGCGGTCCTCCAAGGGAGAGACCCTCCACTCCTACGTTGACTCTTTGTGCTTTGTTTCACCCAAATGCAGCACCAAAGGATGGCCCAACTGTTGGCTATGGCCTGCGGCCTAGCACAACAATTGCTGTAGCCTTCGGCCTCCCTCCAAACCTTCACCAACAGCCCTCAAAACAACTGTTTTCTCCTCCAAACATGCAGACTTATCTGCCCAGCAAACAACCCTTAACACGTACTTGGAAGTTGAGGAACAACCCTTTACTGCCTCCTAGACAACCCTTAGACCTCCACGTTGTCACCTACAACAAACAAAAACCCTTACGCTGTCCTTGGCTCCTCCACGCTGTCCCTTCTTGGCTCCCTTGCTGCGGCTAAGGCTCCTTCTATTTCAGAGGTATATTGCCCACACTTGGATGATGAAAATGACTCCAATACACCTTGTATCTAGACACATACAAGGGCTTCAACGAATCTTGAAGAGACACATCTATTAGAGTTATTTTACACCAAACCTACATGACCTAGTAACCAATAATTACCTTGTCAACTTCAAAAATTCATTTCTCTCTAACGACAACTCGGATTCAGACGATTCTCGATGCGTTGGACTTGTATCGCCGAACACTATCATCCTTATCCATCACATGTCGTACCTCCATCACGGTTTTGGCCCAAATCACGAGGTTGCAAAACCTCACACTTGGGTTCCAAGCCCACAAGTTGTCCTTGTGGTGCTTTGCCCTCCAAACCCTGAACCCTAGGGCTTGGAGTACCTCCCAAGCTACACAAATAAACATGCTCCACTATCAATATACCACATGCTGCTGGCCACTGAGCTTGCCATGCAAGCTATGAGAGAACTCCTCAAATTGAGAAGTGAACTCTTCCACCTCTGCTGATGTTGGTGCATGATCCTTCTTGGACTCCTCCTTCCTATTTGGACACTTGGTGGGGTAGTGCCCAAATTGATGACAAGAGAAGCACTTCACTTTACTGAGATCTTTCTTCTTCTTGCCTCCTGAACTAGACTCTGCCCCTCCTAGCCTTTTCTTGCCCTTGGCTTTGCCCCCTTTGCTAGCTAGGGCAAAGTTTTCTTCTTACTTAGTCTTTGTATGAGTCCCAGATTTTGCTTGCTTTCGGATCTCCACTTGCATGCAATCACTGCATAGTCGCTCCCAATTTTGAAGATTTTCTCTACCACTCACTGCATCAATGAATTTTTTCCATGACTTGGGAAAGCCTAATAATGCAAAACTGACAAGGTCTCTGTCCAACACTCTTTCCAACCTTGACTAACTTATCTGTCACTTGGGTGAATTTGGTCAAGTAAGAAATCATGGATTCAAACTAATCTTGATATTTTTGAGCTTATCTCGAGTACTAGCTTCCTGGCCTCACTTGTACTCTGGTACAACTCTAAGATAGCTGTCTACGTGTCCTAAGCTGTCTTCTTTCCATAAAGGTGAGGTATGATGTGATCCTTGATCCTTCAAGGATTATTCTTCTGGCTTTTGCGTCCTTCTTGTTATGCTAGGCTAGTTGTTGAGGATTTGCTGGAGCAGCTAGTGGACTCTCCACAAATTCCCAAAGTCCCTGCTCCTCCAAAACTATACCAATCCTCTCCTTCCAAGAACATAAATCGAGGCCCCATCAATGCGGTTCTCAAATCTCAGCCCCAAATATGTCATGCTCTAACTTGAACTGCTCAGAAAACACCCTTGCGCAAGCTTGCTAGAGAAAACACCTGCGCACTTGATTTCATGGGAAAAGATTGCGCTCTTGTGGAAACTGCACACCCTGCACTATAATTGTCACTCGCTTCCGAGGAAAAAATATACTGCTTTCTGGTCTTCAATCAGTTCATAGCTTTGATAACATGTTAGTTTTCTAATACCCAACAACTAATTTGAAATGAGATGCAAGAACTAAAGCTTGAACTGCGAAATTCACTAATCAAATATATTGAGTATTCTAATGAAATTGCAGTGGAAAATAAATTTATGAAGACACAAGCACACAATTAACAAAACACCAGAAATATCCAAGAAACCCCAACTGGGGAAAACTTGCTATTTTGTGTTTTTATTGATCTTCTCATAAAATTTTTAGTAATTAATTACAAATCACTTGGGAAAAATGCTCTTCTTACTCTTTGTTCCTCAACACAATATCCCGCACACCCTAGACCAATTTGACCTCTCTCTTGCGCACTTGTACCAACTGTACAGGTTGAATTGCCTCCTTGCGCAAAGTATCTTTGGCCTCCTTAAGTGATGCACTCTTCCTGACCTCTCGTACTGATCTGGATTATCTTGAACGCAAAACACAAATTCTCGCAAGTGCATAATGATATGTTTCACCAAGTCTGCGCTCTTCTCTTTATAGGACGACCTGCTCTTCAACTCAAGTGAACTGGCTCCTTGAGCCCAAGTCGAACTACCTCGCTGAACTCAAGTCTAACTGACATATAGAACTCAAGTGAATTGGCCTTTTGAACTTCAGTGAAACTGCCTCATTGAATTGAGTCAAACTGAGATAAAATCTTCATGCATGCTTAGTTCGATTTACTATTTTTGAGTATAGGAAAATTAGAGATTTTTCCCAAGTCAACACTAAGAGAAAGTAAGATTGCGCCTTAGCTTCACATGCATGTTCTTCTGCCAAATATGGTGCACTACTAAATTTAGCAGAACCCTTCCATCTCTAACTTCAATTAACAAGCACAGTCGCACTCAACACTATAGAGGTTGAGTATATTGCAGCTAGTTGGGCAAGTTGTGAAGTAGTGTGGCTTCAAAAGCTACTCATAGGATTGTTTGATTAGCTTCTGGAGATGACCGTGACGACAGGTCAAAGCACATTGAGATCAAGTACCACTACATGGTTTAGAAGGGAGCAATGAGGCTACAATATATTTATATGGACGAGCAGGTTGCTGGCATTCTCACAAATCCTCTGTCCTGGGATGAAGTTTGTTTACTTTAGGGACAAGCTTGGAGTGGTTGAGAATGCTTCCCTTAGTTAGAGGGAGTGTTGATCTTGTAGCATCAAGAGTAGATATTCTCTCTAGGTCAAGGGTATTGACTAGGAGCCGTGTAATGTGGCTAGGGAGATTGGCCAGAGAGCATCAAGGCCCAAAGTGCACCCTCGGTTAGAAGGTTTTGACCATATTTCCAAGAGTTACTTAGCTAGTGGGTAGATTGAGTGCCCCATAGCATTGGGCAAGTGTTTTACCATTCAAGTATCATGCGACGACATGAGGGAATGGTAAATTGGCCATGAGTTGACCATTGATCAGTGATACTGACCTAGGTCCAAGTGATGACTTTGATAGTTGGTGACCCAGGACTAGTCTTGTGTTTACTTCCGTTAGGGGGTACCTGACCATATCCTCAAAAGTTATTTGGCTAGTGGGTAACGAAATCCTTTACATGATGCCGATGCAAGATGTTTTCCACATGGTTCTAGGATAGAACATGAAGTGGATGGATGCATTAACATCAATATGGAAAATGTCCAAGTCGGGATTAAGTTGGCAAGGGTCTAGAAACTGAAAAAGTTGTTAAAGTCCAGAGGTTTTTGAAAAAGTCAGCAAAAAGTCTGCAAAATTAAAAAAAAAAAATAATAGTATTTTGGAAAAAATCCCTATTTTAAAAAAAAATAAATTAAAAAGTCGTTAAAGAAACTACCTCACTCACGATTTTTTGGAAAAACTCCCGATTTTATTCCATCTTTTCTGATAACTGTTTTTTTTTTGTTTTCCAAAGTTGCCAAAAAATCGGCCGATAAAATTGGCTAGCTCAAAAAATTGGACTTTACGAATTTTATCGCGACTTTTTCCACACTGATTAATATAGCAGGCTCATTCAATCTTTTCTTGGGATGGAGAAATATTTTAGCAAAGAAGACATCTAAGAAGTCAAGGTGAATACCTCCCTAACTAAGAGGGAGTGTTGATTTTTGGGTAGTTGCGGTTGGTATTCCCAAACTACAAGTCGGCCCTTCAAAGAAAAATGAAAATTAAATTTGAATTATAAATTTTGGAGCACATGTAGGCCCCAAAATGTCAGGTCGGCCCCACAAGTGAAGGGGTGCGACTTTTGGTCAAAAGTCACCCCACTTGATCTAATATAAATACAAGTGTGACTCCACTTCTCATTCATTAAACACAATCATTTCTTCTGTTTTGATCCACACATGTGAAGGAGAGAGGAGATCCGCATTTTGAACAGCATACGGTCTGTGTTAACCAGCAGTTGACCGAATTTTTCCTGGGCAGAGTTAACTGATTTTCTGGATAGTTGACTGAGCTATTTGAGGGCAGTTTTACCAAGTTGACCAGCTGTTGCAGAAGGCCGAGTTTCTGCCTGTTTGACCAGGTTTGACCAAAAGTTGATTAGCTGTAATCTTGGTCTGGGTTGACCAAATTTTACTTAAGAATATCAGATTGTACCTTTTGCTGAATTAAACAATTTCTCCTAGAAAAGATTGCTGGGTTTTCTCTCGAGTTTGGGTTTCCCAGGGAATTTTTTTTTGTCTCTTTCGTGCTTGGCTGTCTCTCTATGATCCTACCGTCATTATTGCATTACTGTTGAGAATTTTTATGTATAATTGCTTAATGATATATGTGACATAAGATGACTTGATTAAGAAATCATTGGAAAGTAATTATCTGATTAGAAGATCAGATTTGTCCAAGAAAATCAACACTTCTTACTGGATTGCAGTGCAGGAGGATGTTATTGGAGCCTTCCGCTTGCTCTAGGCACCCTCTGCATGTCGACAGTCCATTGCTGCCCTCTTTTCTGCAAGGCTATTTGGGATCAAATTTTCTTTCCTGCTGCTAACTAAACAAAAGCTTCCACCTCTTGCCAACATGAAAGTGTCCAGATTCTGTTGTGTGATGCATCTTTGGGGAGGTTGTGCTCCTCCATTAAACCTTTCCTGTGGTCTTCTCTTACTGAATTCTTACCCTTGCCTTTTTGCTTCCAGCATAGTTTGTTTGACCTATTTTGTACAGGATATTCCTTTTCTCTAGCATTTTTAAAATTTTCCTTTACATTGGCCAGTCATATGAGTTGGCTCCATCTAAAGCCTGCTGTTTCTCCTTCATATATGCCCCAATTTATTTAGTATTATATATATATAAACATTTTAGCAGTGTTGCAAACATCTCTATAACATCCCGATTTTATCTCAAAATCACGATTTTTTGGCCTAGCCGATGTTTGCGATTTTTAAAGATATTTTTATTGTATCTTAATTTTGCCGATGTTTGCCGATTTTTTACCGATATTTTCCCGATTTTTACAATTTTTTGGTTTTCCGGACCCTTGCCGATTTTATCCCAATGCCGATGTTCGCAACATTGCATTTTAGATCTCTCTCTCTCTCTATATATAACATTTTAGGTCTTTTATAATTCTTCTATATATATATATATATATAACATTTTAGATCTTTTTATAATTCTTCTGTTGCTGTTCCAAGTTTTGGGTGGTCACTCCAGTGATCACGGAACCCCTTTCCCCCATCACTGAATCTTGTCCCCCCATCTCCAAAACTTGGTGAGAGCATAGCTTGTAAGATTTATGGTTCTTATACTCTAAAAACTGTGTTTTGAATGGTGCCACTGGTACCTGCATGTCATTGTAATAGAACATGGTCAGTTAATCTTTATGATAAATATAAAGTTATATTTTAAATAGTTTTGCCAAATCATAATTTAGGAGTTATATCTTTAAGATAAATATAAAGCTATATTTTAATTAGTTTGGCTGAATCATAATCTAGGAGTTATCTACAAAAAGCTAAAAGGTTTGTAAACAGAAAAATGTCAATGCTGAGTTTTGTGAAGGACATATATACGTAGTTACCATACACACAGGTATGCTATATATGGCATTTGGTTGAGTTCGTGGCTCCATACCATACTCGCATTGACTTAGTATTGGGTGGTCAACCTTCGTACTAAAGTACTTTTCATGCATTAAAAAGGTGTTTTTGCACAAGATGAGAGTCTGCAGTGTAATGTATTGGAATTTCAGTGGAAGATTTCATTTTTCAATCAACATTTGAAGCACATTATTCAAGGCTCATTGTCAAGCATTAAAAATGGCATTTTTTGTTTGCTTTATTTTGCTTTTGTGGAGTATTTCTAGACATCTGCTTCAGTGAGAACAAGTCTGGTACCTATGAATGTATCTGTATGTCCTAGTTCTGTCATTCTTTATTCCTTAGAATACATTTCCGTTCTCAAGTGTTACATCTGCAGCTTCAGATCAGTGTTTCTTGAATATTGACGTGCTTATATGGTTGGGTCTCTTATTCTTAAATTTTCTTACACTTGTTTTTTGTATCTATTCATTTTTGGGTTCAACTTTTCAATAATTTTGATTACCGTTTGCTTGTGTCATGACTCCCAAGGTTCTAGTTATGCAGATATTTAACTAATAAATCAATTTTACTCACTTCTTAGTGCGACTTACTGGATATGCCTGCTGTGGCACAACTGGAGAAAGATGGAAAGTATGCATTGGTATACCGCTTGTTACAGATTTTCCTCACTCAGCGACTAGATTCTTATTTGGAATTTCAAGCTGCAAATTCTGCATTACTGAAAAGCTATGGTATCTCTCACTCTACCTTGGAGTTAATAGATACTGTATTGTTCCATGTAGTTACTGGTTGCTTTAAAACTCACACATTGTACTCTTTCATTGTAGGTCTAGTCCATGAAGATTGCATAATGAAAATGCGGTTAATGTCTCTTGCTGACCTTGCTTCAAAAGGATCTGGAGAAATTTCTTATGTGTCTGTGAGGGATACATTGCGGGTAATGTGCAATTAATTTTTAATTCATAATTGCATTATGGTGCCATACTCTGTAAACTCTTGTTAACTATGCTTCAACCACATCTGTTTTCAATTTTTCTGATGTGCACAGGTTACAGATGATGATGTGGAATTTTGGATAGTTCGGGCAATCAGTGCAAAACTTGTAGATTGTAAGATGGATCAGATGCGTCAAGTAGCAGTTGTAAAGTATGTCTGTTGCATAATTATGTTGCATTTATCAGGTGTGAGATAGTCCAGCTGTGATTTTGCATGGCACTTCCATTAATTTATCAGATTCTTGTTTTTTATAATTCACAGCCGGTCTACTGAACGAGTATTTGGACCACCTCAATGGAAAGAGCTACACTCAAGACTGTCTGTTTGGAAGGTGATAATGAACTTTGAGGATATTGTCTTCATAGCAGACAATGTCATCTATCTTGTCTAATTCATAGTTTATAACGTTTTTTCTTTGTGAAAGAGTATGGGAAGAAATATAGCTCGGATAGAAGAAGAGTCTTTAATATTTATTTATTCAGATAAACATTTTGATCAAGAGCATTCATTATTCTTTGGAAGTCTCTTACGTACTGTTCTGAACATGGGTAGTGTGCTTTGTTTTGATTCCTTACTGTAACTACTTGATCCCACAGGAAAATATTGCAAATATTATAAGAAATATCCAGAAGGCAAATGCTGCTGTTGACCAGGCACCTGAGGCATTACAAGTGTTGGCAGTCCAGTAAGCATTTATTTTGTATTTTGCTGGAATTTTGGCTGAACGAAACTTCTTTTGGGGTTTTCTAGGGTCCAGTGAAAGATGAGTTAACACACATGACCAGGAAGGTTGTGCAGAAATTGAGATTTCTTACGTCAAAACAATTATTTTACATGTTCATAGCTGAGGTTAATGCTGATATGGTTTTATTTTCTCCATGGCATTTAGTTAATGAGTAAGTCGGATATTTGTGTTAAGCTGTTTGTGATTCAGCATGTAATCCCAGCTAAGTTTATTGGGATGTTATCTTAAGAATTTCTGTAAGACCTAATTGATGCCAACTCAAAATAGAATGATGCCTTCAAATGTGGATCATATGTGGCCTTTATTATTCAATTTGTTGATGTGTTTCATTTGTCTTTTCTTTTATTTCATTCTAGGCTTCAAATTTTTTGTGGAAGTTTTGTGTGTTAACGGTGTATCCTTTTCTACAATGTTTAGTTAGAGTCGCTGGTGGTTGCAATTTGTCTGACCTTTTTTCTTTTCACTTCTATTAAAGTTCAGGATGCTGCTTTTAAAAGTGGTGCGAGGCAATGGACATTGCAATTAGATTATTGTTCCTTCCCATTTTCTTTCAGAGGGATAGTTATGGCAATATGTTATCATCGGTCTTTTGGCATTGTCTTTTCAGCGAAGGTACTGTTAGACAGTTGGGCCAGCTCATCATCAATTTGAATAAGAAAATGATCGAATTACAAAAGGCGAAAAACAGAGAGGCTGGTGGTCCCATAGACTATTTTTAGTGTCGTGGACATTAAAATATCATTCATTGATATTTTAATCATAGTGTGCATACCTTAATTGCTGAATTACAACACTCTTGGTGGTAAGTGTATGATTGTACATAACGAGGATTTTGGTGTGGGTTTTGGTATAGATTCAAGGGTTTTGCAGTATAAACAAAGGAATGCATTTCAATCCACATTGGTTAGGTATGACATTCAGGCCAGCAATGCCAGTTTGGGAGCTTTACTCTCTTGAGGATAGTTTCTACTTAGTGGAAGATGTCGAAGAGTGAGGATCCTTTATTGAACAATCCATACATGGCTAGGTTGGTATATAGGTAACTGGCATTACTCTCTTGAGCACAGTTTCTACTCGAAATGGAAAATTGTGGAACAACAACGAGGATCCTTCATTGGACAATACACATGCTTCCCTTTAAGTGTCCAATGACTTCCAAGTATTTCCCAATGCCGGTCCTAAATCTCGAGGGTCTGCTTTCTTATGACCGCCAAGTCTTGCACATTGTTGACCCAAATTCTCAAGGTATGGTTCAAACCATTCAAATAATTAAACTATTCATTTGTAGAGGAGGAAATGGAGTAGTCTTGCCCATTGTTGACCCAAATTCTCAAGGTATGGTTCAAACCATTCAAATAATTAAACTATTCATTTGCAGAGGAGGAAATGGTGATGTACTCCATCTTCGTATTGACAGCGGTTTCAGTATTGGGTTTGCTATTTTATATTTGTAGTATTTATAGGTTAAAATAAATTGTAGGATTTATAACTTTTAATTAATTATATGTTTATATATTATATTGTAAGCTTTATGGTTCTTAATAAATTGTAGGCTTTGAATATTTGATTGTTATTTTTTTTTTTCCCATGGAAAAAGTCGTAATTTCTATTAATATATAAGAAATTACATTTTGTAGATGCCGAGGCATATGCATATGGAGGCATTACTTGCCTATCAGGATACATATAAGACTGTCTAAAAAACTTATACTGCTGAATGCTGATCCTCCACGCAGGGAGTCTGTAAAATCTGAGTTGTATCAAAACTACCCTCAACAGAAAGAGGGAAAAAGATGCAAAAATATATATCTTCTCTACGCAGAGAGAGTATTATATATGCCTATAACAAAAACTGTTGTATCTACAGCCGAATAATAGATATGAGAAAATAAACATGTTTTTTACAATGAGCTCTACAAAATCATGGGCTTAAAGCCCAATTTGTCCTTGTTCTATGAACGGTCTGTGGTAATATTGATGGTGAGTACCATCAATCTCCTCCTGTATCAACCAGACATTGTCCTGTAGATGCGTTGCCTCTTTTGAAAGTTGATCAGCCTCCGAGTTTTGTTCCCTGTAGATATGTCGACAGACAAAAGAGTCAAATATGTCTATCATTCTATGAGCTTCCCCTAGAATATGCCTGAGAGTATATGCATTGCAATGTGATGCATTGTTGAGCCAATTACATACGATTTTAGAATCACCAAATAACTGAAGATGTCTGCAATGATGAGTTAATGCAAAATATATGAGATGTTTTGCAGAGCAGAGTTCGGCAAAGTTGTTTGTGCCCATCCCCAAGTTTATTTGAATTTTAAACCAGTGGTTATCATTCAGGTATAGTATGGCTCCCCCACCACAGCCTGCTTCCTGAGCAGAACCATCAAAATATGCCCAAGGTTTAGATTTATCAATGATTTCAGGGGTGATGGTGCGCTGAGGGGCTATGTTGTCATCCTCAGGAAGGAGATCATAGTCAGAGATTATGTGATGAACAATAGAAGGCCAGTGAGGTTCCTTGAGATTGAAAATGGACTGGTTTCTGGCTATCCAAATGGCCCAGCAAACAAGGAGAGGCATGTTCCTGGCTTTGCCTTTGTGGGCTATACACCATGTATTCCAAGCCTCTTGGATATTGTTGCCATGCCAGGGGTGCAGGGAAGGGTAGTGGGCATTAATACTATTCCATAACTCCTTAGATGACGAGCAGTTCAGGAAGAGATGTTCAGTGTTCTCTTCATCAATACGACAAAGATGGCAACGGAAGGGACCATGGAAGGATCTCTTCATCAGATTGGCACCAGTAGGGATCTTGTCAAAGAGAATGTTCCACAATAACAGGCGGGTGCGAGGGGCGGCCTTGAGTTTCCAGAAAGTTTTCCAGTTCGGGTCTATAGACTGTGGTTTATGGGGATCCATGAGCCTGTTGTATCCTTCTTTTGGGATATAAGTACCATTCTTGGCAAGGGCCCAAATAATTTCATCAGGTTCCTCTGTTAAACGGATATGGGCCTGTGTGAGGGCTTCTATATATAGTTGCCAAACCTGTCTCCAATGTTCAGGTATGTCTAAATCATAAGCGGTTTTCCATGCCTGATGAAAGACTGTGGAATTATTGTGGTCGCCAATATGCTTGATGTAGATAATGCCTCTGTCATTTAGGAATCTGATTAAATCGGCTGGCAACCTGTGTGCATTCCCACATCCCACCCATGGGTCCGTTCCAATACGAACAGCGTTGCCTTCCTTTATTCTCCAGGTAATTCCTTGTCGCAACAGGGGGAGCGCATTCATCATTGCCTTCCATATGTTGGAGATATTACTAGACGGGGGCCGAGACTGTCTGAACCAATCCATCAAGTTTGAAGGCCATATGTATTTTGCTTGAGCTACCCAGGTCCAGAGACTGTTTGAGCTAATGAGCTGCCAGCCTAGCTTAGCAGCCAAGGCTTTCGAGAATAGCTCAAGTCTTTTTATGCCCCATCCTCCCCATCGTTTTGGTATAGCGATGCGGTCCCATTTGACCCAGGCAAAAGTTTTCCCAGGTTGATTGCCCTTCCATAAGAATCTGCAACAAATATTTTGAAGTCTGTTTAGTATGCCTTTTGGTATCCATGCGAGGGTCATCCAGAACACTGGGGTGGCCTCAATAACTGCCTTAATGAGGGTTAATCTGCCAGCCCGGGAAAGATATTTGTGGTACCAGATCTGTAAGCGTTTTTCCACCTTTGCGATAAGCCACGTCCAGTCTGCGATCCTGTACCCGAGAGGCTTTAATCGGAAGCCCAGATATTTAAGCCCGTCATCCAAATTGAGTACAGAGAAAGGAAACCGCTGGGTAGTATATATGGACTCATGCTGAGAGCAACCGATAATGGTGATGGTGGATTTTCCTTCGTTAATCATCATCCCCGTTGCCTGTTGAAAGAGCTTGAAGATATTATGCAGTATAGAAGAATCTCCGATGCTACCATTTAAGAATATCAGGACATCATCAACGAACAGTAGGTGTGTCAAAAAGAAATTCTCCGAAATCTTGATGCCAACCAGCTGATTTCTGTCCCGAGCAGCAGTGATGGATCTGCTCAGACCTTCCATAATAAGAAGAAAGAGTAGAGGGGAGAGGGGGCAGCCCTGCTTGAGCCCCCTTTCTGATAGGAAAAAAGGAGTAGCTTCACCGTTAAGGAGGACACTATAGGATACATCCTTTATACAACTCATAATCCATTTGATGTAAGCAAAAGGGAAGCCAAGGTGAGTAAGTATTAACCTGATATAGAGCCAATTTGCTCTGTCAAATGCCTTAGAAAGGTCCACCTTGAGGATCATGCCCTTCTGTTTCTTTGTCTTCAGAGTATGGAGAAGTTCCTGTGCAGTGGCAATCGCCTCATGTATCTGTCGATGCTGAAGAAAAGCAAATTGTTCGGGAGATATATGACTAGACAGTATGGGCTTCAGGCGGTTTGCAATGATTTTGGCAATAATCTTATACAGAACATTGCAGAGAGAGATGGGTCTAAAATCATTGAAGGAGGTAGGAGAGTCAGATTTCGGAATTAGGGCTATAAAAGTGGATTTGATGGCTGCAGGTATGCTACCATTCCTCCTACTGTCCTCCACGATTCTGAGTAGATCATCCCCCAAGATGTCAAAAAAAGCAATAAAGAATTCGATGGTCCACCCATCCGGTCCAGGACTCTTGTCTTTTTTAAACCATTTTATGGTGGCCTCGAGTTCCTCCTTCGATACAGCCATCATCAGATTCTCCGAATCCTCCTGTTCTACATATCTGGGGAAGTATTCAGCAACCCGCATAATCTCTAGTATGTTAGCCTCACGAGGTGCCTTGTAGATGGATTTGAAGTGTTCATTAGCAAGTCTGGCCAGACCCTGCTGTTCAGTGATCATCTGTCCCTGTGCATTTTGAAGCTCCCAGATAGTATTAATGGCTTTCCTGCCATTAGCAAATTTATGGTAGAATTTAGTGTTATTGTCTCCCTCAACCAACCATATGGCTCTACTTCTAAGGCGCCAGCTCTCCTCTCTTTCCTTTAGAATTTGTGAGCGCTTAGAAATAAGAGTAGTGTATAGGTCTTTGCTGTCCGGTGCTGGAAAGGTGCCATCTGACGAATCCTCAAAAGTGGTAATGGCTCGTTCTGCCTCCTTCAATATCTTATCATCATTAATCCGTTTCAGGTGTGCCCAATTTCTGGAGATCCTCTTGAGTTCAGATAATTTCCTTATAAAACTAGCAGTATGTTCCTCCTCGCCCATGATAGGATTGGATCTCCAATACTCCGATACAAGCTGATGATAGCTGGGGTCCTTGAGCCAAGAAGCATTGAATTTGAAAGGGCTTTTGATCTTCGGGATATCGTCTGAGAGTTCCAATAATATTGGCCGGTGATCAGATAAACCTCCAGAGCCTACCCACTGCCTAATACGAGGGTGGAGGGTGAGGAAAGCCTCTTTGATGAGGAATCTGTCGAGTCTTCTAGCTAGACTATGATCACCACTTCTATTATTAGTCCAGGTATAATGAAGCCTGACAGGAGGGATGTCTACCCATTGATGTGCTTCGAGTAAGGTGGAGATCGAGTCAGAAAGGTTATCCACTTGGGCCGAGTGTCCCCAGGATTCACAGTGCCCCAAGGAGAAATTCAAATCCCCTCCCAGGATGATGTTGTCCGCCCGGAAAAGTTCAGATGCGAGCAGGGTTCTCCAGAATGGTTCCCTTTCCACACAAGGTCCATATACATTGATGATACGAATATCAGCACCAAGAGAGTGGGCCAATAAGTCCATACCGATGAATCCTCTGCCTCCCCAAGTATTCCGAAGCACCAAGGATTTGTTACAGAATCCGATAGCAATACCCCCCGATCTCCCTGATGCATCCATAGCATGGAATGTCCAATTCGGAAGCCAAGAGTGGAGGATAGGAATGAGGGTGGCAGCCGAGCAGAGAGTTTCTTGTAGAAAAATCACATCCAAATCAGTCGAGGTGAGCAGTCTTCTCAGGGCTAGTTTTTTAGGGGGGCTAGCAACCCCATGGCAGTTGAAGGATAAGAATTTCATGGAGGGATAGGCAGAGGGCCATCCCTTGCTCTAAGGGCCCTGTCAATCGTTTGTTGTCGCCCAAGGGCAACTTCTTCCCCCGCAGTGTGTCTGGCCTTAGAGAGCCGGGAGGGGCGGCCTCTAGCCGATTTAAGGGAAGTCGAGGGACAAATAGGATCAATACCAATCGCGTCGGCACCCTTATCCTTTGTTCTGGAACGTAGAGAGTACCGAGGGGGAGAGGGGGGGGGGATGGAGGAGGGAGAGGGGGGGGGATGGAAGGGGAAGGGGAGGATATCAGGGAAGGGGGACATAGGGATGGAGAGAGGGAGGGAAAGGGGAGTGAGCAAAGGAGAGAAGGGGGGGGGGGTGAAGCCCAGAGGGAAAGGGGGAATCGGTAAGGAAACAAAAGGGATGGAGGGGGAGGAGATACTCATGCAAGAGAGAGATGCAAAAACATGTGATAATCTAGAGACAGAGGAAGAGACAGGGAAAAACATACTCGCAGTCGAGGAGATATCTCTTGTAGTGCCCGAGCTGATAGGAGGAGGAGGCGAGGAAGGAATGGAGTCCGCTGGTCGCTTATCTGATGCCTCGGTGACGGGAGTGCCCAACATATCTCTCGATTCTTCGGGTGCATGGTCCTCCGGTTGCTGTGAGTGTCCTCCTTCCGTCTCCTGGTGTTGTATGGGACCACCCTCCGTTGGTTCAGGTTCTCTATTCTGCTCAGGGCCCCTCTTTTTGTGGAGGAGAGGGCAATCCTTGTATAAGTGCCCAACCTTATGGCATCTGCGGCAGCGGTATGGGATACCTTCATAATCTATAATCTGCTTACGAGATGTGTCCCTCCATTGAATGGTGATGTATTCCAATAATCCTCCTCTGGTGTCAAGATTAATAAGGATGCGAGCGTATGCCATCATACCCGTATGAAGGTATGATTTGTCGTACTCCATATAGGTGCCAATCGCGTTGCCAATCCGTTTGAAGATATCCTCGGACCAGTATTGTAATGGGAGACCCGGCAGTCGAATCCATACAGGTCCAATACCGATCTGTTCAGTCTCGGGATCAAAGAGGGGTGTCCAACGTTTCAGCAGTACCGGGGCGTGCTCGAAGTGCCAGTAGGAGGATAGGACCCAATTTGTGTGGTCGGCACGAGCGAATCTCAGGGCGAACCATCCCCTCACAAACGTCTGCACGAATGGGATGTCAACCAGATGGTGACCCCATACTTCGGTTGCCCAGGCCTTCAGACGCGCGGCCGAGTAGTTCCTTCCCCTGATGCGACCGACGAGGACTCTGTCCGCGAAGTCCATGGCTTCTCCCCACTGTATGTCCTCTTCAAGTCTCAGAAAAATGTCGTCTGCTTTGGATTTAAAACACTTGTACTTCTTCTTGGTCCCCAGAGGGGGAGGGGGGTGCGGTGCCCTGTTATGAGGTGGATCCGATGAAGCAAGAGGGGGACAATGGCTGAACGAGGAGGGGGGAAGATTATCAGCTGAAAGGTGGGATCCGGCGAGCGGCGGGACAACGGAGAAACAGCCGGAAGGGGGAGCCAGGGAAGTGAGGTTGTACGAAACAGGAGGATACCCGGTCACCGGTGGAAGTATGCTAGGGTTTGAGCCAGGGTAAGGGGGGTCTAAACCAGGGTTAGGGTTTAGACAAGCGGAGACAAAACCAAGTGTAGATGGAGATGCCGGAGGGGTGGAAAGCGCAGGCCAGGTGGGGGGATCGTCCGGCAGGACCACAGGGGGCCGGGAGGGTTCAGCCAGAGAGAAACCGGAGCTGAATAAGCTAGACGACGTGGAAAAATGGGTACGCCAGATGGAGACCCCTTCCAACGGGTCTTCGGAGTAATTGACGGCATCCAAGTCCTCCATGTTGACAGCTGCACCTTGGAACAGAGAGAAACTCCTCGAGACTGCTGGTAAACGGAGGGCAGGCACCCTCAAACCGGTCAAAACAGTAACTGAAAGCAAGCCGCGAAAGGAGCGGTTAGGAACAGAAAGAATAATCTCCGAGTATCATGCACAGTACAGGTGCCACCGGTGTATAGCGACCGCAACAGGTAGTAAGCTGAGGGAGGAGTGAAAACGACAGAACGGTATGCGGACAGGGCGGTAAACAACAGCTGTTCTGAGTAACCGCTGCAGATAGAAACCCTAACCAAAACCCTTGTTTGCAGTCTCCATCGCTCCCCTCCCCTTCCTGGTATTATCCTCGTACCTCCAATATTTGATTGTTATAAATGAGAAGGTTTTTTGTTTTTGTTTTAATAAATGATATATTGTTCTCTTTCTTTATATAGGTTTAAGAGCTAATTAGGTTGAGCCTAAGTCGAGGCCAATGACAACGTTTGTTGGAAGAATGATCTGTTCACACATGAGATGTTGTCACTAGGATTGCCTCGTGGACAATTTTTATCTCTCACAGGGGGTTACCACCCTCAACTCCTCCCCATGAGATTTGAACCAAGCCTTGATGGAGACTAAACCCCACAAGCCAATTGGTTTACACAGGTTATTTTAGATGAGAAAAATTGAATGAGCAATTTGGAAATAAAAAAATCAAAATGACTTACAGAACAAATTAATGAATTATTTCAAGTTTAAAAACATTCTTAAGGTTGGGCACTTGATTTTTTTTTTTTGCAAAATAATAATGAAGAAATTGCTTGGATCCATTTCACTGGAAACTTACTTTAAAATTGTAGTTCCACTCTGTAAGATACCCAAAAGTCATATAAATAACATTAATAGCCTAATGAGCCCTCATACGTTTATTTTTACACTTGTAATTAGTATCTCTATTGAATATGAACCAATGCCCATGAAAGGATATGCAACACAATTTAGCTATTTCTAAAGACAATCTGAATACTCATAATTAGTTCCTTTCCATTTAGAATTAGAGGTGCTGATCCAGTTGAATGCCAATGAATCACCACATATTAAATATTTTCTACTATTGGTGGTTTGCATGGTAATTGCAAAATGAAAGAAAATAAAATAAAATCTAATTGTACAATTAACTTTGACCATATAATGGATTTACTCTTGTTTTCTTGTAGCCCATGGTATTTGAACTATAATGAAAGTGCATGATTCTAGGAGAAAAGACACCTGTAAATAATATAAGTACAACTATTCATAATCGTAAAAGCCATGAATTTTTCATGATGTAGTCTTATGGGATTTTTACCATTTAATAAAAAGAACTAAGATCTTTTCATATTATTATTTTTTCTCCATTATTTTCTATGCACTTGTGACATATTCTATTGTGACAATATTTAGCCTCATTCCTCAGACAACTTAGATTAGTAGTATCAGAGGAATTTGCTCATTGCTGTTTCCCATCACATGTCCTTAACGAGCTTAGGGTATAGAGAGTCGAATCTCAGGATAGTTTCACTCGAGGACAACCACTCGCCAAGCCAAGTGACCTTCCATGGTGGAAGAAAATAGAAATGAGGGAGTAGTAGATCCTATGAAGTTGTTACTCGAGGAAACACTGAAGCAACATAGGAATAAGATGAACAATTTCGCTTAGATCCTTCAATGATTGCCAACAACGGTCGAGACACCCTCAACAAGCAACAATTTTGGAGATGTGACACTCGTCAAGGTACATGGTAACTTTGATATTCCCTTATTTGAAGGCCAAATAGGTGCAGATGCTTTCGAGAAATAGTTAGATTTGTTAGAGAGCTATTATTATGTCCAATTTTTTTTGACAATAAAAATATCACCTTTGTGCTCTTGAAAACCCTTCCCCATGTCAAAGATTGGTGGGAAGGTTATTGGGAAAGACACAATTAAGACAAGTCTAGGATATGCAGGCCCCACTTGGGCTGCTTTTGTTGATGCCCTCAAGGAGGAATTCTACCCTGTAGGGAACTATAATGACCAATGCATGAGATGGACAACTCTGTGACAAGAGAATGACCAAACAATGATAAGAGTACACCAATATTTTCAATACCTTGTGCTCAAATCTAGGTATCAAAGACTAAGTACACCTAGTTTTGAAGTATGATAGTGGCCTACATAGGTACATCCAAATGAAGATCAATTTCCTCGACATCTCCTCATTAAGAGCCAATTATCGATATGTTGTCAAACTATAGTAAAAATTTAAGCTAAGGAATAAGGGGGGGGTTTGAGTTTGCAAATCCCCTGCAACAAAAGCTTGGAAAAGGAGGCCCTAACTCATAAAACAAGGGACAAAGGGAGGAGAGCCAAATTCTAGATAACTAACACAAGTTGTTGGCAAAGAAGGGTAATGGGGAGTCATAGGACACTGGAAAGTGGTGAGTTCCACAAAAGCCTCAACATTGATAAATGCTGCTTGAAACAATCATTGTTGATTGAGCTTAAGGAGAAAAAATAGGCTTTGGCTTATATTTTCATTCAAAACAGGATGAATGAAAGCTGATCACCAATGCAAAACCTAATGCTAGCCTCACAACGATGGAGATCCAATTAGAAGAGTTAGAGGAGCTCGAGGAGGGGCATCACCTCTTCCATTCATAAATGTGGGTGAAGGAGACCTCACTACATTTCATTGTTGACAACAAAAGCCAGGAGAACTCGATCGTAGTTGAGGTCATCAGAGATTGAAGCCGCCGACAACGCCACACCCTCAACCATAAACCATTGGTTGGTTGAGCCATGGATGAGACATCTGTGTCAACAAACAATGCCTCATATGCATGTTGACATCAAGCCCTTCAAAGTTCAGGTATTGTGTGATGTTGTATCACCCGAAGCTTGTGATGTTCTTTTAGGACAACAGAAACATCATGCTAACTACAAGTCTTATCCACGCAGTGTCATTGTTAATATGGGGGATTATCTCTATAGGTTACTAGAGATAGTTCCAACTACTAGAAATTCATTATGCTTAGTAAATGAATGCAAAAATGCAAGCTCTTATATTGCCAAGTTTGCCCTCTTCCCGATTCAGTCAGAAGGAGAACAAACACTCACCGTGATCACAACTTCAACACAAGCACTCTCTATAGAACATAAACTTGTGGGTAAGCTTGTAGAAGGGTCTAGAGACATATCCACCTCATCTACAAGGGTGCATCTACACTTCCAGGTCAAACATCCACATACATGGGATGACAACCTTCCCCATGCTCAACATGGCTATGAGAGAGTGCTCCACAACTCTATTGGCCACAACACTTTTCAGACGCGTTTGGGGTTCCAACCAGTAGCCCCCATGGATGCCGTTGTTTCAATTACATCTCCACCATCAGAGTCTTCCCATGCTTAGGTCAAAGTAGATCGAGCAATCAAAATTGTTGAATAGATCCAACACCTATAACATGTTCAATATATCTTGTAAAATATCCAATGCTAAATATAAACGATGACATGACCATCATTGGGTTCCACACAAGTTTCAGCGACAATTGATTGGAATATGGACACCAAGATGAAGAATACAAGCCAGCAGAACATACAACTCTATCAAGTTGTCAAAGAAGTGTAGCTTCTTCACCAAAGCAAGTCGCTCACTAGTAGTCACTTTTAGTAGAAGTTTCCTCATTTGATGAGGTAACTTGATGCAATGGAGACCATTGCTTTCTAAGGGGGCATGATTGATCCTAGTGGATGTGATGAATCACCACAGTTAATAATTGTTTTCTATTGTTGGTGGTTTACAAGCTTGTGGTTTTGAGAAACCATGGTATCCACCCATGGTATTTGAAACGAGGAAGAAAATAAAATAAAAATCTGATCATACATTTAGCTTTTACCATATACAACCATTTTTAAATTTTTACCATAGTGATTTATTGCATTCATCCATGGTTTTTGTAATCCATGGTATTTACCCATGATATATGAAATATAATGAAATTGAATGGCTCTAGGTGAAAAAGGCACCTGTAAATAATAAAAATAGTATAAATATGGACCTTCCCCTTATAAAAGCCATGAATTTTTCTATGATGTAATCTAATGGCATTTTTACCATTGAATAGAAAGAATTAAGCTCTTTTCATATTATTATTTCCTCTACATTATTTTGTACGCGCTTGTGACATGATATTGTAACAATATTTAGTCTTATTCCTCAGATAAGGTACATAACAAATAAAAATGATTGTTGGCATTAATGCATAACTTATGGTTTAAACACTAAGTGATGGATTAGCTGCTTTGCAATGTAGGAGTGCCTCTCATAAGCTAGGACAATGATATGAAAAAAGTGTTGTTTTAGGGCACATAAAAAGGTTTGGAGTCATAGGAGTAAATGCAGATCTATTTGATTTACAAAATTTAATTAGTTGCAATAACTAATGCCTTGTGGCCTTAACCAAATAAAACTAGCAATATTTGATATTAATTTTGTTATATTTACATTTATATTTCAGATTGCCCAAATCAAATTGAGGGCAAAGCTAAATATGTAATGCATTCTGAAGGAAACTTTAAGATGTTATAACAACTACTCGCATAGTTTTCATGTACATATTCTTCATAGTCCATGTAAATAGAAGTTGGTCTAATAAGCAACAAAAGCAGTTGGAAGGAAGACAATAAGAGTTGAAGGTGTGGCTTGTTGTACTCCCTACTACCCAATAGACACGATGGGAGAGGTGCATGGGTTTTGATGATTTTAGAGAGAGGTGTCTGCAACACATATGAATGACATAGGAAATGGGTTTGGACATTGTATGGTTGTGTTGGTGGAAGGTACAAACATAGGAAAATATTTATGCCATGATATGATTACATGTCTATTTCTAGAAGATGGTACAACCACAAGTACAATAGTTAGAATAACAATTTCAAGTATGGATAAGATCATAGATGTGGGAAAGTATTTACTTTTAGTAGGCACATGCTTTGTTCTTGGTGCTTAGGGTTGTACAATGGGTTGGTTCCAATTTTCAACCATTGCAAATGGTGCTAGAGTGCAATATTCATTTAGTGGTTGATTTGGGCGTGGAAGGAAAGGAGAATGTATATTAGAGGACTAGTCATTCTTAGGACCACTCTGCTTCATAACACACTACCTCTAATTGTTCCAAGAATAATGGATTTGTGCGGTTTTCTCTAAATTCCAAATTTATGAGAGTTAGGGCTTACAGTTTGAGTAAGAGAAATCACAAATGGCATCCTCTTCCTTCCAAGGGCGTCGTTACAATGGAAAATGAACTTGTGGTGGGGTCAAGCCTTTATCTAGAGGATATGTGTTTAGATAAGGAGTTGTCAAAAACTTATATAGGTATTGACGCTAGGTTCCCTCTCGCTGTTTTGTTTATAAAGGAGGTGTTGAGGACAAGGGAACCTTTTGATTCACTATTGTTGTCCCAACCTATATAAGAGGTGCATGTAGTTCCTTTTGTACCATCTTCAACAAATGTTGGTTTATTGTAGAGGTTTGATCTTGATAAGTTCGATTTCTCTTTTATTGATAAGAAGGAATATTTTGAGGGGCATATACACTTGAAACTAGCTATGTGATTCTATTGTTCTTTACATTGTATGTCAGATGAGGACACAATTAATCAATGATGTGTATTCAACTCATAAGCCAAAGGGGATATCATTGAACTCCTATTAGATTTTGGGGCTGAAATATATTTTCCAAGTATTTAATGCAAATGTTGTAGTGTTCCATGTGTTATAGTTCCTATGCCTTTCCATTGACAAATACCCCTTTGTTTATTTGTTTTCCAAAGCATTTGGTAAAGTTAAAGTTTGATCTATTGATCTGAGGCTCTATGTGGAGGTGGATTTGAAGTGGAAGCTTACTCTTATTTTTGTTTGAAGCATCAAAAGGTGTGTTATCTCAATCTTATGTATCCTTGTTTCACCTATTGGACTCAAGGTCCCTTGACTAGAGATTTCCCTATTCCTTGACCCCAGTTGGGGAAGGGTGAAAGTGTGAATGGTAGTGCGACTTCTATTTTATAGGGTGAAATTCTATGGCTTCAAGAAAATTAGTCAAGAATGATGACCCCTTAGTGATTGTTGGTGTGTGAGTTGGTGGTCCTTCAAGTGGTGTCAATAGTTTTGTTTCTAGTGGTTTAAGTTTAGGTCCATGTATTTTTTTAGATGGTGGTTCGATGGTTCAACCCATGGCCAACATCATTTCCTTAGTGATAACTAATTGTTGAGTGCTCCAGTCATCAAAACATGTGTTTTAGGGTGGTTCAATGCTTTTGGGTCTATTTGTATGAAGATTGACTGATGTTGGTACGTTAAATAAAAAAATTGGAAGGGGGTAGCCTCCACCTCTCATGTGGGTAGTCATTGGGTGAAGAGAGGGTTAAGCCATGAGTGAAGTCCCACGAGGATGCAATGGTTTACTCTCCTGCTTATTATCTGTTTTGAGTTTGGGAGGGATTTGAGATGGATGGTAGGTAGAATGGTTTGGGTCTTCATCTTCCATTGGAATGAAGCTCTCTAATGTCTTACAATGTGTGAGGGATGAGGATTCCAAATCGAATGTAGATTGTTTGTGCAATTTTGTAACGTTCTGGACTAGATATCATCCTCCTAATGAGAAGTCATCTTTGTTGGATTTGAGCTTTCAAATCAAATGGAATATTGTTGGATTGGCCCTTTTGGGGATATAGAGCATTGTTAAGTGATTTAAGGTGTGGTTGTTTCCCTTCAATCCTATTTACAAAACTTCGTTGTAGCTTGTAATTTGGATCTTGATGATAGCTGTGTGATTGTATTATTATTTTGATTAGGATTTACTTTGCAATCCATGCTCATATCCTCGATTTAGAGTAAGGTAGACCCTAGGATTGGATGATTTCCTCTCCTTTGGTTATGGTCTAGTAGATTGTTAAGAAAAGATAACAACATGATGGAATTGAATGGTCATAGAAGTGGAGGTATAGGTTTTGTGATCAATGGATTATAGTAGTATCAATGCCAATGCAAGGCTCTCTCCATATGTTTGATCCAAATTAGAAAGAAAGAGGGCTTTACTATGGTTCACCTCAACCAACTATATGTAGGGGCGCGAAAGGGTGTAGGCTAGGTTGGATAAATTCAATGGACCTTGGGAGCATATGCCATTTTCATGGTTCTACCTTATGGATACATTAAAGGTTGTAGCAATGTTAGACCACCTTTCAATTTAGTTCGTGACATTTTTGGGTAATATAGTTGCCTCACCTTTTTTTTTTTGGTTAAGGTTTATTTTGTTCCACCTAAGTCAATTGTTTTTTGTGCTCTAGTTTAGAGAGTTTGGGCCCTCTCCCTAGGCCCATGGGACCTTAGGGATGGATTGGTTGGTGAGAAACTACAATTTGTCGCATTGTTAAATTTATTAGACGATGGGGCAAATGATGGTGCATACATAGTGAAAGGAGTTGACGATGGTTTGTATCAAGGTTGAGGAGGTTCACATCTTTTTAAAAAAGGATCTTCATAATGTGACTCTTTAGGAAGATGCTACGAAGCTAGAGATCACTACTTGTAGGGTACAAACTACATTCCTAGATCAACTATTTTTAGTCTTGTGGACATTAAAATATCATTCATTCATTCACAATTCGTTTCCATCTTAAGTGGATTCAAGAGGGGGATAAGGATTCTAAAAAATATTTTGTCTCCCTAATGAGGGAGGTTTCTATTGACAGGGTGCTTTGTTGTATAGGGTAAAGTGATCTTTTGTCGAGGAACCTTATGAGGTTAGAGGTATGCTTAATTTTATTTTCCAAAGTATTTTTGCTCGTTACTTGTTGATATATGGGGTGGTCGTTGCTAGAGATTCTTGTTGCAAATTCCCCCCCTCTAAAGTTTCCAATGGTGATCGAGACAGGTTTGCTAGATATTTTTTGAGAGAGGAGCTTCATGTTGCTTTGAATTCCATGCATAATGGCATTTCATTGGGTATAGATGGTCTTGCTTGTGAATTTTACAAGGTGATGTGATACACCATCAATGATGATTTTATTGCTTGACATTCAAAGTTTTCTCCTAAGGTGAAATCTCAAAGCTTCTTAATTAGGGGATAATCAAGCCTATTCCCAAGAATGCAACTTGGGGAACCATTGGGGGTTGGAATCCTATAAGTTTGCTCATGGTTGCTTACAAAATCATGGCTAAGGATTGGGCCTTAAGTATTTAATTGGTTGCTCAATATGTGGTGCGCTATGAGTAGATTGGTTTTATTTAGAGGACATTCATCTTTGATGTTTTGGTATTTGCATAGGGGCTCTAGAGTGGGATCGAGAAACTAGCCAACAATGTTTTATTTTAAATATTGACTTGGACAAAGCTTATGATCATGTGGATTGATATTTTCTTTTAATGACACTGACTTGTTTGGATTTTGGCTTACATTGTGTAGCTATGGTGAAGACTCTCTTCATCAATGTTTTTGCTTTTGTCTTGGTCAATAATGCTTTCTTTGTAGATTTTGTTTCATTGGTCCATTAATTAAGGGTGCCCTCTGAATACCTCTTTGTATGTGTTGACATTGATGCTTTAGGCTACTTGTCGGCGTCTGCTCAGATTTTAGGGTAGGTTCAAGGTATCATTATCTTAGTGGTTTAAAGATGGCTAATAACCATTTTCTAGATGACTTTCTCCTAAATGTGAGAGTTGAGAAAGATTTGGTTGATGAAGTTGTTTGCTATTTGGATACATTTCGCTATGATTTAAGGTTGTGGTCAATGATCATAATACCAAGTTTTGGTTGGTTGGTTCGGATTCATCATTAGATCAACATCTTACTACATAGACCCATCTTTAAACTGCGATCATTGTGCAGTACATGGGTATTACTTTTGGGGTGGGTTTGTCACTACTAGTGATGTGGGATTGGTGTCTTCAGAGGTCTCAAAGCAAGTTGCATGTTTGGCACCATAAATACCTTCCCTTTGTTGGGAAACTCATTGTTGTTGGTTGCATTATTTAAGGTTTTATATCCCTGTTAGCGCTTAGAATTTCACCTCCGGCTGAGAAAGGTAAACTCTAAGGCAACATCAAACCACTTAGCCTCGTAGCTAGCCCTACGGGGCAGGAGAGGGCTCTCTCCGGTCTATCTCAGTAAAGATCTTCAATGGGCGAGATGACCAATAGGGAAACACTGATTTTAGGCTAGTAAACTGATCAAGAGGTTTAATTTGGGATTTTTAATGTTTTGGTGGAAAATTGGGGAATGACAATTTCAGGTGCGGGGATTGGACACAGTTTTTGCAGGGGGTTCTTTGGGGCGAGGTAGGAGACAGTATTGATGCCTTTGATAGAGGTGGATGGATGAGAATTACCGGTGAGGAGTTAAGGAGAGCAAGCAATAACCTTGAATTCCCCTTAAACAGTTGAAAACATTGATATTAAGCAAACTTAAAAGCAGAGCATGACAGTCATGAATTCTACTTTAACACTTCATTTTCCTAATTTGCAGAAAGAAAAGTAAGGAAATGATTCACATAACACACTTACAAGTACAAAGAGAAACACACCATCAATACATGTGACCACAAGAATCCCAAAAAGGACTGCAAAACCCTGGTCTTCCTTTGCCAAAAATTGCAGAGATACAGTGAGTAATACAATAAGAGCTTCTCCCTCAAGAGTCCAACCATGAAAATGAGCAAGAAAGTACATAACATAGGCCATCTAACATCTTTCCCTGCCTCTAGGGGTCGAGCTCACCATCCTAGGAGCTGTTTCAACCAATTCTAAACTAAGCACTGAAAACTAGGCAATCAAAACAACTTGCCTCTATAAGCTAGGAAACCAATTCATTCATTAAATTTTACCTATCTTATGAATGAATCTTCTAGAAGAGATAAATAAGTGTCTAAACAACATAAAATTACATCATTTACAACAAGGAGGATGAAAATCAACTCCAAAAAGTCAAATCCAGTCAAAACTGCGTTTTGCTGAGCTCTAGGTTGAATTCCTGTGCAAACTGCCTGATGGGTCGCACGCAATTCCTGGATGGGTCGCGCGCCTTTGGAGGCACTTCCAGGTGTCCAAATGAGGCAAAAGTGGGCTTGTTGGAAAGGTATGGATGTCTACTTTCCAACCCAAGTGGAATTTCTGAATTTGGTTGTCATTTGCCCCTCCAAAATTGCAATCTCCCAAGACTGCTTCCTGTATGTCAAAAATGTGGCAGAAAGTCATTTTTTGCTTGTTTTTTGACTTTCTGGAGGCCCAAAACTTGGTGAAATTTCTTGGTAATGGCTGAGCAAGTGTAACTTTCCATGACAAATCCAGAAATGCTGAGTTTTTCCAAAATGGAGTTGCCAAACGAAAGGGTCGCGCGCCATCGGTGAAGAAAACCTGTTTTTTGCCAGAAAAATCACAAATGACCCAAAATGCTCAAATTTTTTTGAAATTTGTGTTGAAGTTGAGTTATTTAGTATCATGCTCCTTCAAAGAAGCCTCAGCCAAGATATGGAGGGGGTCGGGCCTTTTCCTTCGTTTTTGTGCTTTGGCCAACCGTCTTTGGAGCACTTTCATTCTTGCCTTGCATACGTGCATCCGCGCCCAATAATGATTTTTCATGTTCCTGAGCAAGTCCTTATCTTGGTTGGCCTTGGCCAGCAACCTCTCCAAATGAGCATTGACCTGGAGAAGCATAGCCTCTCGCTCAACGGGTACCAAATCGCCGGGTCTCTTTCGAGCCAAGTTGCGGTCCTCATGAATCCTCCGCAACTCATCAAGAGTGTGCTCATCCTCCAACTGCTTGTTGCGCTGCTCTAAATATGTGATCGTCCATTGTGTCCCTTCCAATCTTCGCTGCAATGAATCATTTTCAGCTCTTAGGTGCTGAATGATCTCCTTTGACTCTAGGCTAGGAGAACTAATATCAAGGTCAACAACCTCTATGTCTGGAACACCTGATGGCCCCTCATCAATCCTGGGCTGTTTGTCCCTCTCTGATACCTGTGCTGCTGTCGGAGACGAGGCCCCTTCCACCTGATGTGGAGATAACACTCGTGGTGCTGATGAAGAAGGCGAGACCCCTTCCACCTGGTGTGGAGAAAATACTCGCCGAGCTGCTGCAAATAAGGCCCTGTGGCCTCTCTGATAAGTGACCAATGGAGGAGAGCTGACATGTCTAGTCTCAGGGATATCATGCTGCTGTGATGGTCCTCCCTCCTCATGAACAATCTCAGGATGTGGTGGTGGTGCTGTGAAAAAGTCATGAGAGATAAACACCTCCCATGGGATGCCATGCTGAGCCAACTGATGTATGACCACAAGCTGGATCAAGCCATAATGATAAAGGCTCCTATATTGTTGTGCTGGGCTTTTCCTCTGCATCAAGGGCACCATCCTCTCAATATTCTGGCACAAGAAAACCGGGATGTTCATCATCCGTACCCGTGTGAAATGCATCAACAAGCGAATATGGTATGAATACACACGTGAAAATTTGCCCTCATAGGTGAAATAGCGCATGATAAGCCTCATCAAAGGAGCATACTCATTCCTCAAAAATCTGAAAGGAAATACACCCGTCAAGGGTCTCATAAATGCAGGTTTAATGTAAGGCTCGTACTGAAAACTGTCCAATATTTTGCGCTTGTTCCACACTTCTCCAACATTTGGTATCCCTGTTGCTTGAGCAATCATCTCAGGTGTCAATGTAAAATCCACCCCTGCAAGGTTCACATGCCCATCATGTAAATGCAAAACAAACAAGCGAGCCAACTCCCTGTGATGCTGAATCTGAGAGATCCTCTCGCAAAACTCATAACATGACAGGTAACGGAAACATGTAACTGCCATTGGACAAGCCAGCAAATCAGTCAGAGAGGTGGGCTCCTCTCTCTTATGGTGACCGCTCTTACCACCCTTGTGAGGCCTCCTATGTACCTCAAACTCTGAAGCTGACTCATGGTCATCACTTTGCTCATAATCAGTTTCGGTTTCTGACATGGTTTCAGGAGCAAAGTGGCTGAAATGTACTGCTGCTTCTGCTTTAAAATTTGCTGTTTTAGCTGTTTGAGATGCTGTTTCAAGGGGACAAATAGCACAAGGGAAGTGTTAGGGAAGGGAGACTTGGAAGGGAAATTGGGAAAAACAAATGAAACAGGGGTTAAAAGGAGGAATCATGACATCAACATCATCATACAATTTCATTTGCAAGGATGTTATGGGAAGTGTAGTTTAGGGTTTGATTTTTTGATTTTTGAGTTTTTAATATTTTTGGTAGGGAAATTAAATAACAGTGATAAGGGAGTAAGAAATGGAAGGTGGGAAAATATAGGAACAATAGGAATGAAAAGGAATACCTTAAAACAACAAAACAAACCCTAGCAACTTTGACATTTTCAAGCAAAAGCACATGGAGTCTTTACTTGCAAATGAAGGCCTTTAAAACAATTATCATGATTTTCTCAAGCTTTAGCAAACCATAATTTATATGATTGAAGGCCTACCTTACAAGCTTGAACAATTTGTGGTCACTTGGCAGCTTGTTGGTAATTTTTTGTGGAGGAAACACTGATGGGTCGCGTGCATTACCCAACAGGTCGCGCGCCTTTGACGGGTCGCGCCCGTGTAAAGTTTACACTGGTGGAGGTGCCCTGATGGGTCGCGCGCCTTTGACGGGTCGCGCGCCTTCACTCTTCACCAAATTCGCCCAACTGCTCTTGAAATCGATTTCTCTGTTGCTTAAGGCACAATGAAGCTTAATGGAGGGAAAGAGAGACTTTATAGCTTTGTTTTGAATTAATTTCATGTCAAAACCCTCTTTCTAATGTTTTTCATGACACTTTTTTATCTTTAAATGCTGTTGACTTTTTGGTTTCCTTTTGTCCTGAAATTGGTTGAATTGATATTTTTCCTTGATAAATTTTGTAGGGATAGCTTCTGAGGAGTCTTGGCAAAGGGGACCAGGGCTGCTTGCTGTCTTTTGAAATATTTGAATTTTTACAATTTTTACAAAATTTTGAGAAATGACCTTGGCTTTAAAAACAGGGTTTTTAAATCCAAGGTAAAAAATTAGCTGTACAAGATGAAATCTTTTAAAGAAACACTTTGATAATCATCCCTCTGGCCTGCTGGGCATTTATTGACTTTTAGAGACATGACCTTGAAGACAAACTGGACGTAAACCCTAGACCTAAGACTTTTGACCTCAAGACAAGACAAGCAACTTTGAAATAGTTTATTGACTGAAACAACGTGATCAAGCAGTGCCATGAGGGGAATAAAGACACCAGCTCCTCCATCAGGGTTATGGCATGCCTAATGGAATGCAATAAGATGACACTGATGAGACACCTACTTATGCAAATGCAAAGAGCTTTGATCACTGATGGAGCTTGGCTCCAATGGGGATGGTAGCTCCTTGGAGGTGCCAAGAACCTTAGACCTCTGGGAGAGCAGACCAGTGCTTTCAACCATTGGGCGATGGAGTCATTATTTCGGCAAACAACACAAGACTTTGACTCATTTATTGAATGAAACTTGACTAAAAACTGACTGAAACTTAACTGAAACTTGACTCAAACCGACTCGATGACAAATTGAAATGATGGAAAAAACTTGATTCTAACAAATTAACTCAAGACCTAAACTTAAAACTTAAAACTTGATGGCAGTACATAACCGCCTAGGTTACAAGACAACATACCATCAAACTATATCATAATGCCAATGTAACCAATCAAGCAGATGCCTTCTTGATTGATTCTCCCAATCAGATCTCATGATCAACAATAGATACTGGTAACTGGGCATCCAAAAACATAGCTGACCATGATCTCCTTCATCACTGAACACAACAATAATCACTTTCACTGCTGACTGTAACAAATCTGCCATTGGATCCTGGAAAACATGAAGACTTGACATTGCCACCTCCTGCTGAAAGAACAAGGTATCCTTTGCTTCAATTTCTGATCTGCCTTCCTCATGTGCTTCGGTGAAAGTATGCTCATGGGCTTCAAAAAACTCTGAACAAATGGATGGGCAGATCTCTTCTTGGAAAAGCATTTCAGCACATGAAACATATGAAGAGGAATCTGAATGGAAATCCTGAATGTTTTGTTCTTCTATGGTGTGAATGTGTTGTAGGTCATCTTCATATGATATCACAACCAAATTATCAAGTTCCTTATTACATTCTTCAATATTATCAAGCACAGTATTATCATTTAGATCGTTTGCCACAAATTCACTCAAAGAAACTTTTTCACTTGCTTGAGCAAAGATCTCACCTTGCTGTTCATGAGCAGACTGAATGACCTCCTCATGAAGACTCTGTTCTGATGAAATGGGAGAACTTAGATTTGTAACTTTGTTTTCTTCATGCCAAATGATCTCAACAGCCAAGTTTTTCTTTATAGGATTCGACACAAGGTATTCTTGGTCATCTTGATCTGAATGTTGATCGGAAATAGTTGACTTGACTGCATCACATGAATCTTGACTAGCCTGCACGCTGTCTTCTTCTGTGGGCAGATCTAAGCTCTTCTCTTTCATAATTTTCAGTGATATGGCCATCTTCAAGCTGCTGATCTTGATTCTGCTGCAAAATTTCCTGATCATCTTGATGGGTATCCACTAGGTTCTCTTCATGTTGCTGAAATGGATTCTCATACAGAGCCTCCATGATTTCAACATCCATAAAATTATCATCTTCATAATATTTCTCAAGGCTTTCAATAAAACTATAAGCATGTTTGCAATAGTCATGAACCAAATTTAATGATGGATAAGATTCCTTATATCGTTCAATGAACATAGCATGAAAATCCTTTAAACAGTAAATACAAGCAGGCGGCAAACTTTCATACCATGATTGGGCTTCACCTTCCAGAGTGGCCAGGAATATCTTCATCAAGCAATCTTCAGGAAACTCCACCTTCAACTTGCGAATATGCATGTGAAATCTAACCAGATGTAAAGCAGCATCCTTCTTACCATCATCATTAAATATAGGCAGATTCCTTGACCAATCTACCTTTGGAATTTTATTTGGAAAACCAGGGATGTGATCTCGGCTCAAGGGAGCATATCTTCTTGTGATTCGGTCCATCTTGAACATCTCACAGCGACTGATCTCTCTGCAGTGAAGTCACCATGAAGCATTGATCTCTGGAGTTTTCAGTGAAGGATTCGCCAGTGAATGATTTCAGCCTTGTCAGTGTCTGATCGTTGTCCACCATCAACAATCAGATCTGAACTTGATACATGTACTGGGGTAAAATGCAAATGAAGTGTTGTATTCACAAGCTCACGGAGATTGACTGAAGCAACGTTTATCTACTTTCGCTAATGCAAAGCAAAAGCGTTTCGAAGGCTACCTGGCGTAACTTCAGGCTCCGTCTAAGACTTATGAAGCAAACACATCAATCAACAAACAAGTTGTTCTCCCCAGTATGGTCGCCAATGTGTTAGCGCTTAGAAGTTCACCTCAGGCTGAGAAAGGTAAACTCCAAGGCAACATCAAACCACTTAGCCTCGTAGCTAGCCCTACGGGGCAGGAGACGGCTCTCTCCGGTCTATCTCAGTAAAGATCTTCAATGGGCGAGATGACCAATAGGGAAACACTGATTTTAGGCTAGTAAACTGATCAAGAGGTTTAATTTGGGATTTTAATGTTTTGGTGGAAAATTGGGGAATGACAATTTCAGGTGCGGGGATTGGACACAGTTTTTGCAGGGGGTTCTTTGGGGCGAGGTAGGAGACAGTATTGATGCCTTTGATAGAGGTGGATGGATGAGAATGACCGATGAGGAGTTAAGGAGAGCAAGCAATAACCTTGAATTCCCCTTAAACAATTGAAAACATTGATATTAAGCAAACTTAAAAGCAGAGCATGACAGTCATGAATTCTACTTTAACACTTCATTTGCCTAATTTGCAGAAAGAAAAGTAAGGAAATGATTCACATAACACACTTACAAGTACAAAGAGAAACACACCATCAATACATGTGACCACAAGAATCCCAAAAAGGACTGCAAAACCCTGGTCTTCCTTTGCTAAAAATTGCAGAGATACAGTGAGTAATACAATAAGAGCTTCTCTCTCAAGAGTCCAACCATGAAAATGAGCAAGAAAGTACATAATGTAGGCCATCTAACATCTTTCCCTGCCTCTAGGGGTCGAGCTCACTATCCTAGGAGCTGTTTCAACCAATTCTAAACTAAGCACTGAAAACTAGGCAATCAAAACAACTTGCCTCTATAAGCTAGGAAACCAATTCATTCATTAAATTTTACCTATCTTATGAATGAATCTTCTAGAAGAGATAAATAAGTGTCTAAACATCATAAATTACATCATTTACAACAAGGAGGATGAAAATCAACTCCAAAAAGTCAAATCCAGTCAAAACTGCGTTTTGCTGAGCTGTAGGTTGAATTCTTGTGCAAACTGCCTGATGGGTCGCGCGCAATTCCTAGATGGGTCGTGCGCCTTTGGAGGCACTCTTGAGGCACTTCCAGGTGTCCAAATGAGGCAAAAGTGGGCTTGTTGGAAAGGTCTGGATGTCTACTTTCCAACCCAAGTGGAATTTCTGAATTTGGTTGTTATTTGCCCCTCCAAAATTGCAATCTCCCAAGACTGCTTCCTGTATGTCAAAAATGTGGCAAAAAATCATTTTTTGCTTGTTTTTTGACTTTCTGGAGGCCCAAAACTTGGTGAAATTTCTTGGTAATGGCTGAGCAAGTGTAACTTTCCATGAAAAATCTAGAAATGCTGAGTTTTTCCAAAATGGAGTTGCCAAACGAAAGGGTCGCGCGCCATCGGTGAAGAAAACCTGTTTTTTGCCAGAAAAATCACAAATGACCCAAAATGCTCAATTTTTTTTGAAATTTGTGTTGAAGTTGAGTTATTTAGTATCATGCTCCTTCAAAGAAGCCTCAGCCAAGATATGGAGGGGGTCGGGCCTTTTCCTTCATTTTTGTGCTTTGGCCAACCGTCTTTGGAGCACTTTCATTCTTGCCTTGCATACGTGCATCTGCGCCCAATAATGATTTTTCATGTTCCTGAGCAAGTCCTTATCTTGGTTGGCCTTGGCCAGAAACCTCTCCAAATGAGCATTGACCTGGAGAAGCATAGCCTCTCGCTCAACGGGTACCAAATCGCCGGGTCTCTTTCGAGCCAAGTTGCGGTCCTCATGAATCCTCCGCAACTCATCAAGAGTGTGCTCATCCTCCAACTGCTTGTTGCGCTGCTCTAAATATGTGATCGTCCATTGTGTCCCTTCCAATCTTCGCTGCAATGAATCATTTTCAGCTCTTAGGTGCTGAATGATCTCCTTTGACTCTAGGCTAGGAGAACTAATATCAAGGTCAACAACCTCTATGTCCGGAACACCTGATGGCCCCTCATCAATCCTGGGCTGTTTGTCCCTCTCTGATACCTGTGCTGCTGTCGGAGACGAGGCCCCTTCCACCTGATGTGGAGATAACACTCGTGGTGCTGATGAAGAAGGCGAGACCCCTTCCACCTGATGTGGAGATAACACTCGTGGTGCTGATGAAGAAGGCGAGACCCCTTCCACCTGGTGTGGAGAAATTACTCGCTGAGCTGCTGCAAATAAGGCCCTGTGGCCTCTCTGATAAGTGACCAATGGAGGAGAGCTGACATGTCTAGTCTCAGGGATATCATGCTATTGTGATGGGCCTCCCTCCTCATGAACAATCTCAGGATGTGGTGGTGGTGCTGTGAAAAAGTCATGAGAGATAAACTCCTCCCATGGGATGCCATGCTGAGCCAACTGATGTATGACCACAAGCTGGATCAAGCCATAATGATAAAGGCTCCTATATTGTTGTGCTGGGCTTTTCCTCTGCATCAAGGGCACCATCCTCTCAATATTCTGGCACAAGAAAACCGGGATGTTCATCATCCGTACCCGTGTGAAATGCATCAACAAGCGAATATGGTATGAATACACACGTGAAAATCTGCCCTCACAGGTGAAATAGCGCATGATAAGCCTCATCAAAGGAGCATACTCATTCCTCAAAAATCTGAAAGGAAATACACTCGTCAAGAGTCTCATAAATGCAGGTTTAATGTAAGGCTCGTACTAAAAACTGTCCAATATTTTGCGCTTGTTCCACACTTCTCCAACATTTGGTATCCCTGTTGCTTGAGCAATCATCTCAGGTGTCAATGTAAAATCCACCCCTGCAAGGTTCACATGCCCATCATGTAAATGCAAAACAAACAAGCGAGCCAACTCCCTGTGATGCTGAATCTGAGAGATCCTCTCGCAAAACTCATAACATGACAGGT
The DNA here is from genome assembly GCA_031772625.1 of Pinus tabuliformis. Classification (NCBI taxonomy): domain Eukaryota; kingdom Viridiplantae; phylum Streptophyta; class Pinopsida; order Pinales; family Pinaceae; genus Pinus; species Pinus tabuliformis. Next base: position 1,729,611,915 of record CM062819.1, on the reverse strand, counting down.
AACGGAAACATGTAACTGCCATTGGACAAGCCAGCAAATCAGTCAGAGAGGTGGGCTCCTCTCTCTTATGGTGACCGCTCTTACCACCCTTGTGAGGCCTCCTATGTACCTCAAACTCTGAAGCTGACTCATGGTCATCACTTTGCTCATAATCGGTTTCGGTTTCTGACATGGTTTCAGGAGCAAAGTGGCTGAAATGTACTGCTGCTTCTGCTTTAAAATTTGCTGTTTTAGCTGTTTGGATGCTGTTTCAAGGGGACAAATAGCACAAGGGAAGTGTTAGGGAAGGGAGACTTGGAAGGGAAATTGGGAAAAACATATGAAACAAGGGTTAAAGGGAGGAATCATGACATCAACATCATCATACAATTTCATTTGCAAGGATGTTATGGGAAGTGTAGTTTAGGGTTTGATTTTTTGATTTTTGAGTTTTTAATATTTTTGGTAGGGAAATTAAATAACAGTGATAAGGGAGTAAGAAATGGAAGGTGGGAAAATATAGGAACAATAGGAATGAAAAGGAATACCTTAAAACAACAAAACAAACCCTAGCAACTTTGACATTTTCAAGCAAAAGCACATGGAGTCTTTACTTGCAAATGAAGGCCTTTAAAACAATTATCATGATTTTCTCAAGCTTTAGCAAACCATAATTTATATGATTGAAGGCCTACCTTACAAGCTTGAACAATTTGTGGTCACTTGGCAGCTTGCTGGTAATTTTTTGTGGAGGAAACCCTGACGAGTCGCGTGCATTACCCAACAGGTCGCGCGCCTTTGACGGGTCGCGCCCGTGTAAAGTTTACACTGGTGGAGGTGCCCTGATGGGTCGCGCGCCTTCACTCTTCACCAAATTCGCCCAACTGCTCTTGAAATCGATTTCTCTATTGCTTGAAGGCACAATGAAGCTTAATGGAGGGAAAGAGAGACTTTATAGCTTTGTTTTGAATTAATTTCATGTCAAAACCCTCTTTCTAATGTTTTTCATGACACTTTTTTATCTTTAAATGCTGTTGACTTTTTGGTTTCCTTTTGTCCTGAAATTGGTTGAATTGATATTTTTCCTTGATAAATTTTGCAGGGATAGCTTCTGAGGAGTCTTGGCAAAGGGGACCAGGGCTGCCTGCTGTCTTTTGAAATATTTGAATTTTTACAATTTTTACAAAATTTTGAGAAATGACCTTGGCTTTAAAAACAGGTTTTTTAAATCCAAGGTAAAAAATTAGCTGTACAAGATGAAATCTTTTAAAGAAACAGTTTGATAATCATCCCTCTGGCCTGCTGGGCATTTATTGACTTTTAGAGACATGACCTTGAAGACAAACTGGACCTAAACCCTAGACCTAAGACTTTTGACCTCAAGACAAGACAAGCAACTTTGAAATAGTTTATTGACTGAAACAACGTGATCAAGCAGTGCCATGAGGGGAATAAAGACACCAGCTCCTCCATCAGGGTTATGGCATGCCTAATGGAATGCAATAAGATGACACTGATGAGACACCTACTTATGCAAATGCAAAGAGCTTTGATCACTGATGGAGGGCTACTAGACCGACTCTAACAATGCCTATTATGCCTCATGTTGGTTCCCTAATAGGTCACAATTTAAATGACGAACATATTTTGTGGTACTAGATGTGGTTTAAGTATGGTGGTGAGAGGGATATTTCATTGGTCACTTGGTGTTGGAAACCTGGAAAATACTAAGGGGGGGGGGTGAATTAGTATTGTAGCAATTTTACCAATTTAAAATCTCTTTTCACTTTGTGTAAAAACAATAATACAATAAAGAGCACTTTCACCAATAACTTAAATAACCATAACAAAGATCAAAAATCACAATGGAACACACAAGAACAAGCAACTTTCAGAACTTCTCTTCAATTCATTCATAAGGCAAGCTACAACTTCTTGTTACAATTTCTCTAGCTACAACTAGTAGGAAGCTACAACTCCGTGATTTATCAGAAACAATCCAAGGGACAGTTCCAGGCGCTTATCCCGACACCTCCCAAGAGTCCCTGAGACTCTATTCTCTATGCCCTGGGTTCATTTCTATGCGAAATGACCCAAGGATTGGGTCCCAGAGCTCCCAAACTTGACTCCTTTTATTTTCTGCTGCATCTTGGGTCTCCAATGGCTGCACCAGGCCCTATGCAGGTGCGTAGCCCATAACTCCCTTCCTCCCAAGGCATTCACTTATGTGCACCACAATAACCTGCTTGGGTCTAACCTCTCGGTTGATGTGTTTGTAGGGACGACTCGACATTTCTTTGATTGGTTGCCACTATGCCACTGTGGCCTCGTGCCCGCTGCCCGACGCCTTTCGCTAAACAATCCGACTGGGGTAAAGCATACAAGATGAAATTTCTTGTGGGTCCTCCCAATGCCTTTTTTCAATTGGCTGCCACTGCTATCAGTGCCACCCTGTCAACTACCAACGTGTCCTGACTCCCGTTGCCCGACGCTCTCTCTCTCTGTGCCATTTTAAATCTCCCGAGCTTATCCCACCAAGATGACATCACCATGATGTCACTCTTGCCAGGTGTCAACCTGTGAGTAGTGACACATGTCACCCAGAGATGACCCATTAGGGTGTCCAAAAATGCCAAATCTACTTGCCACGTGTCACAATCCCATTGGATGTGCTAACGTCACCATTTGCTTCCGTTTGGGCCAATCACCTGTTGGCACTTGTCCCTATTAGGTAGGAGAGAGAAAGGTCCTCCGAGGCATTTTTTGTGACCATTTCCTTTGTTAAACTGTTTTATGGCTTACTGGCCATTTTCTTTATTTTCATAGATTTCTACCAGGCTGGCTCTCCTCTGCATTTTCACCTTTATTAGCCCTCCAGGATATACCTCCAGGCTTGCCCTCAAGGGGATGATTTGATGGAGTGGGCCTCCCGCTTAACTCTTTATGGGTCTGCATTATATGTTGTTGTGTCCCGACACTTACCTCTCGGTCCATCCATTTGTGCACCAAAAATATTGTGCTCGGGTGAACCCGCCAGGCTAACACTGTCGGGTGGGTTCCAACCGCTAAGTGGCGCTACAACTTTGTGCCATATTTGAATCTTCGGGGTAAGTCCGCTAGGCCAACCTGTCAGGTGGGCTCCACCTATGGCCAATAAACAACACCTATGTTGTTGCTGTGGCTTCCACGTATGCCCGGAGCTTCGTTTAGAAGCTCCGCCAGATTTTTTGCTATACTTTGGCAATGTGCCAAACTTGGCTACGCGACAAGGCTCACCCAAACACCTTTAACTTTGCAATTTTTGACTTGGGGTCATAGAACTTTGACTGGATCTATCATTTGATCTAGGAGGCCATCTTTGAACTTTTTCATACCACTAGAATTTTTTTTCAGAGTTGTTTCCATCTAAGTGGGTTTCACCTGCATCTGAGATGATCTAGTGCTCCAAAACTGGCTCCAAATCCACTACAATGATTTAGATATTTTTCTACTCCTTGATGTATTCCTTTGACACCTATGCCTCCTGCTAACCCCTGTTTCCACTTGTTGACATCAATGACAACATATTTCCAACATTCTCCCCCTTTGGCATTGATGGAAACACCAAAATAAAACAAAACACCTTTTTCTCTTCTAGGAACACCCTTAGCAAAACATGGGTGCTAATACCCCTAAGATAAACTTCTTCTACTGTGCATACCGCTATTTCTCCTTTGATCTTATATATTTATCCTTCCGTAGATCTCTCCCTCAATTTTAATTTTGTTTGATTACACTAGATCTATCCCCCTTTGACATCAATTTAAAAGTCACCAACATGCTCCCCTATTACCATGCTTCTCTGATCATGTTGATCCTTGTGGACCTGAAAGCTTCAAAAATATAGTAGATGTCTGACTTCCTCTGGGAGGAGGAGCTAGTGAAGGGAGGAAAAAAGAACGACTCCCAATCTTTACCGCAAGTACACAAACTATTCTCTAGGAAGTGGCTTGGTGAAGATATCAACAACTTGTTCTTTGGTAGGAACATACTCTAGCTTCACAATATGGGCTGCTACTTTCTCTCTCAAGAAATGATACTTGATGGGAATATGCTTTGTCTTGGAGTGAAAGACTGGATTCTTTGACATGCTTATTGCACTTGTGTTGTCACAAATAATGGGGATTGATTGATCATAAAACACTTGTACATATTGTAAAGTTTGCTTCATCCAAAAAAGTTGAGTACAACAAGAAGCTGCTACAATATATTTTGCTTCAGCTGTAGATAAGGAAATGGAAGCTTGCTTCTTGCTTAACCATGAGACTAGACTTTCTCCAAGAAAGAAAGCACCACCACTTGTGATTTTTCTATCATCCACATCGCCTGCTCAATCAACATCAGTATAAATAGTAAATGATAAATATCTACTTCTAGCGTACCGCAGTCTGTAGTCCATTATTGCTCTGAGATATCTGAGAATTCTTTTCGCTGTTAATCGATGGCTTTGTCTAGGAGTTGCTTGAAATATTCCAACTATTGCAACAACTTGTATGATGTCTGGTCTTGAAGCTGGGTGATATAAAAGGCTGCCAATGATGGATCTATATCAATTCTAGTCCACTATTGGTGTCTTATCCATCTTGTTGATCCTGCAACCTTTCACCATTGGAGTGCTCACCAACGAGCATTCTTCCATGCCAAATTTCTTTATCACTTCCTTGAGATACTTGCCTTGAGAAATAAAAATGCCTTTAGGGGTATGCGCTATCTGCAATCTAAGAAAATATGATAGCTCTCAAAACATGGACATCTCGAATTCGACCTTCATATCTGCTGCAAATTCACTGGTTAGAAAATCTAAATCACTAGCAAAGATGATATCATCAACATATACAATTACCAAAATGAGTTTGCTATCCTTTGTTTTGACATATATGTTGCTGTCAGTTGAACATATTTTGAATCCACACTTGAGTAGGTAGCTTTTTAGCTTGGAATACCAAGCTCTAGGGGTTTGCTTGAGACCATACAAAGCCTTCTTCAGTCCGCAAACATAATATGGTTGCTCTGTCTGCTGAAATTCTTTTGGCTTCTCTATGTATACTTCCTTCCGTAGCTCTCCATTAAGAAAAGTAGATTTGACATCCATTCGATAGATTTTGAATTTCTTAAAGCAGGAAAATGCCAAAAACATTCTTATTTCTTCTAATCTAGAAACATAAGCAAAAGTTCCATCAATATCCAAGCCTTCTATTTGAGCATAGCCTTTGCATACTAACCTGGCCTTTTTTCTTACCACTTCTCCATGATCATTCAACTTATTCCTGAATGCCCACTTGGTGCTAATGACATTCTTGTTTGTAGGTCCTGGAACAAGTTCCCAAGTCTGTTTTTTCTCTATCTGGTCCAATTATTCATTCGTGGAATTTAGCCAATATTGATCTTGACTAGCTTGAACAATATCCTTTGGTTCCTCCATGGACAATAGGGCAACATGTGCTTGCGTAGGGGAATTTAATAACCTTCTTGTTTGTACTCAATAATTTAATTCACTACCAATGTGATCAACTGGGTGATGTTTTTGTACATACCTTGGGGGATCTCTAGCTTGAAGATTAAGGGAATCTTCCTTGCTTTCTTTTGCAGCTTCCTCATCATGCTCTTCACAAATGCTTACTGGTTCATCAATGCTGGATTTTTAGATTTGTTTCACTTCTTGATCATCGTTCTCATCCACCTTTAAATCGATGCATTCAATGATTCTCTTTGTGCCTTTGTTATAGCACCTTTACCCTTTGTTGTTGTGTGAATTGTTAGTATCAGTCTTTCCAGCCTTCCTTCAATGATCAAATATGCTCTTACAAAATGATTTTGAAGTGTCAAGGTCAAATTTTGTCATTTTAGTGAGTCTTCAAGCAAAATTTGGTCACTAAGCATTAGGTCTAGGGTTTGCCCAAATTTCAGTCCATGTCATCATTCAGCTGAGCCTATCATCATTCAGAGGGTTGTCATTATCATGTCAGTGTCAAATGAGTCATTTTACACCTTATTCATGCTTCAGTTGTGCCTAAGTAAGGTCATTTCCCTCTCCTAGGGTTTTGAAGGCAATTTCTCTTGGGCGGCTAAATAATCAGCAAAACTCATATCCTGATGTTCATACACCTTCCCCTATCCTTAAAGTACCTTATAAAACACTTCCCATCCCTTAGATCCGCCAAATTCCTCATTTTTCCACAAACCCTAGTTTCTAGCTACAACCTGGCAATTTTCTAGGTTGGGCCTATGTTTTGCCCTTTTGGACCCCTTCCCCTCACTCAATCACTGAGATTCCACTTTCCCCTGCTTCCTAACATCCCTCCTCACTCCCACAAATTTCCCCAAGAATTTAGAAGCCCCCTATCCCCTTCATCTCGCTCCATTTCGACAAAATTCCTTGCTTCACACATCGGGACAAGTCGCACTCAAATGATGTTCCAGAGCAATCAAAGATGAATTTTGGAAAACTGAGAGAGGTTTTTGCTCATAACATGCCAAAGAAGAAAAACCTCCTTCACTTTTTGCACAGGTGTCATTGTTTGAGAGAAATGTCAAGAATACCGTTGCCTCAGGAGAATCAAAGACACCTCTGAAGTGACCTTGGGAAAATCAAGTTTTCTCCTAGCTGGGTTGGCCAAATGATTTGCTTGATGGGTAAAATGATAACTAGACACAAAGAGATTTCCAATGAGCTATCATGAGATCAATTTGGGATTGAGGAAGGCATTCAAAAGTTGACTGCAACAGTACTCTTCTTTCAGGCAGCCTCATTTGGCACTTTTTGACCAGTCTTGGGAGATTTGATTTTTGACAGGTCAAATCAACTCCAAATTGAAAAATTCCACTTGGGTTGGAAATTAGACTCAAATAAATTTCCAACGAGCCATCCTGCGCCCGATTCCGACACCGGGAAGGCCTCCAAAAGCCTCCTGCAAAAGCGCGACCTGTTGGGAGGTGCGCGACCCGTTGAGAGCCCTCCTGCAGTGTAAAAAATCAACGTGCGCGACCCGTTGAGGATTTCTCCACAAAAACTTGCCAGTGAGCTGCCAAGTGACCACAGACTTGCTCAATCTTCCTCCAAATCATCAAATTTGTTTGAGGTAGGCCTTCTACACTTCAGTTGGTGGTTTGTCATGATTGATGGCTCTCGTGTGCAAAAGTTGAATTGGGCAAGTGGATGAAATTTTAAATGGCTCCTCAAACATGTCAGACACTGAAACATATGAGCAGAGTGATGACCATTCATCATCTTCAGAGGTTCAGGTACAGAGGAGGCCACATAGAGGTGGAAAAGGTGGCCATCACAGGAGAGAGGAGCCTACTTCTTTGGCAGGTCTACAAGCTTGTCCTTTGGCAGTTTCTTGCTTTCAGTACATGTCCTGTTATGAGTTCTTTGTCTTGCACTTGCATGAAGGACATGTCAACCTTGCCGGGGTGGATTTCACTTTGACACCCGAGGTGATTGCACAGGCTACAAGGATTCCAAATGTTGGGGAGATATGAGAAAGTCCTTGATGAGCTATGGAGGATTCGAGGAGACCGAATCTTGAAAAGAAGGAGGCCCGGTGACCTATTGCCTGCTGACCGGGAGTCATTGCTCATTCAGGAGAATGCACACTTGGAGAGGCTGTTGGCTAAGGCTAACCAAGAGAAAAAGCTGCTAAGAAACATGAAAAATCACTATTGGGCGAGGATGCATGTTTGCAAGGCAAAATGAAAATGTTCCAAAGGAGATTGACCAAGGCACTAAAACGGAGAAAAAGGCCAAATCCACTCCGTATCTTGGCTGAGGCATCCCTCAAGGATCATGGCACTCACTAGCATCATCTACAGCACAAATCCCAAAAATTTTGGAGAATTTTGGGTAATTTTGGTAATTTTGGGAAATTTACAGGTTTTGGCTTCTCAACGGGTCTCACCCCCGGTGAGACCCTTTGTCATCGTAGCTCCGTTTTGCGAAAACTCAACATTTTTGGATTTTTCATGCAAAGTTACACATGCCTATGGATGGACTTGAGTTTTCATGGAGTTTTGGGTCTCCAAAAGGTCAAAATACAGCGAAATTTTGACTTTCTGCCCCTTTTTTGAGCTGCAGAAGTAGTCTTGGGCTAATTGACTTTTGACTGGTCAAATGACCTCCAAATCCAAAAATTCAGGTTGGGTTGGAAAGTAGACTCAGAGACCTTTCCAACGAGCTATCCTGCACCTCATTCAGACACCGGGAAGGCCTCCAAACAGGGCTCCAAAGTGCGCGACCCGTTGAGGAAGATGTGCGCGACCCGTTGAGGGAACTTCGCCAGTTTTGACCAGTTCAGCCCAGAAATTGCAGTTTAGCTCTAGTTTGACTTTCTGAGGTCGATGGTGGTCCTCTTGACTGTACTTGTGGCACTTTTTGGATACTTTTACTCTTCTTTAACTCTTCTAGAAGTTTCTTGAATGTAAATGGTAAATATTTAATGTATGGATAGGTTTCCTAGCTTATAGAGGAAATTTGTTTTGACTACCTATTATCTAGTGCTCAGTTTAGAAGTAGTTGAAACAGCTCCTAGAAAGGGGAGCTCGACCCCTAGAGGTGGGGAAAGAGGTTAGATCATCTATATTATGCACTCTTTTGCCATTTTCATGGTTGGACTCTTGAGGGAGGAGCTATCATTGTATATTTCACTTGTATCTCTGCAATTTTTGGCTAAGGAAGACCAGGGTTTTGCAGACATCTTTGGGATTCTTGTGGACTCATGTGTTGATGGTGTGTTTCTCAATGTTCTTGTAAGCTTTGTTATGTGATTCATTTCCTTTCTTTACTGCTGCACATTAAACAAATGAAGTGTTAAAGTATGAATTCATGCTAGCCATGCTCTGCTTTTAAATTTGTTTAATTTCAATGTTTTCTTCTGTCTAATGAGAGTTCACAGTGATTGTTTGCTCTCTTTAGCCTTCTTTTCTTTCTTCCTAATCATCCATTTCAGCTAAAGACATCAATACAGGTTCCTACCTTGCCCCAAAGTCCCCCCTGCAAAAACTGTGTCCAATCCCCGCACCCTAAATTGCAGCTCCTCAATTTGCCACCAAAAACCCCCAAATCAACCTTCAAATCAGTTTACTAGCCTAATATTAGTGTTACCTTGATTGGTCATCTCTTCCTATTGAAAATTTACCGAGATTGACCGAAGAGAGCCTTCTCCTGCCCCGTAGGGCTAGCTACGAGGTTGAATGGTTTGATGTAGCTTTGAGATTTGCCTTTTCAACCTGAGGTGAAATTTCAAGTGCTAACATACTGGCGACCATACTGGGGAGAACAACTTATCGTTTGCTCATTGACGTGTTATTTCATAAGTCTTAGACGAAGCCTGAAGTTACGCCAGGTAGCCTTCGAAAACGCTCTTGCTTTGCATCAGCGCAAGTAGATAAACGCTGCTTCAGTCAATCTCCGTGAGCTTGTGAATACGACCACTTCATTTGCATTTCACCCCAGCACATATATCAAGTTCAGATCTGATTGTTGATGGTGAACAACGATCAGACACTTGAAAGGCTGAAATCATTCACTTGGCGACTCTAAATCAGTTTTGAGATCAGATCCAAAGACTCCACTGGAGGATGATTCCGACCAGCAGAAACATGAAAGGACAACATGGACATATCAGGTATTCAAGTTGGAATTTTATCCAAGACATTTTGTTCTTTGTCATAAATTATTTCTTCTCTTTTCCCAAGAATATCAAGAAGGCTTTGCAAAGTATATTATGCTTGAGAAAAGATCCTCGGCCTGCCGTTGATTCTTTCCCTTTGAAGATTGTGAATACCAAAGATTTGCATACTTTTGAGCTTGATCAAGATCCTTTTTCCGAATTTTGTGATGAACCTATACCTGCTGTACATACCCCTATACCTTGTAAAATTCCAGATCGGTATAAACCTCTTGTTTTACCTTCTGTTCTTCATGCTTTTCCCAAAAACTATGATCTATACTTGCCGATGTTTGATGGTGAATGTAAGAATGTCAACGCTGAGCAACATGTCCAGAATTTTGAGAATTTTCTAGATCTTTTTGAAGTTGATGAAGAAGATGTTAGTATAAGGCTTTTTGCTCTTTCTTTGCAAGCCAAAGTGAAGAGTTGGTTCAAAACCCTGCCTGATGCAAGCATCTCAGATTTCCAGCAGTTCGTCAAAGTTTTTCTCGATAGGTGGATGATCGGGCAGAACCTTTTCTTGATTGTAGAAGAGTATAACCAGCTGAAAAGATTGCCAGGTGAGACAGTACAACAGTTTTCGGCCAGATTTAATCAAGTTTATTATTCGATGCCAGTTGATATAAGGCCTACTCCTAGATCTGCTCTCTTACACTATCCGGGCGCCTTTGATTCGGAGATGGAGTTTCAGCTGAGAGAAAAGAATATTGCAACACTTCATGAGATGCAAAACAGTGCAGTAAATGTAGAAGCTCATCTGCTAATCCGACGGGAAAGGATGGAGGAAGAAGAGATGAAAAACATAGATCCGGAAAAATCGACATCTCTAGAGGTAAAACTTGACATTTTGGTAAGTGCAGTGGAAAGGATGATGGACAAGACCAATGCAAGAAATGCTTATGATGTTCAAGCCCATGGCTCGCTGATTGAAGAAGAACAAGTTGCTGATCCAAAACATTTTGTTTCTGATCCCAGTTGTCATAGTGATTGTTTTATAGATCATTGTGAATAAGAGAGATCTATTGATATGACATGCATGCTTGATGATGTGTTTTATAGTGATGATTTGCCTCGTTTTGATCAGTATGATGATGATTATGTTCTCCAAACAGAGGCTAATTTTGCAATCAAACAAGCAGCTAGTTTGTGGGAGGAGGAAGTTCATTTTCAGCAGCTTGAATACAATGTTCAGCCATCACATATCAACTATGACATTGACGAGGAAAGTGCAGTACAGTTTGAAGTAAGTGGCGGATCTTTGCCTTTTTGTTTTGATTCATGTCAGTTCATTAGAGACAACTTCCATGAAATTAGAAATCAGTTGTCAACAAGTCTTGATCTAGACCATCTTGAAGGCAATAAAAACCTTGTTCCAGACTTTACATATTCAGATTTGCAGTCCCCAAATTCCATTGGTTGTCAAGTTGCAGATGAAAGCATGGAAGCTGACATATTTGATCAAATGATACAAGAAGGTTCCCTACCTTTTTGTTTCGAATCATTTCAGTTTTTGAAGGGTAGATTGCATAGTAAATCATTTAATGTTGAGGATGAGACAGATAACAAAATTCTTGAGCAGCCTGTAGCATCAGATTTGCAGCCACCAAATGAAATTGAAGGGCAGATTATAGATGAAGGTGTGGCAACTGAAATACCTGATTTGATGATGTCGAAAGATTCTATACCCTTTTGTTTCGAAGCATTTCAGTTTATAAGGCAGAATCTTTGTAAAATCTCTCAAGAACAAGATGAGCAGCATGTAGGCAATCATGTAATCACAATGGAACCAATAGAAATGGGATTGCAGCAGTCTTTTCAAGTTTTTCATGATCCAATAGCTGATGTTTTGGATGAGGTGTGTAGTCAAAATCTATCTCCATTGTCTATATGTGAGCTTGAAACGTGTATTGATACAAGCTTGATCCGGCAGTCAGTTTCTTTGTCATTTTCAGCAGAGGTCTCACCACAAGGCTCAGATCAAAGTTTGCATTCATGGTATGAGGAAACAAGAAGTAATCTATTAGAAGAGCTAAGTTCCAGTGTGCTTGAGTTTCATGATCCTTATGCAGTGTTTTTGGAGGCGGATAGAGAATTTATATCATTCAATGGATCTGTTACTAAGTTGTCATGGGAGTTTCCTTTCAGTAGTTCTCTCTTATTGGTCATAAGTGAGAACTTGCGGAGATTTCGAACAGCAGATGAGATACTTACGTGGTTGCATTGGTTGTTTCATTTCACTTGACCAGGTGATGAATGAAACTGTTAGAGTAGGTTGTGATGAATAAGCTCCCCTTTGAGCATCATTTTCAGTTTGTCGGTTGTGTTTAAGTATTGAGTCAGTTTTTAGTTGAGTCATGAGTCCTTTGTGAGTCAATTTTCAGTCTTGTTGTTAAGTTAGTTTGTGTCAGTTTTCAGTCATGCATTTCAGCTTGAGTTTTTGACTCCATTGCCCAATAATTGTAAGGCACTGGTCTGCTCTCCCAGAGGTCTAAGGTTCTTAGTACCTCCAAGGAGCTACCATCCTCATTGGAGCCAATGTTAGTATCAGTCTTTCCAGCCTTCCTTCAGTGATCAAATATGCTCTTACAAAATGATTTTGAAGTGTCAAGGTCAAATTTTGTCATTTCAGTGAGTCTTCAAGCAAAATTTGGTCACTAAGCATTAGGTCTAGGGTTTGCCCAAATTTCAGTCCATGTCATCATTCAGCTGAGCCTATCATCATTCAGAGGGTTGTCATTATCATGTCAGTGTCAAATGAGTCATTTTACACCTTATTCATGCTTCAGTTGTGCCTAAGTAAGGTCATTTCCCTCTCCTAGGGTTTTGAAGGCAATTTCTCTTGGGCGGCTAAATAATCAGCAAAACTCATATCTTGATGTTCATACACCTTCCCCTATCCTTAAAGTACCTTATTAAACACTTCCCATCCCTTAGATCCGCCAAATTCCTCATTTTTCCACAAACCTTAGTTTCTAGCTACAACCTGGCAATTTTCTAGGTTGGGCCTGTGTTTTGCCCTTTTGGACCCCTTCCCCTCACTCAATCACTGAGATTCCATTTTCCCTTGCTTCCTAACATCCCTCCTCACTCCCACAAATTTCCCCAAGAATTTAGAAGCCCCCTATCCCCTTCATCTCGCTCCATTTCGACAAAATTCCTTGCTTCACACATCGGGACAAGTCGCACTCAAATGATGTTCCAGAGCAATCAAAGATGAATTTTGGAAAACTGAGAGAGGTTTTTGCTCATAACATGCCAAAGAAGAAAAAACTCCTTCACTTTTTGCACAGGTGTCATTGTTTGAGAGAAATGTCAAGAATACCGTTGCCTCAGGAGAATCAAAGACACCTCTGAAGTGACCTTGGGAAAATCAAGTTTTCTCCTAGCTGGGTTGGCCAAATGATTTTCTTGATGGGTAAAATGATAACTAGACACAAAGAGATTTCCAATGAGCTATCATGAGCTCAATTTGGGGTTGAGGAAGGCATTCAAAAGTTGACTGCAACAGTACTCTTCTTTCAGGCAGCCTCATTTGGCACTTTTTGACCAGTCTTGGGAGATTTGATTTTTGACAGGTCAAATCAACTCCAAATTGAAAAATTCCACTTGGTTTGGAAATTAGACTCAAATAAATTTCCAACGAGCCATCCTGCGCCCGATTCCGACACCGGAAGGCCTCCAAAAGCCTCCTGCAAAAGCGCGACCCGTTGGGAGGTGCGCGACCCGTTGAGAGCCCTCCTGTAGTGTAAAAAATCAACGTGTGTGACCCGTTGGGAGGGGCGCGACCCGTTGAGGATTTCTCCACAGAAACTTGCAAGTGAGCTGCCAAGTGACCACAGACTTGCTCAATCTTCCTCCAAATCATCAAATTTGTTTGAGGTAGGCCTTCTACACTTCAGTTGGTGGTTTGTCATGATTGATGGCTCTCGTGTGCAAAAGTTGAATTGGGCAAGTGGATGAAATTTTAAATGGCTCCTCAAACATGTTAGACACTGAAACATATGAGCAGAGTGATGACCATTCATCATCTTCAGAGGTTCAGGTACAGAGGAGGCCACATAGAGGTGGAAAAGGTGGCCATCACAGGAGAGAGGAGCCTACTTCTTTGGCAGGTCTACAAGCTTGTCCTTTGGCAGTTTCTTGCTTTCAGTACATGTCCTGTTATGAGTTCTTTGTCTTGCACTTGCATGAAGGACATGTCAACCTTGCCGGGGTGGATTTCACTTTGACACCCGAGGTGATTGCACAGGCTACAGGGATTCCAAATGTTGGGGAGATATGAGAAAGTCCTTGATGAGCTATGGAGGATTTGAGGAAACCGAATCTTGAAAAGAAGGAGGCCCGGTGACCTATTGCCTGCTGACCGGGAGTCATTGCTCATTCAGGAGAATGCCCACTTGGAGAGGCTGTTGGCTAAGGCCAACCAAGAGAAAAAGCTGCTAAGAAACATGAAAAATCACTATTGGGCGAGGATGCATGTTTGCAACGCAAAATGAAAATGTTCCAAAGGAGATTGACCGAGGCACTAAAACGGAGAAAAAGGCCAAATCCACTCCGTATCTTGGCTGAGGCATCTCTCAAGGATCATGGCACTCACTAGCATCATCTACAGCGCAAATCCCAAAAATTTTGGAGAATTTTGGGTAATTTTGGTATTTTTGGGAAATTTACAGGTTTTGGCTTCTCAACGGGTCTCACCCCCGGTGAGACCCTTTGTCATCGTAGCTCCGTTTTGCGAAAACTCAACATTTTTGGATTTGTCATGCAAAGTTACACATGCCTATGGATGGACTTGAGTTTTCATGGTGTTTTGGGCCTCCAAAAGGTCAAAATACAGCCAAATTTTGACTTTCTGCCCCTTTTTTGAGCTGCAGAAGTAGTCTTGGGAGAATTGACTTTTGACTAGGCAAATGACCTCCAAATCCAAAAATTCAGGTTGGGTTGGAAAGTAGACTCAGATACCTTTCCAACGAGCTATCCTGCACCTCATTTAGACACCGGGAAGGCCTCCAAACAGGGCTCCAAAGTGCGTGACCCGTTGAGGAAGATGTGCGCAACCCGTTGAGGGAACTTTGCCAATTTTGACCAGTTCAGCCCAGAAATTGCAGTTTAGCTCCAGTTTGACTTTCTGAGGTCGATGGTGGTCCTCTTGACTGTACTTGTGGCACTTTTTGGATACTTTTACTCTTCTTTAACTCTTCTAGAAGTTTCTTGAATGTAAATGGTAAATATTTAATGTATGGATAGGTTTCCTAGCTTATAGAGGAAAGTTGTTTTGACTGCCTATTATCTAGTGCTCAGTTTAGAAGTAGTTGAAACAACTCCTAGAAAGGGGAGCTCGACCCCTAGAGGTGGGGAAAGAGGTTAGATCATCTATATTATGCACTCTTTTGCTCATTTTCATGGTTGGACTCTTGAGGGAGGAGCTATCATTGTATATTTCACTTGTATCTCTGCAATTCTTGGCTAAGGAAGACGAGGGTTTTGCAGTCATCTTTGGGATTCTTGTGGACTCATGTGTTGATGGTGTGTTTCTCAATGTTCTTGTAAGCTTTGTTATGTGATTCATTTCCTTTCTTTACTGCTGCACATTAAACAAATGAAGTGTTAAAGTCAGAATTCATGCTTGCCATGCTCTACTTTTAAATTTGTTTAATTTATATGTTTTCTGCTGTCTAAAGAGAATTCAAATCCATTGTTTGCTCTCTTTAGCCTTCTTTTCTCTCTTCCTAATCATCCATTTCAGCTAAAGACATCAATACAGGTTCCTACCTTGCCCCAAAGTCCCCCCTGCAAAAACTGTGTCCAATCCCCGCACCCTAAATTGCAGCTCCTCAATTTGCCACCAAAAACCCCAAAAACCCCCAAATCAACCTTCAAATCAGTTTACTAGCCTAATATCAGTGTTACCTTGATTGGTCATCTCTTCCTATTGAAAATTTACCGAGATTGACCGGAGAGAGCCTTCTCCTGCCCCGTAGGGCTAGCTACGAGGCTGAATGATTTGATGTAGCTTTGAGATTTGCCTTTTCAGCCTGAGGTGAAATTTCAAGTGCTAACATGAATAACCCTGAAAAATACCTTCATATGCTCTGGAATCAAATTTTACGCTGCCAAAAATTCTAAAGTGTTTGACTATTACAAGTCTGCCACACCACAACTCATAGGGAGTTTTATCACTGTTTGGTCTGAGATGAGATTTGTTGAGAATAAGTACTTCTGTATCAATTGCCTCTTCCCAAAACCTCTGTTGAACATTCTTTTCTGTCATCATCGCTCTGCTAACTAGTGCACTGACCTGTTTGCTCTTTTTGCTACACCATTTTGCTGGGGGATCTATGCTATTGTAAACTGTCTCTTGATGCCAGTCTTCTTACAAAATTCATCAAATTCCTTTGATGCAAACTCATATCCATTATCTGACCTTATGCTTTTGATTTTGTAGTCAGTTTCATTTTCAGCCATGGCTTTGAACTCTTTGAACTTCTCAAAAACTTCAGATTTCTCTTTGAGAATGAAAACCCACATCATCCTGTTGAAATCATCAATTATTAGCATAATATATAGCTTACTTGTGGTTGACTACATTTTGTATGGTCCACACAGATCCTTGCGCACTAGCTGCAATGGCTTTGTTGATGAGTTTTCTTTTGCCTTGAAAGAAGCTCAAGCTTGCTTTCCTAGTTGACAAGATTTGCAAATAATGTTCTTTGGCTTTAAGAGCCTAGAAAAATCCTTAACATCATTTTTCTTGCTCATCTTGACAATCTGGTCAAAGTTCAGATGTCCAAGCCTTTAGTGCCATAACCAACTCTCATTAATCGTGGTCAAACAACACTTTTTGGTCTTCTACTTCAACACATAGACATTGTTGTCTGTTCTTACAACCTCAACAACTATTTCATTTGTGCCTATGGACTTGATTTGACAATTTTTGGCTTTAAAAACCACATCATATCCTTGATCACACATCTGAGACACACTCAACAGATTATGTTTCATCCCATCAACATACAAAACGTTCTTAGCTTTACCTTTTCCATTTGAGAGACTAACCACTCCTTTTGCAATTATTTTGCCTGGAGCATTGTTACCAAAGGTCACATTACCTTTGTCAACAAGCTTCCAAGTGAGAAACTTGCTTCTATCTCCTGTCATGTGCCTGGAACAACCATTGTCCACATACCAATGGCTCCCACCATTGTGAGCATACAAGGCAATGTCACATTGCTCTGATTTCTCTTTCTCTTTCCAAACTTTGGGATTCTATTCAATTTGCTCAATAACTAGCTCTATCTTCTTTTCTTTAAGCCTGCAATTAACTGCTATATGCCCAAAATTTTGGCATTTAAAACATTGCACTTGATAATTCAAGGGAGCAAAGGAATTATTATACATGGGTTTGCTTCTTCTCTGTTGAATTCTTCTCTTGGATTTGAGCTGTCTGTAAGAGAGATTAACCTTGTAGTTTGTTGCTCTGTGGCCATAATTGGTGCATGTGAAACAATACCCTAGGAAGATATCGTTGTACCTGGATGGATGCCTTCTGCGCTAAGCCGAATTTTTGGCAGTTCGTTTTGCATGGACAACGTACTCCCTTTATTGCTGTTGATTTCTGTTTTGTTGAATAAGTCTCTCTTGCTATTGTGCAACCCTTTCTTCTTCCAGAACAAAGGTAATTTCGTTTTTACCCTTTAATTCAGTTGCTGTGCTAGATTCAACATCAATCGAAGACCAATTTAGTCTTTGGAGATGTGTTGATCCTCCAGAATTTCATTTAAATTTTCTGTCCCTTTGCTGAATTTATGATTGAAGCTGAGCTGCATTTTAGCCTTTTCAAGCTCCTTCTTCAATAACACAATTTATCCTTCCAACTTCTCACATATTTGAGCCTTTTCATTCAACTGTTGGTTCAAGGAATCTTGTATTTTCTTACCTTCTTCTAACTGCAGAAGTAATGGCTCTATTGCCTCAACCTTTTCTTTTATCAAGGATTCTTTCTGGGTTTTGTTTTTCTTTCTCAACCTCTCTATTTCTTCAAGAGCACTTACCAACTCTCCCTCAAGGTCAACTTCTCCCTCTTCATTATCAGAGTTAATAACCTTGACTTGTAGATTTTCAATGGTCATCAACATGAATTTTTTAGGGCTCTCATCATCTCTGTCCTCCATTAGAGGATTGGTTGGGATCACTTTCAGAGGAGCTCTCATATTGAGCATAGAAACCTCTCTTCTTGGCCTTCTTTATGCCCTTTTGAACCTTCTTAATTTTTTCTTTAGGATCATAGTCCTTTTTCTTCTTTTCAAGACACTTTGATGCATAATAACCATCTTGACCACAATTAAAACATTTAAAGGACAACTTACCTTTATACTTGCCTGTTCTTCGCTTGAGATTCCTCCCAAAGTTGGCTTCTTCTTCATCTGATTCACAACATGAGTCATTATGCTCATCCTTGCACTTCTTTACTGCTTTGAAGGTTGATTCTTTGGCTATAGACTTTCCTTTAGAACTCCTCATCTCATAGGCAATGAATATTCCAAGGAGTTGATCTAGAGTGAGAGTGCTTAGATTTTTCACTTCTTCGATGGCTCGCACCTTGGGATTAAACCTCTCAAGAAGAGATCTCAACACTTTTTGAACTACCACATCTTCATCTAGCTTCTTGTCAAGCCCTCTTATGGTGTTCACAACTTCATCAACTCTTTGAAAATAATTTGCAATATTTTCATCATCATGCATGCTTAATGATTAAAATTGGATCCTAAAACCTTGGAGTTTAGCTTTATTTACCTTGTTGTCTCCTTCATAGCAGCTACTCATCTTGTCCCATATTGCTTTGGCAGATTTGGAATCCATCACCTTGAAAAGCTCTGATTCAGGTAGGCCAACAAGTAGGGCATGCATTGCTTTAACATTGCATATGAACTCTAAATTCTGATCTTTGGTAACCAACACTGGAGGTCTTTGATATTCTTCTTCCACAATATCCCACACATAAGCTCCAAGTGATTGAATGTAGGTATTCATCCTTACTTTCCAAAACACATAGTTTGTTTCATTGAACATAGGTGCCTTATTGATAAAACCTCATTCTGTTGAAAATAGCAACAAGAAATGAAAAAAATAGAAGTGCTAAAAAAAGCACTGCTATAAATAGCATTTCAGGTACCAGTGTTGGACATAGCAACAAGGAATGAAAAATGGAAGTGCTAAAAATAGTTTTGCTATAAATAGAATTTCGGGTTGGATTCCTATTTTAGTTAGTCCCTGAACTAAAATAGAGAAGAAAAACTTGAATTTGATCTTAGTAGCTGTTTGTAAAATAATTAATTAATTCACCATGAGTTAATTAGTTGTAGAAAATCAAACATGAAGTCTATGTGGGGACATGCAACAGTTTCTCCATTAATTGAGGAATTTATCCATCAGTTAAAGAGATAAGGATGAGTTGTAATATTGAGTTGTAATTAGTTGATTTAGTTAACTGAGTCAAGTCTAGTTAGATTAATTCAAACAGTTTATTGAATTAATTGTAAGTTCAGTTAGTTAATGCTTGTATGCATGTAATTTTTGCTCTCCAGATAACTGAATATTCTCTCATAAATAACTCATGCATGTCAGTTCAGACAGAGACCCAGTTGAGATCAGAGGAAGGGACAATGTACTATCAGTTGGAGGATTTTTCCTATATAGGAAACTCATCCATGCATAAGGAATTATCTCCTTCAAGTTTGTGTAGTTATTTCTGAGCCAGGTGAGCAGTGTGAGGTGGAAATTCACACAAGTGGAAGCACTGGACCCCAAGAAAAAATGCGCAAGGAAATAGGAGGCTTGGAGGGTAGAGGAGAAGGTTTGGAGAAGCCTTTGACTGCCTATGAGTGGTATTCTTTGATTGCAGAGAGAGAAGGATAGCTTGAGAGCTGATTCTTTTTGTAACTTGAACAAGATTTCGACTTGTATGATAATACAGAGATTGGGGTTTTAGGCTGAGGCTTTCCCCGGGTTATTTCTTCTGTGTTATGTGCGATTGATTTCTCATTCTCAGTTCTATGTGTTCTCATTGATCGTTCTCAAATTGATTAAGCTTTCGCAAATTTTGTTGTAGAAGTAGATCTTGTATTTTGCTTTAATCTATTGCATAATCTGTTGATCTACAGTGGGAATTTCTACATGGTATCAGAGCAAAGGTGATCAAGGCGAAGAACAATATACTAGAAGTTCGAAGTTCAAAGTTTGTGGTTTCTGAATATAGAAATAGAGTTCTTACCACATCTCAATTTCACCAATCGTGTTCAACGGTTTAAGACTCGAGTATGCCCTTGATGGTAGCTTGAATTATATATCTTGGAAGGATCGCATGGAAGCAGTATTAGAGGATAACGGTCTAAATGACTTCATTGATCAAGAAGTCCCCAAGCCGACTGATGCTACTCAATTGGCAGAATGGAAGAAATGTGTGGCTAGAGCAAGGAGAATCCTTTTGGAGGGAGTTCGAGACCACATAGTCTTGAGTATCCATGGGAAGGAGACACCATTTTTGATGTGGAAAACATTGAAAGATCTATATCAGAACAACAATGATAAGAGGAAGCTGGCGTTGAAAGACAAGCTTCAGAAAATCAAGTGTGAAAAGGGCGACACGATCTCTACATATCTGAAAAAGCTCACCACCTGCAGGAATGAGCTTGGAAGTGCAGGGATCAAGACCACTAATGATGACATGGTGAGTCTTGCACTCCTCGGTCTTCCTAAGAGCTGGAATAGCTACCAAGACTCGGTTAATGGAAGAGAAAAACTGCCAGATTGGGAACAACTTTGGTCGGATCTGATGCAGGAGGAGATAAGAAGAAGAACCAGAGATGGATCTTCATCATCCAAGGAGGATGAAGAAAATTGTGCCTTAGCGAGTAAGGAAAAGAAAGGGAAGGAGGAGAAGGATTATGATCCCAAATCGAGTTCTTCCTATGGTGGGAAGAAGGTTGACAAATCGAAAGTGCGATGCTTTCGTTGTCATGAAGTGGGCCATTTTGCTACAAATTGTCCACTGAGGAAATCCAAGAAGGGATCCATGGAAGGATCAGAAGGTGAGGCACTGGCCTCACAGTTCGAGTTAGATTTTACACTTTTTGCATGCATGGTTTCATCCATGGTGGGAAGTGTTTGGTTTCTTGACAGTGGAGCTTCTTTCCACATGACCGGCGATAAGAGTTTGTTCAGTACCTTGGAGGAGAAAGATCTCCAGACACTCATAGCGATGGGTAATGATGAAAAGTATAGTGTCTCAGGAGTAGGCACAGTGGTTTTTTAGAGGGAGCACGAAGCTTGTATTACCTTGACAGATGTGAAGTATGTTCTAGGACTGAACAAAAACTTGGTATCAATCGCGATGCTGGAAGACAAAGGTTATGATGTAGTCTTCAGTAAGGGAAAGGCTTTCCTTAGACATGTCACCAAGAGATAGGTGAAGTAGATCGGTTCACGAGTCAACAACTTGTATGCTCTTGAGGTTCAAGATTCATGCAAAGCCTTGAGGAGCAAGTCAACTGATGGATACTTGGTGGTTGAGAGGGAAAGTACATTACCTCTCAACATGCAGCGACAAGAGAAGTCTCAGACGATTGTGGAGGAGCCACGATTGGTGAAGCAACTTCAGGAGGTTGTGGAGCAGCCACAACTGGGGAGGCCGAGAGGAGACCGAGTGGAGGCATCTACTCATGCAGAGACCTCCAGTAGGGGGAAATTTCAAGCCAAGTGGGCAGAGGGATCACATGCATCCATACCTCTAGGTCGGAGGTGGGGCGATGTGGAGTGACAGTCCTAAGAAGGCTGAAATAGGAGCAGGGTCATTGAGGTACCAAACCTCTTTGATTAGACCTTGCTACAGGAGCCCCGATGAGGAGTAGAAGGACTAGTTGAGTGGGTAGAGGCAGATGCGGATGGAGCGGCAGAGAGAGCTACAATGCAGGAATCCCAAGACAATGCAGAGCTAGCAGGCTACAACAATGCGAGAGGCACAGGAGTGTTGCACCAGTGCAGGATTGCACAGAGAGGTGTGTAATGGTGTGAGATGCATGGAGTGTTGCAGCAACTTAGATGTCACAGAGGGAGCACTTGTTAGTGGCAGAGGAAGATTCAACATCAGAGGATGTTTCTAGCCCAACAGAGAGGTCAGTTGGGAGAATTTTTGTTTCTAGAGTTGCTGGAGCAAAAACGCTTGGGAGAAGTGTTACATGCAAAACATTCCAAAGGTTTAGGATCGGGTTCGAGTTGAATGTCTTTCTTGTTGAGAGGGAGTGTTGAAAATAGCAACAAGAAATGCTAAAAATAAAAGTGCTAAAAATAACACTACTTTAAATAGCAATTTAGGTATCAGTGTTGGACATAGCAACAAGGAATGAAAAATGGAAGTGCTAAAAATAGCTTTGCTATAAATAGCATTTCGGGTTGGATTCCTATTTTAGTTATTCCTTGAACTAAAATAGAGAAGTAAATTCGAATTTGATCTTCGCAGCTGTTTATAAAATAATTATTAATTCAAGATGAGTTAATTAGTTCTAGAAAATCAAACATGAAGTCTATGTGGGGAGGGAGAGAACAAATTACAAGGAGCATCAAATTACAAGGCATAAAAAAGAGAGGATAGATCTAATACTAAAAAAAAATGAAGTTTTGGATCTAGTGTTCAGATGAACCAAGTGAAGCAAGAAAGAAAAGTTTAGAGAAACAAATATTTTGGCCATGAACCTAATAGTGGATGGAATGCATGCATTCAAGAAGGAGTCAAAATATCTTTAGTAATCAACAAGGAGAGTGAAGAAGAGAAAATATCGAATGATTGTTTTGCTCATCACGAGAAGAAATGAACCTTCAAGAGGTTCAAAGGGCCAATGCTACAATTGTCACAAGATGGGTCGCTATAAAATGGATTGTCCCGAGAATCTAGGGAATAAAAGAAGGAACAATGATCAAGCAAACTTTGTTTAAGAAGTTCCACCAAAGAAGAACAAAATGGAAGGATCTGAAGTCAAAGATCTATTTGTTAGGGACTCTATCCCTTACGTATGGACTAAGAAGGAGCCCTCACCACTTTCGAAAGATAATTATCTTACTCATTGTATTATATTTTATATTTGGTTTCCCTTACTTATATAAGTTTGTTTATATTAAATACTAATCACATTTCTATTCATATTTTCCTTGTTTAGGAAAGGCTTACTGAATACTCAAGGATTATGAAAGAAGGCCTCACAAGACAAAGAATTGGGATTATAATGTTTGTTAAGAAAAAAAGGTATGCCTTAGATCATAAGCTTTGTTATCCTCATGATAAAGGTATATTCATTCTTTTTGGTAATCTATTCTACACTACTAACATTGTTGTGTCTAGCACTCTTGAATAATAAAGATTCTTGATTTAGTAATTCATCATTAGATAATCTACCCTCCTCAGATCTTTGATTATTCTTGTGGAACCCTAAATAGGTTCTCTATAAAACCCTAACTTAAGGGTATGTTGATGATAATGTGTGAAACCCTAGCCTACTTAGGGTTATTGATGAAGTCTAAAGAAAATGTTTTATGATTTGATGATGTCATGTTTGGGGTTTTGGTATGGTTATCAAAACCCTAACTTGTTAGGGTTGAAAGTTGATATCTGAAATCCCAAACCTTTGAAGTTTTGGTAATTTAGGATTTCTATGTTATATATTGAAACCACAGATATTTAGGGTTTATGAGCAAGACCCATATGACCTAGGAATGAATCCCTAGGTATATGTTTGTTCGTATGATCAAGGTTGTTATATGTATGACTTTAATGTGTTTGTGTTATTAGGTTTGTCTGACATATGTTGTTATGATATGCTTATTCATGATGATGAAATCCTGGATATTCATATGTGGTAACCTAATTGTTGATAGTCATAAGTCCTTGGGTTTGGAAATAATCCCTAGTCGAAGTTTGATATTATAGGATGATATTGTTTGTGAATTCTGGGGTTTTGTAGCTAAACCTTAGGAGAAGTTAAATTCTCTAGTATATGATTTGAAAAATCTAAGATTTATAAAAGGTTGATAAAAACCTGAATTTGTATTGTGATCAGTTTGATTTTTGAGATTTAGTAAATGAAAAATCTAGGGTTTACATCAAACCCTAGTATAAGCTAGTCATGTTGTTGATTGAGCTATGATTGGTTTTGATTGTTGAATCTCATGTATGAAATCTAGGGTTTGTATGAAATCCTAGTAGGAAGTCTAACTTATGAATTCTGGAAGTCGTTAGATGCATTGTTATACTGGTATCTAGGATTTTCTATATGTTATAAAATATTTTTCCATATCTCTGAAATAAATATCGAAGCCCTAGATATAATGAGATTGATATGTTGAGTGTTGATGTGATTTAGGGTTTGTAACAAAACCTGAGCAAGAAGTTGAAGTATAGAAGTAAAGTATCTTGCTGATTATGTTTATAAAGTCTAATGCTTCGATTATTCTATGATTTTAATGAGGCTAACTTCATGATTCTATAGATTTGGTTGTACTTAATATCTAAGTTGTGCATGTACATAATCTTCAAGATGGTGAAGATGTTCATAAGTAAAATTAATATGATAAGCATGATTAAGAAAGTTATATGGATGATGATGGTCATTATAACTTTGATGAGAAGGATGTAAGCCATGAAAGATTCTCTGATGTTGTAGAAAAGAAATTGTTATCCCTAGGTTAAGAGGGAGCTTGGGTATATTCCTTGTATAATAATGATTAAATCCTCCATGGTTAAGAGGGAGTGATGGATATGGTTCTTACTTCATGTGTCATGCACTAGAATAGGACTAACAACCGTAAGTATTAGTGAAGGCCATGAGTGAGAGAAGAACACATCACGCTTGCCCTCATGGAAACAAGTCCCTAGTTAAGAGGGAGGGTATATTATAGTCATGATAGACACCTTGAAAGAACAAAATTGGAGAATGCATTTTAAGAAGCTGCCGAGATATGAAAAGAAAGATCTGTTTGTAGAATATGTTGCTGCATAAGTAGGAAAGGAAGATGTATGATTAAGGAATCTTTTATCAAGATTCGTTTGGAATTCCTACTGTGATAAATTGAGAAGCAACATCAATTGTTTGGAAGACCCCGAAGGTTTGTGTTTACTTATGTACATTTGAAATATTGTCACTAATTGCGGTTGTGTTTGTACATGTAAATATCTCAGAAGTTTTAATAATATGTTTTACATGCTTGTTATCGATCATTTTGATTGGGAGAGATTTGTTGTTACCAATCTATTTGATCAGGATGGATTTGCTATTGATTGTAAAAGTTGGATTTGTTGAGGCTTTGTGAGTGACAAATTGCCTAGGAGGACATCATGCTGACACTATGTATTGATGTCTAGATCTCGAAGTGGAAGTGGTCATAGAGATCTGACCTCAGATACACACCTAGATCCCTGGTTTGGTGGTTAGCAAGTAAGTCTGATGGTAACTAGAAAGGATGAAAGCTTTTCTCCATCTTAGTCCCACTCAGATAAATTTCCCTAGTTAAGAATATAGTTTATAGCATTGCAGTGCCTAAATTGTTAAGAGACCTTGGATAGATTGCCCTAGTCAGGAATTTACTCCATGGAATTGCGGTGGGTAAACTCTTCATAGTTCACATAGTTGGAGATATTCCCTATACTTGTATATGATGAATACCTCCCTAGTTAAGAGTGAGCGTTGAAAAATGTAACTAGGTTCGTTCTTCATAATTGCATTTTAGTCATAATAAAATTTACTTGTGAAAAAGAATGAAAATAAATTTTATTATTATTATTATTATGACTTATTAAAGCATGGGTTTCATGCTTGGGTCATTATGTTTTAGGTCAAAGTCCCCATTGAGGACTTCTAGGATTTATTCTAATTCAATACAGCCATTGTACATTTAAAGAGACCCTTCTTGGGCTTTTGAATCATGTAAAAATAATTATTTTTGAGTCAGAAATGAATTATGTCACCTCCACACCAAGCCTGCCTCAAGAAGATCAAGTCGGCCTCAAGAAAGGTAATTCGACCTTACCGGAAGCCTATATATTGAAGCAGTTTGATTCATTTGGAGGAAAATCACTCACACAATTTCTATCTCCTAGAAACTGTGAAAAAGTGTGAAGTTGCAGTGGAAGAAGGAGAATTGAAGGCTCAAAGATTTTGGGTTATCTCTCTCTCTCTCTCTCTCAAATGTGTGATTTATGGGATACGACATCAAGGTCAAAGTTCTGTTATGACATCAAGAAGTTTTGTTACGACATCAAGGTCGAAGTATGACATCAAGGTCAAAGTGTTGCTCCAAGGTAGAAGTGTTGATTCAAGGTCTAAGAGTTAAGTTCTTCAAGGTCGAAGCTATTGCATTAAGATCAAAGTTGCTAACTACTGCATCAAAGTGTTGCTGCTGCTACTGTTGCATCTAGGTCGAACACAATACTGGAAAGTGATCATCTGCTGAAAAAGGAAAGGGATGACTTGGTGTGGAGGAAGTTTGTGTCTATGTCAAGAGTCTTGGATTATCTAAGGAACACTATTGAAGGAAGAGCTGTTGACTGCTTTTTCCCCAGGATTGGGGTTTTGCACTGGTTGTCCACCTACATCTGTTGTCCTTGATATTCATGCTATTGTTTTGGTAATTTCTTGATGAAATAAGATAAAATAAAAGCATAAGAAAGTTAATAAGAACACAAGAATCTCACAAGTAATTATAAAGTATAATAAAATCTTTCTGCCTTTCCAATTTTCTAACAAGGGTCGAGCCGACAGGCGTGCCTGACCGACCCAACCCCAGGATATATGCAAAAAATGTGACCAAAGGAAGAATATTGGAGGGGCGAGGCACATGGCACCCTTCCCACACCCCAGCCCATGGTTTTTTTACTTGTGTAGACCATAGGCAGAGGCTATGGTAGGAGTGACGAAGAAGGGGTGATAGTTAAGCGATGGTCCATGGTTTTGTTGAGAAGTTGCAACCACCGACAGATAGGCAAAGGTTGTGGGTGCATGGCACCCTACCTGCACTCGATAACCCTAAGCCATATGGACCCATATGACTGGGGGCACGGGGTTTAGTAGGGGCTTAAGGCCCACGTAATAAAAAAGTTATTTAATGGCTTGAAAAAATACACCAAAGGCGACGGAATTTTTGGGTCGAACCCGAGACCTACGAGATACCAACTCTACACCTTACCAATATGCCAAAGAACTTGTATGTTGCCAATTTTTTGTAGAGTAGGCAGTTTTGTAGAGCGTTTTACAGGCATATTGAAGAAAGAGGCCTATCTTGGCCATTTTTCATGCTTTTTGAGCCCAAGAAGAGCCTACACAGGGTTTTTGGGTATTTTGGACGCAATTGCAGTGTTATTTTTGCAAGTTGAGCTTTGTACGTTGATGCATTTAAACATTTGAGCATATAGTATAAAGGGCAACCATTGGAAGCTGGAACCGAAGACGTATCCCAGGAGGGGTTAACTCCCTCATCAATTTGTTGTCTTTTGATGCTACTTATTGTCCATTTAAAATGTTTAAAATATGCAAAATTTACTTTAGCTTGTGTGCTTTTGCAATCACAATCCATTGCCTAAAAGATATGAACTAGCTTGCAAAACATTTCATGAAACCTTCATTTTTAATTTCAGATCAGATGGAAACATAGAGGGTGAGCAATAGGAGGATGAAGTTGTTGATTAGGTTTTCTTTCCATGGAAAGGGCATGGATGAAGGATTGAATTATGTTATTAAAATTAAAAAAAGTTACTTCATGTCGAAAATTGTTGGCAAATCAAAATTAAATCTAAGAATCAATACCTCCTCAAAATTTATGATTTGAAGTTGGATATGGAGCTTTGTAAATACCTCAATATATTATTGGATGTTTTGGCTCCAAAATGTGATTGCCACCATGTTTGTGCTGCACCTTCTAATTGATTTCTTGTAAGAAGTAAACATTTCTCTTCATTAATCTATAGACTAGTCTTCAAATATGCAGTCAAGCTGTAGACCCATGAGTTTAGTAGTTCTCCTTGCATTATTCCTCCATATTTGTGTAATGAGATGAGGGTATTTTGTTGAAAATAAGAAGCAAGAACCATGTAAGAGTGTCTTAGGGCATCGATGAGAATGTTGACAAGATATTGGTAGGAGATTTGTCTTCATCGAAGGAAGTATCACTACATGTACTCATTTTTTTAAAAGAAGGTTTTGGAAAGACCACACATTTTTAGAAGAGTGGGTCTGAGAGGGAGGAATACCTCTAAGAATTGACATTGCTTGAAAGACAAGTGTTGGGTGGGTTTTAGAACCCGGAGACGTTGATACTAAAATAAAAAAGCTTTGAAAACCAATCTATTGTTGGAATATTGAGTTTGAGGTAGGAGGGTAACCTCCATTACTTGGGTTGTGGCTAAATAAATGAATTAAAGATGTGGAGAGAAGATATAGGAACATACACTTCTAGGTTTTTGTGCGTAAGAAAGAATTTGGTGGGAGAGCATTCTATAGAAAGGAACTAGATTTGAACAGGAAGTGCATGTGGGTTGGAAGGGTGGCCTCAAAATCTTTCATTGAAAGAAGTATAAGCTTGGATCATAGCCTTTGATACCAGTTGATGTTGATGCGAGTTGAGACATCTTAAACTAGAAAACCTTGCTTGAAGAAAGAAGTGCATAACCTAAAGCAAATATAATCTAAATATGTGAGAGTAAGAATAATATGAATAAAATGCTGAAAGAAAAAAATAACTTCATCTTTTTTATATTGCCCAATAACCTTGTATGGTTTTAAAATTGGTTCACACAATGATTCACATAGTATAATGGGTAAGAGAAATAATAAATAAATCTAATGCATGCAACATGAATGTTGAGAAGGTATAACTAACTAACTAAATGCTAACTAAATTTGTTAGGAAACAAGGGGGGACTCTTGAAAGTTGGGCATTGTTGTACTGCATCCTCCTTGAAGAGCGCAAATTGATGTTCCATATATTTTATACTATGAACTTACATTTTATAATAATTATTTTCATTCACCTTGTATTATTATACCTGCCCCAGGCATGGTATGTAGCGATCGATATCGCTCCAATTAGCATTAGTTTTCAACAAAACAATAAGGTTAATACACAGTTTTTTTATTCATATTTTATTAAATAACTTTTAAATATATTTCTGCCAATCAAATATGAACAGCTCCGCTTATACATTTCAGAGTCTTATTGCGAGTATTTTTTCATTTTCTGACATAAACTTAGCATATAGATCAAGATATAGATAAAATTGGACGGGTGAGGCTGATTAATGCTAGATTTAAAGTTAGCATTAAAGCATAGAATTTTCTAAACATTTTATGTGAACTACTTTGGGTGTATAGTTGGTATGCTTTGCAACATTACGGAGTATTTCTGCCATCCTCCCCTGTAGCATATCGCTGCCATCTGCCACTTGCATCCATCTATGACTGTCAGCATGTGGCATCTGTCTATGACCATCGGCATGTGGCTGTTGGGAGGTTGGCCGATCTCACCAAGTGGCTGTTGGCATGTTGGCCGGTCAACAAATGGTGACAAGGCTATGATTGTTGGGCGAGGAGAAGCAGTTTCTCACACAAAAGCATTTTCCTTACCGAAGAGAGATCATCTGAGATCTCATCCATGCATTTTCCTTATCGAAGAGAGTTCATTCGAGATCTCATGCATTTTCCTTACGAAGAGAGCTCATCCAAGATCTCATCCATGGTATTGATGAAGATGAGGGAGATTCCATAAGCTTAACTTGGTGTCACAATAAAGAATGTTCCGGTATATTTGGTGTCATAATGGTGTCACAATAAAGAATGTTCCTGCAGATTTCAATGTCCGAGAGGCAGACTACCAAGGATGCTTGCATATTTGATGTCACAATAAAGAATATTCCCGTAGATTTCAAAGTTCGAGAGGCAGGATACCAAGGATGCTGGCATCATTGCTAGGTTGAATGTGATCTAATTAAAAAAACCTCGTGCTAGTTGGTTCAGGCTGCATTCTGCATACTAGAAGTGCTAGTTGAGTTGGCTCAGGCTGCATTCTGCATACTGGAAGTGCTAGTTGAGTTGGCTCAGGCTGCATTCTGCATACTGGAAGTGCTAGTTGAGTTGGGTTGGGCTTCTTTTTGCAAACTGGAAGTGGGACAAACATATTGTTGGGCTGCATTCTGCAAATTGGAAGTGGACAAACAAATTGTTGGGCTGTATTTTGAAGGTTGGAAGTAGGATAGATTGTGAAAGCTAAAAGTGGAAAGTTACTCAAGGTGTAGGTATAATTGATTGGCCAAAAAGATTTAAGTCAGTCCCATCGCTGCCCCTTACTTCTGGGTTAATGGAAACTACAGAAACTGCTTGTGGAAATGCTATAATTGATTGACTAAAAAGATTTAAGTCAGTCCCATCGCTGCCCCTTACTTCTGGAGTTAACCTAAACTACGGAAACTGCTTGTGGAAACGCTATAATTGATTGACCAAAAAGATTTAAGTCAGTCCCATCGCTGTCCCTTACTTCTAGGTTAATGGAAACTGCCTGTGTAAAGTTTCCATGGAAATCACTTCCAACTACAGGATATTGCAGTTGTATCTTATAAATTAGCTACTCAAGGTGCCGGTATAATTGATTGACCAAAAGGATTTAAGTCAGTCCCATTGTTGCTCCTTACTTTTGGGTTAACGGAAACTACGGAAATTGCTTGTGAAAACGCTATAATTGATTGACCAAAAGGATTTAAGTCAGTCCCATCGCTGCCCCTTACTTCTGGGTTAATGTAAATTGTCTGTGTAATGTTTCCAGGGAAATTACTTCTAGCTACAGCATAGCTACAAGATATTGCAGTTGTATCCTATAGATAGCATATAGATTAGATTATTAAACAAGTGCACATATAGATAACATAGATTAGATTATTAAACAAGTGCACATATTAGATCATTAAACAAGCGCATATCAATTATCTGTTATCCTGCCCGTATCCTAATCTATAGATTAGATTATTAAACAAGTGCACATATTAGATCATTGAACAAGCGCATATCAATTATCTGTTATCGTGCCTCTATCCTATAGATAGCATAGATTAGATTATTAAACAAGTGCACATATTAGATCATTAAACAAGTGCATATCAATTATTTGTTATCCTGCCTGAAATCAATAACTGGGTACTTGCTCAACGACTTTTGCTTCACAATATCTTGGTATTTCACCATCCACCACTCATGGTATTCAAGAATGATGAACACAAGTTCTCCTCTGGACATGTTGTGAAGTTATATAGAGAGGCAATAAACCTTCATTGAACTCATGGTAGACGTTCCTTGTGTAGCCTCAAGTTGAGAACACCACTGCAGGCACCGTGTGCTATACTTGGCACATATTTTGTGGCTCACACTCATGCACTTGGCATAGATTTTGTGGCTCACTCTCATGATCTATCCAGCTCAATATTTTGAGAGTGACTTCATCAATCGTGTTCATAACACTGCTCTCCCATTTGCATGTATATGGCTTGATTTTATCCTTATACACAAATTAGTTTCATCATCATACTTAACTGCCTGCGTACTCATTTATTGCAGTGATTACGTGGTTGTTTACCATCGAATTAATTCAATTGTATGCTATGGTGTCGATTCATTTGGAAAATATGTTAATTAAGTAATTAAGAACTCCAAATAGTTATATCGTTATCACAGAGTATATATTTCCGTCTGCTTTTTGTTTAATTCATACATGAATTGGTACTGTGATTTAAGAGGATATTTTCGAATTTCCCTAGACTAACATTCAGTGCAAACTTCTCATTCTTCTTTGGATATGGACATCACTTCTTTAATGTTATTAAAATTCGATGTGATAAATAGTTTTTGCATCTAATGTCTACAGATTTCTTAGGTTCCCGATGAATAGCTGTGACTACCCTGGAGAAAGCCAAGATAGCCTGACTAACATTCAGTGCAAACTTCTCATTCTTCTTTGGATATGGACATCACTTCTTTAATGTTATTAAAATTCCATGTGATAAATAGTTTTTGCATCTAATGTCTACAGATTTCTTAGGTTCCCGATGAATAGCTGTGACTACCCTGGAGAAAGCCAAGATAGCCTTCTGAGTAGGTGAAGCTAAGATAGTCTTTTGAGTAGGTCTTTAAATGGTTCTATGATTTATCTCAATTAATATCTAAGCTATTCTTAGAGGTAGCGAAGCTGGGCCTTGAGTATGAATTAAAAATGTAAATTCTCTTATCCATCTCAGTTTATGAATAGGATAGGGTCAAACTGAAAATCACTTAAGATGAGTGCAGTCACAAACTACATTCAACTACATTCCCAGTAGAGCTAAGAAACTAAGCATATCCCAGCATAATGAGCGACAAATTACCAGATGCCATCCTTTCTCAACTACATTCTATCTCAAAGTGGCCAGGTATTCCATATGCTATGCAGACTTGTTATTAAAGATATCAAACATATAGTTGGTAAGGATAAGGTGATTATATCCATTGAGTCTATATCAATTGATTAGGTAGGAGAAATATTCTCTCCACTTAGATTTATGCCATGTAAATGATACATTCAAATAATTGATAATTTGTCAATGATACATTCAAATAATTGATAATTTTGACAAATTAATATGATATCACTCTCTGACACACAAAACTTATATTGAAATTCATCCAATATAATTAATATATTTATGTCTTTTATATTTAAATATTCTTAATACTGGATTAATTTATGTCTTTTATATTTAAATATTCTTAATACTGGATGGGTTTCGGGTATATATATATTTAGAAGAATTTTCAATTTCATATTTCTATTAAATCACTTATTGATAAAATATTTTATTTATTTATTTATTTTCTATTAAATCAAATTTGATTATATCCATTGAGTCTATATCAATTGACTTTCCACTTAGATTTATGCCATGTAAATGATACATTAAAATAATTGACACTTTTGACAAATTAATATGATATCTCTCTCTGATACACAAAACTTATATTGAAATACATCCAATATAATTAATATATTTATGTCTTTTATATTTAAATATTCTTAATACTTGATGGGTTTTGAGCAAATATATATATTTTTATAAGAATTTTCAATTTCATATTTCTATTAAACTACATTTGATAAAATATTTTATTTATTTTCTATTAAATCAAATTTGAAAAAATATTTTATTTATTTTAGTATAAAAATGTGTTTGTTTATTTTTTTATTTTTATTTTTGGTATATTTTTGATTAGTTTTATTTAAAATTTTAGAAATTTAAAAAGAGAGATAGAATTATAAATTTCATACAATATTGATCTAGATTTATCCTAATTCCAGATCTACCAAGGGTTGAGATATCCAATCTCTTTTAAAGTTAAAAGAGGTTTGCATCTCAATAGATTTGATTCTTTTTGGCGCTTGGTAGATCCATATTTAAGATGAATCTAGTCTAGTTTAATTATTAATTATAATTAATTATAAATAGATTATTTTTCTGTTTGTCAAGTGGTCTGAGTTCTCTAGAGATTACATAGGCTTGACTTGTCGCTTGAGAAACCGCAACCTAGGGGCATCCAAGCCGTCAAAATTACTCGGAGATCGCACCCGAAGTGGGCCACACCAACCCTTAACATGGCTGGAATTTTGCACTTGAAGTTTCAAACCGCTAACCTTCACATCACATAGTAACTTAATAATATACCCATCACTCTCTGTTTTATGCCCTTTGGACAACTATAAATATAATTATTGATTTTATGTTTTTAACTCTATTTTTATCTTAATATAATTTTATTGTTTAAAAATATTAAACATTACAACATCTCTACTATACTTAATTTACATATTAAAAAATATAAAATTGTATTCATAATTAAAAAAATTAAATAAAATAAAAACAAATTTAACCTTTTTTTCTCTATATATATAACTAACATTTTTAATCTTATATTTTCAAGTCTAAAATTATTTTAAAATGTCAAGATCCTTCATATTAGAATATTACCATACTACTAAACACAATCCTTTTGGGTTTGACTCCTTTTCACTTTAAAATTCTCTATTAGATTTTTACTTAATAGATTGCACCATGCACACTTCTAAGTTTTCTCGTTAACTTGTTAAAACAAAAAAGGTTTATCACTAAAATATTAAATACAAGTTGCGGAGAATTATTATAAGATTGATGATAATAATAATAAATAATGTTCATTAAAATTGAAATGATTAATTAGAATTAAAAAGTAAAGAGATTATTCAGAATTTTATAGCATTTTATTTATATATTTTATTAAGAGAAGCATTCTAAGATTATTATAGTTTTGCTTACATAAAAAATCAAAGAGATTGGTAGTGTGACAGATATTTTGAAAATTAAATAGAATCTAACTATAAGTTAGAGACTATAAGAGAAAAAATGCTCTTCATCTTCAATTTTGTTAGTGTTGCAAAAGTGACAGACTCATTCATTCCATGGTGTTTTCAAAATTGGTCAATCTACAATTTCACTATAAATCTTATGAGGGTTTGTTCTTATTTTATCACTGTTTATTTTCTTTTTTTACACTAGTCAAGATAGAGAGAAGATGTTGATTTTCAAGATTTTGGTTGATCACCTCATAATATTTTAGTTTCTTTTTTTCTTTGACTCTTTATCACTCTATAATTTGTCAAATTTTGAGGTAATAATATTTTTAGTATTATTTTTATTATGCAAAAAGATCTCATCCTTTATCCCTAATGGTTTAGTTAAGACTAAGCATTGCTTGAATTGAAAGTGGTGATTTTGGCTCACTTTATAATTTCTCAAATTTTGAGGTAATAATATTTTTAATATTATCTTTATTACGCAAAAAGATCTCATCCTTTATCTCTAATGGTTTAGTTAAGACTAGGCATCGCTTGAGTTGAAAGTGGTGATTTTGGCTAGAGTTAGAAACAATTTTAGGAGACCTCTGTCTTCCATGTTGTTTAACTTCTTCTTATACATAAAATACATAGCCATAACCATACTTTTAATAGAAAAATGTTTATTTTAATTCAAAAAATAAGAAAGAGATTTTCTTTTATACTAAAATTATAAAATATAATGAAAATGAAAAAATACTTTATAATTTTTTATTATATTAATATTTAAATCACAACTATTATAATTAAAATTATTTAAACTTAAAGATTTTATTTTAAATGATATTATAACATGAATCTATAATGATCTTTTAACATGACTTTGCACTAATAATTAATAATAGATTTAAAAAGATATAAACTAAATTCTAAAGATTTCAAAATAGTTTAAAAGTTATTTTTTTAAATAATTACATATATTAACAAATTATAAGAAATAAATATTTATAATAAAAATTAAAGAATATAAAATTATGGAAAATAATTATTTATAATAAAAATTAAAGAATATAATTAAAATATTGGTTTTAGTTTTTAAAACACTTAAAATCTAACTATATTTTTATTAATGATGGTTTTTTTAAAATAGTTATTATATTAAAAGACATGGAGCTAAATTTTACTTTAGTACATGATTTACATAAGTAAGTTGAAATTAGTGGATATGGTAGAATGGAGTATGTATTAACAATTATTTACAAAATCATGACCATGAAGTTTTTGAACAAAATGCTACAATATCTACCATATTCCACTTAAACATTTTCTAATACGGACTTAAAAAAATCCAAAGTTTTTAATGCATCAAAATGTTACATTGAACCGTGAGGAATTATTCCTTCATTTCTAAGTCTCTTGATTAACCACTAAAGAAAGGGGACATGCTCCTTTTTCCCCTGCCACCAAAGTTCACATTGATTTAGCCTTGATCCCAAATTAGCCATGTGATCAATGTTGTATTTGTTTGATCTGAAAACTTGGAGAGGCTTTTCCTTGGGGATAGACTGATCACTGATAAATCCACTTGAAAATATGACTTAACTTTGTACCTAAGGGGAAAGATACTAAATATAAATGGTGAATTATATTCAAGGAATCACAAAAAACAATTACGTCATGAATTCCCAGATTCACAATTTGTGTCAAACCCTTATATAAGGCATATGCTTCAACAATGTTGTTGGGTGTGCGGCCTAAACCCCAAACATACCTATGTTCAGGTAAAAATTTGACCTCCCATACATAATTAATTTTACAATTCACATATTACAAATTATTATATATAATTAAATAACCATAATATCAAAAAGATTCGAACACTATGGAAGGAAGCATACTTAGGCTATCATGACATGCTTTAACTAACCACCATGTTACTTAAACTGGGATGGAAGGATCTACCATATAAGTTGGCACCAGTTCACAATTTGCCTCAAACCTTGATATAAGACATATGTTTCAACAACATTGTTGGAAGTGTGACCTAAACCTCAAGCATACCTATATTTAGGTAAAAAGTTGACCTCCCATACACAACTAATTTTATAATTAACATACTTACAAATTATTATATATAATCAAATAACCATAATATTAAAAAGATTCGAACATGATGAAAGGAAGCATACTTAGGCTATCATGACATAATTTAACTAACCATCCTACTAATTAGGGTGGGATGGAAGGATCTACTATATAAGTTGACACTAGTTAAACTATGTATTTAATTTGAATAGTTTTACATTAATAATATGGAGCATAATATTACGCTTTAAATATATTTTGAAGTGCATTATAAAAAGAGATTAAACATTTAAACAATAATTGACTCTTTATTTTTTTTTGTAAGTTTAGGTGGGACTACATCGTCATCATGTCCAATATAACCTCGATCAGGGCAAGGAATTGAACTGGTGACTTCACATCAAGGAGCGCCTTAACAGAACCCTCGATCACCATCTATCCAAGACCCATGGACAACTCTTTAATTTATCATTAACAATATAGAATAACTTTTAAATTTAATAAATTAATTACTTTTAAAATTTTAAATTACTTATTATTATTTCGTAAAGATTTTATATTTTATAAATTAGTTTTAATTATCAAAATTAATAATTAGATTTTTAATTTTAAAATAAAATAAAATAAAATAAAACGTTATAATATAATATATTTTATATTTAAAATTAAATTAATAAAATTAAAAATCCCATTTTTTAAAATTATGTGTAACTTTATCAATGAAAAAAAAAATTCCCATAAAACATTATATATATATATATATATTATTTGAATTTTTCAATGTTACTTA
The DNA here is from genome assembly GCA_031772625.1 of Pinus tabuliformis. Classification (NCBI taxonomy): domain Eukaryota; kingdom Viridiplantae; phylum Streptophyta; class Pinopsida; order Pinales; family Pinaceae; genus Pinus; species Pinus tabuliformis. Next base: position 1,729,574,940 of record CM062819.1, on the reverse strand, counting down.
TGTTATTTTGTTTTGTAAGCTTTCCAGATCCTTTCTATTCTATTTTCAAAACAGGTTGGTATTATGTTGAGAAGTGTAGCAAGAAAGACTCAATTTCACTTTTCTTAGGTCAAATTGAGAAAATTTGAATTTCCACATCAACAGACAACTTGGAGGCAGTTAACTTGTGTGACATGGCTCTTGTCACTCATTTAGCTCAGTAAATTCAAGTTAGAGTGCTTGGAGTTCAGTTAAGCATGTGTGATTGCTAAATTTTAGTAATCCAATTCAGTTATGTCTAGTTGTGTTCAATTAAGCTAGTTCTAACTATTGATAGAACTAGTGGAAGGTCAATTGTGCAGTGGGAAAATAGTCTAACTCAATGAACTGATCAATCAACTCAAAATAGCTAGTGCATGCAAGGAATTCGAGTTCCTCAATCATGGTGGAGATTCCAAGGCAATGTAACAAGTAGTTGTAAACTAGTTTGAGTGTATAGGTGTTGCATTTAGTGAGATGATCAATCCTTGGGAATTGCACAATCAATTGGAGGAAAATTCCTAAAAAATAGGGGCTAATTCTTTAGGAATTGCGTAAGAAGATAAGGGCTCAAGTAGAGGCATAAATTGACCAAGTCTGAGTCAGAGCTTCTCATTGAGCAGGGATATAGGTTATTCACTTGCATGTTATGCTCAGTGCGAGAAAGAAATTGTAATACATATCTATTCATATGATTGATGAAAAGAGGCTTGAGGGGTTTTTCCCAGTTGGGCTCCCCTAGAAAACTAATGTGCATGTGTGGTTTTTCTTATTGCATGTTTACGAATGTTGTTCTAAATTGTGAATTAAATTTCATAGATCAATAGAGTAGAATTGTGTCTTTTGATTTTAGATTAAATTTGTTAAGCAGTTGCAATTATATCACCATATTTCTACATGGTATTAGAGAAATATTCACATTAGAACAAGAATTTCGAAGTTTTTCCTCAGGAGGTTTGAATTTTCAGCTTCACTGTAGCATGATTTCTTAAGGATCAGGAAAATGACCTTCAATGGAATGATATTAGAGTATGCCTTGGAAGGAAGCTCAAATTTCATTGCATGGAAGGATCACATGGAGGTAGTGCTTGATGAAAATGGATTATTGGATTATGTCAAGACAAACATTCCAAAACTAGGATCAGCTGATGCCCAAAACCTAGCCCAATGGAAGAAAGATATAGCCAAGGCGAGGAGAATAATATTGGAGGGAGTGCGAGACCACATTGTCTCAAATATCCATGGGAAAGAAACTCCTTTCACAATGTGGCAGGCACTGACAGAGCTATTCAAGAATAGTAGTGACCATAGAAAACTGGCCCTCAAAGACAAACTTCGAAATATTAAGATGCAAAAGAATGATACTATTCCGCAATATCTCACTAGATTTACACAAGTTTGGGATGAGCTTGGAGGGATTGGTGTGAATGTTGCAAAAGATTACCTGGTGAGCCTATCTCTTCTAAGCCTTCCCAAAATCTGGCATAACTATCAGGACTCGATGAACGGGAGGGAGAAACTACAAATTGGGAATGCTTGTGTTCCAATTTGGTACAAGAAGAGATCAAGCAGAATACCAGAGATGGAACCTCATCCAAGGGAGAGGATGAAGAAAATTTTGCATGGTTGGAAAGGGAAACAAGAGAAAAGGTAAGAAATATCAAACCAAACCAGAATCCAACCAAGGGGGCAAGAAGAAAGGCTTTTCCAAAATAAAATGCTTCTATTGTCATGAATTCAGGCATTATGCTACAAAGTGTCCACACAAAATTTTTAGAAAGAACTCAGGAGGAGCAGCAGGTGAAAAATTTGCTTCACAGTTTGAGCTAAACTTCACCCTTATCACATGCATGACCAATACTATGATGGGGAGTGCGTGGTACTTGAATTTCAGTGCCTCGTTCCACATGATAGGGTGTAGAGATTTTTTCAGTGACCTGGGGAGAAATATCTCCAAATGCATATTGAGATTGGGGACAATGGAAGGTACAATGCTATCGAGATTGTTACAATTACCTTTAAGAGGGATTCAAGATCCCCTCTTCGCCTTAAAGATGTCATGTTTGTTCCAGGCCTAAAGAAAAATCTCATCTCTGTAGTAGTTTTGGAAGAACGTGGCTATCATGTAATCTTCAGTAAAAGTAAAGCCTTTATGAGGCACATAGATATTGGAAAGGTGAATTAGATCGAGGTTTGTGTGAAGAACCAGTACAAGTTGGATGTGGAAGATTACACTGCATTAAGAAGTAATGCGGAGAAAGTGTAGAGTCATGATGTCGGTGAACTCTGGCACAAGAGACTGGGCCATCTACATCATGGAGCCCTAAAAATTATGCAGTAAAAAACCATTGGCCTCCCTAAAGGATAACTTGAGTAGTAGGATGTTTGCAAAGGTTGTACCTTAGGGAATTATGTGAAATCCACATTCCATGATCGAGACAACAAAGCACATGTAGTCTTGGAAAGATTCCACTCTCATGTTTGTGGACCCTTCTCGACAACCTCCACTGCTAGATATAAGTATTTTTATTTTATTTTTATTGATGATTTTTCAAGGAAGTGTTGGATCTTCTTTATGCGGAAGAAGGATGAGACATTCTCAAAGTAGAATTCAAGGCACTAGTTGAGAAAGAGACTGAAAAGTAGGTGAAGGCTCTTAGGAGCGAGAATGGAGGTGAGTATGTTTCGAATGAATTCAAGGAGTTCCGAGTGAAAGAAGGCATTTGAAGAGATTTGACAACACCCCACAACCCACAACAAAATGGGGTCGCTGACAAAAAGAACTCGAGCATTGTGGGAGTCGCGAGAGCTATGCTACAAGACCAAAGCCCACCACTACATTTGTGGGCAGAGGTATTTGTTATAGATGCTACAACCACCCTCCAAATGTTTTCTCATTCTTAGATTTTGGAGCCTCCCTTCTATCCACAAGATCTTATCATTCACTGTCGTCAAGTATTCATGATATGTTAAAGACTTATCATTTCATGCAATTCTTGTGATGTCTTGTTTTGATCTTGATTTGAACCTTTTCAAGCACAAGCCACCTCCTGCCTTCACCGTGAAACATTGTTGGTCTTCCCTTCAGAAAATGCACAATATTGGAAGGCAGGCTAGAATTGAGCTAAAAATTGTGCAAAAGCTTCTCCTACCCTCAAAAACTATGTAGTTCACTGAGCCAAGGAATTTCCCAGTCCCTTGTGGTTGGGAATTATGCAATCCTTCTTGGCATTGTGAATGGCCAGTTTCTCGAAAAGAAAAAAATAAAAAAAGCAAAAAATCAATCCCTAGAAAATATGGAGTATATGATTAGTTTCCTGAAGAGTGGCATAAGTTGCTATTTTTGACTTTCTGCCAAGTGTCACTTTTTCCTTGATTTTAGGCATGCAAGTCATAAACCCTAGCCTAGCCTAGATCTATATAATAGACACCACTAGATCCCATTTGCACATTTGATATTGGAGCTATAGCCTTCCCAAGGAGATCAAGAAGCCTCAATGAAGTTTGTGGCACTTTTTTGGGTGAGTTTTGATTTTGTCATCTTTTGTTGCTTTTTCTATCACTTTTTGTTGTTTCTCTTTATGAGTATCGTTTTTCTTGTTTATTCTCATAGTATCTAGTTTTTTAACTTACATTAGCTTGTATAAGTGTTGGTTCATTATGTCATTCACTTTCTACAAGTGTCGCATCAACTTCTTGTTTTTTCCCACTAGTGGTCGCCGTTATAGCGCCTGCTTGTGAATGTTTGTTTTTCCTTTTGCATGTTGATTCTATGCGCTTGATTCTCATTGCTCTATCTTACCCTTAATCAGATCTACACTCTTTCTTTCACTATCAATAAGATCTGTCACTTTCCCATCTCCTTGCTAGGTAGATCTTCTCTTACTTGGACAACAATAACCATCTTTAACTACACATTTCGAAACACTAAGGCTCAAGCCTTATGCGTGGCCTCAGAGACTACATAATGTGTAGTCCCTCGATTTCCAACTGTGAATTGTACAGTTCCATGCCTCAAGCCTCACCCTTGGCCACTGAGACTGTGCAATGTGCAGTCTCTCCCTCAGTCTTCCCAAGCTGAGACTGTGCATCACGCAGTATCAAGACTAAAGCATTTTCCTTGACTGCTGAGACTGCGCAATGCATAGTTCATGAGGTCAGTCTCCCACCTTTAGTCCAGGAATTATGTAGTTATACCTCTTAGAATTGTGGTTGCTTCCTTGACCTTGTTTTGTAGACTATTTTTCTTGAGTTAACTTATGTTTTCCATGAGTGCATTTTTCTCCAACAGGTACTGCATTTTTCGAGCACTTCTCTTTGTCTGTTACTGTTACTATGGCTCCTAGGAGACCTGTATCAAAGGAAACCACTGAAAGTAGCACCAATGAGATGGTTGAGAGTGTTCATGCCAATATTACAGTTTTCTTTGACACTCAACTATTCATAGAGAAAGAATCGAACATTAAATGGAAAAAAGAGAAAGATGTGTACACAACAAGAAGTTTCAAATAAAATCTTGAAGACAGGTAGGTTAACATTAATGTCCAAAATTCAGGATTACACAAGGTTGCATGCATGTATCCAACCTTTACATGTGCATACATCATCAACTAGATTTTGTCACATATGGATACAAAGACCATGACTCTCAACAATTCCAGTGGATGAAGGCCTGCCTCTTTTATGGCAAATTATTTTCACTCTATGTATCATTTGCTACAACCATAATCTTACATGGATTCCCACTTCTATGCATTCACCAACTACTTGAGCACGAAGGATGTCATTAAATGCTAGGTGAAAGAGCCATCCAAATTGCGCTAGACAACCAACAACACTTACAAGAACAAATATCTTAGGAAGGAATTTTAGTAATTGATAGTTATATGTTGTTGGATCGATGGCCAAAAGAGTAATGAGACCTTTCCCGAAGGCTAGGCATTCTTAATGCATCATATTGTGAAAGAAGGAAAACCATTCAACTAGTCGGACTTGGTGGCTCAACAATTGAGGAACCATGTAAATAAAGCCAAGAACCCTCCCAAGGGTAACCAATCTAGGTTCTACATGTCTGCTTACTTGCTGGATGCAATTTGTGCTCAAAACTCTTTTCCTGGCATGACTTGGACTTGGAAAACCAAGGAACCTTTGTGCACATTTGTTGTGAGCTGCTTGCGGATTGTAGCCACAAAGGAGTCATGGAGAAGCTGATAGATCACTTCCTCATTCCATTGTACAAGATGATCTTTAAGGAATACCCACCTTGCATGTCATGTAGGGTGATAGAAGAAATTTCAGAATTAGCGGATTGGTTTGCCTCACCGGATGGAACTTACCTCAGAGTTTTTTGGCAGTCAAAAGTCTCCACATCTTCTATTGAGGTATGCCACTGAAAAGATGGTCATGCAATAAGTTGCTCATCATCTTTCCAAAGGGTTATCAACAATGTTTCAAAGGAAGAAGAAACCACCTTGGCCTTCTCTTCCTTTACAAATTAGGTTGTACGAGATCAAGAATATGAAGGTTGCTGACACCAAAGGAAAAGAGATATGGAAATTTGCATTCGGTCAAATGGATTACAATTCGTATGATACCAATAATGCTTAAAAAGAAAACTTTGCAAAGATTCATTTCCAATGGATGAGTGATACTTTTTACAAACCTGATGAGGAAAGGATAAAGAGTTGTTACAATGCCTCTAAGACCCGCCAACCGGTCAACTTCATAGGTACTTCACGGGCTACTCCGGAGCTGGAAGAAACTCTGGAAGTAGAACCATCAGTAAGGTGCAACCCAGTGAGTGAAAATGGGAAACAAAAGGTTATGAATAGTCCAACAGAAGAACAAAGCCACAAATGTAAAGTAGATCCAATCATCTTGAAAGAGACCATAGCAGTAGGGAGAAAGAGAGAATAGAGGAAGAAGGAGGAAGAATTGAAGTGAAAGGAAGAACAAGAATGTAAGGAATGAGAAGAAAGACAAAGGCAAGAGGAATAAGAAAGAAAGAAGAAATAAGAAGAATAAGTAATGGTGAAGCAAGCCAAGGAAGAAGAACAAAGTCAAATGCTAGAGGAAGAGAGAAAGCAATTGCAGGATAAGGAACTTGCTCAATAAATTGAATATCTAATGGTAATCTAGGACATGGAGGTGCAACCAGAGCAACAAAAGATGTTGATCTCATGCTAAGCACACAACAGATCACTATTCAGTCTCCCCCTCCTCCGACAGTTGAGAAAGCTCCAAGCGTGGAAGAGGAATTTTTTCCTCTTGATGATGGTCCGGTCATGGATATATACAATCCGACTTACGATGAGCTTCAGAAGAAGATTGTACAATTGAGAAAGAATCACTTTTCGAACGATCTTACATCTCTTGCATACATTAGATAAAGGGTGATTGTGACAGGTACCATGAAGAATCCAAAATCCATTGATGTAACTAACTTGGCCTTTGTAGGTTCTACCAAGTCAAAAACGGACTATCTCATGGACGAGAACAAACAAATGGAAAATAACTTACATGCAACAAGGCAACAAATGGAACAATTCCAAGTAGAGGTTCAAAACACAGTTATATCTAGAAGAACTTAAGGCAACCATGCTTGGTGAAGTATCGACATTGGGAGAGATAGTGAGAAGGCTCTATGAGGAGCTTGTCACAATGCACAAAGTAGTTTTCCACTTGCACGGGATGAAATAAAAGTGCAAAGATAATGCTAAAGCTATCAAGGTTGTTCATACAACCATCGCTATTCTGCATGAGTGGGAAATGCAACACAAAGGGGCACCTCTTGAGTTGGTGGAGAAGACAAGGCAATAGGCTGAGTTAGAGAAAACACAAGTTCGAATGTTCATCTAGACTAAAAAACAACTTGGCTCATTCATCGCCAACATTCAGGCCTTGTACACACGGTTATACAATAATGTGGATTTCATGGTGAAGTCACACAATATCCCTTTATTTGGATCACTCACCAAAGCCAAAGGCAGGAATAAAGTCATGCAGGAGGTTGAAGAATACTTGGACCAAATCAAGCAGATCACCACTAAGGAAGATCTAGAAGTGAATAGACATAATATGTAGAAGTTCATTGGTGGCCTTGTCTAGATCAATACCATGTTTCTCCTATTGAAGAAGGAAACTTAGACTTGTTCCAAGTCAATATACCCAGAGACAATGTAGGCTAGAGTCTTCTTTTGCCCTAATCCCATCACATAGTTTAGGGAAGTTATCACACAATACAAATCTTGGTACTACTATGTGACTAAGAAACTACAAGTTGAAGTGGCTGAGTTGGAATTTCCCCAAAGTCAAGATTCACTTGTTTTTGTCTTATTGGGCTATCTAGTTGACTCTACCCAATTTTGTCTTATATGGGTATGAGAAATATTGTAATATTATTTTGTAATTAATTGTAAGTGAAATTCCAAGTGTCAGTTGTGGAATGTGAAGGTAATTTTGTAATGAAGTCCAAAGGTCATGGTTGTAAGAAGTAAAATATTCATGAGGGAAGTCCAAGAGTCATAAATGGGAGATGATTAGTCATCTCATTTGTTATAAATATACCCTCATAACTCATGTAAGGGACTTTTGGCTTAGGATCATAAGCTTGGGAGTTTCTATTGAGAACCTTGGATTCTCCTTAGCATAGAGGGAGTATCTTTCTTTGGAGGAGGAGGTGTTGGCTTCATGTTCCACTATTCAGACTAGTGAATTGAAAATTGTATATGTATGTTTGGTACTTTCACTTTAATACAATCTCAAATCTGACATGTTTTCATGCATATGTTGTGAATATAATAGGACTATTCTTGTTATGTTTGCAATATATGTAATTTCATTTATGTTAATGCTTATGAAATATTTCGTTTGCATTAGTCTGAATCTTGTTGAATGTGTGATGTTGTATATTTCAATCATGGTTATCTCATGAATTGTTTTGTAGGCTAACTTATGATTCCTTTTATGCTAGTGTGTTCCTTTCAAGCTGCGTACCCTTACAGACTTCTAAGGGGCTCACTCACTTTCCCCTTGTCATGTTATAACCATTCATGCACTGCACTTGACTCTCCATAAAGTCACATCCTTGTTTCAACAAAGTCATGAATACATCATTCTATGTGTTATCACAGCCAAGGAATACCACTAAAACCCACTATTTCAGCAATCGAGATGTATTCCAAATGGGGCTCCTACTCCAAATAGTGTGAGGTCTAATTAGGACTTCATATCGGGGAGACCCCTTAAATGTTGGCGGGTCCAACACCGTCAACAGGCATGTAACACAATAGTCTACTTGAAAAACTAGAGTCCTCATCGCATTCTTGGTATGATTACACAAAAGGAATCTTTCTCGGGAGAAAGCCGGATGTGTCTCACTTCCGAATTGTTGGAGCCTATGTTTACTGAAATGTCTCCAAACATTCGAGGAAGATGCTTGAGCCAACAAAAAAGTTGGAAGTTTTGTGATTTATACTGAAACTCCACACAATTATTGTGTGTACTTACCTTCCCTCAGAATGATAGTTGTGCGAAGGGATGTAAAGTTTGTATGGGGATAAAGCGATGCGTTTCTCTCTTGAGAGGGAGCTTCAGATCCCACCAGAAGAGGATATTTTAGCTCCGAAGAAGGAGCCTCAGGAAGTTGTGGAGCAACCATAAATGGAGTAACAAAGAGGAGGTAGAGTGGAGACATCCACTCAGGTAGAAACATCCAATGAAGGTAAAAAAAGAACCAGGGAAGCTGATAGATTAGTGCAGGATGTGAGGGAGAATGTGGGAGCTCCTTCAAATTTGCAGGCAATGAAGGTCACCTGAGAGGTACAATGGCTACATGGCTCTAATGATTGAGCTTGTAGAGACTGATCCATCCTCTTTTGAGGAATAAATAGAGAAACCTGTTTGGGTTGATGCAAAGGTGGAAGAATACAAATCCATCATGAAGAACAGTGTTTGGAAAGTGGTCGCAAGACTAAGAGATAAATCAATTTTGGGTTTGAGATGGATCTTGAAGGTTAAACATGCACTAGATGGAAGCATAAAGAAGAATAAGGCTGAATTTGTGGCCAAAAGATTCTATGAAGTTGAGGGAATTGACTATGAGGAAACCTTTGCTCCAATAGTAAGGTATTCATCCATCAAATCAATTATTGCACTGGCTGCACAGATGGCGTGGAAGATCCACTAGATGGATGTAAAAACAACATTTTTCAATCGTGTTATTGAGGAGGAAGTGTACATCGAGAAACCAGAAGGTTTTGAGACATTTGCTCGTGAATCTCAGGTGTGCAGACTCAGAAGAGAATCATAAGGGTCTCAAACATGCACCTCGATCTTGGTACACTTAGATATACAATTATCTCATTGGATCAGGGTTCACCAAAAGTGAAGCGGATGCAAACCTATATCATATTTTGATGGAAAGTAAATTGTTTATCATTGTTTTATATGTTGATGATTTAATATTAACAAGTGATGAGCAACTAATCAAATCTTGCAAGGAGGACCTTGCAAAGGAATTTGAGATGAAAGATATGGGTCTCATGTACTACTTCCTCAGGCTGGAAGTATGACAAGGCGATGGGGAATTGTTTGTGTCTCAAGGACATGGAGAATTCTAAACCCCATGGAGACACCTATTGCGACCAATTGGAGGAAGGAGAATGCCACTTCAGGTGAAGAGGTTGATGCTACCATTTACTGGAAATTAGCGGGTTCAATGATGTATCTTGTGAACACATGACCAAATATGTGCTATGCAGTCAATCAGTTGAGCCAAGCTATGGTTAGGCTGGCCAAATTTTATTGGAAGGCAACTAAGCATGTTTAACAATATCTTAGAGGAACTACCCAATATGGGTTATGATACAGACAGATAAAGGGAGTGAAGCTGTGTGGATTCATAGATGGAGATTGGACAGGGAGTCCATTCGGCCGAAAGAGTACATTAGGTAGAATTTTCAGTGTTGGGTCCGTAGCGCTTTCCTCGCATAGCAGGAAGAAAATATATGTGGTGCTTAAATCAACAGAAGAAGAATATGTGGCTGCAAGTCAAGCAACATGTGAGGCGATATGGATGAGAAATATACTTGTGGGACTATTTTTTCAGATGATGGATCTAAGTGTGACATGTTGTGATAATAAGAGTTGCATTAATCTATTTGAGAATCTGATATTTCACAATCTATCCAAGCATATAGATATTCGGTATCATCATTATGAGACTATGTGCACAAGCGAATAATGTTGCTACAATACATTTTGACAGAGGAAAAAGATGCTGACATCTTGACAAAGGATTTTTCAAGAGGGAAGTTAGAGTTCCACATGGGCATGATAGGGGTGGTTGATAATCCATTTCTTGCTAAGAGGGAGTGTTGAGAAGTGTAGCAAGAAAGGCTCACTTTGACTTTGCTTGGTCAAATTGAGAAAATTCGAATTTCCACATCAACACACAACTTTGAGGTAGTTAACTTGTGTGACATGGCTCTTGTCACTTAGTTAGCTCAGCAAATTCGAGTTAGAGGGCTTGGAGTTCATTTAAGCATGTTTGATTGCTAAATTTTAGAAATCCAATTCAGTTATATCCCATCGTGTTCAGTTAAACTAGTTCTAGTTATATATAGAACTAGTGGTCCAAAGTCAGTTGTGTAGTGGGACAACAATCTAACTCAGTGATCATTCAATTAACTAATAAATCAACTCGAAATAGCTAGTGCATGCAAGGAATTCGAGTTCCTCAGTTGTGGTGGAGATTCTAAGGTAGTGTAACAAGCAGTTGTAAACTAGTTTGAGTGTACATGTGTTGCATGTAGTAAGATGATCAATCCTTGGGAATTACACAATCAATTGGAGGAAAATTCCTAAAAAATAGGGGCTAATTGATTAGTAATTTCACAAGGAAATAGGGGCTCAAGCAGAGGCAAAAATTGACCAAATCTGGTTCAACACTTCTCATTGAGTAGGGAGATAGGTTATTCACTTACAGGTTGTGCTCAATGGGGAAAGCAATTGCAATACATCTCTATTCATATGATTAATGAAAAGAGGCTTGAGGTGTTTTTCCAAGTTGGGTTCCCCTAGAAAAAAACTACGCATGTGTGGTTTTTTTTATTGCATGTTTGCGAATGTTGTTCTCAATTGTAAATTAAATTGCATAGATCAGTAGAGTCGAATTGTGTCTCTTGATTTTAGATTAATTTTTTGAGCAATTTCAATTCTATCACCGTATTTCCACATATTACATAAAAATAATCCATGATTAAATGGCCTCAACCTGCCCATTGGGAAACTAGGTCTATTGGCCATCTGATAGTATTATAGGCCATCCAAAATCTGAAAAGATTGAGAATGTTTAGCAAGGCTATATAAACCTGAGTGTCTTTGAGTATCCTATTTACTATACATCTATGACATAAAAACAAAAGTTTCATACTACTCATTTATACATAGAAAAATTAAGTATCCAAACTATGCTAGGCAAACTTCTAATCACCAAAATATTATATTGGTGTTGAGTCTTTGCCACTTGAGACTGAAAATTCAGTTTGTGGGAGGTAGGGAATATGCTTCTCAAAGTTACTTAGACGAGATTTTTTCTGTTGAATCTGGCACTGAATGAGTTGGAATTCCCTGTGGATTTCTTGTATTTCTATTGTTGATTCCAAAATTCATGTAAACGTGTTCATCAAAGCTTTTTCCAAGAGATTTTTCATCATCTAGAAAATATAGAGGGTATACTGAAAATGTGTGTATCAAACTTTAGTATGGCCCGATTTTGGGATGAGATCCTTCCATTTATCAAACTCTAATTCATTGACCTTTGTCTGTTGTTTTTGTTCATTCTCCCACCTTGAAATAATCTGGTGGCCTTGAGGATGTGTATTAGCTTGGTCTAACCAAGCTACTTCCAAGATTAAACCATTGTTAATTTTGCAACCACGATTTCTGGTGGGTCGAGGTTGAGATTGAATTCTTCCATGACCACAACCTTGGCCCTAGCTACAGCCATGAACACCCCTAAAATTTCTCCCCCAGTTTGAGGGAGGCTGAGCCATCTGTTGATGCTATGGGCCACAAGGATGGGGTTGATAAATGTTCCCAGACACAAAAACCTCCACCATCGGAGTCCTCTTCCAGGTTGTAGGCCAGCAAGCTGGAAGACGGCCCAATGGAAGGTGCCAATTGACTAGGTCAATACATGGTCCTAGAGGTGTTAGAAAGACACATGCAGTAGAATAATAAACATTAGACTAGTGAAATTGAGCTTTTCCCACCCTAAAGAAATGGTTTTGATCATATAATTTGCCTGTAGCGGCCCAAAAAACACTATACATAAATGGGAGACACTATTAAAGTCAAGGAATGCACTTGTAAACCCTCCCAAGATTAAACCAGTCAGTGGGTTCTTCTGAGAAATAAAAGAAGGAAAAATCACCCCAATAAAATAGATTAACATTGTGATTATGTCAAATTCCAAGGTTTCATGCGCACCAAGGATGATAGGTTACTAAAATAGATAAAAATATTTCTAATTAAGGGCCACAAAATCCCAGACAAGCCAGCGAAAGAGCTGAATCCTGCATCCCATACTTCACATAAGGGTTCTATTCTAAACCAAAAGAACGTACTAGGAACATCCATCAACAGATCTATGAGACACCAATAAACCACAGGGAGAAAGTCATTCATAAAGTTACAGTTTGAACATACCCCAAACTACAACAACCGTGAGGATGGATTATGCCAACTGCATCTAGGTTCCAGGCCTGGAAAGTATCTTGTGTTGAAAATAGCAACAAGAAATGATAAAAATAGAATCCAGAATATTCCAATTTTAATTTGTCCTTGAATTAAAATTGTGAATTAAAATCGAATTTAATCTCACCAGCTACTTGAAAATAATTAATTAATTCATTATGGATTAATTAGTTGGAGAAATTCAAGTTAGAAGTATTTCTGCAGTCATTCAACAATTATCCCTTAAATTAAAGAGAAATTCCTTAATTAAGGAGATAAGATTGAGTTATGTTTGAGTTGTAATTAGTTAGCTCAGTTTACTAATTTAAGTCCAATTAAATTAGTTCCAAACTGTTTGAGGAACTAATTGTGAATTATCGGTCAGTTGATGCATGCATGCACTCAACCAATGTACTCCAGATAACTGAAGATTCCCTCATAAGAAACTCATGCATGTCTATTCTAAGAAAGAACCAGTTGAGCTAAATGTCAAGGACAATGTACTATCAGTTTCATGTGTTTTCCTATAAATGAAACTCATGCATGCAGTCAAGGCAAGGTTCCTTGAGGATTGCACAGTTCTGACATTGTGTTAGAGCAGTGTTACACTGGGTGAAGGAGATCATACCAAAGGTAACTGCACAAGGAAATATGAGCTTGGAGGGCAGACGAGAAGGCTTGTGAGAAGCTTTGATTGCATGTGAGCATCCAGAAGGATTGTAACAAGAGCTGGCTAGCTGTGAGAGCTAAGGCTTTGTATAATTCTGATGTATTTCTACCTTGTATGATAATACAGATAGTGGGGTTTTTAGCTGAGGCTTTCCCTTGAGTATTTTCTGTGTTTCATGTGCATCGATTCTTCTTATTTTGGTTATATGTGTTCAGCATGATCTTGCTCAATATTTAAGCTTCCACAAATTGATTGTAGAAGTAGATTATAGTATTTTGCTATGGTATATTTCATTATCAGGTTAATCTACAGTTAGATTTTCTACAGAGATCTCAGAGGTAGATTTGTAGAGAAACTGCAGAATTTCTACATGGTATCAGAGCTAGCAGATATATAGAGAAATTTCTACATGGTATCGGAGCTGTGAACAATATATTGAGAAGAGAATTCGAAGTTTGAAGTTCAGGGTTGTAGGTGAAAATCAAATTCATATCATACTTCAATTGAGATGGGACAGTATGCGAATAATTTCCCATCGAAGAAGTCCAAGAAGGGATCCTCAGAAGGATCAGAAGGTCAGGAATTAGCCTCTCAGTTTGAAATGGACTTTACCGTCATTGCATGCATGGTGTCATTGATGATGGGTTGTGTCTGGTAAATTGACAGTGGAGCCTCATTCCACATGATCGGTGATAAAAGTTCATTCAGTACCTTGGAGGAGAAATACCTCAAGATGCACATAGAGATGGGTGACAACGAAAAGTATAGTGTTTCAGGAGTGGGCACGATTGCTTTTCAAAGGGAGCATGGAGTTCCTATCACCTTGACAGATGTGAAGTATGTGTCTGGATTGAAAAAGAACTTGGTATCGTTCGCAATGTTGGAGGACAAAGGCTATGATGTTGTCTTCAGTAAGGGAAAGGTTTTCCTTAGACACATCACCATGGGATAGGTGAAAAAGGTCGGTCCACGAGTTAAGAACCTGTATGCTCTTGAGGTTCACGATGCATGCAAAGCCTTGAGGAGCAAGGCAAATGTTAGAGACTTGGTGGTTGAGAGGGAGAGTAAATTACCTCTCAACCTACAGTCCTAGAAGAAGTCTCAGACAATTGTGGAGGAGCCACAATTGGAGATGCTGAGAGTAGACCGAGTGGAGGCATCCACTCATGCAGAGACCTCTAGTAGGGGGGAATTTCGAGCCAAGTGGGAAGAGGGATCATATTCAGCCATACCTCTAGGTGTGAGGTGGGGCGATGTGAAGTGATAGTCTCAAGAAGGCTGAAATTGGGCAAGGTCCATTGAGAGGTTTTATCTCATGGATCGTACCTTCACACGGGAGCCCAAAGTACACAGTAGCGGGAGGAATCAGTGGGATTGATGCAGTTAGAGATCAAAGTGACAGAGGCTAGAGCAGTCAAATACTGAAGAGCATAGAGAAGGATTGACAACAGTGCGGAAAGGCAGAGTCAGTAGAAGTGCAAAGTTTTTAGTCGACATAGGTAATAACAATCAAAGACTTTGATTACAGATGCATCATATTGATTCAGGTTGGATGTTTTTTTTTTTTTTTTTTTGGAGTTGCTGGAGCAACACCGCTAGAGAGAAGTGTTGCATGCATAACATTACAAAGGTTCACGATCGGGATCGAGTTGAATTCCTTTGTTGCTGAGAGGGAGTGTTGAAAATAACAACAAGAAATGATAAAAATAGAATCCATAATATTCCAATTTTAATTTGTCCTTGAATTAAAATTGTGAATTAAAATCAAATTTAGTCTCACTAGCTACTTGGAAATAATTAATTAATTCATTATGGATTAATTAGTTGGAGAAATTCAAGTTAGAAGTCTTTTTGCACTATTGCAACATTTATCCCTTAAATTAAAGAGATTATCTCTTAATTAAGGAGATAAGATTGAGTTATATTTGAGTTGTAATTAGTTAGCTCAGTTTACTGAGTTAAGTCCAGTTAAATTAATTCCAAACTGTTTGAGCAACTAATTGTAAGTTACCGGTCAGTTGATGCATGCATGAACTCAACCAGTGTACTCTAGATAACTGAAGATTCCCTCATAAGAAACTCATGCATGTCTATTCTGAGAAAGGCCTAGTTGAGCTAAATGTCAAGGAAAATGTACAATCAGTTGCATGTGTTTTCATATAAAGGAAACTCATGCATGCAGTCAAGGCATGTTCCTTGAGGATTGCACAATACTAACAGTGCGTTAGAGCAGTGTTACACTGGGTGAAGGAGATCATCCCAGAGGTAACTGCGCAAGGAAATAGGAGCTTGGAGGGTAGAGGAGAAGGCTTGTGAGAAGCTTTGATTGCCTGTGAGCATCCATGAGGATTGTACTGAGAGCTGGCTAGCTGTGAGAGCTAAGGATTTGTATAATTCTGATGTATTTCCACCTTGTATGGTAATACAGATAGTGGTGTTTTTAGCTGAGGCTTTCCCCTGAGTATTTTCTGTGTTTCATGTGCATTGATTCTTCTTCTTCTGGTTATATGTGTTCAGCTCGATTTTTCTCAATCTTTAAGCTTCTGCAAATTTATAGTAGAAGTAGATTATAGTATTTTGCTTTGGTATATTGCATTATCATGTTAATCTACAATCAAATTTTCTACAGAGATCTCACAGGTAGATTTCTAGAGAATTTGCAGAATTTCTACATGGTATCAGAGTTAGTTGATCTATAGAGAAATTTCTACATCTTGCGATACCAGCCAGACAATGAGGCATTGTCTGAAATATCCTATGGAGCCTATTTCGGTTCGAAAAAAACGATTTAGGAAACCCACATTAAAACCAAAAATCTTGCCTGCATATCTTTCCAAATGTCGATACTTGATAGCATTAAACAACCTCACCACCTTTCTCATGGGGAGGCATGTGTGGAGGAAACCATCCAGCCGCTCGTCATTCCATCTTATTATTATCCTAACCATGGCATGGATCCCACCGATGCCCCTTGCTTGGCTCTCACCGAGATCGAAGGTCAATGCTACTTACGTTATGAAAATTATAGTTTCACCGGAAAAATGGACTTTGACATAGAGTATACATATATGTAAGGAGATATCTCTAACACTAATGGCTTTAGCACAACTATTTAGAAGTTTTTATACCAATTGTATGCTGAAACTTGCTCAGATAATAAGCTTGTCATAAGAAATTAACTTGTTTGTGACAAAGCCAAACACAATTAACCTGTAGTTTTTTCATCCTATTTAGTTACATAACTATTAGACAATCTCTCATCTAAGTCAATTATTTACAATGATAAAGTGGTTGACATAATGGAATGCTATCCTTTCTATTAGTTTCAATGTTATCCCCTTTACTTGGATGTAAATATAACGAGGGGACATCATTGCTTCATTGTGATAAGATTGAAGGAGTAGGCTTCCCTTTCCTCATGCAGTATTAACTCTTGTTAAGTCATAAATTCTTGATATATCTGACTTACGGGTTGTTGGATACTTTATTCTTTATTGTCGTTATTATCTACAACAACTTATTCCATTTTTCATTTCCAAAGCCACAATACATTCTTCCAAAATGTCATCAAAGCGAAGTCTAAAGACAAGATAATGAATGTTCTTTGGGGCATCAATCTAGACTTGCATTAAGTCTCATTGCCTCTCTTGATTTCTTATTTTTGCAAGTTGGTATCTTGTTTTGGAGAATCAATAAAGTTTTCATTAATTTGTTGTAGTCCCCAACAATTGGCATATTTTTGAATTACTAAGAAAAGTTCCAGCCTCAAAATATTAAGTCTTATAAGCATGGTCTCAATTTGAGCAATTTAAAGCTTTTATAAATAGTTTAAAATATTGAGAGAAGACCAAGTACCTGAATAGGGACGATGGATGGAAGATTAGTAGTTGTTAGATCCCTACCCTTTCTTCTTAAAATCTTTCATGCACTCTTTTTTCTTTTTCTCTAGATAACTAACGATTTACTATTTTTATATTTTTCTCTTTTACTTTTAGTCTTTTTGTATATTTATTATGTATATTTTGCATTAGTATTTTTCTTAATTCTTAAACTGGTTTTTCCTTCTTTGGTTTTTATATTTGTTTGATTTTATGTCTCGTTCATATACATTTATTGATTTGTTTATTTATTAAATAATATTTATTTATTCTTTCATTTATTAATATAATTTTATATTATAATTTTAATATTTCTTTTATTTAAGTCTTCTTATTATTATATAGTTTTTAATTCTTGGTGTTAGTTATTTATGATAAGTTATATATAGTTTGGCTATTATAGATTTTTAATTATATATTTATATAGTGTTATTTTTATTTATTAATATAGTTATGTATATATGCACTTTTTATTTTTTCTTTATTAATATTTGGATTTTTTTTCACAAAGCCTTATTCTTTGTTTATATTATATTATATTATTTATTTATTATTTGTTATTTCTTTTATATTTTTGAATATTACATTAATCTTGACTAAATATTATTATATTAATTTTCATTTTTATTGTTTTATTCTAACTGTTAGCGATCAATTTTCTTTCTTTCTCTACATTATGACTTTCCATCTTAGTCATGATGATGAACCACACAGGATGGTTTGAAACTCGTCAAACCAACAATTCCTATGTGATTTTTAACTGAAATACTTTGTACTCTTGAATAGTTGAAAATATGATAAAAGTAAAAATATTTGAATTTAGGTTCGATTAAAAGTTGCTTTTTATTTAGTTCTTTCACATATATGGGATATAAAGAGTGTTGTGGTTCCTATGACATATCCTTGCAAATGTTGTAAGATTAAAAAATTATAAAAGCATTTTCTATTTCTCTTTTTGGAAAAAAATAGTTTTTAAATGCATTTGTAAAAGTATTTAAAGTCAGCTATAGAATGATGGGTGCCGCTGCAAAATGATGGGTGTTTCTTATCCAATCAATCTCAAATTCTATAGTTCAATGGAAAAAGATGCATATTGAAGCATCAATATGAACATTTTATTTTCTTTCTAAAGAGTTATAGGATTTGGTGGAGAAAGATATTACAATATCGACACATCAAGTGACATTTAATACCTTAGAGGGATCCTCTCAAGGAGAATGGGAAAAGTATGCCATTTTTTATTTTATTTAGCCAAAGGCATATGAGTAAAATTTTCCAAGGGTTGCATAAACTAAAACATCTAAGTACACAAAGTACAATTTATAAAATTCATATCAAGGAACCAACAAAGTCAAGCCAATAAGATTACAAATGCTTTAAAGAGAT
This sequence comes from Pinus tabuliformis, assembly GCA_031772625.1. Lineage (NCBI taxonomy): Eukaryota > Viridiplantae > Streptophyta > Pinopsida > Pinales > Pinaceae > Pinus > Pinus tabuliformis. The sequence continues at coordinate 1,729,556,250 of CM062819.1, read as the reverse complement.
TTTGAAAAATTTCAAATGAAAAATTTGAAGTACAATTTATAAAAATCATATCAAGGAATCAACAAAGTTAAACCAATAAGATTACAAATGCTTCAAAGAGATTTTGAAAAATTTCAAATGAAAACTTTTAAGTTTGTAATTTTTTTTTCTTATATATTAAGTACAGTAAATTAAATATAGTCTCACACTTTAAATAATTAAAAAATTATAAAAAATATTTTTAATCTTCCACTCAGATTTGACATAATTGTTGTAGCTATCCAAAAAAAAGACCTATCACAAGTTTCTATTGATGAGGGTATGGGATCACGAGCTAAATAAATCAATGGGTTTCCCAATGAAAAATTCCTTCAAGCTTAGGCTAACATCAATAGAAGAATAAGAAGAAGAACCAATTAAGAAAGGTGAAAGAGGGTTTGCAAGAGGAGGAACTAGCAACCACAATGTAGAAGGGAGTTAAGGAAATTTTGATGAAGAAAGAACCTCTTTTGTTTTGGTTTAACATATAAAAAGAATTAGATGTGGCAAGTGAATCCTATGACAATGGTTAAAGGTTTGACAAATTTTATATTCAATGTCATTACTCTAAAAAATTTGAACATTATGCACTAGAATGTGTTAGAGTAATTTAACCATGCTCGTTAATTAGTTTGTTCTTCCGTTATGCATAGTTAGAAGTTATTGGTCATTTATACCATTGTAACTTATTTTTTTATATAGATATAAAATGAGGATAAATTCTAAATGAGTTATCATAAATTTTATAATTCATTTTTGTAAGTTCTACATTTCTTTGTGTCCATTGAAAAAAACATATTTAGGTTAATCCTTTATCGTTGAATAACGTATTGGTATTAGAGTAGGTTGATCTTAAGACTTGATAGATTCAAGGTTAAGATGGATCTAGACTAGTTTTAGCTATGGGTGGTCACATAAAATTTGTAGATGATTAACATTATATATATGCATATATTTAAAATTAATTCAACCATTTGAAATTTACTCACTTTCTTTAGTTGGATGAAAATATATAGAGTATTATTGCAAAAGGATTAATATCAATTATCTTCTTTAGTTTTTGATGCACATGCATAGATGGGGCATAAAGTTTGATGAAGACTGGAACAAAGATTTCCAACGTGATGGGATGGTCACATGATGATGCAGGGAGAAATTAAAATGTTTTTGTAAGAAATTGTAAATATTTATATTAGGAAGTGAGTATGTTTTGAGAATAAGTTGGAAGAAATATTTCCTGATGTAAATGTGGTTTCAGCTTCCCTCATTTTGTGAGAAGCAGAAACAAATCATATATTGTGACTCTTGGTTGTCCCATGTTAGCTTTCTTTTTTAAAGAGGAAGAGTGTTTGAGAAGGGGGAGTACATTCGTAGTGGAGAAGTGGAGAGGAAGAGAGGAGGAGATCCATAACGAGGAGAAGAGTAGAAGTCGAAAGGGGCTGAGAAGCATTGTATATCTGGCCAGTTTAATGTATGTTTGGATATGATTGAATGATTAGTTTGTTTATGTGCCTCTGTGTGCGTTAACCTCTTTGTTTATAAATGGTTAATGAAGTTGCTGGTCTTTGGAAAAATCGATTTTTTTTGTAAACTGTACAATTTCCTTTTATTCCTGTGCATTGTTGTCTTTAGAAGTCTGCACTTGTAAAGTCGATTTGTGTTAAAGAATATGAATATTGGAACCATAGATCATTGGGGTTCATTCATAAATTTTTTGTTCTTGTTGAAATGGTTTCAATGCCCCGTGATGGAGTATTTTTTGTGTTTTGGTAGGCGACTATGTGTGAGATGAATGTTGCTAGAATAAAACAGAGCATCGTTGTTCAGGTGCAACCATGCCCTTTTGACCAGACTGTGATATGCTTTGTTCAGTTCCCTTGAGGGTAGAAATAGTGTGCTCAAGGATTGTAGCTCATAGTTTTTCTAGCCTTATTTGAGTTGTTGTGGTCATAGAGTTTCTGCGTATGGAGAAAAAAAGCACTTAGTTTTGTTGAATGTTGTCCAAACCTTTCAAATTTGTTCCTACTTGGTGATTTCGAATCAGAGTTATAAATCCCCGTGAGGGAGGGCATATGAAGTCATGTGTAATGTTAGGAAGCAAGTCTAGGTCATCTAGTGTCGATTGGTAACGAGGCCGAGTCATTTCGCCTTTGAGGAATTTGAAAAGATAATTTTTTGGAGTGCTATGAAATCAACTTGTAGCACTTGCAGGATTTCATAACAACGCTACGAAATCAACTAGCAACACCTACAACCAATAGTTTTCAAGGCTGCGCGTTAGGTTTTGAATACTCGTTTTGGCCTTCATGTCACACAAATTGATATGTTGAAGCCAATGGACTTGAATGAGGTTTGAATAAGGATTGCAAGGTGGGAGAAATCCCTCTCATATAATTTGACAAACAAATCCATGTTCTCTTTTGACTGCGTATGTGAAATGTTTCCTGAGTTATTGTTTAAAGGGAATAGAGTTTAAAGAGAGAGGTATGTGTTTGAGTATCCTGGGTTATTGGTAGTTGGGTTAACCCATCCCGGTCTATCATCAAGTGGTATCAGAGCTAGAAAATCTCTTTAGTTGACAACTCTTAGTGGAGGATACAAGACACGTTAGAAGAAAAGAACAAAGAAGGAAGGATGCTTGAAAACTAAAACTACAACAAGGGTAGACTGAAAGAGAGTCTAAAAAAGGTAAAAGTTAATATGTTTTGCAATTTTAAATATTGTTGATCATAGGGAAAGCATTGAAGATCACAAAATATTTCAAATTGGACTTGTTGGAGAAGAAAAAAATTAGGAAGTAAGTGAGGTGAATGTAGGGATAGGCATATTTATATTTTGCCATGAAAGGGACAACATTTAAAGAGTATGTAGACTCTCAATAAGTTAAATATGTGCAAGGACAAAGAAGCTCGCTTGAAGAGGCTTCAGTGGAAGAAGCATAAGGGATCTTGGAAGAAGTAATGCAAGATTACATGATAGTAATGGCAGAATTTGTAGTAGGCGAAAATTGGCGTAAAACCATAAAGTAAGTCTTATATCGGGTTTGAACTATTGGATCAATTACCTTATTTGAATTTACATCTTGAGAAAGTGCACTTTTTGATGAAAATTTTCAAGGAAGATGAACAAAGGCATAAAGGATAGGAGAAGGAAAGACACCAAATAGAGAAATTGGTATTGAGGCAAGCAAAAAAATTGTCACAAAGAGTTAGGGAAGAAGAACCTTACAACAAGAGGGGGATACGTTGAATTCATAAGAAGACTGAGTTGGTAGCAGCTACCATAGCAGGTAAGCTATGTCAAAGGAGAAGGAGAAGGAAAAGATCTTTGATGAAGAAATGGTGATAGAAACCAACAACAAAAATAAGAAGAGCGAGTGATTGAATATGCAACAACCAACAAATTTGAAAGTGGAGGAGAAAGATTGCTTAAGACAAGGTTCTACTGTAGAGAACCTAGAGAAGAGAAGACACTAAGAGGATGACTTGGTATGGGTGACAAGTAGCAGGTTTGTTACAAAGAAAAGAAGGGCTTATTACAACTCACTAGTAGACAAGGAGAGTTCACAAGAGGAAGAGATGAAGATGACTTTTATTAGTCATAGTAGGGGTTCAGAGGAAAGTCACAAATAGAAGAAGAAATGTGCCAAAGTAGTTGAAATCAAAGGAATGGCTGACGAATAATTTGAGAGGGAGATGGTTGAGTTAAGGGAAAAACTCAATCATTTGAAACAATTTCTACAAGAAAGTCAATATGAACAAATATGGTTGGATAAGGAGAAATCAAGAAGAAGAACGATGATGATTTAAAGAACAGGAAGGTCTGCAACAACAAAGGGATGATAACAACAACAATTGTGTGGAGATTGAACAAGGAGGTAATGATAATTTGTTTTTAGTTAATTAATTAGAAGCAACATTGATGGATTTTTGTAGTTGAGGATGATGAAAATTAACCTTGTAGTAGAAAGTTGGGAAGAACAACAAAGTTATCATAGGAAGAAGGTGAGTAAATTGCACTTAGAAGATGGAAGAGAAGAGAGTGATCAGATGAAGATTCCATAGGAAGGAGTCAACATAAATACCTTTGGCATAGTTTGGGCTGACCCAGGTTCGATTCTTTACAGTGCACCAATAAAACCATCAATCAATGGCCCTTTCAACAATGAACTACAAGCAAGTTGCAGTCTCACCCAAAGTGACTATGGGAGGTTGCAGGACCAAGTTTCTGCAACCTTGAGGATATTGTGATGTGGAAATTTTGTATTTTCTTATTCTTTAACTATTATAAGTACTTCACATTCATGAACTAATGTGCACTTATATAGTACTTCACATTTATATATTACTTCACAGAATTTCATTCATCACTTAAACATATCATAAACATTCATAAAAATCATAGTACTGAAATAAAGTGCAGATAATAAGCAAATCAACACATGAAGACACATATTTTACTGTGGTTAATCCCATTGTGGGACTACGTCCACAAGAACTATTTCTTATAATAGAGAATTTAGTACAACAAATAGTTCTCCACTTGCGCACACAGTTATAGGTCATTTTCACAGTAAGCTGCAGATGGTCTGCGCACTAAGTTGCAAACCCAGGCCTCCGTGCACTTAGATGCAGAGCGTTTCCCCTTTCTCTGAAGTAAAAATCACAAATATGTAACCACAAACATAGATTTGGATGAATTCATTCATCGATGCCTTCCTTCTTTATTATTCATCCATATATATACTATTATATTGAGGGATTACATTGCTACATTACCATGGACCCAATACCATGGTTTCCAAAATACAAAGGACTATGGTCCAAAACCATTCAACTTTTAAAATATTATATGCTTTTACAAAAAGGGAGCAGCTTTACTGCGAAACCCCTATCCTACATGGTGAGTTTGCTATGTGCTCCTCATTGTGCTCTACTGTGCTGTCCACTTCGCACTCCGTGACATCCTTTCTACTATGTACTCTACCCACAAAATTTGGATTCCTTGCCCAAAATCTGGCTAAGTTGGGCTGCGCCCAATAGGCGCCCAACACTCACATGTGACTCGTCTTGAGTCACTCAACTGCTTTGCCTCTAATATTGTCTACAATGTTGTTGTATGTATTATTGAATTGTTGCAGAATCTCTACCAATTTCTTTTCCTCACTACACACTTCTTCTAATAATGCTTTTGTGACATGTTCTGCAATGTTCTTTGCCAATTTTGTCTCCCTTTGTCGAAGCTATTGAAGCTTCTCATCCACTACTTGCGATAGCTAGAGGGCCTCATCTTGCCAAGGCTGAGTCCTGTCTATCAAAATCTTCTCCTCCTTTAACTCTTTGATTTTATTTTGTAGCTCCTTTGACTCATTAATTTTTACGAGCCTCTGCAAGATTGGAAAATTCTTCGCAATTGCTCGATTCTCCTCCAATTGATGCTGCTTTTACTGCATTTCCTCCTATAGTTTTTGAACCTTTGGATCCTCTTGCAATGAAGTCCAAATTTGCATGATCTCACCCAACAATTTTCCAAAGTATTCCAATGTTGCGAAGGTGCTGACCATCCCAGTATTTAAGTCAATCTCCCTCTGTTCACACAATTATAGTGATGTGGGTGGCTGCAATTTTAATTGTAGCTCACTGATCTTTACCTCATATTCAAACTATACATCTACAATTTTCTTCTTGGATTCCTTGACTACAAGGCCGAGCTTCATGACCTTATCTTTTGTTGATTCCTCGTCGTGAACATCCATGCCCAAAAATTCCCTGCAAGTGGCTTCAACCACCTCTTTTAGTGTCTACTTCTCTAGCTCTACCTGTTCCTTTTCTTTGATAGCATGGTCGAGCTATTTATTCAGTGCAACGTGCTCTTTTTTATATCTGAATGTTTAAGTGTGAGTTGCGCTGTTCATGCTCCTTGAGCTCATTTTTGATACCTTGGTACAATTCATGTGGGACCGGAGTGGGCAGCACTGCCGTGTTCATATTGACATGGTCCCAACCTTTTTTCTGCTGCTTGACTTCAACGAAGTTGAAATGCAGAGCTCTAGCAGGTATATACATTATCCTCATCCCAAATGTTGTTTCTATTAGTATTTCTCAATGGAGTCCCTAGCCTATCTATGTTGGTGGTCTGGATGTTTGAACCCAAATATTCAGCTTTGCAATACTCTACTGCAAACCTCTGATAAGCTTGCCATAGCGATCTTCCACCATATTATAGGATTCAATTGTTATCTCCTGAACCTTGTCTCCGACTTGATCGAGGTCACCTTCAATGAGAACCATTGGTGTGATTTCTTTTGTTTTATCTGCCTTATGGTTCTTTCTGCTCTAAATGGTAGCTTCACGTTGGATCTTTCTTTTCTCCATGACAATTTTCTCTTTTTCTGCCTCTTTTCTCTCCTCAGTCGTATCCTCGCCTCCTTGAGGGTCCTCCTCATGGTGTTATTAATCATGGTTTTCTTCTTCCTCTTCCTCTTCCTCTGGTTCATGCTCCTTGTCTTTTCCACTAGTTTTGCCATGCTGTGAAGTGTCCAACTCTTCTTCTTCTATTGCATTGTCTCCTGCTTCTTCCAACAGAGTCATCCACTATGTAGGCCATGTCTGTACTTATTCTGCAAGATCATCCTCTTTGACCACATATGGAAATGCATGCCATTTATTCTCCATGTCTTCGTGTGTCTGTATGTAAAATTTATGAAAATCTACCTTGTACCTCGCCACAATGTTGTACTATTTGTGCAAACTCGATGAAAGTCGCGGGTGCTGGTTTATTAACATGTGTAGATCCATTTGATAATATGAAAAATATTATATTCTCCTAAGCTCATGATGCTTGATTGGTATGCCACAATGAAGCATACATCGCGACCTCACATACATATGCTTCTATAGGAGGAAACTGCATATCCTCCGTCTCCTTCCATGCTAACAATGCTATGATCAAAATCAGCCATGCGTAGTGAAAAGATGTACCTTTCTCCTGGACCTCGTGGCAGTCGTCCAAGAATTCCTTACATATGTATCCAACCTAGTTATATTGGATTCCATTTGCACACTGCATGGCTAAAGACACCACCAACACAGGAACTTCATTTGCGCGACACTTCCTCATAATCTTTCCGGCCAAAATATGTGCGGCAAAGCAGACTGCTTGGGTGTTGGTTGAGTTTATGTTGTAGCCCCTTTTTCCTTTGATCAACCCATACTTCTTCTTCATATTTTCTACCAAAGTGAGATCTTGATCCTTTCCCTTGAACTCCTCCATGGGGTTCCGCCCTTGGTATGATAATCTTGTGATCCTCCAGATCAACATTTGGTCTATGGGGATCTTATTCCCCATCCACATGTCTCCATCATGTATCAATACCGATAATTGGTGCACACACACTATGTTTGCTGAACTTCTGCTGAAGTGCGGTACATTCAACATATTGAGCAGTCCTAACTGCACCAACCCATTCGCCCACCATTGTCGTTCCAATATCGTCACTCCACTATTTGGGTAGTGAATCTGCTACAAGTACCGATCTAGTGCAAACTGAGGGTACTTCTTCTGATCATTAAAATCATAATCTATAAATTTGAGCTGCGATATTTTCCATAAAATATCTCCTGAAAATGACACAACTTCTGACAATAGTGGTGTGAATGTCCCATACATCGTGTCTTTGGAATCCTTTAGTGGTTTGACACTTGGCTTCCTCGGTGGGATGTTTGAGGGCAGAGGCGAGATGAATGTTGCACCACCTTCCTCCACTTGTATTTCCTCCACTTCTTCTTCACCAATATTGATCTGCTCAGGTTGCTTCTGAGGTTTCACAGGCTTCTTGCCTTGCTTTTTCTTGGTTCTTACTTTCTTGGTTTGCTTCATCCTTGGTGATTGCCACTGTTTCTGTGGTGAAGGTGTTGTTACTGTAGGTGATGCTACTGAGGGTGTTTCGACTGTTGGCGCGAACATATCAATAAATTCCATGACTCTAGAAATTCCCTTCTCACGAAAATTCCGCACAATATCCTCCCAAGATTGCTTAGCAACATACACAGCGAAGTCTCCCGCAACTTCTTCGCACTATTAATCACTCAGCTCTTGATTCAACAAAGTTCTTAATCTGAGCGAGAGTCAACTATTTATAGCAACCCAACCTTTGAACCTCATCATTGGATATGATTTTGTCCTGATTTTGTTTAGATTTTGTCATTAAATGCATATCTATCCTTAAATTCTGCCAATCTGTCGTCTTAAATGCAACTTTACGCATGTCTTTTCCCTTTTAATGGTCATATTTCTACTTTCCCGGAAAACTTCGACACGTTCCCTATTGTAGCACACCTTTGTCTTACGTTGTGGCTTCCTGTGAACTTCGACATATTCCCAACTGTAGCGAAGTACTTTCTTCGTCAAAGCTCTCTCTGCAGCGTAGTTTATAGTCCAGTGCCCACTTTCAACTGCATGTGACACTAAGAATTTCCTTCTTTCTTCTTTAGGGAAAAGCTATAGGGGTAGGGTTGTCCCTGTACAACTTCAATCTACTACCATTTAATTTTCCCTAAATTAATTCTCCATTTAACTTCACTAATTGCACTGCGCCTCCATCAATAATATACTTAATAACATATGGGCCTAACTAGTGTGTTTTGAATTTCCTTGGAAATTTCACAAACTTACTGTCATAGAGGAGAACAAGGTCTCCTACCTAAAACTTCTTTTTCTTAATGTACCTGTCATGCCAAGCCTTTTCTCTCGATTTTTGTACTTTTTGATGAAATTCTGCTATAAACCTGTCTTCTTCCAGAGCAAGTAACTGTGACATCCTTTATTCCATTATGTTAGGGTCTGCCATATTTGTAAAAAAATGCAATTCTTAGGCTAGGGACAATGTATTCCATGGGCATCATAACTTATTACCCATAAACCAAACTAAAAGGTGTCTAACCTGTCAACGTTTTTCATGTAGTCCTATAAGCCCATAATATTGCTGGAATCCTAAGATCCCATTCATCCATGTTTATCTTACATACCTTGGTCAGTGCATTCTCAAAAATTTTATTGAATGCTTCCACAATTCCATTTGCCTAAGGATGATAAGGAGTGCTCTTTTGGTGGTAAACTTGAAATTCCTCAGTTAATGCTTCAATGGTCTTATTCAAGAAATGTGACCCTTGGTCAATTATCAATATCTTTGGACACCAAAATATGGACGAAATATACTAAAAAATGAACTTTGCAGCAGTTTTTGCATTGCAATATTTTACTGCTTGTGCCTCAACCCATATTGTCAAATAATCAGTTGCTATAGTTATATACCTCGCACCAGTTTTCTTCCCCAGTGGGTTTATCGATCCAACATAATCAATGACCCATTTGTCAAAGGCCTGTAATGTCACCTGTGGCACTAATGGCATTTCATCCCTTCTTGATGGCTTCCTAGTTTTCTAGCAAACATCACATACTTGAAAATAATGATTTTCATCCTTGTGTAGTGTGGGCCACCATAATCCTGACCTTAAGACCTTCTGCGCATTAGCCTTCCCTGCATAATGTCCACCAGCTACGCCTCCATGAGATTATGCCAAAATAGTCTGTCTTTCATGTTCGGGGACATACCTGCGCAATATTTAATCTGGTCACATCTTATACAAATGTCCTGCAATCAACGAAAAATCAGCTGCCTTTACCACCAACTCCTTCTTCTGCCACATAGTGTACTCTGCAGGGGTCATTCCTGTAGCCAAAAAATGAATAATTTTATCAAAGTGATCATCTACAATCTTGATTGCAAACAACTGCACATTAGGAATATTATCCTTTATATTCGTTGGTTCTTATTTTGTTTCTAACCTTGAAAAATGATCAGGTCCAAAATTTATTCTTCTTGGCTTAACAAAAACTTCAAAGTTATACTCCTGAAATAATAATAGTCATCTGCAAATTTTTCCTCCTAAAATAGGCTTATTGACCAAATACTTTAGTGCAGAGTGATCTGTGAACATCTTGAAATGTGATCCCAACAAATAATGTCTAAACTTCTGTAAAGCATATACCATATCCAGTCCTTCCCTTTCTGTAGTTGTATAGTTCTTCTCTTCTTTAGACAGTTTCCTACTTGCAAAAGCTATAGGGTGATCGATTTCTTTTGCACCAGGCTGTGCCAATACCAATCCTAAAGCTATGCATGAAGCATCCACATGAACATGAAATTCTTTATTCCAATATGGGAATACCAATATAGGAGCATTTACCATCTTTTCTTTCAGTGTGTCGAGGCTCTTTTGATATTCTTCATTCCATAAGAATGTTACATCTTTCTTTAGCAATTTTTCCATAGGCGCAGTGGTCTGTGCATATCCTTTGATAATTTTTCTGTAGTATCCTGTATGTCCCAATTTGGTGCGAAGATGTCTTAATGTCTTTGGCGGAGGTAAATTCACAATAATACGAATCTTCACAGGATCCATCATCAATCCTTGCTTGCAAACAATATGTCCCAGCAATATACGAAAAGGTACACATAATATGCACTTTTTGATATTCAGAGAAATCTGATACTGCCTACATGTGTCGAGCATTAGTCTTAAGCTTGCAATATGTTTCTACAATAACTCAAATACTATCCAATCATCAAAGTATACTTCTAAAAACTTCTGAATATATTATTTGGAAGCTGCAACCACCACTCTTGAAAATATGGCAAGGGAATTCTTTAGTCCAAAATTCATTATTGTATACTAATATGAACCCCATTCTGTAGCAAAGGTGGTCTTATGTCGATCCTCATGTGTAATTCTAATATGATGGTATCCTAAAAATCCATCTTTAAATGAATAGGATTCCCGACCTCCTACATTGTGCAATACTTCATTAGTGAAAGGAGTAGGGAATGGGTCATGTAGACATGCATCATTTAACTTCCTTAAATCAATACAAGTCCCGATTTCTCCTTATGTTTTCTTTTCTTGTACTACCATAGGAATTACCCACTTTTATTCTTCCACAAGTTCAATGATTCCAGCTGCTATCATTTTTTCAAGTTTTTTCTTCACTTTTTCTTTGTACTTTGGATTCAGTCTATAAGGAATTTTCTTAACCAGATTCACATCAGGCTTTAGAGGAATCTTCATAACTCTAAAATATCCTACTATGCCCTTCATATCTAAAAACTTAGTGGGAAATAACTCCTGGTATTCATGTAGAAGATCTGTCACTTTGCTGATTGTTTCTTCATCCCAATAATCTCCTATTGTTGCAAACTTCGACTCCTCTTTTGATCCTATATTCACCCTCTTTGTCTTCAATGGCTTTTTTATATCAGACATTTCTAATTGAGGTCCATTCACTTCGTGGTAGCCTTTAGATTCTGTTATGTCAATATTGTGAAGGTCTTCATCTTCTTATGCAGTGATGTTGTAGCATTCCAGTACATTCGTTAGCTACGCAACCCAATCAAGCTGCCTAGTAAGTGGATTTTCATTCTCAAAAATCTTCTTTTTAACTATCTGAAGGGTTGAATCTATATATGGAAAATCATATTCAAAGATAAATATCAATATAAACCCATCAACCATCTCTACCCAATTCACAGTACTATGTCGAAGTTATGTTTCTAGGTACCAGTTTTGAGGAATTGTCTCTAATGTATGGATGAACCCATGCACCCATTCTTCTCGTGGAATATCCTTCCATGTTGTCGTGCAAAGCTGGATGTGATCTCTAGGATCAGTTTGACCATCATATTTATCTTCCATCTCTGTTTCTACCTAACCAAACCTTATCCATATCAACCTTCAACATTCTTTCCATTTTCCTATATTCTTCTTATGTGTACCCCAACATCTAGCAGGAGTAGCTCTTAGGGATATATCCAGAGTTAACAATGTTTGACACTCTGGTACTTGTTGTTCACATTCGTCAAGTAAATTATTTATATCACCCAAACCATTATAAAAAGGTAAGTCACATACCTCAACTGTTATACAACGAACTGCTTTAATAACTCTTGAGCATCACCTTGTAGATACTTCATGTAACATGTTTTACCAATTTTCCAATTCTTCTTCTGAATTTGAAGCACACGAACTATCATGCTCCCAACTCAACTTGCCTTCAGTAGGGCTAACACAATCTTGTTCTTTTGTTGTCATCTGATAGATGTTATCTATATCAACTGCATTGTACTCCTCCTTACCTGGTTCAGTATACCTTGCTCCTTCAGATGGATCCAAGGGAACAATCACTCTCATATTATTGCTTTCAAATATCATTTGCCTCTTCTTTAAGTTGATTATAACCATGTTGGAAAACGTTATAAATCTAACCCAGAAATACTATAGATCCGATATGAAAATATAATACAATGCAAATAAACCCAGAAATGATATGAAATGATTCTTTATTGATCAAGCCCTTAAGGTAGGGCAACACCATACATTCACTCCTTAAGAAAGGAGAACACTCCCCAAGCCATATGCCTGTTCATACAATAATCCTTGACAATATTCCTTGACCACCCTTGACGTGGAGTCTCTAGCCTCTATATAGGCCTCATACATACAATACCATGGGTCATTACCATGGTTCACTCATACCATCAAACTAATACCATGGGCCCATTAGATTATTACTAACTACTTGTGGTCCCTTACATGATATGGGTGAACCACCTCATTTATTACTATGGCCCATCCCATTATTACATTATTACCTTGGGTACCTCCCTTGGTACCCCATATTATCCCCCCTAGGTATATAACAGACACGAGGCTTATATGAGAACACAAAAATAAATTGTTAAAAATGATGAATATCTAGATACAAGTTTTATAGCAACATTGAAACATTTTTTTGTTGCATTAAAAAAGGTATGTTGATTTAATATGTTCATTTTATTTGTAATTTATTTTATTCTATTACTTATAAATATATTTGTCTAATTCATTAAATATGTTGAAGAGGAATGCAAATATAGTACCCATACCCTTCATTCAAAATTTTAATTAGAAAGGAAAACAAAATAACAACTTAAAAATTTTGAACTTGATTCTACTCTTGATCATTACATTTGAACAGGGTCAACATTGTCCAATATCAAATAATACTAGGTGGTTATAAAAAATATTGCATATCATACTTTTAAGAAGGAATACTCCTTGGTAATTGCAGATATTGGCCAAGGTTTCAATTTTCAAAACATTGGATATGATAGTCAACCTTATAGTTACCAAACTTTTAATATAATGGTTACTAGATTTCTAGAAGTTAGAACATAACCACTTTGGAGAATTGTGGCTTTTCATTCAAACGCACAATTAGGATTAGTACTATCAAGCTTCAAGGGAAAAACAAACTCAAGGATGTGGATTTCATGGTAAGACTTCGAAATTATATATTTAGTGATTAATATTTGAAAAAAAAATTATGTACTAATTAATTGAATTTTTACTATTCTATATTACAGGAAAAAGCCAAATTTGATTAGTTGCAGAGGTTGCCCAATTATAAGTGATTTTAAGTTGGTACATATTGAATCTTGGACAAAACATGATAGTTATAAATCTATTCTCCTTAATGAAGTAGATGGAAAGAGTCAATAAAATAATGGTTTATAATGTTGTGGCAAGAAAAATAACATACGAGGAAAAATACAAAAGAAAAGATTGTTAACATATATCAAAATCTGGAATAACAGATTAACTATCTTTTAGATTTATGTTCAAATGAAGAAAAGTGGGTTATGGGTTTGTGCTTAGAATTATGTAAGATTTATAATATGAAATCAAACTTCATTCTTTATTATTTTTTAATTATATATGTTTATACTAATTTAATTAATTATTCCTTTTGTGCTTGATGATTATATACAACATTAGCATGTTGCTTACAAAAAGGAAAAAATTGCACAGCCATTAATAATAACCAATTACAATGCAATTTTATTCATCAAAAACATTAATGCAATTAAAGTTCTTCCAGATGCAATGCAAGTAGTTGGTTTGAGGAAATGATATTTTTAATGAATCAAATGAAAAAAAAAAGTCAAAGAAACCTCTGTCATCGTAGATGGATTGATTAGAAAGGAATATTTTGAGAGATTTGCACACATCAAAAGTACATTGGGAGAGGTGTTAAATTGTAGCAAGAAAAGGCTTCATTTGACTTGTGCCTTTGTCAACTGGAGAAACTTGAATTTCCACATTAGCAAGATGATATGAGTTGCAGTTATTAGGAGTGACATGGCCAAGTCACTTAGTTATGTCATTCAATTCAAGTTTGTGGGCAAGAAGTAGAGTTGTGAATGAGTTGATTGCTAGGATCTAGAAATCTAGTGGAGTTATAGTTAGTGAAACTCAATTATATGAGCTCTAGGCATGAACAGAGTCAGTAGGAGTTCAACTGAGTAGTTTGTAAATGTTGTTAACTCACTGATCTCTCAGTAACTAGTAAATTTACCAAAAATAGCCATAATCGTGCATGTAATTCTAATTGCCTAGTTGAGTGGAGGGAAAAGGCATAATTGTATTTATTATTGGATACTAGTGAGTGTATAGAGTTTGCATGTAAAAGTTGAGGAATTCTCTCAGGATTTTGCAAGTAAATAGGAGCTCTTCCTATTCTTTAGGAGCAAGACTTGCACAAGGAAATAGGAGGAAGTAGGAGGCCTATTTTGGCTGAGTATTGGCCAAAGTAAACACAAGAGGAGATCAATATTGCAGTGTAGGTTGAGCTTCAAGCATTGAAGTTGTCATTGTAATAGATCATTGATCTCATCTAATATAATACACATAGAGGAGAGGTTTTTCCCAGTTGGGTTCCCTAGTAAAAATCGTGTTCATTGTGATTGAATGATTGCATGTGTTTCTATTATTAATTTTCCTTCCCCATAATTTATTAGAAGAAATTTGTGTCTATTGATCTCAACTTGATTTCATTAGCATCTACAAATTTTGAGTTATTTCTACATTGTCTTAGAGTTCTTGAAAATTACATAGAAACCAAGTTCTTGGTCATCTCTCAAAGAAATTATGAATATCAAATTTGTGGTGCATGAATTTTCTTCAATGCGGGAACAATGTATTTCTATGAATTGAGGCTTGAGTATGCATTGGAGGGCACTTCAAATTTCATAGCTTGGAAAGACAAAATGGAAGTTGTGTTGGATGACAATGGAGTATTGGAGTACACACAAACTGATATTCCAAAACCAACAACATCAGATGCATAATAGTTGGCTCAGTGGAAGAAAGACACAACAAAATCCAAGAGGATTATCTTGGAGGGAGTCATAGATCGTGTGGTTTTGATTTTGCATAGCAAGCAGACTACTTATGCAATGTGGAAAACCCTCACAGAGCTATTCGAAAGCAGTAGTGATGCCAGGAAATTGGCATTGAAAGATAAGCTCAGGAATATTCGAATGCAGAAAAATGAAACCATTGTTTAGTACCTATCCAGATTCACTTGGTTAGAGATGAGCTTGGAGGAGTAGGAGAGATTGTGCCACCATCTGAGCTTATGAGCTTAGCACTCCTTGGTCTGAAGTCCTGGACAATTACCAGGATTCATTTAATGGAATAGACAAGCTCCCAAATTGGGAGAGACTTTGGTCTGACTTGGTGCAGGAGGAGATTAGAGGAAACACTAGAGATGGAGTTTGATCCATATCTGATGAGGAAGAAGAATGTGCTCTAGTTGGCAAATGAAAGAATGTGAAAGGCAAGAAGGCCCAAGGTGAGGTAGAATCCAGCTAGAACCATGGCAAGAAGAAAGACCTTAGTACAATTAAATGCTTTCACAACCATGAGTATGGAAACTATGCAACCAAGTGTTCACATAAGAAATCTAATAAGGAACCTACAATAATAGTAGGAGGAGATGCTCTCACATCACAATTCGAGTTGGATTTCACCCTCATTTCTTGCATGGAAAGAACAATAAGAGGGACTGAGTGGTACCTAGACTCTGGTGCTTCATATCATATGATAGGAAATAAGGAGTTCTTCAATAGCCTAAAGGCATGGAAACTTTTAGGGGCTAATATTTCATGTTTTTTCTAAATTTTTTTTAGCTAATTTCCATTTTTTTAAAATGATTCACCCAAATTTTATAGTATAAAATTATTTTACCTTAAAAATCGCCAATTTTTTATATAGACTGTATAAAATCCTTATAAATTTGAATATTTTCACAAAAATATTGCTAAACATTCTATAGTTTTCATATTAGGGACTAATAAGATTCACCAAGGTTTCTAAAGTTTGAGATAAATGTTCATCCTTAAAATTTTCCCTGAAAGGAGAAGGGCCTACAATTACCCAGAGAGCTAGGATATGATGGGAGATATAGCACCAAAGTTATTGGTATTGTCACCTTTGAGGGAGTCAGGCTCATTGTGTTGGGTGTGGAGCCTGATTATCTTCTGTATTCAAAGGTTTCAGCCGAATGCAGGGGTCCGGGGGGGGGGGCTAATCCCCCCTAGCTGGGGGTCTGGGGGCCAGTGGTCCCCTGGCGGGGGTTCGAGGGCAGCGCCCCCGAAGCTAAAAATAGATGTAAAATTACCTTGTAAAAGTATAGTAATTTCTAGTCAATCTGGGCCATTCATTAGGCGGATGATCTGACGGTAGAAGTTATGTTTAATTTAGGGTTTTTTGCCCTAGAAGGCAACCCCTCACTATATATGAGGGAATTGTATTGCATCTATGTAGATCTGTATTCTGAGTGAGGAAGAGAGAGGAGATTGAGAGCAAAGAGGGAGTTACAGTGGATCTGCTGTAGGTTGTATCTCTTCAGTTTGCTGGATAATATAATAAAAGAAGGACTGGTTGTTTCTCCGTGGATGTAGCCCAAACTGGGTGAACCACGTATATCTGTGTCTCTCTTGTTTTATGCGTTTTCTATGTTTATATTTCTGCAATATTTTATGTGTTCCATTGCTCCGTTATATATAATTTTCTAACACACTATTGAAAAATGCAGCAAGAAATTCTCAATTTGATTTTGCCTTCATTAAATTGAGAAAAAATAAATTTCCACATTAGTAGACAACTTGGATGATGTTGACTTGTGTGACATGGCTTGTGTCACCTAGTTTACTCATTAAATTTGAGTTGGAGGAGTTAGATTTGAGTTTTTCATGTGTGATTGCTAATTTGTAGCAATCAAGATCAATTATCTCAAGTTGTTTTCAATTAAACTAGTTCCAACTTTTAGAGGAACTAGTAGAAGGTTAGTTAAGCAATGGGTCTTCAATCAAACTCATTGATCATCCAGTTAATTGATTAATCAACCAAAAATAGCTAGTTCATGCAGAGAATTCAAGTTACCCAGTTGAGGTGGGGATTTCAAGGCAGTGTAATATCAGTGGTAGACTAGTCTTGTGTGTACAAGTGTTGCATGTAGTCAGATCATCAACCTAAATGTATTGTGAAATTCAATTGAAGGAATTTCCCAAATAATAGGGGTTAATTCCTCAAGGAACAATGCAAGGAAATAGGAGCTCAAGACGAGGCAAAATTTGATTGAGTTTGGGTTAGAGGCCTTCAGTGAGCAGAGAGATATGTTGTGCACTTGCGGGGTGAGCTCAGTTGGGCAAAGAAATTGTAGTACATCTCTATTTCAATTGATTAATGCAAGAGGCATTGACGTTTTTAGCATATTTCTTTCCCCAGATAAAAATACTTGCTGCATGTGTGTTATTTCTTCTTGCACATCTAAAATTTTTGTTCTAAATTATGAAGTAATGTCTGTGGAGCAATAATGTATATTTGCGTCTTATGATTTAGATTAAAACTTTATGAGCAGTTGCAAATCTACAACCTAATTTTTACACTCTCATCTTCACCTAAAGAATGTAATGTATGTGTCTGGTCTAAAGAAAAATTTAGTTTATGTAGTTGTACTTGAAGACCATGGATATGATGTGGTGTTCAGTAAGGGGAAAGTTTATCTGAATCATGTTGCTACTGAACAAGTTAAACAAATTGGTGCTCGAGTTAAAAATCTCTACAAGCTAGAGGTAGATTTCACCATGCATGCAACTATACCTCCAAGATTAATGTGGGGCGATGTAGATCCTTAGTCTTAAAGTTGTAAATATTTGGGTTGGGCCCATAGAAGAGAAGTAGCAGTTGTAGTATACTCTTCTCATGGATCATCACCCTTGCTACAAAGACCCAAAGTATTCAGTAGCATAAGGATCAATGTCAGTTGACGTAGTCAGATATTGAGTGATAGTGTAGAGGCTAGTAGCAGTCAGAGACTTAGGAGACAGTTGCAGCTCAGATACATAGTTGATTCAACATTTTGGATGATCTCAACTGTAGTTTTTCATTAGAAACAACAACAGAGAGAGGGAGTGTTAGTTGTGTTACAGTACATTCATCCACGGGAGCAGGATTGGGGTTGTGTAGAACCATCTTCTTGCTAAAAGGGAGAGTTAAATTGTAGCAAGAAAAGGCTTCATTTTACTTGTGGCTTAGTCAAATGGAGAAATTCGAATTTCCACATCAGCAAGATGACTTGAGTTTCATTTAGCAGGAGTGACATGGCCAAGTCACTTAGTTAAGTCAGTCAATTTGAGTTTGTGGGAAAGAAGTAGAGTTATGCACGAGTTGATTACTAAGATATAGCAATCTAGTGGAGTTATAGTTAGTGAAACTTAGTTATCTGATCTCTAGTCATTAATAGAGTCAGTAGGAGTTCAGTTGAGTAGTTGTAATTGTTGCTAATTCACTGATCTCTTAGTTAACTAGTCAATTTACTAAAAATAGCCCTAATCATTTATGCATTTCAAATTTCCTTGTTAAGTGAAGGGAAAAGGCATAATTGTATTTATTATTGTATGCTAGTGAGTGTATAGAGTTTGCAGGTAGAAGGTGAGGAATTCTCTTGGGATTGTGCAAGAAAATAGGAACTCTTCCTATTCTTTAGGAGCATGAATTGTGTAAGGAAATATGAGGAAGCAGGAGGCCTATTTTGGCTAAGTATTGGCCATAATAGACTGAGGAGGAGATCAATATTACAGGGCAGGTTGAGCTTCAAACATTGAAATTTTTATTGTCATAGATCATTGTTCTCATATGATATATACAAACAGAGGAGGGTTTTTCCCTAGTTGGGTTCCCCAACAAAAACTGTGTTCATTATGATTGAATGATTGCATGCGTTTTTATTGTCATTTTTCATTCTGTAGAATTTAGTAGAAGAAAATTGTTTCTATTTATCTCGACTTGATTTCATTAGCAACTGCCAATTTCGAGTTATTTCTACAAGAGGAAAATGACACAACAAAAACACAATACCATGGAAGAAAAGGATAATACATTCTCGAAAATGATGAATTTCTCTTATAGGATATTGTTGCTTTATTTTAAGTTGTGCTCAATTTTGGAAACTATTAATAAGTTATACTTTAAATAATACCGTCTTTTAACATAAAATTCATTTAAAAATAAAATAAAATTACTTCGCCTTTTTCCCCATAAAAATCCTTTATTTGACATGTCATTTTAAAGAGAAAGCTAACAAAATTTATAATTTTTTAATTATATCTATATTCAAAATGCATATATCTATATCTATATCTATATATATATATATATATATATATATATATATATATCTCTCTCTCTCTCTATATATATATATATATATATTATTGTTTAGTGAGAATTATTAGTTGTATATTGAAGTAAAGATAAAAGTGTTAAATGCTATTTCATAGTATATTTCAAAAGTATTGCATCCTAAATTAATTAACGATGCCTAAATATACAAAATATATTGAATTCGAAATATAAACTTTTATTTTTTTTATATTGCATTTTTTTTTAATTTCGTTTAAAAAATGGAAAAGATAAAATAAAAAACAAACTTGAAATACACTTAAAATTTTCACATTAAAAAAAAAAAAACAAAATATAACTTGAAAAATGGTTAAAAACCCAACATTTGAGAAAAAAATCATACTTTATAGATACAAAGATTCAAAGTGTCAAAAAATACCTCACAAAAAAGGGTTATGTCGCATCACCACTTTTCAAAATTAGCATGAAAATCATGATTAATGTGACCTCTAAACAAGAAATTAGTCAAGTTTGCATTAGCTCGTTAACTTTGTTTTTGGAAATTTCTTGATGTCCTAATATTGGTCATATTGACCATATTATCATATTATCGTATCAAGTGTTGGAAGGTTGGTGTCATATCAGTGTATTGACAAGTCAGAGCATTGGTATATCAACCTATCTGCCATATTACCTATTGAAACTTCGAAGGAGTTTACCCCTACCACTTATAGAATTCATTAATATGGCAAAGACAAATATGCAACGAGGGCGTAAGAGGACTAGTGTGGAGCACCACCTGGCCAATAGTTTCCACATGGGCATACAAATCATATGGGAAAAAAATCTAAGAGGCATAACTATGTGCATGTAGTTTGGATTATGAGAAAATTAATATTATTGGAAAGCTCTCAACAAGTAGAAGTTAATGATGGTGTCAAAACTGTGATTTGGAGTAATGTAAGAAAGAGGATTTTAGATAACCCCATGTTCATAATGTACCTTCAAGGTCAGGTCTAATTATGTCCCACAACCCTAATCTAGCATTATGGGATTGGGTGTGTTACATGTATCAAAATGATCTAGAAACACAACAACAATGCACTAAAAAAAGAACTTAGGTTGGGAGAGAAACTACATGTTTAGAATGATTAAATAAATAAAAGTAGAGGGAAATCTCTAATTTACATTAATTTCTAGAAAATGTGAGTAATTGTTGTTTAGGAAGCACAAATTGTTCACAACCTAATAGAAGAAAATGGAAAGTTCTAATGTGCATTAATTTGTAGAAAATGAGTAAATGCTGTTTAGGAAGCACAAATTGTTTGCAACCTTCATCTATTGAAAATTTAATTTGTTAAAATAAGTGTTACAATACTTATACCCATGAAGTAATCCAAGTTTGACACATACATAAATCAAGTTAATTAGGTGGCAAGTTTGAATTTGATTTACCCATGGTAAGCTTTTTCCAGTTGAGTCAATAGGTTCTCTTAAGCCAACTTTTGTAACTATGGGCCGAGATACAAAAAAATAGTGAAAAATGTTATTAAACATCTATAGTCAAGTATTTTATTAAGATGTATAACTACACATAAACATGAATGTTTATCGAATTCATGCTTTGCTTGATAGGATTAAGTCATCTCACTTAGGATTTCTTTCATCATAAACATAAATCAACCGATTTAGTGGAAAGGGGGGAGTGGTGTTGCCCACTCCAACAACCCAAGGGGCTAAGGTAGGTGGTATTTCTATGGATTTGAAACAAGGTGCTCAAGGAAGTGGTTCTTCAACACCTTCAAGAGAAGGAGGTGCAAGAATCAAACTAGATGTGAGTTTCCTTCAAGAAGTCAAATAATCTTGAATTGAGATTTGTAATCAAATCAATTTCACTAGAATGTCCCCTCATATTTTACCATGAACTAAATTGTTGAGGAGATTTTAATATGGAGTGGGAAGGTGATCAAGGTGGGGATTCTAGAAGGGTAATAAGTTTGATGCAAAGAAGAAGAGTTCGGTTATGTTTAAGTCAAGTCTTTAGGTGTATGCCTTCAATAGTAAGAAAAAGGGAGTCAAGCCCCAATTATGGTGGTTGGCTCACTTAAAATCATTTCAGACAAGATAATGACAAAGGTCACTCCAAATTGGATTGACTTTATGGCCCAAGGGATGGCATCACATTTTTAATACGACTTCCTCTACTAGATGTTTTGATTAATATGATAATATTATATCATTTTTATATTTAGCCAGTTATCTCGGTAAAACAATAAACCCCGCATTCTCAACTTTATTCATGTTGAATATCTCATCTGGAGTCTCTAAAATTTCAAGCCCTTATACATTGTGCTTTGAATCTATCTCCTCAATTAGTGGGAACTCAAGGTTGACTTCAATGGTGGTAGGTTGTTTATCAAAGGATCAAATTTATGAAAGGGTAGGGGTGGACAATAATTTACAAAAGAAGAAAGGAGCTATATGATGCCCTATTGTCGCTGCTACAACACCCTCCCAACATTTCACTACATTCAAATTTTGGAGCCTATTATCACTGTCGTATCTAATGTGTTGCCTTGATCCTAAAATGTTGTCTCATGTTATTCTATGTGCTTCAAGTGTTCTTGAGTGGTCTCAAGTGTCATCACATTGATTAAAACATCTTTAGGTGCATTTCATGGTCACATCATGTTTATTGTTGTAAAACAACACTTTTGGGTCGTAGTTGCACACACTTCACTCATTATACTTGGGGAATTCATGCAAAGTGGTGTTTTGATGTATAATTATCATTGTTCAAGCTTGTCTAATTTTTCTTAATGATTTGGTATGTGTCACACATGGTTGTATGTCTAAAACTCATCATGTTCGCCCCTTTTCTCATATCCTAGACTTAGACATATTTTTTTTCAAAGAAAACCCATCGAGGTCGAGAGTGCATGAGTGCAATTTGAAGCCTTGATCGAGAATCTTTTGATGTTCGGAAGTACGCCATGCACCCTCCAAGAGCACAAAGCACACTCCTTAATCCATATTTCCCCTTCCTTGTTCCGAACTGTGCCCTTCAAAAAAACCAAACACTCCTTCGACCTCAAGGAATGTGTCGTCCTCTAGAGAACTCTTTCAACCTGAAGGAGTGTGTCCTCCTTGAGAGCAATCCTTCGAGCTGAAGGAATGTGCCCTCCTTGAGCACACTCCTTTGACCTGAAGGAATGCGACCTCCTTGAGAGCACTCCTTTGAATTGAAGGAATGTGCTCTGCTTGAGAGCACTCCTTCAACCTGAAGGAATCCACCATCCTTGAGTACACTCCTTCAACCTGAAGGAATGTGGCCTCCTTGAGAGCACTCCCTTGACTCGAAATAATGTGTCCTGCTTGAGTGCATGAGCGGAATTTGAAGGTAAAAAAGTTCCTCCTTCAACTTTCATATGTGTGTCATGTGCCCTCCTTGGGCTCTTGAGCACATGAGTGCACTTTGAAGGCACAAATCCCCACCCATCAACCTTCAGAAGGGGGCCATGCACGCCCCTTGGTCTCTTGAGTCCATGAGTGCAGTTTGAAGCCACGAAGCCTCACCCTTTACCCTTCGAGAGTGCGCCACATTCCTCCCTTGGTTTCTTAAGCATGTGAGAACACTCTGAAGGCACAAAACATCATCCTTCATCCTTCAAGAGTGCGCTTTGCTCCCTCCATCTCTCCCTTGAGCACAAAACACACCTGGGAAGCTTGAATCCTTCCACTTCATCCTTTGGACTTGTGCCATGTGCCTTGCCTTGATTGCCTCCCTCCCTTGAGCACATGAGTGCATTTCGAAGCCCCAAAGCCTCCTCCTCTTAGCCCTTGAGCCTTTCAAAGTGCACTTATGCGACAAAAAGATTCTTTTTCCCTTTTTGAGTGCACTGAAAAGGCATGAATAGAAAATTCTCATTAAACATGGTAGAATAGGATATTTAGGTTGATAATTCCTTTTCATGATTGATTGCAGATACAAGTATTCCATAAACAGCATGGCAAGCACGCATGAGGAAGATCGGGAAAAGAAAACAAACAAAGGAAGCATGGAAAGAACGATGAACAAACTTGAATCTTGATGATCAAAGTACCACAAAGACTCCCTTTGATCAAAGACCCTTTGGAGGGTAGAGACACTAACAATCAAAGTTTCTTGAAGAATGAAGATATAAGTGGCAGCCAGTCACCACTGGAAAAGTCCATGTCATAAGTCACTATTAATCCTATTCATCAAAGATAGTGACATGTCAAGTTCTCATCACACGATGATGTGGAAGTCATGATGTATTGTTGTAATCATTGTAAAGACAAATAAGTAGACGACCAAGAGACATGTATGAACTAAAGAGTCATGGAAGTCCAAAGGACCTATGATACAAAATGTCATATGTAATTGCAAAAATCATATAGAATTCCAAAGGTTGTATAAGTTCAAAGGTCACTAGAAGTTAGAAATTCAAGGTTCATGCAGATGTGAAAGGTCATGCCTCAAGTTATAAATAGATCCTCATTTCTCATGTAAAGGACTTTTAACCTTGGTTTCTCCCACAAGGAATTAGAGAGATAGAGTTAGTACTTTCGGGGAGCAAGTGGTGGCTCTAATGATCCACTATTGGAGATAGTGATGTTCATTGTATTTATGTATTTTGGGACTTTTGCTTAACATCGAAGCCTTCCAGGTGAACACATTTTCACTCATGGATTATGAATATTTATAAGACTATTCTTTGAATTGGTCCTGTTGTAGCGACTGTAACACCCTCCAAAATTTTGGCTTACATCCAAATTTTGGAGCCTTCCTTGGTTTTTTCCCTTGATGGTTGCAAACACTGGGGTCATCACATGAGCTCTCGTCCAGTCTTTACACCCATTTTGCTTGATTGGCCATCGGTCGTCTTTTGGCATGTTGATTGTTATGTCATGCTTGCGAGTCTGTTTTGACAATTTTGAAGGTTTTTCTTTGTGTGTATGAGTTGTTTTCGCCCTATGAACATCGGTCGCACTCACTCACAAAGTTGTAAAAATTGTCATGCAAGTGTCGTCATGATCATTTGAAGATTTATCTCAAGTGTCTCACTTTTCACTCTTAACCTCTAAGTTAGTCTCACTGAGCACAATCTTGTTTGTTTGGTTTGAGGTGTCTTGTCATCGAGTAGTGTTAAGTGTGTGATCACAATGTCATGTATGCATAAGTTCACTTGATTTCACATTGTCATTTTTCCTGAAAATCTATCGACCGGACAACCCTCCTTCAATCAGACCCCGATCTCAGTGGCCTTGCATTGCTGCCCAGAACTGTGCAGAGCTTGAGGTTGTTCTCTGGGTAGCCTGCACAACATAATTCCAGAAATGATCCAATCGACTGTCTCCCAGAACTGCACATAAGTTGTCCCAGAACCCGATCCAGTGCGTGCTTCCTGCAAGATCACCCATCAAGCCTCCCACTGGTCTTCCAGAAAAACTGACTTGAGCTATGACCCAGGGCTGCACTGATCTCCAAAACTTCGAAGAACTTGTCTAGCCTGCTTGCCTTTGTTGTAAAATACGAAGAGGGAGTGAATCAATATTTCTTAGCAGTTAGAACTTTTTAATTATTTCATAGCATTAGTTAGCCTTCAATTATTATTAATGTTTATGCAGTAATAATAGTAAATAAAAGAACACAATAGGCACAAAAATTTTAGGTGTAAAACCCCCTCCAGGTCAAAAACCACCAAGCATTTTTCTAATAAATTCTTTAATCTTCAGCCCCGAATGAAATGAAAGCTACAAATTCCTAGAATTCTAGAAAAACATTTTTCTATAGCTCCCACTGAAAGGACACCCCAAGGCCCTGGTTTCTTTAGTAACCAATTGAAAGGATGCCCCAACACCCTAGACCAACCTACCACCCTGAAGTGTTCATAGGCTCCAACTTGTAGGCGACTTCATGCACTTGCCTAACACCTCTCTGCCACCCAGTAATGATTGAAATGAGACAAGAGTGTGGATTCTCATACCAAGGACAACGATCCACAATACAATATGATTTACAATGATTTTGACCAAACACCCAATCACACTATGACCTGCAACCCAACCATGACATCATCCCAACAAAGACTCCTATACCTCCCAATAGTGCCTTTTCAACTGTAGGAAGATTGACTCTTTTACTATAATTACTCTTCCAATGATGGCACTTTTACAAATGACTCTTTTACAACTTTACTTGACACTTCTTCACAATATACGGATGGCTGTCATGTCTTCAAAGGATGTCCCGTTGCAATGCTTCCTTTGATTTGATACTTCATCTCTTGAATGCTCGCTTGATGTTTTCCTTGAGTCTTCTTCTACTTGCAGGTTGCATGCAAATTTCCCAACAAAACCTAATCCCAAAGCAAAACAAATAAACACAACACCCCTTTAACAAAACTTACCTCTGCCTGCAAAGAGAATTAGCACAATAGTAATAAACATACTAAAATTTATGTTAGCAGAAATAGAAATGCAACAAAAGAAATATAACAATACATACCTGTCTCTTTTCTTGATGGCACTGAAATCTTAATGATGCTCAGACTTCACTCTTCTTGGGTGATCCTAAAATTTTTTCTAGACACTAGACAGACCTACACTTGACCCCTTTGATGACAATATCCCTGACATGAACTAGATATTATACAGTCCTAAAACTAGCTCTTAAAGGCCTACAAGTTGTGCCCTAAAAACTACTGCAAGCCTTACTACTTACCTTGATGATATGCCTTTTCCACTAATCTAAAGTGAGCCCTAACCAGTTCTTAACACAAGGTATAAATACATATCTGAATCTTAAATGAAATAAGCCTAAGATATTGCAATGTTACCTTAGTGTTGCCACGGAAACAACTCCAACTCTTGGCCTCCCTCAAATCAACCCAAACAACCTTCAAACATAGTCCTATTTTGTCGTCTTGACCTTGGAATCCTGCCCAATAATATTGGCCTAAGACACAACTAACTTTGGTCCCCAAACAATCTTTGTAAACTCAGCCCTAGGTAACTCTTCGCTGGCACATTTTAACTCCATGTTTTGCCACAAACTAGGCCTTGGGGGGCCTCAGAAACAATACGCTACCACAGGGCCTAGGAAACCCTCATGCTGCCATATATCTCATGTTGTAATATAAGTCATATGTTGCAATATTATGTTGTAATATAAGTCATAAATCCCATAATTTTTCACACTGTAATATAAGTCATATGCTGCAAAAGAACAATCATACGCTTTCCCGACGAATCACCAAACACAAATAAAATTGATCCCTAACCCTCTGAATTTTCCGTGTTGACCATTGAAGGGTTGGATGAAGATTTTGAGAGCCCTTTTCACAAGTTAATTTGTTACATTCATACATTGGGATATATCAAAGTTTCCTTTTATAAATAGTCTATATGAATATATGGGGCTTTCAATAATGACCGTTGGAGGACAAATGAACTTTTTGTTTTAATTTTTACATTGGAGTTAAAAAAAAATGCATTTATTTAATTAAATAATATATCACCTTAATCCTTAAGCAAACGAATTACATGTTGACTGTGTTTATAATGTGTTATAGTGTTTTGGAGATGGCTTCATTAAGTGAATGTTGGAGAGGACACATTTTAATTTTCTATTTTTTTTAATAAAATTAATTTAATTTAATAGTTATTGATAAATTGTTTGTTTAAGCTCTAAGGAATTTGTACACTAACCCTCTTTGGTGTGTTTTGTAGGTGACACATGAGTCTATTAAGTCAATGATTGATTTATTGTCTTTGGATTTTCAAGTTATTCAACTTATATGAGGTGAGATTACGGCGAGAATCCTTGTTATATATTGACAATCGTTGGTGAATAAGGTGTCATGTCTCTACCCCTGGTGTTTTAGCCCACTAATGGGGTTTCCGACTTCAAAAGAAAATAACTATTAAACCGTGAAGAACTAGGAGGCGTACCATATACCAATGGTAATATCTCGACGAGTAGAATCCATCTAGAAGATCCTAGACTTAGAACAGGATGAGTTATCACGTCAAAATTTCCATGCAAGATCAGGGTAGCCCCTGGTGCTGCTTGGTTGACATCAATGGCAACCAATGATAAACAACCTTGCATTGCCTAGAGAAACTATGGAAACATGTGGGACAGGCCTCTGCTGCTTGTCACTGCACTATCCCGAAAAATTGCGTAGATATGACAAGAAGACCCCCTGTTGGCCTCCTCTGCTCTCCCTCAGAAAATTGTGTAGTTTTGGTTGCCAACCACCCTTCTGCCCCACTCTACACTCAGCCCAGAAAATGTGCAGTTATCTTCGAGAGCCCCTACTGCCTGTCCTAGACTATCTCCCAAAATTGCACAGTTTTGACTAGCAGCTCCTGTAGCTTGATCCTGTCCTCCTCTAGAAAACTGCACAGATTTTCTTACCAGTGCGTCATGTTTCCCTCTCTTTCTTGCTCGGAGAAACTGCACAAATCCTAGGTGGATGACCTGCCCAGTACTCCCCTTGAAAATTGCGTAGATTTTCCCAGCAGTTCTCCGACACCTTGCCTAGTATTCCTCCCAGAAACTGTGCAATTATGCCTCCCAAATGGGTTTTATCCCGCAACTATCACTGCTGTCCCAGATTGCAAAAATATACCTCCCAGTGACATCTGCACAGTTTTTCCCGACAATGCTTCGGAGCCTCGCATCTCGGCCTGAGTTTTGATCTGTGCAATTTCAATGCCTTATCCCTCTCTGGGTCACCGGCACCGAAACGGAAAACAATGTATCATGTTAGACTAGGATATTTTTGGATTTGATGTCGTCTCGTCATGAGGGATTGCAGGAAAGTGTACATTGATGAAACATGGTGTGACAATGAATGAGATGAAGGAGTGCATGCTAAAATACTTTCTCATGGTTGAAAGAACGTACAAATCATATTGAGCAGTGAGCGAAAGGGACACATACACATGCACCATCAAGAAAAGACCAAGACCATCGAAGACCCTGCGCACTTTTCCATGCAGAGGTTAAGACATGTTACACCAAGAGCACACCATCACTCAACAACACAACAACTCAACACGGACACCACAATCAACCAATACATGTCAGCAGTGTCATGTCGAGTTGTGTCATGAGTTGTCTTGGCCACATCACTACTATGGGCCATACTTGTTGTAATCAAATGTAATGTAATGTGAAAGTACAAGAGATGCACATATGAAGTTAAAGATTCATGTAAGTAGAAAAGTCACATGAATTCAAACAGTCATGAGGGAAGTCAAAGAGTCACAAAGCTTAGTAATTCCTCGTTGGCTATATATACCCCCTCATTTAACGAGTAAAGGAATTTTAACCTTGGCTCCTCCCACATAGCCTTGAGAGTCTATAGTCTGTTCTTTGAGGAGTGGCTCCAATGTCCCACTGGTGGGGCTAGTGATGCATGGTGTATAGATGTGTCTTGGAAATTTTTCTTAATTTAGAAGCCTGTCTCAGACCATCACATTTTCACACCTGTTTTGTATCCATTTGTAATTTAAACATTTGTAATGAATGTTTTCTTAACCTCTACTAAGATAGTTGAACTACTTCGGTTATTTTAGTACCTACATTGTTGAAGATGTGTTGTAATGTTTATCACTGTTGTCTTGTCCGTGTGGACTATTCGGTTGGACATTAAAAATACCACCTTTGTGTTTTGTTTATCTCCATGTGGACTACTCTGCTGGATGGTGTACATGTTTTCCCTTGAACTTTGGTTTTCACGACTATCGCATCAGCTGTGGACTATTCCGCTAGATGCTGGACAAACCCTTGTTGTTGTTTGCGTGTGTTTCTTCTTGGGTTGGTACTATTCCCTCTCATCAAGAGGCTCACTTTACTTCCCCCTTTGACAGTAAGAGTTCCTGGAAACAAAGTTACATTACGCACTCACCAGCCACACTCACCTCACTTTCTTGGAGTTACAGGCATAACACTCTCATGTGTTGAACAACAAAAGCTAAGGCAACTCTCTAAGATAATTGCAACCGAGCCATCATACCGAATGGGACTCCTACACCAAATGATGTGAGATCTAGTTGGGACTTCATACTGGGGAGATCACCTGAATGTTGGCGGGTCAAACACCGTCAACAGGTTCATGTTTGATTTCATTTGTACTGGGGTAATTGAACTATTTCGATGACTTTTTTGATTAACTTATTGGAGATGTGTTGTAATGGTTGTAATGATCATCGCATCTATGTGAACTATTTTGCTTGATGTTAGATGAGTCTTTCTCATATTTATGTGTCTCCATTAGGGTAGTACTATCACTTCTCTCTCAGAGGTTCACTTTATTTCCCCCTTGCAGTTAAAAAACCTTAATACATCTACATTCGAACATTCAAAAGGCACACTCATTGGCTCATTCAAAAGCACATGTGATCTTCTCTCTCGTGCTAATAGCTAAAGCCAAGGCATATCTTTAAGAAAACAACAATCGGGTCGTATTCCAGATGGGGCTCCTACTCCAAATGGTGTGAGTTCTAATTGGGACTTCACATCGGGGAGACCCCTTGGTTGATGAATTTCCAGCATCGTCAAGAGTTGGCACTAGGAGGGCCAAATGACAAGTTGTGCTTGTTGAGTATGTTTGAATATCTTATCTTAAATGGAACTTTCCAAAATCATAATCCTAGCATGTTTTCTAACCTACCTCCTGGTAAACTTTCAATCTTTGTGGAACTTGTTCATTCCTTGTCTCAATTCAAGTTTGATGGTGAGGGTGGTACATTTCTATCCAAACACATAAATGATTTTCTTGGGTTTTGTAAATATTTTGAAGTCAATAATGAAGATGTTATGTTTATTCTATTCACCCTCACTCTTTAAGGTCTTTTTAATCAATGGTGTCATACCTTACCATTCGATTCCATTCATTCTTTTCTTCAATTTCTTAAGGAGCTTCATCAAGCGTTTGATTGGTATGCTTACTAAGATGTTTATAAAAGAATCAATTAGATTAGAATGGATCTTGATGAATCAATTAGGGATTTTTCTAACATATTCCTTGACCTATGTGATGAGTTTTCTGAAGAAGATATGGATTGGGATTTAAGCAAAATTTCGAACATTTGGTTCGTACTTCTTTGAATCAATTTGAATATAAACCTCTAGATGTTCCTGTTCTCCCATGCTTTGCAAATTGTGAGACACCCCCAATCTCATAGGAGGAGTATACAGTTCCTTATGTTCCTTGTCCTCCTCCTTTTCCAGTAATGATTTGGGTTCTCCCTTGTCATAATGTTGAAGATGGGAAATCCGCAACTCAAATTCCTAATCCATCTTCTCAACCATCATCCATTTCCCATGACCTTGATCTGACTAAGGATTATTTGGAATGGTTCATGAAGCTTATGGTGAATATTAATCCCTCCATTCCACCAAATGGTATTAATACTCATAATTCTAGTCTTGAATCTAATTTTGATTCTTGTCATCCTCTATCACCTCTTTATCATGGTCCATTGCCCCTTAATCCACTTGATCCATCTCTTCCAAATCTAAACAATGATCAGGTACAAGGTAATCATTCTTCCCAGATAGAGGAGAAGGAAGATGAGGATTCTCCCGACCTTTCTTTTCTTTTTCAAAATCCTCCATGTCAAGATAATTTTCTTCCATCCTTGGTTGACTGTGAATCTAAGAATCTCAGTGATGGATTAAATGAAGTTAAATTACTTAATCAGTCTGAAGTCTTGGACAACCTTCATTCTATAATTTGATTTTGACTCCATTGTTGTATGTGATGATGGTTTCCCAAATGCACCTACTAATCTTTCATTTTCTCAAGAAAACTTTGTTTCGAAAGACTTATATCTTGAATCTAATTCGGTTAATGAAGGTGTTTTTATTGAAACTTCCTCTTCATCCCACTGTCGCTTGTGTTCCACATTTTGTAAGGGATTAACTTGTGATGGGGATACTTCATCCAATGAGTTGGATTTTGAATTGACACATGGTGGTGAGTTCATTCATGATGAAGAGGAAAGTATTGGAATCATCAAGTATTCATTCCATTCATTATCATTTCCATTCTTGCACGTGGATAATTACTTAGTATAGGTTACTCATGAAATTTGTTCAATCTATTCATCCTTAGAGGTGCAACCAAAAGAACTTTATAACTTGGGTAATTTGAACTTTGTTAGAGATGTATATTATGATCAAATCAATAATTTAGATGGTTTCCAACTTGATACTAGAAATATTGTTGCAATTATTGATGGTAGTTGTCTACATACCATGCATGATATGACTCAATCTTCAAAACGTAATTCTACAATACTTGAAATTTATGGGACTCATCAGGGAGTTGAGGCACTTCAACTTTAGTTGATGGTTATTTTAAGTTCTCACGACTATGTTAAGGCCCTCAAACTAAATCAAATTTGGATATCGTCGTAATTTTCCTTTGCATGGTTTCATTGGATGTAAGTTCCTTCTTGAAATAATTATGGTATTCTGGACATACCTCTTCATACTTTCAAGATTCAGTTTCTGATCAGATTGAAAATTGTGTTTCAGTCAACTTATCTTTATGCAAATCTCTTGAATCTAACTTAGCTTTGGAGTGTATACCTTCCATGAATATATAGATCCATGAAGTTGATCATTTTAAATATTATTATCGACCGAAATATCCATACCTATCAAATATTTTTGAAAATAATTAGCTCCTAGTCCTTGTGAATGTTATAATGCTACTAGATCTTCCTCTTTAGTGTTAGTGAATGCTTATTTTATTTTTTGAATCAAGTTCCTATTTTTGACGCATTTCATCTTGACTGGTTTTGTTTCTTTTCCATATTGACATTCTTTTTTTATTCTTTCAATGATTAAGATGCTAGTAGAGTTTTTCACTAGTTAGAAGAAAATGGTTTGCCACATTCAACATATGAGGAAAATGATTCTTTTGTTCGAAGCATTCTCTAAGATATTCAAATTTATTTATCCTCATTGTTTATTGATCATGAGTCTTGTGTTTTAATCATTCCATTTGATCACGGTTCTTGTTCTAACAACTATAATCCAACTGATCATTTTCCCACTAGTATATCTATTGATAGTTGTTTTACATTGAGTGATCCTTATGGTCTATCTTCTCAATTTTCAGATACTAGTTAAGTAGTTGAGGCACTTTAGCCTCCATTGATGGTTATGTTAGGCCCTCACTATCTTGACAAGCCTTCTGAACTTGGTCAAATTCATTTTCCCTTACAAGACTGCCATCCTGATCCTATGACATTAGTTGAAAATTCATATTTACAAAAATCTCAGGATAATCAAAAGGAATGTTTTAATCTCATGATCCAATCTATCATCAACTGGAAGCATCTTACTTAGAAATATCATTTTCTAAAAGCAAGTTCTGATCTCTCTTGATGTTTTCTAAGGAAGAAAATACAAGTGCAGGTACATTCACAAGGAGCCATCAAGGTTTTTTTGCTTATTTTATTCGTCAAAAAGGTAAGGTGGCAGGTTGGGTAAAGTTAGGTGACATGACACATCTCTCTACATATAGAAAAGACCTTTTATATTTTGTGCAAGATATTAAAGTTCTTATCTTTTCTGTTGCACATTGTATTCCATAAGGTTTCATTGCTCGTATCTTTGTGTTTGCAGGTCAGGATCAATTAGGCTAGCTTCACTAGAAATATCATTACACTTATCCCTAACCTTTTAGCTAGTTAGGTTAGGAGTAGGTTTAGTTGCATTTAGTTCCTCTTGCATTGCATCCACCTTCTTTCCTACTCTCCATCTAGTCTTTGCATCTGTTTTGTTTTTGTATGATGTTTTTGGCTTCAGTCTCCATTTTCTTTGTCTCTTGTTTCTACTTTTTTTGTGTGTATTTTCTTACATGTTTGCTTAATAAGTTCTTCTGTGAAAGAGTGCATCATCCAAAAGACTTTGTGGTGTAATAAAAGAGAATTTTGAAAACCAAAACGCTTGGCTTTGTATTGTTTTCCTTCCTTGTTTGGGAAAATTCCATAGGTTGGGCTAAGTCCAGATGGAAAATATGATTCTTCTAATAGGAGAACCTTGAGGGAACTTATTAAATCCGTGCCCATGCTAGTATCTAAGCTACTCAACTTGGTATAAATCTACTTATGTGTTAACGCTTGTCCAATCTAGTAGAGAGGGGATAAGGGGAAATATAAAGCGAGCAAACCAATATCAGAGGTCTTAAAATAC
This sequence comes from Pinus tabuliformis, assembly GCA_031772625.1. NCBI lineage: Eukaryota > Viridiplantae > Streptophyta > Pinopsida > Pinales > Pinaceae > Pinus > Pinus tabuliformis. Next base: position 1,729,522,422 of record CM062819.1, on the reverse strand, counting down.
TTCTTTGAAGGGGAAACCTCCTCTGCTCTCAATAAGTCAAGATCCCTCTTCCACCCGTTGAAAATAATAAGTGTTGATGCACATTTCCATTAAATAAATAAATAAAGGATTGAAGAAGAGAAAGGCTTCATGCGCAGGGAGGTGGAGCAAGCGACTTCACCAGGGTACTGACTAGGCTTGCTGGAAACGAAGCAATGCTTGTGCTCTTGAAGTGACTCTGTTAGAGTACTGTCTAGGCTTGTTAGCAGTAGAGAAACACCAGATATGAAAACTCATACTATGAATACCATAAACTCGTTGTGCACATTACCCTTTCCTGGATTGAAACAATTGTGATATGGTCTATCTTCTTGTGTGTGTTCCACCAAGTAGATGAAAGTTAGATGTTATGTATAAAACCGGGTCAAAAGGAGGAAATTAAGGCAATCAATAGTTCCTGAATGTCTAACCCTGAGCTAAAATCTATTCCTAGAGAAAGAAGCTGAAGTTCACTCAGTGTGTCTCCAAGTGTTGTCACTGCTACAACACCCTCCAAAAATTTCACTACATTCAAATTTTGGATCTTGCTATCACCATCATATCTAATGTGTTTCCTTGATCATCAAATGTCGTCTCATGATATTCTATGTGTTTCAAGTGCTATTCAGTGGTCTTAAGTGTCGTCGCATTGAATAGAACATCTTTAGGTGTATTTCATGGTCGTAGCATCTTTATTGTTGTAAAATGACACTTTCAGGTCGTAGTTGCACACACTTCACTTGTTGTACTTGGGGAATGCATGCAAAGTGTTGTTTTGATGTATAATTATCATTATTAAATCTTGTCTAAGTTTTCATGATGAGTTGGTATGTGTCGCACATGGTTGTATGTCCAAAACTCATCATGTTCGCCCCTTTTCCTATATCCCAAACTTAGAAAAATATTTGGTTTCAAAGAAAACCCATTGAGGACGAGAGCACATGAGCGCACTTTGAAGCCTTGATCAGGATCATTTGTTGTTAGTAATTGCAACATGCACCCTTCAAGAGCACAAAGCGCACTCTTTAATCCATCTTTCCAATTCCTTGTTCTGAACTGCGCCCTTCAAAAATCCAAGCCTTCCTTTGAGCTCACTCCTTTGACCTGAAGAAATGTTCCCTCCTTGAGAGCACTCTTTCGACCTGAATGAATGCACCCTCCTTGAGTGCACTCCTTTGACCTAAAGGAATGTGCCCTCCTTGAGATTACTCCTTCGACCTGAAGGAATGCACCCTCCTTGAGATAACACCTTCGACCTGAAGGAATGCCCCCTCATTAAGTGCACTCCTTTGACCTGAAGGAATGTGTCTTCCTTGAGAGAACTCCTTCAACCCAAAGGAATGCATCCTAATTGGGCGCATGACCACACTTTGAAGACACGAAGCTTCCTCCTTCAACCTCAAGAATTGCGCCATGTGCCCTCCTTCACCTTTTGAGTACATGAGCACACTTTGAAGACATTAAGCCTCATCCATTAGCCTTTGGGAGTGCTCCATATGGCCCCTCAGGCTTCTTGAGCACATGAGCACACTCAGAAGGCATGAAGCCTCACCCTTCATCCTTCAAGAGTGTGCAATGCACCCCCCTTGGTTTCTTGAGTGCATGAGCACACTTCGAAGGCATGAAACCTCATCCTTTAGCCTTCAGGAGTGTGCCCTATGCCTTCCATCTCTCCCTTGAGCACACAACACACTTGGGAAGCCTGAAGCCTTCCCCTTCGTCCTTAGGACTTATGCCATGTGCCCTGCCTTGACTGCCTCCCTCCCTTGAGTGCATGAGCACATGTCAAAGCCCTGAAGCCTCCTCCTATCAACCCTTCAACCTTTCAAAGTGTGCCTATGCGCCTAGAAGCTCCTTCTTCCCTTTTTGAGTGCACTGAAAAGGAATGAACATAAAATATATATTAAACATGGTAGAATAGGATATTTCTAGGCTGATAGTTTCTTGTCGTGAGTGATTGCAGATACAAGTATATTCCAGAAATAGCATGGTAAGCACACATGAGGAAGATCAGGCAAAGAGAAAAAACAAAGGAAGCATGGAAATAACAAAGAACACATTGAATCTTGATGATCAAAGCACCCTGAAGACTCCATTTGATCAAAGACCCTTTGAAGGTGTTGTAGCAGCTGCAACACCCTTCAAAATTTTGGCTTGCATCCAAATTTAGGAGCCTTCCTTGGTTTTTCCTTTGATGGTTGCAAACACTTGAGCTCACCCCATGAGCTCTTGTGAAGTCTTTCCACCCTTTACCTTGTTTTATTGGCGATCATCTTTTGCCATGTTGATTGCTTTGCGATGCTTGTGATCTTACTCTGGTGAGTTTGAAGGTTTGTCTTTGTGTGTTTGGGTTGTCTTTGCTATGTAAACACCCATCGTAATCACACACAAAGTCGTAATCATTGTCCCACAAGTGTCGTCAAGGTCGTCCGAAGGTCTATCACAAGTGTCGCGCTTGTTTCTCTGAGCTCTAAGACAATCTCACTGAGGGCATGTTTTGTCTTTTTTTCAAGGTGGTCTATGTTGTCTCATCATCAATTATGCTAAGTGTATGATCGAAATTCTTGTTTGCACAAGTTCACTTGCTTTTGAAACTTAGCCATTTTCCTGAAAATATGACCGACAGAACAACCCTCTTCCATCAGACCCTGACTGAGCTACACTGCGCAATCTCATCCCTCAGTGAACCTTCTCTACTGCCTGGAACTGCGCAGTGCTTGAGGTTGTCCTCTAGGTTAGCTACACTGTGCAATCCCGAAGATGAGAAGTCTATCTGCCTCCCAAAATTGCATAGAGATTTCCTCCATGACCAAACTAAACTTCACATTTCTCAAGCACAATCATCAACCCTCCTTCTTGCTTGCCGGAAACATCCACTTCTCTGAAACTTGGGTCTGTCCTGTTCCAAAAAATTTCACAGACATGCCCAACTAGTCATCTGCTACCTTACACTGCACTGTTCCCAAAAATTGTGTAGAGATGCTCAGCTAAGCCTTGCTGCCTTGCTCTGCCTTGCCTCCAAAAATTGCACAAACATGTCAGGTAGTTCCCCTACTACCTATCCTGCATTGTTCCCATAAATTGTGCAATCATGTTCAGCAGTTCCCTTTGCATCCCTACTTTGTCTTCCTTTTGGAAACTACACAGAACTTCACAACAATCCCTCTATAGACCCACTCTGTCCTCCCTTTAAAAACTGCGAAGAGGTATACCCCCTCAGGGCCCACCTTGCTGCTAACACTAATGACTTGCACTGTGCAATTCTGTCTCCCAGTGATCATTGTGCAATTTTTCCTGATAGTGCAGGTTGTCCTCCCGGAATGCCTCATTCCAGCCTGAGTTGGCTATATGTTGTCTCAGTGAGTAGTCCTCCCTCCATGTCACCAAGAACACGAGAATAAGGCATCATGCTAAACTAGGAGGTTTTGGATTTGATGTCGTGCCATCATGAGTGAATTGCAGGAACAGGTACACTGGTAGATCATGGCGAGACAACAAATGGTATGAAGAAGGAGCACACATGCTAGAAGACTTGCTTGTAGATGGACGATCCTGTCAAGCATATCAAGCAACAAGAAAAAGGAACACATGCATTGAACCATAAAGCAATACCAAGACCATCGAAGACCACACAACACTATGCCATGCCGAGGAGAAGACAAAGCACACCAATAGTACATCCATCACTCAGCAACACAACAACTTGACATAGATGCCACATCCATCTAGTACATGTTAGCAGTGTCATGTCGAGTTGTGTCATGAGTTGTCTCGGCCACATCACCATTATGGGCCATATCCATTATAACTGAATGTAATGTAAAGTGAAGTCCAATGGATGCGCACAAGAATTCGAAGAGTCATATCAGTTGAAAATTCATGGGACGTTGAACAATCACAAGGGTAGTCCAAGAGTCACAAGGGTCAAGAATCACCCTTGGCTATATACCCTCTCATTGTATGAGCAAGGACTTTTCACCTTGGCTCCTCCCACATAACCTTGAGAGTTTGTAGTCTGTTCTTTGAGGAACAAGGAGTGGCTCCAATGTTCCACTACTGGGACTAGTCACGTATGGTGTACATGTTTGTCTTGAGACTTTTGCTTAATTCAAAATCCTGTTAATGCCAACATGTTTTCATGCATGTTTTGTAGATGTTTGCAAGACTACCCTTTAAACATTTGTAATACATGTTTGCTTAACTTGTACTAAGATAATTGAACTACTTTGATTATTTTAGTACTTACATTGTTGAAAATGTGTTGTATTGATTATCACCATTGTCTCATCCCTGTGGACTACTTCGCGGGATACTAAATAGACAACCTTTGTGTATTGGCTATCACTGTTGTCACATCCTTGTGGACTACTCTGTGGGATACTCGACATACAATTTTTTTTGTTTTGTTTATAAAGACCGTCACATCCATGCAGACTACTTCGCTGGGTGGTGTACGTGTTGTCCCTTCACCTCAGTTTTAACGACTGCCAGTTGTGGACTATTCCGCTGGGTGTTGGATAGACCTTCCTGGTTCACGTGTGTCTCTTCTTGGGTGGTTCTACTACCTCTCATTTATAGGATCACTTTACTATCCCCCTTTGTAGTAAGAGAACCTTGACACAGTTACATTACACACTCACCAGGCACACATACCTTGTTGTTTGAAGATACCAACATAACACTCTCATGTGCTAATAGCTAGAGCCAAGGAAGATCTCTAAGTATATGGCAACCGAGTCTTCATATTGGATGGGACTCCAACACCAAATGGTTTGAGGTCTAGTTTGGACTTTACATTAGGGAGATCTCCTTTGTTTGCGGGTCCAGCACCATCAACAGGAGGGTAGAGACATCAACAATTGAAGCCACTTAAAAAACGAATATACAAGTGGCATCCATGTCACCACTAGAAAAAGTCCATGTCATCAGTCACTATTATCTATAGTCATCAAAGATAGTGACATGTCATGTTCTCATCATATGATGATGTGGAAGTCATAGCGTATTGTTGTAATCATTATAAAGACAAATAAGTAGAAGACCAAGGGTCATGTATGAACAAAGAGTCATGGAAGTCCAAAGGAAATGTAATACCAAAAGTCATATGTAATTCCAAAATTCATTTGAAATTAAAAAGGTTGTAGAAGTCCAAAGGTCACTAGAAGTTGGAAAGTCAAGGGTCATGAGGATGTGAGAGGTCATTCCTCAAGTTATAAATAGATCCTCATTTCTCAAGTAAATGACTTTTAACCTTGGATTCTCCCACAAGGCATTAGAGAGACAAAGTTAGTACTTTTGGGGAGTAAGTAGTGGCTCTAACACTTCACCTAGTGATGTTCATTGTAGTTATGTATCTTGAGACTTTGCTTAATATTGAAGCCTTCCAGGCTAGCACATTTTCACACATGGATTGTGAATATTTCTATAACTATTCTTTGAATGTTTATGGCTCATGTTTGCTTTCATTTGTATAGGGGTAATTGAAAAATTTCGGTGACTTCGGTGCTTATTGGAAATGTGTTGTAATGGTTGTAATGATCGTCACATATATGTGAACTATTTCGCTTGATGTGAGACGTGTCTTTCTCATCTTCGTGTGTCTCCATTAGGGTAGTACTGTTACTTCTCTCTTAGAGGCTCATTTTATTTCCCCCCTTGTCAAAAAGGAACCTTGATACATCTTCAATCAAACATTTACAAGGCACACTCATTGGCTCATTCAAAAGAACATGTGCGCTTCTCTCTCGTGCTAACAGCTAAAGCCAAGGCATATATTTAAGAAAACAACAACCAAGTCATATTCCAGATGGGGCTCCTACTTCAAATAGTGTGAGGTCTAATTGAAACTTCACATCAGGGAGACCCCCTTGGTTGATGGAGTTCCAACACCGTCAACATGTCCAATTTAGGCTTGAACAAGTTTGTATTTCTCTATAGGAATATCTCCACAATGTAGTCCTTCAATAGAACCCTACAAAGATGAAGATGGTGGTTTATAAGGGATATAAGTACATTTCCAAAGTGAGTTATAATCCATTCCAGCTTGTAATGGATCAAAGAAGGGGATGATGGCTCCAAGTTCTACTACCATTACTTAGAAAGGAAGGTGGTGCTTAACAACATTCTCATTTTATGCAAAACATATGGCTTCTTAATAAGGATCCAAGGAAAAGGGTTTGTATAAGGTACACTTTCATAATATCTATCCCCATATAATTTAACACATTGTGAACGGGATGCTAGTAAATCTTATTATAAGGATATCCCACACAATGTTGATATTGGAGTGTGGAACAAAATTAGAGGAGGACCCTTAGGGGTTTTTTTCAACCCTTGATCCTATGAAGAATGGCAAGCTGTCTAGATTGGATGGTATTCCTTGCAAGTTATACAAAGCCATGTGGGACACAGTAGCCAAGATTTATGTTGTGTGACAATGGAAGTGTTTTATTCTTAGTGTATTCATTGAATCTCTTACCAAGATATTTACAAGCTAATTTCAAAATGTATTCAGCTAGGAATACCATTTGGGATTGGAAGCCTATTACTTTATTCAATGTTTATTACAGAATAATGGAAAAGGAAATGGTTGTTTGTATACATTGAATGGATAAGGTCATTTGATGAGGACAAATAGGTTTTTGCAAGGTCGAATTATTTTAGACATCATGATATCGACATGGGAGGCCATGGAGAAGGCCTATGATCTCGTTAATAGTCACTTTTTCTAAAAATAGACTTCGGCAGGGCTTATGATCAAATTGATTGGTCCTTCCATCACAAAGATGTTGACACTTTTGGGACTTAGAACATGATTTCTGGCCATGGTATACACGTCTCTATTTTCCCAATGTTTGTTTTTATTATAATCCATTGTTCCCTAAATTCTATCATATCATTCCATTTAATAGGGATATCCCTTCACCTCTTAGTTGTATGTGTTGCAGACGGAAGCTTAATTTCTAAAAACACAACTATATATGTGTAATAATATGTATGTAATATTGAATAAAAATGTTGAATGATGGTTACAATCCTTTGTGGTGATGTGCCTGTATAGGCATTGACTGGCCACGAAGGTGAATGGTCACCACTTTTTATCATAACCCTCCTAATAAAAATGACATATATATATATATATATATATATATATATATATTTGTAACATTTCCCCTCCCTTAAAAATTGCTTTGTCCTCAAAGTAGAGGTAACAAGGGATATTGTTGCCGAAACTTCTCTGTTTCCCATGAGGAGTCTTCTTCTGGAAACTTGTTCGACTTGATCAAGTATTATATAATAGTTTTGGAATGTAATACCTTCTCTCGGGTAGCAATGATGCCTTCGAGTTCTAGAACGATCCTTCCTTCTTCATTGACTTCAGGTATCTCAGTCTGAGTTGATTGGTTTTTTCCTAACATTTTTTTGAGACATGAAACATGGAATACATTGTGGATTCAACAGTTATATGGTAGTTTCAATCCATAAGCAATGTCATTGATCTTCTTGATTATTTGGAAAGGACCATAAAATTTCAGAGCCAGCTTGTTCTTCCCTTGTTGTTTCAAAGATAATTGCTTGTATGGTTGTAGTCTTACAAAGACCCAATCACCTTCCTCGAATTCTCTTTTTACTCAATGCTATTCAGTTTGTTGTTTCATTCTATTGCTAGCATTTGTTAAGTTCTTTAATATTCCAATAATCTTTTGATTTTCGTCCAAATGATTCTTTACTACTTGAACCTTAGATTCATTTGATGCAAATCCCTTCCATTTTAGAGGTTCATAACCATGTAGAGTTTGAATGGGGTCATTGTGGTTGTGTGATAGGTGGTATTGTACCACCATTCTGCTAGGTGCAACCATTTGTTTTTCTTAACAATTAAAAAGCATCGGAGATATGTTTCTAAGGAGTTATTTACTACTTTTGTTTGCTCATTTGTTTGTGGATGGTAGGATGAACTCATGTTAAGGGTTATCCCAATTTGATTGCAAAAATATTTCCAGAAATTTGCCTTAAATCTTATGTCTCTATCACTAACGATGACTTTCGCTAGACCATGTAGCTTGTAGATTTTTTTACAAAAGAATTTTGAAATTTTCTTCATTGAGTCCGTTTTCTTGACTTCCATGAAATGTGCATATTTAGTAAGTTTATCTACTACAACAAATATCTTGTCCCTACCACCAGACATAGGTAAATTTTCGACGAAATCCATTGAGATTTCCTCCCATTTATGATTTAGAATATGTAAGGGGTGTAGAAAACCCAAAGTTAGGACGTTTTCACTTTTATTTCTCTCATAGATGTCACGTTTAGAGATGTATTTCTGAACTTCCTTACTCATTCCCTTCTAGTAAAACGATTGACATGTGTTGTAGTATGTCTTGAAGAACCCAACATGCCCAGCTGCAGGGGAATTATGTGATTATTTTAGAGCCTTTATTTTAAATTTGGATGACGAACTTAAATAAATTCTACCTTTATACCATAGTATGTCATTTTTCCATTCAAATTTGGGATGTTGATTGATGTTTTCGATTATTGAACAAGAGTCTGGATCCTTGGCATATTCATTCCAAATCGCATCCAACCAATCTAGAACTACAACTAATGCAGAGTACGTTGTGGTGTCTTCATATTTTCATGAGAGAGCATCGATGACTACATTCTCTTTCCCCTTTTTATGTAAAATTTCCATGTCAAATGCAAAGAGTTTCTTTATCCACTTTTGTTGTTCTGTTAATAAGGTATTTTGTTGTAATAGGAATTGAAGATTGTTGTGATCTGTGTGAATCGAGAACTTGCTTCCTAATAAGTATTGGCACCACTTGTTTAAAGCATGAATAATGGCCAACATCTCTTTGTGTTATGTAGACTTCAAGGTTTCCCTTTTATTGAGCTTTCGACTTTTGTAAGCTATGGGGTGATTGTCTTGCATTAATACTGCTCCAATTCCAAATATTGAAGCATCACATTCTACCACAAAGGGTTTGGAGAAATATGGGGTTGCTAGCACCAGGGTAGATGACATTATTTCTTTTAATGATTCAAAGCATTCATATGCCTTGATGTCCACTAAAAGGAGTTTTTCTTTAATAGATTTATTAGAGGAGCAGTCACATGTGCGTAATTGTTTTAGAACCTTATGTAATATCCGGTCAATCTAAGGAACCCTCTGAGTTTTGATATGTTCTTTGGCTTGGGCCATTCTTTGATTGCTTTAATCTTGTTGGGATCTACTCTAACTCCTTCCTTTGATATGACGTGATTGACGTACTCGACTTCTTTTTTACAAAAAGTGCACTTTGATAATTTTGCATAGAATTGATTCTTCTCTAATAGGGATAGTACTTCTTCTAGGTGCTTGAGGTGCTCCTTCCATGTCTTGCTATAGATAAGGATATCATCAAATAAGACTAATACAAAATTCCGCAAATGTGGGCGAAATAGTTCGTTCATGGTTACTTGGAATGTGTGGGGTGCATTCATTAATCCGAATGTTATTACCTTAAACTCATAATGTCCTTCATGAGTCCTAAACATGGTCTTCTCGATATCCTCTAACCTTACCCGTATTTGATAATAACCTGATCTCAAATCTAACTTTGAGAAGTATTTTGCGCCATGAAGTTCATCTAGCAACTCATCTATAAACGGAATGGGAAACTTATTTTTAATAGTTATCTTGTTTAATCCTCGATAATCTATACATAATATGAAAGAATTGTCATTTTTCCGGACTAGTACTACTAGGGCTACATACGTACTTATGCTTTGTAATGACTCCACACCTTAGCAGATCGTGAATTAGCCTTTCTATCTCTGTTTTGTGATGATGAGGATAGCGATATGGTTTGACATTCACCGGTGTTGTGTCTGGTTTGACTTGAGTGATATGTTCTATCTTCCTTTTCATAGGTAACTTCATAGGCAACTCTTGAAATACCTTGTTATATTTCTATATTAGGTTTGTAATCTCATGTTGTTGGTGAATTCCTTTCATAGATAACAATTCCAACTATTGACATTGTGTGACGAATATGAGTTCTCACTTTTAATTAAGTTTCTTTATTTGTTGTGAAAATATGATTTGAGTAGGAGCTCAGAAATCGAACAATTTATATTTCATTCCAGCCCATTTAAACTTTATAAATTTCTTTTGTTGATTTGTGAAGTATGTTCCTAATGATTGTAACCATTGTATTCCCAAGACAACATCAAAAGGGTAGTGTGTAGAAGATAGATTCCATTTTGTAATCACTTAATTTCAATTTGGCCTAGTGACATTTCTCCATCTATTCTCTTACCATCTTCCACCATAACTCTTATATTTGTTGCAGGGTATACAAATAGGTCTAGTCTCCTTGCTACGTTAACATCTATGAAATTGTGGGTGCTTCCTGTGTTTATTAATACAATGGTGTTTTCTTTCTTAATGTCCTTTTAGCTTTAGGGTTTTTGGTTGTGTTATTCCTATAATTATGACTAGGGAAATTCTTAGCATAGCCTCTTCTTTTGGTTTTGTGTTTGGAGCTTCATTTTCCTCATTACTATATTTGTTTGAGTCACTACTCGAGGAGTCCTCTTCTTGTTCTGCTTCACAATTGTAGAGTTTTTGTGTGCTGCATTTGTGTCCTAGTGAATATTTGTCCCCACACTTCCAACATTTGCCATCCTTTTTCTTTTCAGAGCTTGAATATTGGTTCCTTTATTTTCGCAATTGAGGCGGAATACTCTTGTTAGGCTTGTCCCAAGAATTCTTGCTTAATTTTCCCTTCGAGTAATTGCTTGATTTTTCGGAAATGGTATATGAATTATTGAATTTATGCTTTTGTTCAATAATATTTGTTGCATGTCTGGCTTCTTCAATAGTTTTGGGCTTGTACAATTTCAATTCCACATGAAGATAATCTTTAAGTCCACATCTATACATTTTCAGTAGTTTCTCATCAGTAAATCCTCTATCTTGTAGCCAATACTTCCCATTCGTGTGTGTATTCGCTTACAGAGCCTTTTTGCTTCAGATGAGCAATTTTGTCGTAGACAACATCTTCTTCTTCATCGAGGAACCTTTTTAGCAAAGCATCCAGAATGTTCTTCCAAAGAAAGGAACAAGTGTCACATTTTCCAGACCAGCGTAGGAACCAATCATATGCCTTTGCTTCCAAATTGTTGGATGTAGTCATGATTATTTCTCGTTCACGTATTGGTGAGTTTGATTAAAAAATGGCTTCCATTTTATTAACCCAAACAACAACACCTCGATGGTCTTTACCGTCATATTTGGGTAACTTGTTTTTAATCTATTGATAGTCTCCTTATGGGAATTTAGTGTAATAATGGCTACTTGAAAACATATCTCAGGTAAATCAACAAGTTCATGCGCAATCTTATTTTGCGGGTTGGATTTTGGTCCTTGAATAGTTTGGGTTGTTGACATGTCCACCTTCTCCATTAATTGTTTAAGTCGTTTGTTATGGTCGTCAAGTATTTTGGTGGTTTCCTCAAATGTGTTGTCTCTTTGTAATATATTTTCTATCATCAATGTTAGATTGTTTTGGCTTTTGTTAAACTATATTGCACTTTGTCTAAAATATCAAGACGATATTGCATGTCATTAATGTCATCTCTGCAATGACTAATATCAACTTGTAGCTCTTCGTTATTCACAATTTTGCTTTTTCCCTTGGCGCAACTAATAAATAAATAAATAAATATATATATAATTGTAATTATATAATATATAATTATATTTATCAATTAATAAGAATATATATTTATATAAATAAATATTTCAACTATAATTTATCTAATGAAACGACGTGGCAATGTATACGATTGATAAGTCGTGTTTAATTAAATCCAAGGGTGTCGGCCACAACGCTGACAATGAAATGGATTTTGACTAGTCGGGGAGTGACTATTGGCAGAATTTGTGGGGTGCTGTCGGAGGAGTTGAACACCGTGGAAACAAAATGTGTGCAAAGGTCATCGGTGGTGAGGGACAAAGAGACACGCGAGAGTGAGCACCAACCGGAAGAAATGTCGAGGGAGAAATGGTTTGGTAGTGATGTTCAACACAAGGTATGCGAGAGTTTGTGGATAGAATAGTTGATGAGAACAATGGATACGACAACAAGAAGAAAGTCTGGGAGTAGGGAGGACGGATGGTGAAAGAGGATAGATGCGGAACGATTAGATGCAAGCAAAACAATGAACTATGCAGCGAGACTTGTTCAAAGTTTCGAAAATGACTCTGATACCATTGTTGCAGCCAAATGTTTGATTGCCAAAAACACAATTGTATGTGTGTAATAATATGTACTTAATATTGAAGAAAAATGTTGAATGATGTTTACAATCCTTCGTGCCGATGCACCTATATAGGCATTGACTGGCCACGAAGATGATATGTCCTTATTTTTGACCATAACTCTCTTAATAACAATTTATATATATATATATATATATATATATATATATATATTATGAATTGTTTATTCATAACAATATGTCATGAGTATTAATTCTTGAGGTTATCTTATGAGGCTACTCATTTTCAAGGGTATATGTGAGGCATCTTGCTTTTTGTCAGGTTAAAAATGGTTAATAATGATTGTGTAGATGATTCTCTTTTCCTTCTAATCAAACAAGACCCTATGGATGGTACTCATGCATGTTTCAAACTTTTTTACGTGGTGTCAAGTGTGGTGGTTAGTGATCATAACCCAAATCTTGGGTTTCTTATGCTGGTTGATATGCTTAGATGGATTCACATAGCTTCGAACTATGCTAGGTTGATGAGTGATTATGCAATATCTTGATATTACTTTTAGAGTGGAGCTTTCTACTTCTTGATTTGTGAGATTCATTAACTTCAAAGGAAGATTAACAATATAAAGGCCTTCCATTGACTAGGAAAATCACAATGGTTAAGAGAATTCTTGAAGGATTTCATATTTACTATGTAGCATGCGAGTTGCCAAGTCAAGCTCAATTTCAGAGAAAATAGTACAATCCTACTTCTAGTTGAAGTATGGTGGAGAGAGGTTATTTTGATGGTCTTGGAAGCATAAGATACCCAAGGATGAGATGGGGAGGGACTAAACTTTATTGATGCTGCCACCTAAAGGAGCATTATTATGCAAGTGATCATTCGTTGGCAAGTTTATTTTTCCATCAATACTTCACAACACATCCTATTTTTTTTTCCCAAGGAAAAATCATAACTTTCATTATATGAAATATTGAAAATTACATATTGTAGATGCTTCAATGAAGCATATGCCAAAATTGGTGGCCTTGCCACATACTGAAAAAGTCTATGATGGTTTGTACAATGTTGTAGCTAGTATGCTTACAGAGTAGCTAAGACAAAACATGAAAAGTATATAGTCTAAGATCGATACAGAAAGATACATATGAACATCAAAAAAGGTCCAGGATCAAACTACAATAATCAAGGTGATGTTGCTCAGTAAATGGCATGTGGAAAAATTGGTAAAATGCATGCCCATTGTGCTCTTGGATCATCCAATAACCATGAGGTTGTTGCGCTTCCTCCTTGGAAAGGATGTCAAAAAGCTGATTCCTTTCCCTATAAATATGATGAGCAGAGATATAATCAAAGTGAGATTTTAGTGCAAGTACTTCATCCAATAAATTCCTTAGTGTGTGTATGTGGCATTCAACTTGCATATTGAACCAGTTAATGGAAATATTTGAATCTCCAAATATCTGGATATGACAAATGTCTTTCTCAAGTGCATAAATCAAAAGATGGTGGAGACTGTAAGTTCAGAAAAGTTATTTGTGCCTTGTCCTAAGCCAATCTGCATTTTGTAATAGTGCTCATCATGTAAATATAATACAACACCTCCCCCACAACCATTCTGCTGAGCTGAGCCATCGAAGTAGGCCCAAGGTATGGTTTTTTTCTATATTTTTGGCCACAATGGTCTTGTGTTGTTGTCGAGGATCTTCATCCAACAACAAATTATAAAGGGCTGTGATATGAGGAACATACAACGTCCAGTTGGGGGCAGAGTCATGAAAAATATATTTGTTCCGACCAATCCAAATACACCAACATACCAATAAAGGAAGATTGTGGAGTTTAGATGGATTAGCATTGTTCCACCAGTCTTCCCAGGCAACTTGGAGTGATGCACCCGCCCATCTCAAAGGAATATTCAAGGATTGATATACCTGGTTCCATAGATCTATTGCTGCGGGACAATGAAGAAAAAGATGATCAATGGATTCCATGTCATTCTTACAAAGGATGCACCAAATGGGACCCTGAAAGGATCACCTCTGCAAGTTGTCTCTTGTGGGGGCCTTGTTATGAAGTAAACACCACATAAGTAACTTGGTCTTTGGCGGGGCTTTTAATTTCCAGAGCATACGCCACCACCAAACATAATTTTGAGGCTCATGGTTGACATATATGTAAGGATAACCGTCCTTTGGGGAGTAGATACCTGATTTGGAGATGACCCAAGCAAGCTCATCATCCCGGTCCTGAATTCTAATATGGGCTTTAGATAAAGCATTGATGAAGTCATTCCACTCCTGATGCCACGGTTGCGGGATCCGTAGATCATGAGAAGACTTCTAGGCATGTGCAAAGATAGTCGTGTTGTCGGGATCCACTACTTGATTCAGGGTCCTTATATCAGATGACTCTAGAATAAGTTCTTGCAAGAGTAGGTGAGCATTCCCACTCCCTGACCAGGCATCCAAACCGATTCACACCTTGTCTCCAGATCCCACCTTCCAGGCGAGTCCTGAACGAATATATGGGATAAAGTTCAAAACAAATCTCCAGATGGTTGATATATCCTTTCTATTCCAATTGGGCGTTCAATCCAATCAAGTATGTTCTATGGGCTAATGTATTTCCAAATGATGACTTCGGTCCAAAGACTAGTTGAGGTGAGGATATGCCATCCTAGTTTTGCAGCCAGGGCCTTGGAGAAACATTCAAGGTTCTTCATCCCCCATCCACCCCACTCTATGTGTTCCCATGCAATCCATGCAAAAGTTCGACCTTCCCTACTTCCATGCTAGAGAAACCTACAACATAATTATTGTATTCTGGATAAAATACCTTTGGGGATCCATGCCAGTGACATCCAATATACCAGAGTGGCTTCCAATACTGATTTGATAAGGACAAGTCACCCAGCATGAGAGAGCCAACGATGATGCCATATGTTAATTCTCTTTCTATCTTGGCCACCAACCATGACTAGTCAACAATTTTATATGTGTTGGGTTTAAGGCGAAATCCCAGGTACTTGAGACCTTCGTCAAAGGCCAAGATTCTGAAAGGAAATCTTTGAATGGCATAATCAATTTCATATTGAGAACATCCTAATGTAGTCATGGAGGACTTCTCTTGATTGATAGCCATTCTAGTAGCCTTGCAAAAGAGGTTAAGAATGATATTAAAGGAGGTGGAGTCACTGAGAGATCCATTTAGAAATATAAGTACATCATCCACAAATAACAAGTGAGATAAAATGACATTGTCTGCAATTTTGATTCCTTTTATTCTCCCATGAGTCTTCTCCTCAATGATTAATCTGCTTAGTCCTTCCATGACTAGGAGAAAAAGAAGGGGAGATAGTGGACATCCCTACCGTAAGCCGCGCTCAGCATGAAAGAAATTAGAAGTTGAACCATTAATGAGAATACTGTAGGAAACTGATGAAAGGCAACACATAATCCACATAATGAAATCATGTGGAAAACCCAGATGAGTTAGCAACATCCTAAGGTACAACCAGTTGGTTTTGTCGAAGGCCTTGGAAAGATCAATTTTAAAGATCATGCCCTTCAGTTTGTGGATTTTAAGAGAGTGAAGACCTTCTTGAGCAGTTCCAATAGCTTCATATATCTGATGGTTATTGAGAAAGGAAAATTGTTCAGGTGAGATATGCTGGGATAAGATAGGCTTTATACGATTTGCGATGATTTTGGCTATGATCTTGTAAATATAGTTGCAGAGTGAAATGGGCTGGAAGTCATCAAAAGTGCGAGGGTTATTAGATTTGGGAATCAAGGCGATAAAGGTGGCATTGAAGGCATCATACATCCTACCACTCTGACAACATTCCTCAATAAGCTTAAGGAGATCATGCCCAAGCTGTTCAAAAAATGTTAGGTAAAATTCTATAGGCCAGTTGTCCAGGCTTGGGATCTTGTCTTTTTTAAACCATTTTAGAACAACTTCAAGTTCCCCCATGGTCATAGGTGCATTGAGAGCTTTTGCTACCTCCTCATCCACAAATCTGGGGAATAGGCCAACAATCTTGATGGTTTCAGCCAATGTTGCCTCCTGTGGGGCTCTAAATAAGTGTTCAAAATGTGATATACCCAAGTTGGCAAGATCGTTGAAAGATTGAACCGCAAACCCTCATCATCTTCCAACGACCAAATAGTGTTGTTGGCTTTCTGCCCTTTGGAAAATTGTTGAAAAAATTTCATATTCTCATCTCCTGCTTGTAGCCAGATGGCTCTACTCTTGAGTCACCAACTTTCCTCCCTGTCTTTTAAGACGATCAACTTCGAGTTTAATGACTTGTTCTTTTGTTTCTGCGGACTCAAACCCTCCTCCCACAGTGTTTTCTAATCCATCCAGAGTATCTTCAATGTTTTTGAGGGCTTCATCGTCCTTCTTTTTCTTTTCTTTTGCCCAGGTGATCGTCTTCTTCTTAAGAAGGTTAAGCTTCTCAGCAAAATATGTCGCCACCAACTGTTCTTCAAACAGAGTAGTCTCCTGCCATGTGTGTTTAACCATACGCTGATAACCCTCATCTCTCAACCATGTCGAATTGAATTTAAAAGGAGATTTTGGTTTAGGAGAGGCACCAATGATCTCAAGGTAAATGGGTGAGTGATCTGAAATCCCACCAGAGGCAACCCATTGTCTGATCTTCACAAATTTATCCATAAGGTCATCCTTGATGAGGAATCTATCAAGGCGCCTTGTGAGCATAGCGTCCCCTATTCTCCTATTTCTCTAAGTTGGATGTAATCGTGCCACAGGTATATCTATCAAATGGTGATCCTCCAACAATTGTACAAAGAAGTCTGAGAGGGCATCAATTTGGGCATGATTACCCCACGATTCAACATGACCAATGGAGAAATTGAGATCCCCTCCAATGATGACATTGTCCACTTGCAAAAACGAGGATCTCATGAGATTTTCCCAAAATTCTGCACACCTGTGACAAGGTCCATATATATTCACGTATCGAAGTTCCATTCCTAACTCTTCAGAGAAGATATCTACCATTATAACTCCACTCCTCCCCCAAACATTTAACAACTTCATGGTTCTTCCATCAAACCCTACTGCTATGCCTCCAAATCTGCCTTGAACATCTAATGCATGGAAGGTCCATCCAAGTTTAAGTCCTTCTAGCAGTGAGCAGATTTGAGCATTGCTCCCAAGTATTTCTTGTAAAAAAATTACATCAACCTTTTCTAAATCTAGTAGTCTCCTAAAGGCTAGTTTCTTGGCAGGGCTAGCCAGTCCCCTACAATTGAAAGAGATACACTTCATCAGGATACCATCTCCGAGTTGCCTTTTGCTCTAAGAATCCTTCAGCGAGGTCCATGTTTGCCTTACAAATATAAGATTTTCTGCCCTGGATAGGTTTGTTCAATTTGGGAGGGGACGACTGTCCAAGTCTACACCCCATGGTAACAAGTTGTTTGGCTAATGACCTCAGAAAATATCTATGGCTAGAGTTGGATTCGGAAGAGGCATCCCCTCTATCAGAATCGGGGGCTAGGGTGGCACAAGGGATAGATGGGGAAGGGGTCAGAAAACAAGTAGGGACAAAGGTCGGAGCACATGAGATAGATCCATAAAAACTCCCAGAAGAAATGAACCCAATATGATGAAAATATTAGAAACATTTGATACATGCATACTAAAAGGTTCAAGGGGAGGAAGGGAAGAAACAATACCCGAAGAGGGTACTGCTGCAGCTGCATGGACTTTGGTGACAATAAGTGACAGAGCGCAAGCATCAGAGACGTTCTTCACTTTGTTCGATTTGAGGCCTTTTGTTTTGCGAGGCAATGTCTTTTGAGGTGACTGGTTCATCAAGGTAGAAGTCGTGCCCTGTCCAACATCCCCAGTTGCCGATTCTCCACCTGGTTTATTTTTGGCTAGCAGGGGGCAATCCTTATAAGTATGACCAACCTCATGGCATCTATGACACCAAAAACCGACCCCCTTGTAGTCTAGTTTTTGCAGATGTATATTACCCCGCCATTGCAATCTTAGGCTTTCGACCAAACCTTCGCGAGTGTCTAGGTGTACCAGAATGCGAGCATAAGCCATCTTGCCTAATTCTTGGAAAGATTTGTCATAGTCCAAGAACACCCCCAATCATTTCCAACACATTTGAACACATCTTCAGTCCAGAATTGAAGAGGAAGTCCAGGCATTCTGACCCAAATTGGTCCCGCTCCCAATTGTTCATGCTCCAGATCAAATAACGGGGACCATCGCTTCAGTAAGATCGACATCATTTCAATGTGCCAGTATTTTGATAGGACCCAAGTCACATGTTCGGGTCTATGGAAATGCAGGGCGAACCAACCCCTGGTCATGGTCATTACTAACGGTAAGGAATCAAGAATTTGCCCCCAGATTTCGACCACCCATTTCTTCAAACGCGTTGTGGTGTTTTCTTTATCCCTGACCCTTCCAACTAAGACATTGTCCATAACTTTGTCCAACCGAATACCCTCTCCTAACACGAGCAACCTTGCTTTTTCTTTGATTTTGGTACTTTTGGTTTTCTTTTCACATTTCCTCTTAGGCGCACCTTCCGTTGCGGCAGGATCTTGAGAGGGCAGGTTCAATGAAGGGCTAGCTCTAGCGTCTGACTACAATCGATATGGGGGATTGATTGGTGGACCTTCAAAGAGCCCGATGTCTGTACATGAGCGGAGATCTGAAGAGCCTAAAATATGTTCGTTGCTTCAGTTAGGTGGATATGTTCTGCAATAGAGTGAGAGGGAGCTCTAGAAGGGCTTGCATCTGAGATGAAAGTTGACTGATCCAAAATTCCTCCAATAGAAAAGGCCTTCAGACAGAGTTGTAGACGAACATGTATTTAGACAAGACACTAGGAATTGTAATGACGAAGTCGATGGGACCGAAAGTATGAAATGTGACTGAGAAAGTGGATCCTTAGATACCCCGAAATTCTAAAACCCTAGTGATGGCTAACCATCAAGATAGGTATTAACATATGCCTGTGAACTAGGGTTTTCAAAACCCTCTTCTGAAAAAACCCTAACTTCCGCTACCTATGACACTGATAGCCCTCCTACTACCGGTGGATCCATTGTGGGCCGCTGAGGTGGTGTTCCTGTCCAAATTGGGATGGCTTCAAACGGGCAGCAGAGTAATCCACGAGCTCTTCATCCATGTCGGCATGCGAGTGTTGACCAAGATCCATCTGAAAACACCTCGATACCCGGCAGACAAACCCCACTCCAACGTTCAACCTGTCAGCTTCCAAAAAGAGCGTTGATGACGAAAAACCTAGTGTGGAGAAAACTACATGGCGCAAGGAAAGGATTATCTGAACCCGGACAGGGGTCATGAGTTCAAATCCCTGTAGGCAGACAGAGCCCTAGTCGCCCTCTTCTCCATTGTCACTCCCAGCCTCGTCTCGCTTTCGTTTTCCCTTATTCTTTCTATTAAAATATAAATCGATAACACATCCTATTGGTGCATGAAGACTTCTACTTTGTGATGTTATTTCTTTCCCTGCATATTCTAGGTCTCTAATTCACTTATTTGTAGGACTATTCGAGCAACATTAAAGATGGTGGTAAGTTGATTAAGCGGAATACAAAGGATAGTAGAACAAATTGAAGTTTGAGAAGCTCCTTGATTTGGAGTGGGATGTTGAAAGGTACATTTTTTGTAGAGATGCCATGTTTCCATGCTCAATGATTAAGAAATACACTCTTTTGACAAGATCCATGGGACTCAATGGTGTATTATATTAATTAGATTTTATTAGCTGACTTTTTAAGGTTTTTTATCTCTTCATTTTTGTTTATTTATTCCTGCTTCATTTTTCTTCAATCATTGTCTTGAAGATGGATTTTCCTATGCATTCGAAACGTCAACAACTTTCAAATATGACTATGGAAAATCCAAACTCTCTATCTACAAAAACAAACCACGGGAGTCTAAAATCTATCATTGCCATACTTGTCACATGATTATGCTTAGGGTTTGACTCCCTCATATAGAACATTTCTCACGGAGCTTATTCAGCTCCATCGCTAAGGAGGATCTTCAAAATGAAGATTACAATCCCAATACCATTTTTGAGGAATTGTGGATGGAGCTTAGGTCACCCTATACAACAATATGATTCCCCAAGGATACATCCTTATTTGCATCAACAACATGTGATAGTTGTTCTCAATGGCCATATTGACGGACAAGTGGATTGATCAACCTTAGCTCAATCGCTAAGGAGGATCTTCGAAATGAAGATTACAATCCCAAGACCATTTTTGAGGAATTGTGGATGGAGCTTAGGTCACCCTATACAACAATATGATTCCCCAAGGGTACATTCTTATTTGCATCAACAACATGTGATAGTTGTTCTCAATGGCCATATTGACGGACAAGTGGATTGATCAACCTCAGAAGGTTTAGTTTATTCAGCTTCCTAAAATCTAGGGGATCCCTACCAAGTCTAAATTAGCAAAAAATGATATTTTTATGGTCTCAATGTGTTTGGCAATGTTTTGAGACATGGGTTTGAAATTCACAAAGGCGGCTCTGATGTATGTCTACGAAAAGTGTTCAGGGCTGCCTTAGGATAGAATTCATTGGCTTTCCAACCTTCTGTGATGGTGAAGTATCCCTTCTGCTTCTCTAGGGATGGATTCATGGTTAAGCATTCTTCTTTGAGAATTGCACTTATTTTGGTTCAATTTTCTTTCACTGGGATGTAGCAATTCCCAAGCATATTTACTCTATATACCCTCTAGAAAATCCATTGCAGGTCTGTTTTTTATTACGAGTCAATCTTTGTTCATGTTTGGTACAAGATACTGGGATAAGGTACTTCTACAGTGATTGGGCAAAGATTCATCACGGACAAAAGATGTCAAATCTTTAAAGACAATAGATTATTC
Source organism: Pinus tabuliformis (assembly GCA_031772625.1). NCBI lineage: Eukaryota > Viridiplantae > Streptophyta > Pinopsida > Pinales > Pinaceae > Pinus > Pinus tabuliformis. Next base: position 1,729,501,197 of record CM062819.1, on the reverse strand, counting down.
TGATTTTATTTTTTCCTTATTGTTTTGAGTTCCATTATATATACTATGCCACTAATTTGACTTATTGTAAATCATTTTTGGGCATATATATGTAGTTTTGAAAAGAAAAAAAAAGCTGTAACTTGAATACATTGAGCAACCATAAACACCACCAAAAACAAAAACACCCCAGAAACAACGTTGGTATGTTACTACATTTCCACAGGAATCATGGCAGTCGGTAGTCTACATACATACATAAAGACATAGTTGAATAGAGATGATAACCACAGCAAAATTTCCTTTGAAGTCAACAATTTTATTAACATAGAGAGAGTCCAAACGGCTAAATAGGCCAATTGCTGATAAACACATACCACCTTAGATCACAGAACCATACAAATCATACCAGACCACATCCCCTAGCTTAGAACTGTGTATCTTAGATAAGTGACAATCTAATACCTACAAAATTGTGACAAGTTTTAGAATAATATTCAATAGATCTCACCAGATGACCATTCACTAGCACAACACTGCTTCAGTCTACCCAATACCATCCAACAACGTGTTATGGAAATGCTCTTCTTGCAGTTATATCAACAACACAATATAATGGCAAGGCATTAAAAACTGATATAGAATGAATAGAAGGCAATCCATGAGTGACCTCTTTTTCACGTGTAAAGACAATCTATACGAAACTTGCACAATAGCAATAATGTGTGGACTCGAATGGTCTCCCATCCCAAGGGCAATATTCTGGTCAGTCCAATTATGTTTCCCTACAATTTCTTTGTTTAAGAAAATACAGCATTGTAGTTGATTCAATGTTTACACTATGATTCCATTCGTACTAGAATCCTACTAAAATCATTCAACCACACTTCAAATGAAGAACCTGTTAAACATCCCCCACTTTGAAGACAAATGGCATCACAGCTGACAAGGCAAAGTAGCTCATGTATATAATATTTGTCCATGAATAATCCCAACATAGTCTCCATTTCAAGGGTAGTCATACATTCCCCATATAATCACCCAAGTTCATCTACATTGGACTGATTGTGACATAGTCCGATGGGCTCTAATTTGAGATGACAATGACAATTTGAAGACGTGATTGGATTTCAGGACAAATCGAATCCCATTTTCTTCAAAGCTCTTACACTGGCCAAAAAATGGCCATGAATATATGATATGATCCTATCCTATTTTCTTCTTACATGAGCCACCAACTGGTGAAGAATCTACAATATGATGCTTTTCAAGCAGCTGCTTAAGTTACAACCAATTTATGAACAGCCAAACAAAAGGTGTTGTTGATCTGGGAGAAAAACCGATGTCTACAAAGAGCAGGAAAAGGGGAAATACGTTGATTCCTTAAAAACTAGCACAGCCCTCCATTTCAAAATATCCGAATAACTTAAGCAAGCACATTGGCACTAACATTCTATATACGATAGATGCCAAACGAAAGATGTTGTGAAGTTTTCGAGCATTTAGGTCCAGACTTCCGATACCTGAAAATAGTCTCCAGATTGGTGAGTAATTAAATCATTTAAAACAAGAAATGATCACCTATTATAAATTCAATATAGATTTACCTAGTCAGTGACCAGAGTTTTGGTGTGACCCACAATCATCTCCTGCGTTGTAAATCATGCTTTATGCGTGCCGTTTCTTGTTTTATTCGATCAGCATACATTGGCAGACGTATAATATCTGCAATCTCCTCTAATATAATATCTTGATTGATGTTGTCTTCTATGCTTCTCATCACCTGCAAAACCAGTATTTAATTTAAGCATGAAGCATTTAACTAATGGAATTGGATGGAATGTTGAGAATGATCTGCCTTTAAAGATGAACCTTTAAATATGTATTCCATCCATTTGGAGTAGGCTTATCTGGCCTGACACGCATATACTGCCATGTGCCTTCCTCTACATTCCAGGAACACTCTATAATTTTCCCAGAAAGGCTTGATGGGTCTTCATCATCTGTCCAAATGTCTACAACAGTCAGAAATAGAAATTCATGACTGCCATAGCTAGGAATAATCATAAACTTCCCACAATAAAAATAAGGTTAACTAAAAATACATATTCTGGGATGGTGTTGTACCAGTAAATGTTCAAGATCTGCCAACAACTCTATCCTAAAATTAGAGTAATAAAATGCTTCAATAGCTATGGTAATATAAAGCTTGTTCTGGTTTCTTGTAGCATATTCTAGGATTACACTAACCAATGGAAATGCAACAGTATTTCAGCACAAGGAAAGAACTCTACACATAGATAATGTTGCAGGCACTTATAACCAATTCTGTTATCCTTAAAATCATAACAGTTTGCGATCCTTGTCACACATTCAAGGTCACAAAAACAGCCTATTTTGTGCTTCAAACATCCCAACAAGTTGAGCCCAGAAAGCTATTATAACCCATGCAATTCATTTCTTATTTTCAAGACACTATGATGTTTCTTCCAACAATTCTAATGTCCTTAAAAAATGAAATCAGCCAGATTTGAAATGTCACATCAGATGGGTTTCCAACTGATCAATCATAGCCATTCTATAAAGTCCACCCACTCTAGCAATTCCAGTGAAATGTCTCCTGAGTAGAAAAAGAGACATTTCTTGCCGTTTCCATGCCAATCTTTTGATATTTTTGGGCCTAATCCAATGTTGCACAAAGCGGGGGCATTTTTTGGAAGTGGGGACGCGGAAGCATCATTTCCCAAAAATCTAGGAAGCAATATATATATATATATATTAAAAAAAGACATCCCAAATACCAAATTAGTTGTAGAAGACATGAAAAAAGCATATTTTTACATAAATCAAGATATATATAGCATCCATGATTCCATGTTACATCAATGATTTATTATTCGAGCATCAACCATCTAGATTCTAGCAATTACAAACATCAAATTTTTAAGCATATCATAAAACATAAAACATTTAGAAGATAAAATCATCAAACATCAAGTAACTTATCTAGCAAGTGAGCAACTGTCAGCATGGGTCATGTCCAAAATTCAAATAATAACGTTTACAAAATAGGGCACTTGCCCACCACCAAGACTCAAGTACACACTGAACTAGGAAGAGTAAGACAAAAAACTAAAAGTTCAAATTCACAACAAGAGTCTACAAGTGAATATATCTACTAATCTCTCCTCCTTCCACTACGAACAAGACGTGAGCCTCCACATGGTGGCAATGAAGAAGATGGTGGCTCTGGAAGTTGTGGCAGTGACTAAGGAACTGATGAAGAAGCCCCTGCTGTTGGTGTTGAAGCATGGAACCTGGGAACCAAGGGACCGGATGGGAGTGGCATCTCAACTCGATCATCATCATCTTGGATAAGAGCATCCTCCAATAGCTCTAGTCGCAATACTCTATCCTCCAAATCAGGCTCCTCTGGATTTCTATTCCAAACCTTAAGTACTTTATTAGTCTTTGCATCATCACAATAATGGGACAACAATCACAAGTTGTAGTGAACATAAACCAAGCTCTCTGCTTGGTTTAACCTTAACTTGTTCCTTTTAACACTGTGGATGAAAGAATAAGAGCTCCAACAACTCTCTACAGAAGAAGTGTTTACAACTTGTGATAACACCCACAATGCCAAAGTTTGTAGAAGTGGAGTAGCATCTCCATGCATGTTCTACCACTCAAGAGAAGAAAAATTCTCTCTATCTCTAATTGCATGCATGCTCCCAAATGGACCAGTGCTAAACGTATAGTTGCTCAAATGTTTCCGTACCATGGCAACCTCCTCCTCATCAGGGATTAATTTATCCAATGCTTTCATATAACCAGATAGAACCTCTAGATCTAGGTGTGGTTTTTTCCTGCTCCCGCCCGTAGGTGTTGGTGTTGAAAGCCATGATGGATGATAGTATTTAGGTGTCAAAATATAAGCTAAGGCATGCAATGGAACGTTTAAAATATCTCGTTGTTTTTCCACCTCTGCATGAAAATAATTATACAATGTGATATCTCTAGGCTCAATAGTGTCTTTAATCTGCCCCAACATGCTATCCATTTTCTCATACACCTCCCCAATTGTTGGTCAATCTGAATTTGCAAACTTGATCATGTAATAAATTGGTTTGGTGAATTGCAAAACATATTTAATTTGTGACCAAAAGTAACTGTCAAGAATAGTGTCCTTGGCTACATTAGCACCATCTCTATCAATGTTATATTAGCTAAAGCTTGTCTCACCTTCACTAGCTGCCTAAAGGTGAGGTAATAAGTTCCAAATCTTGTTTTCGCAAGTTTAAGCAATTGCAACTTGGAGTAAGTGCCATAAAAGTAGTTTACCCTTGTATGCCCTATGATAAATTTAATGAGTTGCTTCCCTCTCTTGTAAAGCTCATTAATCCATCCACATTCTTTATGCTTCACAGTATCATGCATCAAAAGGTTCAATGTGTGCATCCACCCACTCATTAATCCATCCACAATATGTTGCATTATCAGTGATCACTTGAACCACATTATTACGACCAACATCTTTGATTGATTGCAATAGGAGCTTTGCAATGTTTTGGGCATTTGCACTGACAAAGGAGGAGTCATGACATGAAATAAATACTACACCACTAGCAGAAGCACCAAGACCATTCATCAAATGTTGGTTTCTAACATTTGTCCACCCATCTGATACAGTGGAAACCCCACAATCCACCCACTCATTTGTAAAATGTGTCAAAGCCTTTTGAACCTTTCCTTTTTCTCTTTCTAATAACATTGTTCTAGCTTTCTCATAGTTGGGGCTTCATTGATGGCCTTAACCATATCATGCCAATAGGGAGAGCGAAGCACATTGAATGGTACACCACAAGCACAAAAAAACCAGACTATCTTTCCATCCACATCATCCCTCCCAGCGACATTAAGGAAATACCCTATTGTTCTACTTCCATAGGTTGCAGAAATACCATGAGGAGATGAGCTACCAAATCTAGAGGTTGCACTTGATTCGAAATGAGTTTCTTGTTTCTTGTTTTTGTTGTTGTGCAACCTCCTCTATTTGGATGTATTTTCTTCTTTATCTGAAAGCTTTGGGCAAAATGCTATCCCCATGGAACCCTATTTGTCATCATTGTCAAAAACCCACAAGGTGCCTCCTCACATGGGTATATGAACCACTATATGGTTTTCCTCCTTGACACCATAAGGGCACAAAAACTTGTAGCTTCCACCACCTTTTCCCCCTTCAAGTTTGGTCACATAATTCCACAAGGGTGTCAATGCAACTTTCCCCTCTAGCATTTCGGTGTTCTTTTTATCCCCTTCCTCTTCAAACCCTTCCTCCTCATCATACATTGGGTCACTCATATGGGGACCACTATCCTCTTGTTCTTCTTCCCTTCTATTCCTACTCCCCCTTGCTATCATGAAAACCAAAAGTGGAATGATAGATAGAAGCCAAAATAACACCATTTTGGAATATGAATATAGATGGACAACTTGCAATGAAATGAGCAAGAAGAAAGAATGGGAAAGAGTAGGAGAGGGAGGAGAAAAAATATAAACAACAATGACAGAAAAATGAGGGAGTTTGGGGTTTGCACTTACCTCTTTAGCTCTTGTAGATGGAAGCCATTCATTACTCCTCCAAGCTCCTCCTCCTTTACTCTTCCAAGCTCTCTTCTCCAACCTCTCTTCCCCTCTCTTTCTCCTCTCTTCTCCAAGCTCTCCAAAAATACAAGAGAGAAAAAATGAGAGGGGGAATGAGCTTTATCCCCATCTATCATTTCCCTAACTCAACCTAAGCCCACCCCCAAATCAAGTTATATGAGAGATACATAAAAAATAAAAATTGTTTTCTTGGGTCAGCCACGCGGAATTGCCCGTCTGGCATTGGATTTGTGCCCAATCCATTGTAGATTCGATGCTTGATCCACAATTTGAAAATCCGAAACCGCGGATCAAGCCAACACGGTTCTGAAATTCTAGGAACCGTTATTTCCGACCCAATCTGCGGTTCTAGATTTTTGAACCAAGGATCGGACAGTGGATCCCCCATGAATCCGTATGGGACGGGGATCCTAGTTTAGATCCGGGGGGGTGGGGCAATTCGTGCAACACTGGTCTAATCCACTGCTTCAGCGCCATGACAATTTCATATTAACAAATCAATTTAAAAATGTTATAAGATATTAATTTGAGACTATTTCAAACATAACCTAAAAGTGAGCGAAGTAAATGGATAGATTTTAATTTCATTTCCTGTACTTTCCCTTGAATTTCCCAGTGTCCATTCTTGTTTCCTATTCAAGTGTTTTACCTTTTGTCACATGCCCAACATTATTACATATATTACACATGATTCACATACTTTCAATGTCATTGTATTTTTCTCTATTAATGATTTGTGTAAAACCATTATGAACATGATAAATTTAAATTGCAACAGTGATTTTCTTTTGTTTTTTTGTTATATCTATGTGGCTCACGAACCAAAGATTGGTGGCCATAACATCCATGGAATATTTGTACCATCCACTTGAAGGGATCACTTCCTGCCAGCCCAACCATGGAGGATGACCCTGAGGGTGTCGTGAGACTTGAATCTGTGACCTCTCAATAGCAAGGTGATTTAATGACCAGGACTCGACCGATTGAGCTAACCCTCTGGGGTAACAGCGGATGATATTCCACAAACTGTTCATATACCCAAATGATTTTCGTCTATTGTGCATCTGCTTATTTATGGCTATTAGCATGGTGATGGTTCATACGTCATTTATCGTTGGCACCATATTTATTCATTTAGTTGTAAAAATAGCATGCATATTTGATGAATGTATGTATAGAATGGAAAACCTTCAAGTGTTTTGAATTTGAAATGCACCGTGGACAAGGATTGATCATTGTGAGGTCCTGTTAGCACTAACTTTTACAACCTGTGAACTGATATAAACTTTCAAAATGAGCAGTATAAATCAGCGAACATATAGGAAAATCTGCCCAAGTGTCAACAGCAACATCTTCCTCTCCATTTGGGTTGGTACATGGGTTGGTACATGCCATCCTCATGGGAGTTTCCCTAGTCTTTGTACCTGCTGTCCTAACCTGTAAATCTGCAATAAAGGACTCAAAAAACATCATGATAAAGACTGTTTGACCGGCAATTTAGTGGTCAAACAAGTGTGAAAAAAATCTTTAAGTGTGGAATAGTCCTTTGCAAATCAGCCTTTTATAAGGGAAAATAGTGTAAGAAGATAGCATATCCAAATGGATAATCTCCTAAATAAATAGCTGAAAAACTCTAAATAATTTGCATAAGATAGCATTAAACCGAACAACCAGAGTGACTGGATCGACACTGAATTTTAGCTGTAAATGCTGTTTAGCTGATCTAGGGTTTTATTTTTGTTTTATGCACATATCATTTTTGGATGAATTTTGATTTCAGTTTGCAGGGTTTCTAAGGGTTCATCAAAACTGTTTTACTGCTCAAGTTTTATTCTCATTTGCAGGAAGAGATTCTCGAGATTATGCTGGCATTTTCCTGCGTCCATTGTTTCTGCTCATCATACGCAGCTGCCGTCTCTGCTACTTACTCATTTCCTCACCCTCTACGCATCATTTCCCTACCTGCTCAGCCGTCCTTCAACAGTTTCCATTCTTTGCAGTCTGTCCGCAATCAAACTCGCTCAGAAACCTCTGTCCAGATCATCATTCTGTGCATCCACCTCTGTCCTTATGCATAGCAAGACAGCAAAATCATAACGCTCACAAAAAATTTGATTTTTCCTGCATATTCCCCACGCTATTTCTGTGTTCGCTGCTCATCTGCAAGAAAGGAATTCGCTGCCGTCAATTTTTTATCATTGCCTGAGGAGTAAGCAAGAATTGTATACGCAGGCCAGTGTTTGCGGCTAGGGTCTTTGCATCCAGTCATTCCATTCTGGATTTCCGAGCACATTCTTCAGTTCGAAATTTTTTATAACGGTTCAGGTGAACGCATTGAGGTATATTTGCATTTTAAGTTGTGATACAGGTAAGCTATATTACGCAGCAAGTGTATGGTGATCGCCTTCCTCCCGCCTCTCGACCTGCACCAAAAATCCGTGAGCCCGCATCTGATCAGCATAAAAAATCATTGAAGTTTTCCAACGAGGTAAGAATCAGGGGTTTTCTGGTGGGCGTCAGGTAAAGTCGTTTGGGTTTCGATACATATGTTTGTGTTAAAGTTCAGATCACATCCTCTTTTACAATGTGTCTGAAATCTTGGTGTTTCGATTGTAAAAATAGCGTGAGGTTGAAAAGCGTATGCATAGGTAGTGTTACAGTTTTCAATTTTTTTGATTTCATATGTTCATTCGAATGTAGATTTCATTTAGTCTAGTATTTGTTTAACTGTTAGACTTACGTTTTAGATTTAGGTAGGGTTTTAATTTTTAATTTATATTTAATTGTTTTATAATTAGAATCATATGCGTTTTATGTTTCGTTTGTTTTATGTCATAAAAAAAAAAAGGAATAAAATATAAAAAAGGTTCATAAAAAGTTCTCTTTTTTTAATTTTTTAGTTTAAATTTAGACTAGATTTTAGTTTAATTTAAAGTTTTAGATTTTAATTTTATACTTTAGTTTAAGTTTTATTTCTATTAATCATAAAAAAATATATAAAAAATCTAAAAAAAACCTTTTTATTTAGACTTTATAGTCTTGTTTTATTTTGAAAAACGTAAAAAATATTTCGGAAGTATTTTCCCAGATTCAGTCTTGGCTCGGGGATTTTATCACATTTTATCTTTTCTGCTAAGGCTAAAATTTGTGATGTGGAGTGAATGTTTATCATTTTATGCGAGTCTGCACATGAATGATCATTTTGAAGATTAGCTGCATGAATATGATATCTGGTTAATGTTCATAATTGCGTGGTTGTTTAAAGCATTCATCTTTCGAAGATAATTGCTGGATATCTTGCATCGTTCAAGTTGTTTGATGGTAAATGATTGTTGTACATGGTTTACATCTTTGCAACATCTAGTAAATAACTGTCTAAACATCAAACCCACAAGGCACTGGTCTTTTAACTTAACAAAGTCAATTTAGTCCTTGTTTCTTTGTGTCTCCCAACCCAACTGGTCGACAATTGGTCTTCATCACCTCATAGGGTCTACCCCCCTTAGCCGTGGGAGACAGGCTTAAATGGAGAGATCGGGGATCAGAGTGACAGTGCCTGGTCTGAGCGTTGTCGTGACAATCTGTGCGACAACATTTTTTGGCGCCGTTGCCGGGGATAGAGTTTTTCTGTCCTTGGTTCTTTCATCTCAAGCTTTTTCGTGTTTTACTTCTTGTTCAGGTGGCGACTCCACTTCATATATTATCTTCGAGAGTGTACACTAGAAGACATCCAAGCAATCTGTGCAATCCTACTCCTGATCCTGAAAAGGTCCTCAGGGTACGATTACACAAACTCGCTTCTCGTACACTTCTTGTAAACCTTGGACAAGAAGCTCTCTCTGATATTCATTTGCTTTTTAAAGATCAAGTTAGGCACAACATCATGGATATGTATGCCCCTTGTGATTTTTCTAACATTTCAGGATATCCCAACGATATTCCATTTATTGGGATCGATAAATTGTCTAACTTTCAAGGAAATAATGCGATTAGTGCTAACTCTCATTTGCGAGATTTTAGCATATGGATGGCTAAGTACGCAAGATTTGCTGATTTTGATCATGAGGATGTCAGAATGACTCTTTTCATCTTAACTCTAGGAGGTGATGCCTATGATTGGTTTGCAAAAAAGCCTCAGAATTCGTTTAACTCCTTACAATCGATCATTAATGCATTTAAAGAAAAATATGGAGATAAGAGAGAAGGAAGACACCTCGTAAAAGCTATTAGCCTAATAAAAAAGAGAGAGGATGAAACTGTTGAAGAATTTAATAAAAGGTTTAATGGTATTGTTAGAGAATTACCTTAAGACTATAAACCTACAGATAAACTCTCCAAGATTTTTACATTGATGCCTTTAGTCCTGAGCCATCTTATGAATTAAGGCGTGCTAAACTTAATGATTATAGAGATTTCCAAGCCTTAGCTATAGAGCTTGAAAAGGACAATGCCGCATCTGGGAAGTCTGAGATCCCAGGTTTCGATAGGGCTGCTACGAAACTAAAAGAAACTAAAGGAAAAGCAGTTCAAGAACCTGAAAGTGAGCTTGTTCTCAAATTGCTTCAAAAAATTGAAACTATGGAAATTAATCATAATAAGGAGATAACCACTTTGCAGAATAGGTTGATCCAAATGGAAAGATCGCAAATGCAGAATTTTCAACCTCGAAATAATAATAATAGAAATAACAATTGGCAAAGGAAGGGTCAATCTAGTGAGCAGAGACCTCCTAATCCGTCAACTAATTTGGTTGATAATGGTCCTCCTTACTGTCGGGTTTGTGATGCTCTTCATGAAGAGGCCACTTGTCCCATCGTTAGAAGAATTTTAGATAATGGAATGTTTCGAGCAGGTGATCAAATAAATGTAGTAGGCAGCAAGTTTTCTTTGTCTATGGAGGATTGGATAGAGGTCAAGGAAAAGAGTCGTGATGTTGAGAATCCTTCATCAGCTTTTAGTATAAATAACCTCGAAAATGAAGATGATATTTTGGCTAGGTTATATGGTGAAAAGCCCTCTCCCCAGCAAATCTTGGAAATTGCTAGAGATAAGGGTTTGACCTATCAGAGAAGGGATAAATATCAAAGCGAGAACCAAATTCCCCTTCGAACTTTTAACCCTGGTGTAAACTCTGGAATAGATGTCGATTTGGGAAGTTGGTATAACAATGCAAAAATCTGGGTTCCTGTCTCCGAGATTGCTAAAATCCCTTCCCAAAGAGACAAGTTACTAAAAGCGATTCAAGGTCCTCAAGTCAATACTTCTCAAAAGAAGACTCGGGAAGTTGACTATCATGATGCTCCCATATATCTGCAAAGCTTAGATGCTGATAACAAAGATCATCAGCCTTTCTTTATCACCTTATTAGTTAATGGGTATAAATTGAATAATTGCATGTTGGATTCTGGTGCATCAGCTTGTGTAATGACTAAATGGGTCATGGAACAGCTTAACTTAAGAGTTTCTAGACCCTACTATAATATATGCGCCATGGATTCTAAGAAAATCGAAGTGCATGGTTTAATCAAAGATTTGCAAGTTCATCTTTCAGTTTACCCAGACATCATGGTTGTCATGGATATTGTTGTTGTGGATGTGCCTGATGCCTGGGGTATGCTGTTATCGAGAAAGTGGGCCTCTGATCTAGGAGGAAGTATTCAAATGAATTGGTCATATGCCATGATTCCTTCTCCTAGGGGTGATGGTTTTGTAAGACTAAATAGAGAGCCTGAAAGAAAATTTCATGTTGAAGATCCTAAGAGACCTCACAACGAAATAATCAAAGAGAAATCTGACATTGGGAACTATGCCATCATGTCTAATTTTATAATTCCTCCCGATGATAAGATTAGGGGTCTCAAGGATAAAGTTTGGTATATGTACTTCGATGGTGCATCATCTAGGGCTGGTAAAGGTGCGGGAATAGTGCTTAAATCTCCCCTTGGTCACATTTTCAAGTTTGCCTATTGATTAGAATTTGAAGCAACCAACAATGTCGCTGAATATGAGGCTATATTGTTGGGGCTTGAGTTGGCCAAGTCCTTGAAGGTTAAATTGCTTAGCATTAAAGGGGATTTTGATTTAGTTATCATGCAGCTTAAAAATAAATTCACATGCAGAAATCAAAGATCAAGAAACTATAGAAATGCTGTGCGGGATACTATGGATCATTTTGATGCCCTTGACCTCGAATCAATTCCAAGAGAGCAGAATAGTTTGGCAGATGAACTTGCCGTAGCTGCTACTACTTTCCAGTTATCTGATGAGCTAATTAACGACAAGATCAAAATGGAAGTAATATTCAGACCATCTGTTTCAGATAACTCAGAGCATTGGCAGGTCTTCAATGATGAAAAGCAAGTCATTCGTTTTCTTAATAGTCTGGATGAGTTTGAGGATTTCCGGATAGTTTTTGAGGATGGATCTTTAAATCATGAGCATATCATAAATCCTACTCCTAGGAATGTGGTTGCCTTAGAGCAACATTTTGATCGGCATGATGCCACGAAGCTAAGAGAAGAGAATAAGATGGACCCAGGCGAATATCTCGAGATAAACATTGGTACTTCTGAAAACCCAAAGATCGTTAAAATTGGTAGAGGTACTAGTGTGGAGGAAAGAAAAGGGTTAATTGATTTACTTCACGAATATCGAGATATTTTAGCCTTTTCTTATGACGAATTAAAGGGCTATAGGGAAGATGTCATGGAACATACTATCCCCTTAAAGGATGAAAATGCCAAACCCTTTCGTCAGAAACTTAGGCAAATTAATCCTAAATTAGCCCCCTTGGTTCAGAAAGAACTTGCGAAAATGCTTGCAGCAGGGATTATCGCTCAAACAAGGCATTCGACATGGTGTTCGAATCTGGTGATTGTTAGGAAAAAGAATGGTACGATAAGGCTGTGCGTTGATTTTCGAAACCTCCATCTAGCATGCAAGAAAGATAATTACCCTTTGCCAAACATGGAGACTTTATTGCAAAGAGTAACCGGTTCTGGAATGATGTCGCTGCTAGATGGTTTTTCTGGGTACAATCAGGTATGGGTTAAGAAGGAAGATCATCATAAAACCACGTTCACCACACCATGGGGTACTTTTGAATACATCAGAATGCCTTTTGGATTAACAAACGCTGGGGCTACTTTCTAAAGGGCTATGGATTATGCCGTCAAAGGGTTAATCGGGAAATTTATTGAAATTTACCAAGATGATCTTACTGTTTTCTCTAAAGATGGTACCAATCATGTAAATCATCTTAGGCAGGTTTTCGATAGATGTAGAGAATATGGGATTTCTTTGAATCCAGCTAAGTCTGTTTTTGGAGTAACGGAAGGGAAATTACTCAGCCATATCATTTCTAAGGAAGGAATCAAAATTGATCCTGAAAGGATTGAAGCAATCCAAAAGATTCCTCTCCCTCATAATCTTAAATCCCTTCAGTCTTTCCTCGGAAAGATAAATTTTATTAGAAGATTTATTCCAAATTACGCAGAAATAGCTAAGCCTATTCAAAATCTTCTAAAGAAAGATGCAAAATTTGTTTGGCAAGAAGATGGCAAAAAGGCTTTCCAAGAAATCAAATGTGCTATCGCAAGAGCTCCTGTCTTAGTTAGTCCCGATTATTCCAAGGATTTCATGATTTTTTCTTTCGCTTCCGAAGATACCATTGCTGGTGTCCTGCTTCAAAAGGATAAAGATGGTCACGAGCAGCCTATTGCTTTCATGAGTAGAGCACTTCAAAATTCCGAATTGAAGTACAACACCATGGAAAAGCAGGCTTATGCCCTGGTCAAGTCCCTTAAGCACTTTAAAACTTATGTGGGTTATTCTAAAATCATTGCTTTCGTCCCACATTCTGCTGTCAAGGATATATTAACTCAAACTGATTGCTTAGGGACGCGTGCTAGGTGGGTTACTAAAATACAAGAATATGATTTAGAGATCAGACCCACCAAGTTGGTCAAAGGCCAAGGTTTAGCTCAGATGTTACCTGAAGGTAACAAAAAGACTCTTGATTTGTTCTGTCTTAGCGATCTATCTTCGCCGGAGTTGCAAAGATTAGGAGAGCATGAGTGGTACAAGGACATAGTTTATTACTTGATGAATCTTGCATGTCCTAACCATTTAGTCGCTCATAAGAAAAGGGCTCTTAGACTAAAAGCCACTAAGTATTGCCTTACGAAGGATGGCCTTGGATGGAGAAATCCTGAGGGCATAGTGCTTAGGTGTGTTGACGACGTTGAGTCCAAGAAATTAATCTTTGAGTTTCATTCAGGATTTTGTGGTGGTCATTATGCTGCTAGAACTACCGCCCACAAAATCCTGAGAGTTGGCTATTATTGGCCTTCAATCTTTTCTGATGTGCACAAGTTTGTTAGAGCCTGTCAACCCTGTCAACTATTCACTGGGAAACAAAAGTTTGCTGCCCTGCCTCTACAACCTGTCATTGTAGAGGCACCTTTTCAACATTGGGGTCTGGACTTCATAGGGAAGTTCCATGAAAATTCTAGCAATGGATACTCATGGATTTTGACTACTACGGATTATTTTACTAAATGGGTTGAAGCCATTCCTGCTAAGAATGCCACTGAAAAGGTTATTATGGATTTCATTGAAAATAACATCATTACTAGATTTGGTGTCCCCGCTAAGATCACTACTGACAATGCCAAAGCTTTTAGTTCTTTAGAGTTTTCATCTTTTTGTTTCAAGTATGGCATTGTCTTATCTCATTCGTCAAATTACTATCCTCAGGGTAATGGTCTAGCTGAATCAAGTAACATGAATCTCATAACCATTATCAAGAAGATAGTATGAGATAATAAGAGATCATGGGACAGCAAAATCAAGTATGCTTTATGGGCAGATAGAATCACTAAGAAGAAAGCTACTGGTAAATCTCCCTTTGAATTAGTTTATGGCTTGGATGTAACTTTACCGGTGCACCTCAAATTGCCAGCTTATCAGCTCCTCCAGAATTTTTCTACTAATAAGGATGTTGTTCAGAATATAATAGATCAGATTGTGGAGTTAGATGAAGCTCGTAGGACAACTTTTGATGCCATATGTAAAAATCAGTCTAACATTAAGAAGAGCTTTGATAAATTTTCTCGATCTAGATCTCTGCAGGTGGGAGATATGGTATTGCTTTGGGACCGCAAGAATGAGAAACCAGGAAAACATAAGAAGTTTGACAATTTGTGGCTGGGACCTTACATCATTCGAGATATAGCTGGACCAAACTCATTCCACTTGAGCAGACTGGATGGCGAACCACTTGATCTACCAGCGAGTGGCCAAATGCTCAAGCTGTTCTTCAAAGATGATATCTGATGCCATGGGGCATCCTTTGTATTGTATTTCTATCCCTACTCCTTGTCATTTTAGCATTTCATTTCTATTTTAGATTAGATTTACTTTTCATAGTTAAAGAGCTTCTATCTTTTATGTGCTTAAATGTTATATGATGATTTTTGAATGGACGCTACTTATTTCTGTTGTGTGTTGCGTGGATGCAGATTCTGGATTCTCACATTCCTACAGTGCAACAATGTGTCTCCAAGTAGAGCCAGATGTTGACCACTACCCGTCAACTGCCCATAGCAGTACACCCCCCTTTTCTTTGCAAAAAGGGTAGCGCTTGATCGACATGTTCATGCCATTCTTCAGTCATCGGCAGCTTGATCAATTTATGTTGTAAACCCAGTCTGCATGTATAAATTGTAAATAATCTTAGCAGATATGAGTCAAGTCTGTAAATTGCCTAGGTGGACCTAATTTTCTAAGTGATAATCTACATTCCGGAAGGTTTTTCGTCTCACCGATCCATGATCGACAGAGTTTTCCTTTAGCCTAACCCCAAAGCCGGGATGGATTTTGTCATTAGAATCCTAGGAGAATCCTAGTGTGTTAATCTGCTAGATTATAGTTGTGTCACAGAACTGGGTGATTTATGAGGGTCTATGTCAAATGGGTTTTCCCCCTTGGGATGTAAAGTTGTAAAAGTCATGATGTAAAGTGTCTTGAGGGTTAAGAAATGTTTTAATCCCCTCATAAGTCCTAAGTCCTAGGTCCTAGGTAATTTTCCCAAAAGCTAAGTTCAAGGATCCATTTAAAAATAAATTAAAAAAAAAAAACCTAAAAATAATAAAATAATAATATTTTGAGTAAATAAATGCAGAATTTCAATTTTTTAATACTTAAAAAATTCGACGGATGAGATCAAGAGATATCTTGATCCTCATCGACGGTCGAGATCATTTTGACATGGATCACTTGAACTAGCTATTGGGATCTTTTCCTTTAAATAGGGTGCTAGGGGTCATTTGAGATCATTCGATCTTGGAGTCTTGTGCTGAAGAAGCTCTCTTGTAAACTTTTCTGGTGCTAATAAAGAAAGACTTTGGGGTTCAAATCTTGCTGGTGTTACTCTCTGGAAGTGCTGTGAGCTATTTTATTTTCTGCATATTTTGATTTTCAGCTATTAGTAACAGCTTATTATAGAGTATTGTTGAGCACAGGTATCTTGTTCACATGCTAGGGTTTGAATGGTATTAGGTTTTCTGAAGTAATGGCAGGTATCTCCATTGCTGTTGAGATCTAGTATTGTTTTCTCTCTCTTTATTGACGGTTGAAATGAGCTGTGCAGGAAACCCTTATTAAAGAAGACCAGTGGGTGTTTGGGGAAGTTCTCCGCTGAACCAGCCAACTCTCGCAAGCATCTCTTGTAGAGCCCAACTAGTTTTGACCCTGGGTTTATCATTCAGTTTATTTTTCTAAATTGCATGAGAGATTTTCTGAAGCTCTTCATAGTAAAATCTGAAAACTTTGATCATATTACTGTGGTTATTGATAAATCTGGCTGTTCAAGAGTCAAAAGCTGTAAATGTTGTTTAGCTTATCTAGGGTTTTATTTTTGTTTTATGCACATATCATTTTTGGGTGAATTTTGATTTCAGTTTGCAGGGCTTCTAAGGGTTCATCAAAACTGTTTTACTGCCCAAGTTTTATTCTCATTTGCAGGAAGAGATTCTCGAGATTACGCTGGCATTTTCTTGCGTCCATTGTTTCTTCTCATCATACGCACCTGCCGTCTCTACTACTTACTCATTTCCTCACCCTCTACACATCATTTCCCTACCTGCTCAGCCGTCCTTCAACAGTTTCCATTCTTTGCAGTTTGTTCGCAATCAAACTCGCTCAAAAACCTTTGTCCAGATCATCATTCTGTGCATCCACCTCTGTCCTTATGCACAGCATGACAACAAAATCATAACGCTCACAAAAAATTTGATTTTTCCTGCATATTCCCCACGCTATTTCTGCGTTCGCTGCTCATCTGCAAGAAAGGAATTCGCTGCCGTTAATTTTTTATCATTGCCTGAGGAGTAAGCAAGAAGTTTGTATACGCAGGCCAACGTTTGCGGCTCGGGTCTTTGCATCCAGTCGTTCCATTCTGGATTTCCGAGCGCATTCTTCAGTTCGAAATTTTTTATAACGGTTCAGGTGAACGCATTGAGGTATATTTGCATTTTAAGTTGTGATACAGGTAAGCTATATTACGCAGCAAGTGTATGGTGATCGCCTTCCTCCCGCCTCTCGACCTGCACCAAAAATCCGTGAGCCCGCATCTGATCAGCGTAAAAAATCATTGAAATTTCCCAACGAGGTAAGAATCAGGGGTTTTCTGGTGGGCGTAAGGTAAAGTCGTTTGGGTTTCGATACATATGTTTGCGTTAAAGTTCAGATCACATCCTCTTTTACATTGTGTCTGAAATCTTGCTATTTCGATTATAAAAATTGCGTGAGGTTGAAAAGCGTATGCGTAGGTAGTGTTACGGTTTTCAATTTTTTTGATTTCATATGTTCATTCGAATGTAGATTTCATTTAGTCTAGTATTTGTTTCACTGTTAGACTTACGTTTTAGATTTAGGTAGGTTTTTAATTTTTAATTTAGATTTAATTGTTTTATAATTAGAATCATATGCGTTTTATGTTTCGTTTGTTTTATGTCATAAGAAAAAAAAAAAAAAAAGGAATAAAATATAAAAAAGGTTCATAAAAAGTTCTCCTTTTTATTTTTATTTTTTAGTTTAAATTTAGACTAGATTTTAGTTTTATTTAAAGTTTCAGATTTTAATTTTATACTTTAGTTTAAGTTTTATTTCTATTAATCATAAAAGAATATATAAAAAATCTAAAAAAAAAAAAACTTTTTATTTAGACTTTATAGTCTTGTTTTATTTTGAAAAACGTAAAAAATATTTCGGAAGTATTTTGCCAGATTCAGTCTTGGCTCAGGGATTTTATCACATTTTATCTTTTCTGCTAAGGCTAAAATTTGTGATGTGGAGTGAATGTTTATCATTTTATGCGAGTCTGCACATGAATGATCATTTTGAAGATTAGCTGCATGAATATGATATCTGGTTAATGTTCATAATTGCGTGGTTGTTTAAAGCATTCATCTTTCGAAATTTTTAATTGCTGGATATCTTGCATCGTTCAAGTTGTTTGATGGTAAATGATTGCTGTACATGGTTTACATCTTTGCAACATCTAGTAAATAATTGTCTAAACATCAAACCCACAAGGCACTGGTCTTTTAACTTAACAAAGTCAATTTAGTCCTTGTTTCTTCGTGTCTCCCAACCCAACTGGTCGACAATTGGTCTTCATCACCTCATAGGGTCTACCCCCTTAGTCGCGGGAGACAAGCTTAAACGGAGAGATCGGGGATCAGAGTGACAACCCCTGGTCTGAGCGTTGTCGTGACAATCTGTGCGACAACAGGTACCAAACAGTTCTAGGTAGACTCAGGGAGCGTTATGGAGGTGAAGAAGATAATGTATGTACCTGGGTTGCAAAATAATTTACTCTTAGTTTCAACTATGGAGGACAGACGACTTGAGGTCAATTTCATGGGAGGTGACATAGCTGTCAAGCTGAAAGGGGTTGATCCTAGCATGAGGCGAGTTATAGGCAACAAGGAGAATAACTTGTACCTATTGAGAGGATAGCTAGTGAAAACCATAGTATATAGTAGTTTTAGGCAAAGTGAGATTTTCCACAAGAGCATGGGACATCTATACTACAAGACTTTACCACTGTTACGGGGGATGGTCATTTGTTTTCTAGAGTTCAGTGTAGAGCACGATGGTTTGTGTAAGGGATGTGTGAATGGAAATCGGGTTGTGAACTAAGGGTACCTGAAGTTCGAACCCAGGGTGGGGTTCTTGTACCTGTACCTAATTCGTAAACCTAAGCACTGGAAACATGTTCAGTTCTCAAACACACCCTTTCGAAATCAGTTTGAATATGGAGAACTCGATACTTTGAAAATAAAAAACGAGTGCTTTCTTTGTGACAAGTAATCAGTACCCTGTAAAAGGGTTCGTGGTTGCGTGAAAACAGGTACTTAGTCAGTCATGGAGTTTTTTGTTGTGTTGGATTTTTAATAAAATATTAAAAATTGATGAATGGCTTTGTGGTCCCATGCTCCCACTACAACCTAGCGTTTTCTAAACCAAAAAAGTAACTTTGTTTAATTTTCATTGCTTGCGGGCTATGGCATTTACGGCTGGGCAAAGAGGAGAGCATCGAGAGGAGAAGGTGTGACAGTGAAAGGAGAAGGAGAAGGCAGCGATAGGGGAAGGAGAAGGAGAAGCCAACGACAATGAAAGGAGAAGGAGAAGGCAATGACAACAAAAGGAGAAGCCTGAAGGTAAGAACGCCATGGCCACTAAGTTTCCCTGTCAAGTATTTAATAACCAATTCCACTATTTCATAATAAAAGAATTGGAGGGAACAAATCTCCATAATATCAAGATTATTCTTTATTGCACCTCTTAATTGTTTTGTTGAAAGAGTGAAATAGTGTCAATCTATACTCATTTGCCCAATCTTCTAATTGAAAATTTAGTATTTAGTAGTTGGTTAAATTGAATGACAAAGGGGACACTAGTTCTATTTAGTCAATTTCTCGCTAGACAAAGTATTTGCAAATTTCAACAATATTTTAATCTGATTAAAGCAAAGTTTATTGCTTGTTGTCTTGGTCAAATATTGAATCAGGATTTGAGATATACCAATGTTACTTGGGAGCGGGAGCGGGGAGCGGGAGCGGAAGCGGGAGCGGGAGCGACCATTTTCAGAAGCTCCCGGTTTGGGAGAGAATCTGAGAGCGATTTTTTAAAAATATATATATATATATTTTATATTTTTTAATTTTTGATACATATATGTCAACAAAAACATGTAGAATGATGAAATAGACATAAAAAACATAAAAAAATATAAATTGATCATTGAACCATATCACATCAATCATCTAGAAATTATAATCGTCATCAACCATGTCCACAAGTTAGTAAAATACATATTACAACTGCAACATATTGAGTGTTATAAATCATGATTCATCAAATTCAATATTAAAGTTTCAACTTCAAGCTTTCAGAATTGAAAATTCAATAACATTTATCATCATTGATCACCAAAGTTGTACTTGTAAGCCAAGTTTAACCATTACAAGAAGTAATATCGAAGATATTTCGAAGTCCTAACTTCTAACTGTTAACATGATATGAAATGTTAAAAATTTATAAAATGAAACATGAATAATGAGATGAAATGAAACAACTTTAGTCTTTCACAAAGCATCATATTCATAATTCACAATCATTACCAATGAGTTATAATTGCCAAGGCCCAACTTCAAACTTCAAATTTTCATTGTCACAGTGATATAATGTTTACAAAAAATATCATAATGTCATAATGATATGAAAGAGTCAAGAGTCAAGAGTCAAGGACTCAAAACTCAACAGTTATGAAAACTAAAGTCTAATAGAAACTAAAAAAGACAAGTAAACTGTAAATCTACAAGTGGCCCTTGCCACGAGAGTCTCCAGGAGTATAAGCAGGTCGTGGTGGTCTTCTAGGAGTCTCCCGCACAGACCGACGACCAGAACTAGAACCTCCACGCGAGGGTGTCGATGGAGGTGGCGACAGCAATGGAACAAGACTCGGGCCTCGAGCACTGCTACTGGATGGTGGAGGTGGAGGTGGCATGGCTGCTGCAGCTGCTTCATTTTCATCCCGTACAAGCTCCTCTTCTAGTTCTTCAATATGTACAATGCCATCCTCCAAATTGTCGTCCTCAGGGTGATTGTCCCAAATTTTATATGTGGGATCTTCATTAGCCCGATCACAGTAATGGCTCAACAACCTCAAGTTGTAGTGCACATAAACCAAGCTTTCTGCTCGGTTTTCGTTGAGTCTGTTTCTTTTCACATTATGTATATAACTGTAGGTGCTCCAACACCTCTCTGCAGAAGAAGAATTTACAACCTATGAAAGAACTTTTTTTGCCAACTTTGGCAAAAGTCCGTGGCCGCCATATGTTTCCCACCATGTGAGAGAATCAAATTTATCTTTGTCATCCATTGCATGGAAGTTACCATACAAACCAGTGCCACTGAAGTATCTACCTATTTCAAGGCACACAACTGCACATTCCTTCCTGTCAGGCACCAACTTTTCTAATGCTTCCAGATATCCTTTAGTTACCTCTTGATCTAAATGGGGTTTGGTCTTAACCCCACCCCCTGCTGCAAGTTGGCCCAACCAAGATGTAGAGTAGTATTTTGGCGTAAGGATATACGCCAAGCAATGTAGTGGAAGGTTAAGCCTATTCCACCATTCACACACACAATCATGAATCAGTTTGTACAAGTTGGGATCTTTATTATGAACAATGTCTTTTATTTCCCCCAACATGGTATCCATTTGCTCATACACCTCGCCAATCACTGGTTTGTCTGTATCTGCAAACCGAATCATGTGATAAATTGGCTTGGTGAAATCCAATACCTGCCTCACAGTTGTCCAAAACTGCCCATCAAGAGCGGCCTCCTCCACCGTTTCAAAACCTGCCATGTCAGCTACATTTGTAGCCCTTTCCTTTAACACCTGCCAATGTGGACTTGATACCATGCTAGCTAATGCCTCTCTTACCTTCAAAAGGCGCCTGAAGGTGAGGTAATAGCTACCAAATCTAGTCCTCGCAATCTTCAGCAACTCCAATCTCGAGTGACTGTGGAAAAGGCCATGGGTATTGCTATGATTTGTAATAAATTTTATCATTTGTTT
Source organism: Pinus tabuliformis (assembly GCA_031772625.1). NCBI lineage: Eukaryota > Viridiplantae > Streptophyta > Pinopsida > Pinales > Pinaceae > Pinus > Pinus tabuliformis. The sequence continues at coordinate 1,729,479,395 of CM062819.1, read as the reverse complement.
TCCTTTCTTGTACAAATCACCAATCCATTGGTATTGTTCATTTTTGTTTTTGACAATATCATGCAACAAAAGGTTCAATGTGTGAACCAAACATCCAGACCAAAATATGTTCGGGTATTTATCCTCAATAATTGCTCCCGCTGCCTTACAATTAGGAGCATTATCAGTGATGACTTGGATGACATTGTATGGGCCAATACGCTCAATTGTTTCAAGTAATGCTTCTGCAATGTTGATAGTGGTCTTGAACTTGTCTGAGTAATCATGTGCAGCTAGAAAGATGGGACCACTAACAGACACAGCAAGAACACTTATCAATGGCTTGCCTTTTACATTTGTCCATCCATCAGATACAATGGACACCCCATTGTCAGTCCAAGAACTTGTCATTTTATTCAAAGAATGTGATATTTTTGCTTTTTCATGATCAAGGCCAACAGTTCTTGCCTTGTCATACCCAGGGCTCTTGTATCCTTTAGGGGCATCATTTATGGCAGAAACCATTTCGTGCCAATAAGGTGAGCGTAGAACATTGAATGGTATCCCACATGCATAGAGGAACCTGTAAACTTTTGAATCCACATCATTCCTACACCCCTCATCAAGGAAATCTGATATGGTTCTACGCCTTAAAAATGACGACCCTGTGCCTCCATGTCCATATCCACTGCCTTGGGAGGATGCTGAAGGAGTTATTTGTGATTGTGAGCTTGGTTCAAAGAAACCCCTTGATCTTTTTGTTCTGTATTGGGCGTCCTCCTCTTCCTTTATGTATTTGGCTCTATCTGTTGTTGACACCGCTGCACAAGTTTTGATTCCTATTGTTTCTCTCCATCCCATGGCCTTTTCCCGCAGAGGTGTCTCCTAGCACGGGTGTATGAGCCTGTGTAATCAGTGTTGCAATGGGGGCAATGAAATTTAGTGGTTCCACCCCCTCTCCCTGTTTCAGCCCTGTGAACATATTTCCACAATGGAGTTTGGTCTTGTTTAGTTTTTTGAGGGTCATGTTCACCCTCCTCCACCTCCTCCTCACTGGGGTTTTCACCCATTTGACTTCCTCCGGCTTCTTTATCCACCTCTTCAGTTTGAGGCCCCCTCCGTTTCCTACTCTCCACCACCATAATAACCATAAAAGGGACCAGGAAGAGGAAAATGCCAATAAATATCCTCAGGTCCATGGTGTTTGATGTTTGTAGGGTTTTGAGTCTTGAATCTGCAAATTAATTTAGTTTATTGGGATTAATTCATTTAATTTATTAATTTAATTTAAATACATGATTTTTAAACAGTTAAACTCAAACAACTAAATTAAATCAACTAAATTAACTACCTAACCAGCTAAACTAACTAGATTACTAAGTTACTTACCTCTGCAGGCTTGCTCCTCGCTCCTTGGCAGTTGCTCCTCGCTCCTCAGCACTTGCTCTTCGCTCCAATGCTCTTGCTCCAGCTCCAACTTGCTCAATGAAGTGATAATGAAAGTTTTTTTGGCCCATTGGCCTTATAAAACAAAAAAAAAATTCTAAAATTTTTATTTTTTTCGGGTCCGGCGGATTTTTTTTCCGCCGAACCGCTCCCGGCCCGGCCCGATTCGCTCCCGGAGCGTTTTTTAATGCCCGGGAGCGATCAGGGAGCGATCGCTCCCCGATCGCTCCCGGGCATTAAAAAACGCTCTGGGAGCGCGGGAGCAATCGCTCCCTAACAGACCAGGGAGCGTAAATTTTTTTACGGGAGCGATTTTGGGAGCGCGCTCCCGAGCCGCTCCCGCCCGGAGCGTGCTTCGGGAGCGGGTTCGAAGGGGGGGGGGGGCGCTCCCCCGCAACACTGAGATATACAATGCGTCAAATCATGCGAGAAATTATGAAATTTTGTTGTAATTGTCAGACTTTCATTTTTTTTTTTTAAGATTTCACCTTCATTGTTTTAGAATCTAGATAGTAAGATTACTAATTTTAAGTTTTAATTCTGATTTCAGATTTGTCATTCACTTTCAGAATTCAGATTTGAGATTTTAGACATTGATTTGGCTTTTCCAAAGACCAAAATCACAATCTCTTCATCAAATCCACAATATCCACTTTGGAAATATGTGGAAAAAGAAAAACCAACAAATGGTGTTGGGGGGATAGCAACTGTAAGATGCCACTTTTGTCATCTTAAATGGAAAGGGAGCTATATCAGAGTTAAAGTTCATTTTATGAACATATCAAGGAAGGGTGTTAAACCTTGTCCTAGAGACCTGGATGATCCCCCTAGACTCCCTAGTGCACAAAGTGAGCAACAAAGTGCAGATGATAAGGTAGGAAAGACAATCTCAAAACCATGTCGTAATGTTAATGACAATGATGACTCCTATTGCACTCATTTTTGTCTAAGTTCCGAGGAAGTAGATGCACCAATTTTTCAAAGGATCAAGATCGTTAGGACATTGGTTTATTGAGTCATTGTAAAATTTAAATCCATTCTGCAAATTTGTAATGTAAATGATGCTAGTAAGACCATGTATGTATGTAACAACCTAGGTAAGCCTATTATTTTGACGAAAATTTCATCCTAGGAGGTTTTTCGTCTCACTGCTTCATCTATGTTTCTAAACACGAATGGTCAGCAAAGTTTTTCCCTCCAACCTCACCCCAAAGCTAGGGTGGAATTTGACATTTAAGTCTTAGGTGAGTCCTAGTGTTTTAGTTGAGTCTTATGTAAAAGTGATTTCGGAATAATTTAAGCTAATTGGTTAAATTATTTTATTACAAATCACTAGGTCTACTAAATCATGCTCTGTCGCAGAATTGGGTATGTAATTTGAGGGTCTATACCGAACGGGTGTTCCCCCTTTGAGAGTTGAAAACGTAATCATCTTATGTAAAATCTCTTTTAGCGCATGGTCCCTCATACTTAGACACCATGGCTAAAATATTAAAGGGTGGAAAAAATATTTAAACCCTTCAAATGTCAGTTAGTTAATTTTCCTAGCCAACATTAAATCCCTCATACTTAGACACCATGGCTAAAATATTAGAGGGTGGAAAAAATATTTAAACCCTTCAAATGTCAGTTAGTTAATTTTCCTAGCAAACATTAAATTAATCCTAGGTCAAAAAATTATTTAATTAGAGTCAAATTTAGAGTCTTAAAGAAATTAAATTCTCCAAGAAAAAAAATCGTGGGTATCAAAGAAATTCATTTTGGGAGGTCCTCCACCAAGGGAATATTGGAAATTTCAAGAAAATTTGAACCTTTGAAAATGAGAAATGCGAAAATTCCTAAAAAATAAATATTTTCAACAATGGAGATTGAAAGATGATCAAATATTTTTCGACGGTCGAGATTATTTTGATGCGGATCAAGCCAACTAGTTGTTATTTTTCCACTTGGAGGATTTATCTATAAATTGAGAGTCATTTGTCTCCAGCAATCTAGTTTTCGCTGATGTAACTTTGAAAAGTTGATGTAAATTACTGTTCCACTAGGAACACTGGAATAGTCATAATATAGACTTTGGGGTGCAGTTCATGGTGTCTCTGATCTGATGATTTGTGGCACATGTGGGGTGCGGGCATTCTTATATTGTGCTTTATAAATATTTTAATCGTTATTTCATTGTAGGTGATAGGAACATTCTATTGGTAAGTTGTGGGCTTATCTTAGGTGATTTGATTCACTGGGTGTCCTAACGATTTGTTCTTCAGAAATATATAGTGTTTACAGGTTCCCCAACCCTTGGACTCCAAGTTCACAAACTTTGGATTGAGGTTGATTATGTTTGGACTCTAATTATTTTTATGGTGTTCTAACTTCACTAAGGCTATGATTTATTATTTATCTTTCGAAATACATTTAGCCACAACAAAAGATTTACGACATTTCAAAAAAATTCCAAGCATTTTACATGTATATTTTGTAAATATAATTTGTATAATACACTTGTAAATTATTTTATTTTCTAATCTTGGTTTTGCAACTGGGTTTATGGGGTTTGAATTATTTTTGAATTTTGTATATATTGGGGTTTTGGATAATTTTATTTTCATTTGTGCAAGTGAGAAGAGTTGGATTAGAGCTAGATCTAGGCCCTTGAGGGTAAAATCTAGCCTCTAAAAATTTTGAAGGGCCAGAAAATTTGTAGTAAATCTGAAGAGCTGAAGCAAATTTATTTTTGGAGCAAGGGTTTCAAAAATTTTTAGGGCCAAAAGGCCCAACGTCCTCTTCCAAAGCTAGTGTCAACTATCTTTCCCCAGCGTCAACCATTTTTAGCCTCTTGGAGGCTGGCCACAAGCTCTAGACAGCCTCGGCCTGCTTTTCAGCCCTTGCCGTGGGAATTTTAGGGTCTTATAGGCCTGGTTGTGAGGCCTAGCCCTCTCAACCTGCTCTCCCTTGCTTAGCTGTGAAGCCTTAAGGCCTCAGCCTCCCCTCCTCGACCCTCCTTCCCTCTCAGCCCTCCTCTGTAGCCTCTGCTCCTCCCTTCGCTCTCACTTCTCTCCTCCTCGACCCTCTCTCTCTTCCCTTCCCCCTCTTCTCCCCTAGACACAACCCTCCAAGGGCTTGCGACAACCTTCTAGGCCTCCATACCCTCAATCGAAGGCCTATTCAACTTCTTCCCTTAGCCGCTAAACCTTTAGTGTCTTCCTTTCCCCAACGCTAGCCCTATTAGGTGTTGTAAAATGTAACTAGGTTTGGTCTTCATAATGACATGTAATTATAATCTTTGTAAATGATTAAAAGAAGAGAATAAAATTATTTTTGTAAGGCTTGCTTCATGGATTGAGCAAGAGATTTTATTTGATAGTGCTTCCCATTGAGAGCTTTAGGATTTATCATTAGAGTCAAACAGTCAATATCATGTATGAAGAGCTCTTCTTGAGCATATGTAAAATAAATATAAGTCTATGTAGCCCTCCACGACAAGCACACAGTCCTCTCTTCATGTCGGCTTCTTATTATGGAGACACCAGTTCACAAACTCATGTCGGCTTCTTATTATGGAGACACACCAGTTCACAAACTCATGTCGGCTTCTTATTATGGAGACACACCAGTTCACAAACTCATGTCGACTTCTTATTATGGATACACACTAGTTCACAAACTCATGTTAGCTTATATATGACGAACAAACCACTATAAATAGCAACCTCGACCCAGTTCAAAAAGATAGAAATTCAGACATCATTCTCTAAGTTTTTCGAATGTCTGTGATAGAAGAAAGGTTCGAGTTTCTGATTCAAATAACCATTTCAGTGAAGGCTATAGTTTAGTGGGAGGTAAGGGAATTCAGACCCCTCTGAGATTCAGGTCACAGTGATGGCAAAAAGGTGCCAAGTTAGGATGTCAAGTTTGGCTAAAGAAGGAAGGGACAGCGAGGAAGAAAGGAAGGGACAGTGTGGATGATCTTAGTCAACAAAAACTCGGATCTCTTTCTGAGTTTCGAATGGATGCAAAAGGAGAAGCAAGATCGAATCACAGTGTCAAGGGTTCATCACTGTGACAAGAAAGGAGGTCTCGATGAAGGGTAACTTTGGTTTAGCACTCGAAGGAGAAAATTTAGTTTCCTTGACAAACATAGTGATCATAGTTGGGTGTCATCACATATGGTGCGAAATTTGAAGTAGAACGAACCGAGGAAGAGTAAACGAGAAGACGGAAGAGGACTTGTGTCTTGGTCTTGGAGAGGCTACTAGGTCAAGGGTCTTGATCTTGGTATTCGTCAGTTGGAATCTCTGTAAGAAGAATTTGTACAGGTTTTCCTCTCAAAGAGTGAGAGGTTTTGGCCCTAGCTCATAGCCTACATGTTGTGTCTCTTGTTTATTTATGTTCATGCATTGGTAATTGTTTGATGAAGAAGAATACTAATAATCTAACATGAAGAATATCCTAAACTAAACAAGTAAAAAGCATTTCACAAGCAATCACTAATATAAGAGAAATCACCTAATGTTAATGCCCTAGATTTCTCAACATGGTATCGAAGCTAAAGTGTTGAAGTCAAAGGAAGGGCATCTAATCAAAGAGACACTCAAGGATCAAGTTTTTGTTGATTTTTGGTAGCATCGGATGTGCTCTAACCTTGAAATTTGGAGGAGAGGCTAAGGCACATGAGATCTCCAAGACCCAGAAATCGTTTTGAGAAATTCCACCCGGATGAGGAGTTATTAAAATAATTAATATTTTTAATGGGTTCCTAAGTATAAACTTAGGAAAATAAAAATATTAATGGGTATTAATAAAGATAAGGGTGAGAAGCTTCTAAGAGACGAGGATCAACTCTGTTTTAATCTTAGTCATTGATTAGGGACTTAATCTCGACTGTTGATTCGTCAACAGGAAAATTATAAGAGAAGACTTGAGGATCATTTGGAGACACACTGGCAAATACTCAGTATCTCAAGGAAAATCGATTCTCAAGTAGAGGAGATCGATTTCAGAGGGAGAGTTGCAGGGTGGAGGAAGAGGAGGGCATCAGCAGCAAGCAGTGACTGAGGAGGAGGTGACATAGGGATAGTGGGAGACAACGCAGAGAGAGACGTAGTCCAGAGGAGAGACGCGAAGCTTATGCACGCTGATGCAGAGAGACGCAGAGCCACTCAAAGCCACGTTGGGCTAGGAAAAGTGACGCAGGGGTGACACAGAAGTGGGAGCAGAGTCCTCAGAGTGTCAGAAGGTCTCAAAGGGAAAGTCTCAGGCATTTCCTTTCAGTTTCTTTGTAAAATCATTCCTTGTAAAAGCAATTGTTGTTGAAGATTAATAAAGCCCTCATTTGCTGCATTGGTTTTCCCACATTGGGTTTTTCCGGGCACAATAGCCCAAAAATAATTGTGTTGATGTGATTGGTTCTTGTGAATGTATTTTTTCTCTGGGTAATTGTGTGATAATTGCAGTAGATTTATTTTAATATTTGCTTAAGGGATTTCGTAAATAACTTATTGTGAATAATAAGTAGGTGAAATAAATCAGTTGTTGTAGTAGAATTTCAATTTAGAAATTTTCACATGGTATTAGAGCAGAGATCTGGCAACAGGAGAGGAAAATCAATTATGGGTCAAGAACATGATGCAGAGGCATCCACTCAAGGGGACTCGCGCAAATTTCCAGAAGAATGCACAAGGGACATAAATTACAAGTATTCTATGTTAGCTTCCAGATTGGAAGAAGAAGTCACTTTCTTAGCAAGCTCTGCCTCCTCGGAGGTTTGGTATATAGACAGTGGAGCTTCTTGGCATATGACAGGATTCCGAGAATGTTTTTCATATTATCAGGAAGAAAGAATGAATTTTCAGATCACCATGGGAAATAAGGCAAAGTCTACTCTAGGATGAAGAGGTACTATAGTTTTTCAAACTGAAGTAGGAGAACGGCTTCGAGCAACCAATGTGTTGCATGTGCCAAGATTGGGGATCAACTTACTTTCCGTATCTCAACTTCAAAACGAGGGCTATGACATTTTCTTCATTAATGAGAAAGTGTATGTCAAACACTTGAGTTGGAAAAAGAAGGCCAATATTGGAATCAAAAGTAATAGGTTGTACAAGTTGCAGCTAGAATCACCAATGGCACTGATAGGCAGTAATGGAGACAAAGATTTGAATGAACTATGGCACAGGAGGATGGGACACATACACCATGACGTTCTGAGAATTCTCAAGAAAACAGTATCGGGAGTTTCAAAACTAAGTACTAAACGAGATGATGTATGCAGAGGGTGTGCTCTGGGCAAGTACGCCAAAAAAAAGTTTTCTAGAAGTAACAATAGGGATAAGAGTGTGCTAGGATTGATACACTCAGACATCTGCGGACCCATGTCCACAAAAGGTCTTAGTGGTGCTGAATACTTTGTCACCTTCATCGATGACCATTCTAGGGAGACTTGGATCTACTTTCTGAAAACCAAAGATGAGGTTTTCAGTCGTTTCAAAGAGTTCAAGGCTCTAGTGGAGAATCTGACAAGAAAGAAGATAAAAGTGTTGCACTTAGACAATGGTCGAGAGTATGTTGACAAGGACTTCACCGATTATTGCGCTAAGGCATCAAAAGAGAGTGGACAACTCCCTATAATCCGGAGCAGAATGGAGTAGCAGAAAGGAAAAACAGGACTATTGTGGAAGCAGCGAGGGTGATGTTGTATGATCAAGATATGCATAAATTCCTGTGGACAAAAGCATGCAGCACGACAGTTTATGTCCATAAAAGGACTCCTCACAAGGCATTCTTGTGGGATATAGTGAGAATGCTAAGACATATAGAGTCTATCTTCCAGGGAGTAGGAAGGTAGTAGTTCGGCAAGATGTAAAGTTCATGGAGGATAGAGCTTTCAGGAAATCCTGAGAAATGCCTTTCGAGGAGTTGTCGAAAGACAAGCCGTTGGTCAAATCACTTCAACCAGTAGAAACTAGTACCAAAAATCCTCCTGAACACAAAGCTTCAGAACAAGAGCAATCTCAGGAAGAGGAAGAATTGATAGATGCACCTACTACCAGTGGAAGAACGCGTCGGGAACTCCGATAGATTCTATGAGGATGCAGAAGACTTCATTGGTGCACCCAGGAATAGTAAACGAGAGCGAAGATAGCCAGACAGATACCAAGACTTAGTAGCTCAGGTTGGGGAACCTTCTAGTTTTCAGGAGGCCATTTAGCATCAAGTATGGGTGGATGCTATGGTGGAGGAATAGATCTCTATAACAGTCAATCAAGTCTGGGAAGTGGTACCTAGGCCTCAGGACAGATTTGTGGTAGGTTCGAGATGGATCTACAAGGTCAAATATGTTGTAGATGGCAATGTGGAGAAATACAAAGCCAAGGTTTGTAGCTAATAGGTATGCTCAAAAAGAAGGGATAGACTACGAAGAAACCTTCGCCTTAGTAGCCAGGTATACTTCTATTAGAACCATGATATCACTTGCAGCACAGATGGGGTGGGAGATTCATCAGATGGATGTCAAGAAAACATTCCTAAATGGGGTAATAGAAGAGGAAGTATACATTGAACAACCAGAAGGTTTTGAGACACATGAGAAGAAATTTCATGCATGTAGATTAAAGAAAGCCTTGTATGGACTTAAACAAGCACCTAGGGCATGGTACGGTCGAAATGATGGCTACTTGCAGAAGATGGGGTTCATCAAGAGTGACGTAGACCCTAATCTCTACTATGTGGTCGTAGAGAATGAGCCTCTAATCCTAGTGTTACATGTGGATGATCTCTTCTTGACAGGATCATCCAGGCTCATCAAAGACTACAAGAAGAACCTAGCCACAAAATTCGACATGAAGGATTTGGGACAGATGCATTATTTCTTAGGTTGGAAGTTTGGTAGTAGAAGGGTGAGATCTTCCTTGGACAAGGGAGATATGCCACAGAAATCTTGAAGAGATTTAGGATGTAGGACTGTAGATCTATGGCTACTCCAATGATCACCAACTAGAAGAAGATTGATGCATCAGAAGATAAAGACGTTGATCCCACCTTGTACACGCAACTTATAGGGTCCCTAATGTATTTGGTCAATACCAGGCCAAACATTTGTTACGCTGTCAATACCCTCAGTCAGTTCATGGTGGAACCTAAGAGGGTGCACTGAGTAGCAGCCAAACATGTTCTCAGGTATATACAAGGAACAGTCGAGCATGGACTATTGTACACAAGAGGAAATGACATTAGGTTGAGTGGGTTCACTGACACAGATTGGGCTGGAAGTTCAGTAGATCGGAAAAGTACAACTGGGTACTGCTTCAACATTAGATTAGGGATGACCTCTTGGTGCAATAGGAAACATAAATTCGTGGCTCTAAGCTCAACTGAAGCAAAATATATGGCGGCTAGCACAACTTCGTGCGAAGCCATATGGCTTAGGAAATTGCTTGTTAATCTATTTAAGAGAAGGATGGAAGTGAACACGATCATGTGTGATAATTAGAGTTGCATCAAGCTCTCTGAGAATCCAATATTTCATGATCGGTCGAAGCACATTGATATCAGGTGTCACTTTGTCAGAAGCTATGTACAACGAGAGGTAGTACAATTGAGATACACTCCTACAGGAGAACAGGTGGCAGACATCCTCACCAAGGTTCTAGGAAGAACAAAGTTTGTTAATTTCAAGGAGAAGATGGGGATGGTAAAGAATCCATTTCAGTAGAAGAAATGGATAAGTGTCAGGAGTTGCAGTGTAGTAGTTAGCAGTGGCAATGCTATGGGCAGCAGGATCTAGCATGCTGAGAGGGAGTTGTAGTACAGGTGTGGCAGTGGTAGTGACATGGGCAGTAGTACAGGAAGCAGCAGTGTAGGGGATGTGAGGCAACAGGCCAAGCATCAACACATGTACCGATGCGGAAGATCAGTGTGATGTTTCTATAGTGAAACATTGCTAGAGCGCATTCCTCGCTAAGAGGGAGTGTTGATTTTTGGTAGCATCAGATGTGCTCTCGCCTTGAAATTTGGAGGAGAGGCTAAGGCACATGATATCTCCAAGACCCATAAATCATTTTGAGAAATTCCACCTGGATGAGGAGTTATTAAAATAGTTAATATTTTTAATGGGTTCCTAAGTCTAAACTTAGGAAAATAAAAATATTAATGGGTATTAATAAAGATAAGGGTGAGAAGCTTCTAAGAGACGACGATCAAGTTTGTTTTAATCTTAGTCATTGATTAGGGACTTAATCTCGATCGTTGATTCGTCAACAAGAAAAGTATAAGAGAAGACTTGAGGATCATTTGGAGACACACCGGCAGAGACTCAGTATCTCAAGCAAAATCGATTCTCAAGCAGAGGAGATTGATTTCAGAGGGAGAGTTGTAGGGTGGAGGAAGAGGAGGGCATTAGCAGCAGGCAATCACTGAGGAGGAGGTGACGCAGGGACAGTGGGAGACAATGCAGAGAGAGACGCAGTCCAAAGGAGAGATGCAGAGCTTACGCAGGCTAATGCAGAGGCACTCAAAGCCACGTTGGTCCATGCAGAGTGACGCAGGGGTGACGCAAAAGTGGGAGCAAGGTCCCCAAAGTGTCAAAAGGTCTCAAGGGGAAAGTCTCAGGTGTTTTCTTTCAGTTCATCTGTAAAATCATTCCTTGTAAAAGCAATTGTTGCTTAAGATTAATAAAACCCTCATTTGCTGCACCAGTTTTCCCACATTAGGTTTTTCCGGGGACGATTGTCCAAAAATCACTGTGTTGATGTGATTGGTTCTTGTGCATGTATTTTTTCTCTGGGTAATTGTGTGATAACTGCAGCAGAATTTATTTTAATATTTTCTTAAGGGAATTCGTAAATAACTAATTGTGAATAATGAGTAGGTGAAATAAATCAGTTGTTGCACTAGTAGAATTTTAGTTTAGAGATTCTCGCAGTTTCAAGAAAGACATCAAAGCAAGTCGAAGGTTATCAAAGCAAAAGATCAAGATCTACATTGGAGAATCAAACCCTAGATCGAAGGAGCAGTGTACAACAGCGAAAGTTTTGAATCCTATAGTCATCATCAAAAGACCACAAAGACCCTCATCAAGTTATTTACAAAGCAAGGTAGCTCGAAGTACTTTTAACGCTAAAGATCACATCATCTTGGAGAGAGTCGAAATGCTAGAAGCATTTCTGATCTACACTACAAGAGAAGTCGAAGTATCTTGAAGGTGAGAAGGCACTATCATCATCTTCAAAGCCATAAGGCAAGCTCCCTATCATTGCAGCAAGGATCACCTCCTTATCCTTATAGAATATCATCTGAGGAAGCAACAAAACATCCTCATCTATCACCATAAACAAAGGAAGCTAGATCTAAAGGCGTTGAAGGAGCAATCTCCTTTATTGAAGAAGGGCTTTTCATTTGGAAGAATATCATCCAAAAGGAGTACTAATACATCTTCATCCACCATCAAACTGATCAAGTAGAAGATTTCTTTTTCACTTGTCAAGTAAGTATCTTTCATTCTATAATCAAATTTGGTAAAATGACTTCATTTTGCAAGGAGATCTATAAGTTGGTTGGGTCATCGAAATTTCGTGCATGGAAAAAGGAGGATAGACATAGTCCTCGAAGAAAGTGAAGTCATTGAACATATCAATGGAAAGGTCTCCTCTGAATACATGGAAAGGGATCCTTATGAAAGGTCCCCTCATTTAGCAGTATTGGAGACATCAACAAGATAGGTTGGTAGAACTATTCTCGGAAGATGCAATAAAGAAAGTCACATCACTTAGATCTGGTTTACTCAAATTGAAGGCATCAAAGGATAAAGGGTTATCTTCATAAGATCTCAATTGCAAGATCTGGGAGAGATAATCCTCATTGTTCTAAATACACTAACTGATGAACAAGGTAACAATGTCTATGAGGATAAGAAGGTTATCCCATTCAAAAACTTGTGGTTTCTATGCAAGATAGAAGAAGACAGGTTGAGGGAAAAAATGTTGAAGGATCAAATGAAAAGATTCATACATTTTGTCGAAAGGAAAGAAGAACATAGCTAAGATTCAATGCTATGAACATTACAGGAAAGATTGTCCTTAGCTTAAGAAGGACAATAACAAGAAGAATAGAGAAGAAGTCCATTTCACCGAAGAAGTGGAGGAAGCTGAAAGAAGGAAGTCCAAGGAAGAAGAAAAGCATTAGAAGTAAGAGCTTGTGACATCACCATAAGAAATATGAAAGATATCTGATAATCAACTATGAAGGATATAGCTCTTGGGAACCTCATTGGAAACTTAAGGAAAGGAAGAAGTCATCCAAGACAAGGCTCATCATACATCAGGTCAAAATGGAAACATTTGTTGAATAAGGATATGTGAGATCCTCAAGATTCTCTGATAGAATCCTCATTGGAGGATTCATCGATCTAGAGTGGAAGCAAGTGTTTCATCAAGAACTCCAACTTGTGGAATTCATGGGATGATGGTATTATGACATAAGAGATGAAGTAGATCAAGGAATTGAAGATCTTTTCAATCAAGGAAGTTGCTGAAAGAAGCCTAGATGACCTAAAAGTAAATGAGGTATGTATGCTTGTATTCAATACTATAATGGCATGTCATATGGTTGCAAGTAACATGGATCACTAGTTCTATCTTGAGAAGCAGGATCAAAGGAAAAGGATCTCCTCCTCTGAAAGGATGCAGGAAGGCATAGATCACGCTAGATGAAATCAACATAATGTGTCCTCATATATAGTATGAGGTGGTCGACTACAATTGAGAAACTCTGATTGGAAGCTCCTGGGAATGAAATGTGTGAAAGGAAGGAAGAGATCATGAGATATGCAACCATGGTAAAGGCAATCAACATCCATAAGACCAAGAAAGATTTGACTAGGAAATCTCCCAGAAAGATATGAAGACTTTGATGGAAGTCTAAAAAAGATGGATACCCTTGACAATGGATATATTTGGGAGATGTGTCAACATGTATGCAGGATGTTGATGCCTACAAGAATATGTCATGATGAAAGACCATCACAAAGGTTATTTTGATTTAAGTGTTCATTTCTTATTTTTGAACAAATATCTAGATGGGCTTATGCAGGACTGCCAAAGGGAAGAATTGTGGATGACTTCCAAGAGAACCATATAGAAGGATGTAAGATCCATCTGGAAAATATGGCATGAAGAAAGCAACATGAGATGAAGCAAAGCCAGATGAAGACTAATGGATCACTTTTTGATGAAAGGAATAATGACATGATTGACCCATGAATGAAAGTGATGGATGGTCTGTACCCTATGAAGAAGACCCAAAAGATGAAGACTCCTTAACAAAGAAATTCGTGACATCAAAGGAAGTTTCTCTTCAGGCAACCAGATGTGGAGCTGATGTAGGTCCCTCATTAAGAGGGAGCCTGAGAGCAAGTTTCTTACTTGGAAATTCCTAAGCCAAGAGGGAGCTTAGGTACATTCCTTCTGTAGGAATGAGTACATTCCGTTATTGGAATTGATATATACTCCCTAATTGGGAGGGAGAGATAGACACATCATTCTAGTCTTTACCTTGGAAGACAGAATGGAAGATTGGGTAATCATCTAGCATTCGATACTCTTGGAGGATGAGATAAGAGTAGTTGTGGACCGATATTCTTTGAGGACTGGCTATCCAAGATAAGAATAATCCAAGGTAGGTCATACTCTGTGAACAACCGGGTGGAGTAATTATGGTGTCTATGAATCATTGGTCTCACCAGAATTGTGCTCTGATCCTCTGGATAGAGTTGTTAGTCAAGGCCTTGCTATGTGACAATGCTGGTTGATATGATGTTAGACAGATGGGTTACCAATTTGATTCTTCTTAAGAGAAATTATTTAGATTGAGAATGACCAAGTACCAATATGAATACCTCCCTAATTAAGAAGGAGTGTTGTAAAATGTAACTAGGTTCGGTCTTCATAATGACATGTAATTATGATCTTTCTAAATGATGAAAAGAACAAAATAAAATTATTTTTGTAAAGCTTGCTTCATGGGTTTCATGAGCAAGAGATTTTATTTGTTAGTGTCTCCCATTGGGAGCCTTAGGATTTATCATTAGAGTCAAAGAGTTAATGTCATGTATGAAAAGCTCTTCTTGAGCATATGTAAAATAAATAGAAGTCTATGTAGTCCTCCAAAGACAAGCACATAGTCCTCTCTTCATGTCAGCTTCAAGTCACAACAACTAACTCATGTTCGCTTCTTATTATGGAGACACATCGGTTCACAAACTCATGTTGGCTTCTTATTATAGAGACACAATGGTTCACAAACTCATGTCGGCTTATATATAATGGACAAACCACTATAAATAACAACCTCAGCCCAATTCAAAAACACAGAAATTCGGACATCATTCTCTGAGTTTTTCGGATGTCTGTGATAGAAGAAAAGTTCGGGTTATCTCTGATTCACATAACCATTTCAGTGAAGGCCAGAATTCGGTGAAGGCTACAGTTTCGTGGGAGGTAAGGGAATTCGGATCCCTCTAAGATTTAGGTCACAGTGACAACAAAAAGGTGCCAAGTCAGGATGTCAAGTTCAGATAAAGAAGGAAGGGGTTGTGAGGAAGAAATGAAGGGGCAGTGAGGATGATCTCAGTCATCAGAAACTCGGATCTCTTTCTGAGTTTCAAATGGATGCAAAAGGAGAAGCAAGATCGAGTCACAATGTCAAGGGTTCATTATTGTGACAAGAAAGGAGGTCTCGATGAAGGGAAATAACTTTGGTTTAGGACTCAGTGTCATTGTTGAAGGAGAAAGTTTGGTTTCCTTGACAAACATAGCGATCACAGTTGGGTGTCATCACATATGGTGTGAAATGTGAAGTAGAAGGAACGGAGGAAGAGTAAACAAGAAGATGGAAGAGGACTTGTGTCTTGGTCTTGGGGAGGCTATTAGGTCAAGGGTCTTGGTCTTGGTATTCGTCAATTGGAATCTCTATAAGAAGAATTTGTGTGGGTTTTCCTCTCAAAGAGTGAGAGTTTTTGGCCCTAGCCCATAGCCTAAATGTTTTGTCTCTTGTATGTTTATGTTCATGCATTGGTTACTGTTTGATGAAGAAGAATACTAATAATCTAACATGAAGAAGATCCTAAACTAAACATGTAAAAAGAATTTCACAAGCAGTCACTAATAGAAGAGAAATCACCTAATATTAATGCCCTGGATTTCTCAACATTAGGCTAAGTTTTGCCTCTTCTTGGCCTTATTTTGCCTCTCCTTCATCCTTGGTTGGCCTTTGAATTTTTTGAACTGTATATTGGTGAGTTTTGCAGGCGGAATTGGCTCTAAGTTGGTGTTTTCAGGTGTCAAGTACCTTGCAGAATTCTTTGGCAATTTAGGCAAGTGATCTACAAGGCCTTAGGCCTAGGGTTTGCTCTCTAGAGTCTAAACCCTTACTTTGTCACTGTTTTGCTACAACTTTCTGAAGCATTGATAATAATTGTGAAATTCATGTGTAAATGCCCTAAAATTCACCTCTAAATAGTCTAAACACACTAATAATTTCATAGTAAAAATTTTCTAGTGTTTTGGCTACTTGGGAATTGAATTTTGAACTTAGATCTACTTGTTAGCTTGCTTGAATATCTCTGCATAACCAGATAGATCAGATCTGATATAATCTGAGAAGAACACTTTATAAGGCATAAAATTGGTTGATGTGATATCTAGTATATTGTCTTAACATCTAAGTATCTTGGGCAACAATATTTTGGCATAAATCTTTATTTTATGGTGACTAATATCTCTGCATAAAATGTATGATCAGATCTAATATTTTCTGAATAACACATCTTAAGGGGGCTAAAGGTTCAATCAATGTACATTGGCAAATCATTAGGCAACTTATAAGTCATATTCAGTTTTATATGCTTGATAATTTCTTGGTTTGAAGTGATATATTTGTTGCTGTCCTATCTATTACATAAGACATGTTTAATGATCTAATTGGCTCATTGTGTTTCACGCTTTTGAAGTCTAACAATTACTTGTCTTGTGTTAGATCTAAAAATTGTTAATTTGGCACGAAAATCACTCATATAAGCTATAATCTTCTTTGGGCATTTTATCTCTTAGTTGGCATCAAGTGATAAGATCACTAATCATTATTGGAATATTTGTGATTGACATTATTGTGCTTGGAACATTCCTAAGGAAACTATTGGATAATTGTTAAACACATTAATATGTCTATCTTAAACACATTGGTATCTCTTATTGACCATTGGCATCTTAAATTGTGATTGTGGGTTAAGTATTGCAATCTACTATCATTGGAGAAGTTTATTTGGCACTTGATAATTTGACACACCCTTGGTAATAAGATTGTCTTTTCATTTATCAATAGTACTATTGAAGACTAATCATAACTTAAGTAGTTAAACAACTAAACAATCTTAATCCAAGACTCTCACATTCCTTGCATAAGCATCCTAGGCCTAGTTGCATTAACAATTTACCTCCAAGCATAATTTTGGTTGATAGACCACTAGGACCACCTTTTATCGCCTAGCTTGAGCGATTCAACACCTTTCTAGTGGTTAACATAGTGACCTTGCAGTCGTTAGAGCCACAATCCCTGCAGTGTCGGAGGCACTGGGTGGTTGGAGCATAGGGGGAGGTATCGTTAATCAAGCCTCTGCTTGCTTCCCATTAGCTTCCATCCCAAAACCTACTCTAAAGATTGGTCTCAAAACAGTTAAGAGGAAGGTTCCATTTAGACTAGGCATATAACTTAAAAGTAACCAAGATCCTTGCATTTCATCTAGATCTTAGGACTTGCATCTCATATAGGTTAGTGAAGCATCTAAGCAGTGGTTGTCCATCCGGTTACTTGGTCTTAAATTATAATAAGCAAGAATTTTGACTCCATAAGGCATTGGTTTCATATCTAAATCTAATCTAATCTTTGAGTCTTGCTAAATTTAACCAAGTAGCTAGGCCACTCAATCGTGTCTCTCGGGCTTGTTGGTGTCAACTTGCCTTCCACCTTCACATTTCCATAGGGACTACCCTGCATAGTTTGTTGTTGGGAAACAGCTAGAACGGAGTGGGTGGGGATCAGAGTGAAAACCCCCACCCTAAGTCGTTGTCGCGGTGCCTGTACAATCTAGGCAAGACAACAACTCCAATGAGGAAGAATTCGTGTCTGATGATGAAGAATTTCAAATTGGTGATGAGAATGTGCCATCTAGAGTATCAAAAAGTACCACAAGTCATACACAAAAGAAGTCTAAACTTGGTGGCCTCTATGGGAAGGTGTTGATCTTGCAATAGCAAGATTTTTTCTTTCATGTGGCATTCCTTTTAATGCAGCCCGTTCACCTTATTTTGAACAAATGGTCCATGCTATTAACGATGGACCTCTGGGATATAAGGCACCAAGTTATGAAAAGCTTTTCATTGTGATGGTGGATAAGGAGAAAGCATGTCTTGAGAAGACGATGTTGCCAATGAAGGCATCTTGGAGTCTAGATGGATGCTCCATTCTTATGGACAGTTGGACTGATTGTCAGAATCGTCCATTGATTAACATAATTGTCTCTTCCATTTCTAGTCAATATTTTATGAAGGCCACTAATAGTTTTGGTCAAGAAAAGAACACTTTGTTCTTGAAAAACCGATTATGAGATGCCATTGTTGAGGTGGGGACATCCAATGTTGTTCAAATTATTACCTATGCAACTCTAGTTTGCAAAGTAGCAGGAATGATGGTCCAAAAGGAGTACAAGTTAGTGGCAAATCTGATTTTCTTTTTTTTAATTACAAGTCTGATTTTTATTTCGAAATCATTGTAGACATCAAATTTTAATTTTTTATTTCTCTAGGTATACTTTCTAGACACCATGTGTAGTGCATTCTTTGAATAATGCACTAAAAGACATCAGGAAAATTGAATGGATTGGGATGTTAATTGAGAATCGCTGCAAAATTCAAATGTTTATATGCAACCACCACCATTCGCAATCCATTTACCACAAGCATGCCAAATTGGAGCTTTTCAAACAAGCAGATACTAGATTTGCAACATACTTCATTTTGCTTAAACGACTTGTGGAGAGATGGAGTCGGGAGAATTTATGGTTTGGAAGAGGTTTACCCCAGTGTTGTTAAAATCGCAATATTATCGTATAAATGTGATATTTTCAACAAAAAGATAAAATCGCGCTTAGTACTCGAAATTATTTTTTTTGCCCAATTATTTCGAAAAAAATCGCGATTTTTGGGGAAAAAATCGTATAATCGCGATTTTTTTTTTGAGGAGAAGGAGGTGACCCAAGCTACCCCTATGACCTGTCACACATAGAGGACGTGGTCTACCTCCTGTAGCTCCTAGTTCTTCAGCTTCTAGAGCATAGCAGACTCCATAGTCTACTACGGCCTGCCAACTCCACTGACATCTACATCTAGAGGGGCAAAGGAAATCAGTGGTATTAGACTTTAGTTATTTGGTTCATTTCATTGTATATGACATTATGACTCATGATATGAGATACATTATTATATTTTTTGTTGATATTTTGAGGTTGAGTTGGGACTCATGAGTCAGGACTTACTATTCAGGACATGATTCACTGTTATGTGTGATTTTAGCACTAGAAATGATATTAAACATCTTATATATTAGTTCCTTTATCATATTTATGTGTCAATGTATTTATTTTATGTTGTAGATGGTTTAGATATTAAAAAATTGAAAAAAAGATGAATATTTTGTACCAAACGATTTTTTCCCGATTATTACCGATTTTTTCCCGATTATTACGATTTTTTCTGATTTTTTCCTCGCGCCGATATTATCCCGATAACGATTAGTGCAACATTGGTTTACCCAATCAAAAAGGTCTTCAAGCAACTTCGCATGGAATTAGGGCATGAGAGCAGCTACTTGAGATCTTTATACTTCGATATACAATAATTGATGACTTGTCAAGATGTCTTTCAGCAAAGATAATCTCTAGGAATATTCACCCATTCATACATGGCCCATGCAATGATGCAACGCTGTAAAAGATCAAAATTTCCCTAATTTCGCATAAGAAAGCAATAAATTTCAGACTTGTATAGCGAAAATCCTAGCAACATTCATGTGACAAAGTAAAAAACAAGAATAAGCTTGAAAAGCTTACTTACATGTACAAAGGAGTATATCCAATCATCACAGTGTGGCAATAATGAAGGTTCCAAGACAAGAGAGATAGATCCAAACATCAAAATTTATCCATAACATCCAACTCATCCTCCAAAAGGGAATGTGAAATTCTCAAGAGCTACTCAATCCCAATCTAAGTGATGATGATGAAAATGAATCATCTCACTTCTATTTATACAATCACTAATGAGTTCAATTTGCCTAATTTGACCTAATTGAGCCCCAAATAATAAAATGATGTGCAATAATAACATCCCTTGGTGACAAGCCCACCAAAATAGCTCAATAACACAATAAGAGGATCAAATGATCAACAAAGTGAGTTGTTGGGCCTTTGAGAAGGCCTAATTGTGAAAATTCCTATACTCAAGGAACCCCTACTACAACAAAACAAAATTTGCTTCACCTACTTGATTTTAATATACATTATCAAGTTATTTTCTGAAAAATATTGTAGTACATTACTTCTACAGGCTACACCAATTTAATTTGATTACATGAAACAAGAAATTGAGCAAAGAACAAGATACATAGGACACCGTTATTTTTGGACAAAATAGTCCCTCGAAAAACCCAATGCGGGAAAATCGTGCAGCATCTCTGAGAGTTTTATATTATTAAGCAGTAGCTTTGAATACAATGTTGGATACCGTCCCGGCAATCCAGTTACAGAGAAAATATAATGGTGAAAAATTGAGTGAGATTACCTCACTTCACCAGGTAGTTTTCGGCTGATCTGACAACAAAACTGGCTAACCTTGGCTATCTCTTTGTTGGCCCTATGTAGGCCCTTTATCAGCCTTATAGGCTCTGTCACAGCCATGTGCTGTCTCTTCTGCCTCCTGGAGCTTTTGCATCAACCTCTCCCGGCTGTTCCAACAATTCCAGATTTTTAAGTGAAGTAAACTTCCCTTCAGCGCTGGCCCTTCTGGCTCTGCGTCAAGCCTGTGTGGGCCCAAACTGGCCTAGCGTCAGTCCCTCTAGGTGTTGCACTACCTCCACTAGTGGCTCTCTGCCTCTCGACCCAGTATTCCCAAACTATCCCTACCCCTTTGCTATAGAATGATCACTTAGTTCAAATTTCTTAGCTTCTTAGCCTCAGAAATCGAACTCTAGATCAATTTGTTCTCTTCGTGTGTAGTTCTAAATGAACCCCAAGTCTCTTTATACTTTTCTTATAGAGACTTCAATGGCTGAGATTAAGTCTTTAATCAATGACTAAGATTAAAACTTGACTTGATCAACTTTCTAGATCATTCTCACCCATATTTTTATTAATACCCATTAAAAATTTAATTTTCCTACGTTTAGACTTAGGAAACCCATTAAAAATATTAATTATTTTAATAAAATACAATCCGGGTGGAATTTCACCAAACAATTTATGGGTTCGTTAGAACTCGTGTTCCTTAGCCTCTCCACCAATTTTCATTGCTAGAGCACATCTCATGCTACCAAAAACTAACACTCCCTCTTAGCGAGGAATGTGCTCTAGCAACAATGTCCAACTGCATGCTGCTCTGTCTCTAAAGCATCTCATTTCCGCATTGTTGCTGCCACCAACGTTGTGTTGTTGTTGTTGATGCTACTGTATTGTTGCCCATGACACTGCCACTGCCACTGCTACATCTGTACTACAACTCCCTTTGCATCTGCTGCTAACACTACCACTGCTAACTCTGCACTGTGTCATTTTCCAATTGTTGTTGCTCAGCAACAAAAAAACATCTAAAATTTCTGAACTAACTTTTTTCAGAATAATACCAAGTGAATGTTGGAATCTTAATGTTACTAGTCTCTGACCCTCTGAATCTTTTGAGTTGCTGCTGACTTTTACATTGTGCCATCTCCACTGCTACCAACCTTGCTCCGCGCTGATCAATCTCTGGTCTCAGGCTATTGCATCTATCTCTCCAATCAACCCACTGCATCTCGCTACAGCAAAATCTCGAGCTCCCATAGCAAGCAATTGATCCAAGAGGTGGGTTCCTCAAGGATCCTACCCATGTGTAGTCTACCCCATCCCTCCTGGAGATGTGTGGGCACTCATGGCAAACTCATCTTTGTCAATTTTTGCTGGAGTAGCCTTAGGATCATGTTTCTCACCCTTATCCTTTTGCTTCAAAGGACAATGGGATGCAAAGTGGCCTATCTCGCCACATTTGAAACATTTCACCTTTGAAATGTCATTCTTCCGCTTCTGCTTTTGTTTCCCTTTCATGCTAGCGCTGCATTCTCCTCCTCCCCCTTGATCTTCATGCCACTCCCACTGCTACCATTGAGGTTGACCTTAACCAAATCCCTCCTTAATTCTTCCCGTTGAAGGGTTGCCCACACCTCCTCCCATGAACGTAGTCTTTCCCTGCCCAATATACTTTAGATGAAGACTTTCCCTTCATTTGAGACTCCATTGAGGGTCGTCCTTACCATCGTGGTAGACTGAGGAGTAGACCCCACTACAACAAGCTAGTCTCTGGTGTCCTGAAGAAGTTGAAGATAGGACTTAACCCCTTCTCCCTTCTGCATCAATGTCCGCTGCAACTTTTGTTCTAAGTACATCTTTCGTTGTTCGAAAGAACCTTCATACAATGAAGACAAAGCTTCCCACATTTCTCGGGTTGTATCTTTGCCCTACGAGTGAGAGACCACATGGTCTCGAACTCCATCGAGTATGAACCTCTTCGCCTTTCCCTGCTCGACCTTGTACTTCTTCTTCTGATCATTGCCCATGGGAACAACCATAACACTCTTGACGTAAGCTTCAAGATCGTATTCCTCCAGAATAGCTACAAGTCTGGTCTTCCATATGACATAGTTGGAAGCTCCTTCCAACCTGTCCTGATCTCTGAGCCCATATGATGCCATCTCACACAAACAGTCGAATTGACTCCTCTAGTCACTGCTCAACACTGGTCTGCTGCTCAGCAAGTGAAAAATTCGAACATTTAGCAAGAAAAGTCCTCTGAGGAGAAAATTCCTCTTCTATGTGCCTTTGCTCTTTTCTGATGGATTTATGCCCCTGTAGAAACTGCACCCTTCAAGCACTGCGCTGAGGCTCTACATCGCTCCCTCTGCCTCTGCAAGCTCACAAACTGGAAATCATACCTCTCTATCAACTCTCTCAGAGAGAGCTTTCCTTGGAATCTCGGGAAGGAATGCGCAATCCCTTCAAGGGGATTCGAATTGCTACCAAATGCAACTATTGGCTTCTCTGCTCAGTGTTGGATCTACTCTTCATGTTTCGCAATCAATCCTCCAACACCATGTGAAAATTCCTACACTCAAGGAACCCCTACTGTAGCAAAACTGAATTTACTTCACCTACTTGATTTTAATATACATTATCAAGTTATTTTCTAACAAATACTGAAGTAAATTACTTCTGCAACCTACACCAATTTAATTTGATTACATGAAACAAGAAATTGAGCAAAGAACAAGATATATAGAACACTGTGATTTTTGGACAAAATGGTCCCCAGAAAAACCTAATGTAGGAAAATCAGTGTAGCAGCTCTGAGGGTTTTATATTATTAAGCAGTAGTTTTGAATACAAAGTTGGATGCCCTCCCGACAATCCAATTACAGAGAAAATATAATGGCGGAAAACTAAGTGAAATTACCTCACTTCACCTGGAAGTTTCCCACTGATCTGGTAGCAGAACTGGCTAACCCCGACAATCTTTGCGTTGGCCAGGCATAGGCCCTACATCAACCTTACAGACTCTGCGTCAACCTAGGCTATCTCTTCTACCTCCTGGAGCGTTTGCGTCAACCTCTCCTGGCTATTTCGGCAGTTCCAGGTTTCTGCGTGAAGGCAGCTTCCCTTCTGCGCTGGCCCTTCTGGCTTTGCCTCAAGCCTGCATGGGCCCAGACTAGCCCAACATCAGTCCCTCTAGGTGTTGTGTTGCCTCCACTAGTGGCTCTCCACCTCTCTACCCAGTATTCCCGAACTATCCCTGCCCCTCTGCTGCAGAATGATCACTTAGTTTGAATTTCTCAGCTTCCTAGCCCCAAAAATCAAACTCTAGATCAATTTGTTATCTCCGTGTGTATTTCTAAATGAACCCCAAGCCTTCTTCTTATACTTTTCTCATTGAGACTTCAACGACTGAGATTAAGTCTCTAATCAACAATTAAGATTAAAACTTGGCTTGATCTACTTTCTAGAACATTCTCACCCATATTTTGATTAATACTTATTAATACTTTAATTTTCCTAAGTTCAGACTTAAGAACCCATTAAAAATATTAATTATTTTAATAAAATACAATCTGGGTGGAATTTCACCAAACGGTTTCTAGGCTCATTAGAACTCATGTGCCTTGGCCTCTCCACCAATTTTCATTACTAGAGCACATCCGATGCAAAAAACTAACACTAATGAAGTCCATAGTGTGTCATGATGTGAGAATGGACCTCAAACATAGTGGATAAGGGGTTGGCCCCTTGTTATCCAAGCAAATCCCTGTGGTACCCCTAAGTGGGTGTGAAGGGCACAAGGACATCCTCATGGGTGTCCAAGTGGATCGAAAGTACATGAGTTACTCTGCCTTTTGTTTTTCCACCTTTCTTCATGTCTTTTGCCTTTGGTTGATTTTTCTTCATAATTGCTCGGGGCTCTAGGGGATGAGAGCATGATGTATAGTATATAGCAGTCGATGCCCCCTTAAGGTGGGGCAATTCATCGCCCACCAGGGGTCGAGACAATCATGGGTTCATCTAGGGCCCATACTAACCAGGGTGATGGCCATGGATAAGGGATAGAGCTGGAGGGGGTTCATTTAGGGCCCATACTAACCAGGGTGATGGCGATAGATAAGGGGTAGAGCTCATGTTTGGCTTTTGCCCACGTGCTAAATTTGAATGTCCAAGCCATCTTTTGCATTTTGTGGTACATTGTTTGTTCAGAGTGGCCAAATTATGCTTTTTCTTTTTTTCTTTTTTACTGCATCAACCTTTGGGCATCGTTCTAGGCCTGACCTAAGGTGGGGACAAGGGGAGGGGAAGGCTAGCCC
This sequence comes from Pinus tabuliformis, assembly GCA_031772625.1. Classification (NCBI taxonomy): domain Eukaryota; kingdom Viridiplantae; phylum Streptophyta; class Pinopsida; order Pinales; family Pinaceae; genus Pinus; species Pinus tabuliformis. The sequence goes on along the minus strand of CM062819.1, from coordinate 1,729,454,777 downwards.
TATGTGGACCCAGTGGACACATGTGGACCTAAAAGGGAAAAGAGATTAATAGAGCTAGAATGAGTGGAAGGGAGTGATGTATATGGTGTCGGGAAGCGGGACCACGGAACCAAAATTGGGATTTCCTATGTAGTGCTAACCCTAAAGTTAATGGCCAATAAAGGAGATCCCATGGGACTAAGATACATGGATAACCACGAAATTAGATAGTGGAGACAAGAATACAAACCTAGCCCACTCTTTCAGCTGAATACCCCCACAAATCCATGCCCAAAAGTTCCCATGAAAAGTAAGGAAATTACTCGACTATACTAGTGAAAATCCATACCTTCGGGGTCGGGAGGTTCACCTTCAAACATGCAATCATAACAAGTGAGCGAGGGACCACATGGTTAGCTCAGGTGGCGGAGATAATGAGACATCGAGCTATCTGGTGGCTGCAAGGGGCTGCTGTCTGTTGACTGAGGACCATCTAGGAGAAAATTTTCTCCTATATAAAATACCCAAAGGTAGTGGGTAAAAGTTCCTTCTAAATGTCAACATTAACAACAACAAAATTTGAGACTAAATTCACTGGTATTTCCTCTTCAATGGTGATGGGTAAGATGTAATTTGTGCATAAAACTAAGAATGACCTGTAACAACTCAAAACATGTGCACTTATCTAATATTCATTGTAATAAGTCCCTTTACTTCTCTATGTCACTTGGCAACAACACTGGTTGCCATCTTTCAGGTTAAACCTTTAGGTCATTTTTAATAAATTACTCTGTTGTACAATAAATTAAGCAAAAAGCCAATCAACAATGCCTATTACACATCAAAAACCTGTCTACACAAAATGAATCTCAACATGATGTAACCCAAAAGCAATATCACAATCATATGGACAGTTCACAACAGCAACGTGCTGAATAGTCCTATATTTACAAGCAAAAAATGTAACCAGAATTTTCACCTGAAAATTTGACACGAGCTCCTTCCAGCTTTCGTTTTCTTCCCTTGTCAAATAGATACATTGATTGTCGATTCTCGTCTCCTACCTGTCAATGCAAGGAACTATCATACAACTTGAAAGAAGATGCTATATTTAGCGTAGTTGCATAGATATTTTTCTAATGCTGGATTGCTTGATGAGACTCATTGACATATTTTTGTGGTCATTTGTGGACATTAATAATGTTATCTTATAGATTAAAATACATAATGTAACATTTCTCTATGCAATGTATTATTATTCATAAGAAGGTTTGAAATTAAACCAGTGTAGACTCATCTTAAGCCCCAGACCTATAAAGCACTGAGATGGATCAAATTCTTAATGTGCAAATTTTTTATCATTTAACTGGATGTCATGTATTAGATCTCTTGTATTAGATGATTTAAAAAACTACACAAGAAATTTAATCCCTCTTGTTGGTTGATAGATCCGGGTTTAAGATGGATGTCACTGTAACATATGTATGTACACGCATAGTTATTTATTTGTTATTTGATTTGTTTCTTTTTGGTCATCTAACATTACATGATAGCATCTTCCCACCATTATTGGGCTGTTGAAAACCTCATTACTCAACGTACAAATAGTACCCAATGACAAATAACTTTCAGCTTTTCCCAATGACAATCAACTTAAAGCAAGTATCTCTAAATTTCACCTTAATTTTATTTTTTCCCTAGTTGACATCAGATTTATTTAGAAATATGATAAAGTTTTCCAACGTTATTTTAAGTTTCATAAAAGGGAGCTCTCAATGACAATTAGAAACTATAATATAAAAAGGAAATTCTAAACCAATCCTGACGACAACAGATTAGATATCATCCCAAATCTGCTTACACTAAGTAACACTTGCATACAAGACTATCATCTTAATCTTTTTTTCTTTGAAATCTTGTAACATTGTCAAACATTTTATATTTTGATATGATCATTGGATTCTATAAGTTCATAATATCTTTTTTTCCCAAATAAGTAAGTCATTTTATGACTTAACAATTTTTTGCATCTTGATCTAACATATATAACAATTTTGTCAGCCAATCTATTGTACACAACAGTTTTCTATCCAATACCATTTTTAGAAAACAAAGGTAGTGATAATAACTGTGATTTTCATTAACGTATACATAAACAAGAGAGAATTCACTTAATTTCCAAACTAAAGTTTCAGAAAAGTTACAATTAATAAGCTTCAATATAGGCCAATTGAAAAAGGGAAACAGGTACAAGTTTCAGATGTAGTACAGGCTTCAGAACTGGCAGCTACAAAATTTCCAGAAATAGGGAAATGGCATATCTAAATTTAAGTGGAGGAAGAAAAATAATTATATACATGATCTATAGACATAGATGTATGGGCAGGAATTTTTAAAAATGCCTTTCTTTTATTTCATTCTTATATTCTTCTTTTCCACATCATGGGGCCTGTTACACCACTTTCAGCAGGGGTACCCCAAAATTTCTAAACACACCATTTGTGAGACCAAATGTGTGCAATTTATGACCCTGTAAGGCCATGTGGATGTTGAAATTTTGATGTTCTATGTTGTTACAATCACTTAAATCCAAAACTTCTTTATGCTGCAAAATAAGTCAAGTAATTGTAGATAGAACATAAATCATATAAACCATATGCCATAATGAACAAGGTTCGTATACTTCAGTGGTAGTCTCTAATACAAATGTAACGAACACAGTTCATATACGCAGCAGAATAATCTTCAAAACACTTGGAAGACGTAAACATCCATTGTAGGATAGGTAACTGTATATTGAATATTATAAAAAGAATTGATGTGATGATTACAATGAGGGTGAGGGTCTGCTTATATACCCTAGGCAGGTACCTCTTCACCAACGGTTATGTCCTTAGGGACATACATTTTCATTAACTAATTAATCATTATTTATTGTTATTATTGTTTATATATTTGTATTCATAACATTGCCTTCCTCTTCAAAAAGCTTTGTCCTCAAAGCTTACTGATGAAAGACTTGATTTATTTTCTTGTTTCAGATATCTTCTTGTGTCTGAACTTTCATCTCCATTGATATCAGACGATATGATGCTCTGAGTGATAAACAAAATTGTCAGACTGAGAATGGATCAAACCATCCTAGATTAACCTTATGTGGAATCTTTCGATCACTGGAATTTTGTAATGAATTGTTATCATAGGACTAGATTCTGCAAACTTCAGTATTTCTTTAACATAAATATGTTGTTTCCAATCTGAATGGTTCACATATGTAGACTGACTTAGTTGTCTACTTTTGTGATTTGGATGTCAATAAGGAATTCTTCTAGTTGGACTTTCCCTTATCATGTGTGTGGTAGTTCCTTGATTTATTTCAGGTACTGTCGTTGTTGAATTGGTTACTGAATCATCACTTGGAATTTCCATTGTTTGAACTGCACTATCTGAATTGATTTTAACTTCTATAGGGTTTTTATCTTCTTGATTTATGATATTGACTGGATCAATATTTGTTCTTTTATCTTCAAGTTGGATTGTTACAACTAGAGACTCCAATACTTCTTCTTGAATAAGCTATTCTAACTTTTCATTTAGTGCCTTCTTGTCACTTTTAAGCTTCCTTATTTGCGTAACAAGGTTTTGGTTATGTTTCCTTAGATGTGAAAGTTTATCATTTTCTGAATTATTGACTTTGTCCTTACTATCCTTCTCTTTATCTTTTATACTTTTGATTTGTTCTAATAGTCTTTGATTCAGGGCTTTTAAGCGCAAATTTTCTTCTTCCTTCCTCGATAGATTCTCGTTAAATTCCTTCTTAGAACTTCATTTTCTTGCTTTAATTTTTGCTTCTTAACCTTGGACTTCTTGATATGTTCAAGTATTTCTGATTATGGTCCCTTAGGCGCAAAATTTCCTCATCCTTTTCTTTTGACTTATTGTAAAATGTGTCTTCGAGGTCTTTATATTTCTTGAAAAATAATATTTAGATAATGATATTAATTTATTAAGATATTAATATGTAACAACTATATTAAACGGCTAGTATTTTAAAAATAATATTTAAACTGTGATATTAGTTTATTAATTTATTAAAAACAAATATTAATAAGTAACCACTATATTAAACAACTAGTTTTTGAGAAATAATATTTAAAATAAATAAATAATCAAAGTCAAACTTTAAAGGAGGGGAGTAAAAAATTATAAAAACGAGTGAAGACCCTAATCGAAACAAGATCATCTGATAAATAAAATAACTAATGGAAATAAAATAAAATAAATTAAAAATAATTAATGGAAAACTAAATAAAATAAAACAAAAATATACACAAGTGAATATATATATATATATATATATATATATATCCAAAGAAAAAATAATCAATAAATAAAACGGGGTCAACAATAAAATATGGGGCTCAAGCCCATTAAACAAATAACAAAAATACATAAAAAAACACGAAGGATCAAGAAAATAAACTCTAATGAAGAATAAATCAACAAAAAATACTATAAAAATGATGCCAATACCTACATAGATAAACAAACAAACAAAATAAATCCCAAAAAAAAGCCTAAAAAACTAGGAGGACAAGACAGAGACCCAACTTCTACTAATATTCCAACCATCATCTCTATTCAAATTATTGGGTCTTTTCTCAATTTCTAGGACCTCCCTCAATTTACGATGATGGAAATGACTAACCTTAGCAACGACTTGCGCCTCCTCAATGCAAATGTGATGCTTAGATTTATTTGCATGCTCTGCCAAAGCAGAGGAGTGGGTCTTGCCATGCTTGATGTCACCAGCATGCTCACGAATCCTTTGATTAATCGAGCAACCAGTCTCACCAATGTAGGTAGTCCCGCAAGAGCATGGGATAACGTAAACACCCTTCATATTCTTGGGGTCCATTGGGTCTTTTACAAATCTAAGGGAGCTCTGGATGGTATTTAAAGGCTGAAAGATTGAAGCCACCTTATGCTTCCTTAGGATCCTTGCAATCTTGTCAGTGGTCCTTGGATAAAAGGAAGAAGACCCCTTTCTCTTCTTTGACTAGTTTCGATGGAGGTGATCCTACCCTACCTAGTCACCCTTCTTCTTGTTTTAGCATAAGTCATGGGAGCAGTTCTGATTTGACGAAATTGAAGACTTTATCTAGTCTTGGTACAAGTTATTCTTGAGTACCTCGATTTGAGTTTGAACTAGTTTTCAGTGATCAAACAATGTCCTTCCTGTGGCCTTTATTGGAGCAAAGGTCAATCGAAGTATCCTTTAGTCACAACACCCCCTTGATTTGAAACAACAAGGCTCTGACTCGGTTTGGAGTTTTGTTTCAGTATTAATCTAAGGAGTACTCACACCCAAAGTCTGTTGGATAACTCATGGCCCTACTTACACATTCACGAGAATGCACTTCTGAGCATTAAAAGGTGGCAAGATATATCTCTGCAGCTTGGTCAGAACAATGGATCTAGATCGACATCCAAGTATTCTAAGGTTTCAGACTAGCTTCTGAACACAAGACCGAATTCCTTCTTGGCTTAGTAGACTTGTATTTGGGCTCTCTTAGGTTTGCGTTTCGCCACAAGAAGCATTTGAGCTTCATTCCTGACTGCAATTCACTACAATAAAGCCAGTGTTCCACAGAGACGCGTCCTCCAAAGTCGGGTGCACGTACCCCTCGCACCCCACACACCCGGGATGAGGGGACGTCTTGGGAAACTTTTCCCTACGTCCCCCTTTTGGGGAGACATGGGGAGACGCAAGGGGGGACATTTCCCAAGTGTGGTGGACGCGACTCCCCAAAAGGGCGTCCCCCCCAAAATGGGCTATGCATCCCCCTTAAATTTGCTTGTAAACAATGATTTATGATAGGGAAAACCTAGTATTTGATCATATTGCCCTACTAATGCTATGCAATTCATGGTAATGTTAAATTCTTAAAGTAAAAGGATGAAACTATCCTTTATCTTTCATTTTCATCCTTTTCCTTAAATTTTTAACATTACCATGAAATGACTCGAGATGTTTGAGAGTGGTTCTGACCTCATTGGATTTCATATGCAGAAAGTAGAATTTTAGATCTCACTCAAAATCCAGCAGACTTAACCAATTTTTCAGGAATTCAGGATTGCAATGTTTCCATTGCATTTTGTCATGTACAAGGGTATGAAATTAGTATTTAATCAAGAGCACCAAGCCCTTTGTGTACTTTAGAGTGACTTTTAGACTCATCAATCCACTGTTTTTGAGTTTAGTTATATCAATTTACTATTCTAGTCTTTAGGTTTCAGTATCTATTATAGTCTATTTTGCTTAGTACTAATTAGATTCTAGAATGATGAATGATGAATTTAATTTTTAAATTGATGTAGATTCTAGAATGGTGAATAATGAATGATGAATATGTATTAGAGTATTTCATTATTGAATCTCGTGGTCTACGGATGAATCGTTTATGTATTAGCAAGGATGATGAGTATGGATCAATGTATTTCATTACTTAATTCAATTATGTATGTATCATTGTATTTATGCTTTCATTATTGAAGATGAATTTGAAATATATATATATATATATATATATATATATATAATAAAAAAATTATATACCCCGACATCCCCTTGTCCCCCCTAAATTTCCTTAAAATTTGATGGTACTCCAACACATCCCCCTTGTGCGTCTCCCCATCCCAGAGTCTTGGTGGAACATTGAATAAAGCATCTAACCCTCATCTCTAGGCTATGATTCACTATAGGAAGGCATTTGAGCTTCATCTCTCGCTGCAAACACCCTCAGGAAGGCATCTGAACATCATCTTTGGTTGCGAACACCCTCAAGAAGGTATCTGAGCTTCATCTCTAGCTGCAAACACCCTCAAGAAGGCATTTGAGCCTATTTTATAAGCTACAATCAACCGAGCTATTGTCAGATTCTATAGATTAGAAGAATAGAATAAGTTGATTGTTGAATTTGGTTCAGTGTACTTGCTATTGTGTTGTGTTGAAGTATTGGCTATAAAGCACCCTGATAATTGAACAATCAATATTGTTTGCAATGGAATTAAGGCATTCCAGATTGCTATTAATATTGTTAGTGTTACTAATATCGGTATCGGAAAAATATCGGCGAGGGTCCAGAAAACATCTTATTGGAAATATCAATGAAAATATCGGCAAACATAAAAGAATGCATAACATATTCATTTTTTTTTCAGATTTTTAAACATATAAAGCAATAACAACATGAAATAAACACATTGGCACATAAGTATGAAGAAAGCACTAATATATATGATGTAATGGATGTAAAATAAAAATGATACATCAAAGGCGATACCAAATCCTGCTAATCCTTGATAATTGTACAATCAAGGACTCAAATGTGAAGAACCAATACAAAATAACATCACATATATAAAAGTATCTCATCATCATGAGTTATAAACTTATATGTAGCAAAACAAATAAAACTAGTAGCTATCTATTTGAGACTAGTGCCCTCTCTCTAGCAGCGATCTTTCTGTTTTTTTCATCAATTGCTTCAAGAGCTTTTTGTATAACCTCCGCAATAGAAACCATGCAAGGAATTACATCATGTTCAAGGAGTCTAGCGATATGGTATTTCAATCACGTAACCCTCCTAACATCTTGGTCCCACACAATTTGCATGATAGATATGCCTGATTTGTCCCACCATCAGGCTCCCCATACTCCCAAAATGGGTCCAAGGCTTTTGGCATATTTGTAGTGAACTAATTCAAGCCTAGGGCACAAAAAAACAAAAATTTGGCATTAAACCCCCCAACACAAAAAATAATAAGTAATAACCGCCTCATTTAAAAAAAAAAAAAAAAAATTACTAAATTATTTGCAATGTGAATGAAAAATGGCAATAAGAGGGTGCATAAGAAAGTTGAAAAAAATGAAGCTTGCTCTCCAAATATGGAGAAAACCCTTGCATTGGCTCATGGGCATGAAAATCATAGAAAATGGAAAAAAAAAAGAAGCAAAATGTTGGTAGGCAAAGAGGCAAGCAAGAATAACCCTAAATCTATGAAAAAATCATTAACATAGGGGTTTTTAAGAACATACACGTTAATGGAAGAAATGAAGTTTGTCTCACTATTCTTCAATCTTTGATCAATAAAAAAATCGTAGTTGGTGGTGATAATGGCTCTTCAATCCTCAATTCCTCCTTGACAACTACCACAACGCTCTCCCCCTTCCTTCTCCACCACTCAAAAAATTGAAATGAGTAAAAAAAAATGAATTTTCCCTTTTCTAAGTGTGGCCTAACCAGACCGCCGATTTTTCTTATCATCGTGCGATATTTTCGCGAGATATCGGTGATATCTCAGAAATATCGCGATATTTTCTGGGAGAAAAAATATCACGATATTTTATCGGCGATATTTCGGCTCCCTGAAAATATCGTGATATTTCCAAATATTGGCGATATATCACTGATATTATCAACACTGAATATTCTAGCTATATTGTTAACTAGCATTATGTGTAGAAATATATGCTATGGTATGAATCAACATTGCAATGATCGCAATCAGGACTAAACTAGCATGGGTTAGGAAAAAGAAAAAAAAACGTAAAAATCGGGATAACATAAGTAAAAATCGGCAAAATTAAAAAAAATACAAAACAAATTAAAATTTTGAAAAATCGTCAATTTAATCGTTTAAGGGAAAAAAATCGCAATAAAATTGCAATTTTCACAACACTAGATGAATGCATGAAGTTCTATTGCTATTCTGCTGGGAGCACTAACTGGAATTAGAGCCCTAAGACAAAAAAAATTACCCTAGGATATTGCAATGGTATCAAAGTTGTGCACCCTACCAGCTTGTGAGTGCATGACCCTCGTATGCTTCCAACATTACATTAAGAAGAAAAAGGAGCACCCATCATTCAACTATGGGAGACAAAGTAGGGCAAGGAGGACACGACCCTAGTGATCTCTTATTGGCAATAATTCTAGAGCAACAACAAATGACTAATATGATCATACAAGAGAAACAACAGTTAGCCCAAGGGCAGCAACAAAAGAGGCAACTCATTGTCCAACCTATAAATGGTTTAGGAAACAATGGTTTGAATGCTTGTAATAGTAGTGGTGTTGAAGGGAGCAACAGCCACAATCCTGGCTCTTTCAATATTGTAGCTCAAGCAAACAATGGGGTAACTAGTAGAAGAAGTCACAAACCCTTGCTTCCTCAATTTTTAGATAATCAAACAACAACTCAAGGAGCAACAAAGCAATATGGACTCTTTAATGAGTACTTTCGAGAGTATGCAGCACTAGAAGAAAATACACGAGCAACCCTATCTTTAAGAGAATACAAGAACATCAAATATCAAAATAGACCCAAGGAATAGAAAAATTAGAATTTGATGTGCAAGGTAGGAAAGTTGTCGATCCCCTTATTTGATGGATCATCAAAATTCTATCCAAGGGCTTGGGTACAAAATTTGGACACCTATTTCTGACTTAATCCCATGTAGAAAGCAAAAGCTGTCCAATTTGCCACTTTACATTTGGAAGGGAAAGCACATGAATGGTGGTACCATGGACTAGTCACTTTGGGACACTCCAGCATAACATCTTATATGGAATTCACCCAAGATTGATAAAGCATTTTGATCGAAGGGATTTTAACATGCATTTCAAAGAATTGGCACAGATCAAATAGACGGGGACAACAGATGAGTACATTGCAGACTTCGAACAAACAACAGTCATGGTAGCAAACCATTCGAAGCAAAGGCAAGTCATGCTCTTCGTATAAGGCCTAGCTAAAACATTACATGTATGGGTCAAGGCCTTCAAACCTACCACATTACATGAGGTGCCATCACTAAGACTCGAGATATGCGTGGTGCAGCACCAAAGTAAAGACTCCACCCATACCAAAAATCCCTCCAAAAGATAATGACAAGAAGACATCCCTAAAAGATGAAACTAAGAAGAATCGATAGGATAACAAAACTTGAAACAAGCTTAGGAGAAAGAAGCTTTGTTTACTTGCAAAGAGTCGTGGGAGCTTAGTCTAATGATTGGGAAAGGGAAAGATTCACTCCATTAAGTATTGTCCGATGGTGACAATGAGAGTGATACAACACATACACCAAGCAAGGAGCCTAGCATTTTTGAAAAAGCACCATCCCTGAAAGAGGCTAAGAAGCGACATTTGAGAATTGAAGGAGGTACTATTACCACTCTCTCAGGAGTCCCTAAATATCACACCTTCAAAATCAAGGGTGTTATATAAGTGCAACAAATCATAGTATTTATAGATGGTGGAGCAACATACAACTTTATTGATGCAGTCGTGGTGGTAAGGGGAGGCATCCCTGCCCAAGAATTTGAGAGCTTCGAACTAAGGGCCATTTATGGGTATCATATGACATACACACAAGTAGTACCACAATTGAGTGTCACACTTGTTAAGTATACACTTACTGATGATTTTTATGTGATAGAATTGGTAGATACTAATATGGTTCTAGAAGTACAATGGTTGCACTTGTTGGGGAGATTCATAATGAACTACCAAGCAATGGAAATGGATATTTGGGACCCAAAAGGTAGCAAGGTGGGTACTAAGAGGCATGATCAATGGGGGTCCCCAAGTTGTAACAACCAATCAAATGGAGGTCACATCCAAACAAGGAGAAGTAATTTGCATGGCAGCTTGTAGAAGTACAAGTAAAAGCTTACAATCTAATGAGCCAAGATATGAAGAGAAAGTTGAGCATGACACATTCTTAAGAGATTGGACAACCCACCTCTTAGTAGAGTACTCCAAGAATAACTTTGGCTGAGGATCACTGCACGGACTCATTCATGATGACAGGTACAAGGTGGAAAACGAGATCATCTTCTATAAAGATGAGATATATTTTGTCCCCGAGTCTACACTCAAGGAGAAGCTCATTAAAACTACACATGACAAACCAGTTATGCTTACTCTGGAAACTCAACCTTAATCCAACGACTGCACAATAGTGCATATGGAATGTGTCGTTGGTGGAAATGGTGGCCACAAGGGACAATTGATTGTAGTAGCAGATTCCTTCAAAAATCTTAAGGGAAGAAACCTAGGTCGTACAGGTTATAAAAGCACTTCAAGAGACATGAGAAAAGGTACACAGCAACAAAAATGGTAAGCAATGTTCTTATAAAGAATGCAAAGTTTGGTGTTTTATGTAAAAGCCACTATTTGGTAGCAAAAGTTATTGATTTTTTGTGAAGGCCTCATGCCCTTGAACTACGTGCCAAATTTTGTTACAAAGCTTCCACCGCACTCTATGATCACAATCTTGTTGCAAAGCATCTTGGGGTGACCAAATTTACAAGAAGGGGAGATCAAGTCAAAAAATTACTATGAAGGTTGCCAAACCATCCCTATCAAGGACAAAAGGTTGAAAGCTAAGTAGCCAAACACAGGGACATGGTACACTCAAGACTTGCAAATGCGAGAGTCTGACACGAGACACAGAGACCCCCAAAAACATGACAAGTAGGACGCATTATATATATATATATATAATAGACAAATTTTCATGATGATACAAATTCAATCATACATGTACATTGTCACATTATGCATACAACCATGACTCATCAATGATACAACTTTACAACTAACACTTACTACTACATCAATGATAAATACGATAAATTGGCATTGGACAAACACACGAACTTAACCATAAACTGCAATTTCCTCAATAATTCATCAAAACCAAAATGTAGTCCTGAGGACTCCTAACAAGGAATGCTAATGCAAAACAGAAAATACAAAACAAGGTAGACACTAGAACCCAAAACCATAAGAATAGGAAGGAAGAATCGCATATACTAATAATGTCCAAAATTCAAATAATAATGTTTACAAAATAGGCCATTTGGCCACCACAAAGAAAAAAAAGTTCAAATTCACAACAAGCCTACAAGTCTAATATATGACAAAAGCGATAAATTTTGAATATATCCACAAACCTCTCCTCCTTCCACCACGAAGAGTACGTGGCGGTGGGCCTCCACGTGGTGGCAATGAAGAAGATGGTGGTTGTAGAAGTTGTGGCACTAACACTGATGAAGACAAAGCCCCTGTTGTTTTTGTTGAACCAAGGAACCAGATGGGGGTGGCATCTCAACTCAATCATCATCATCCTAGAAAAGAGCATCCTCTAATTGCTCTAATCGCAACACTCCATGCTCCAAATTGGGCTCCTCTGGATTCCTGTCCCAAACCTTAAGGTATTTATTAGTCTTTACATCATCACAATAATGGGACAACAATCACAAGTTGTAATGAACATAAACCAAGCTCTATGTCTGGTCTAATCTCAACTTGTTCCTTTTAACACTGTGGATGAAAGAATAAGAGCTCCAACACCTCTCTACAGAAAAAGTGTTTACAACCTATGATAACACCTGCAATGCCAAAGTCTGTATAAGAGGAGTAGCACCTCCATGGATGTTCCACCACTCAAGAAAAAGTCTCTCGATCTCTAATTGCATGCATGCTCCAAAATAGATCAGTGCTAAGTGTATAGTTGCTAAATTGTTTCTATACAATGGCAGCCTCCTGATCAGGGACTAATTTATCCAATGAAATCATATACTTTTCTAGAACCTCTGGATCTAGGTGTAGTTTTCTACTGCTCCACCCCCCCCCCCCAAGGTGTTGGTGTTGAAAACCATGATGGATGATAGTATTTAGGTCTCAAAACATAAGCTAATGCATGCAATGGAACATTTAGCATATCCTATTGTTTTTCCACCTCTACACGAATATAATTGTACAAGGTGATATCTCTAGGCTCAACAATGTCTTTAATCTGCCCCAACATGCTATGCATTTGCTCATACACCTCCCCAATTATTGGTCGATCTGAATCTGAAAACTTGATCATGTAATAAATTGGCTTGGCGAATTGCAAACATATTTAATTTGTGACCAAAAGAACATGTCAAGAATAGTGTCCGTGGCTACATTAGGACCATCTTTATCAGTGTCAATTTCCTCCCATGATTCAGAGGTCACCATATTAGTTAAAGCTTGTCTCACCTCATTAGCCACCTAAAGGTGAGGCAAAAACTTGCAAATCTTGTCTTTGCAAGTTTAAGCAACTGCAACTTGGAGTAAGTGCCATAGAAGTAGTTTACCCTTATATGCCCTATGATAAATTTAATGAGTTGCTTCCATCTCTTGTAAAGCTCATTTATCCACCCACATTCTTTATGCTTCACAATATCATGCATCAAAAGGTTCAATGTGTGCCCCAAGCACCCAAACCAAAAGATGTGTCGATGAGTATGCTCAGTAAATTTTCCTGTTGCCTTACAATTTGTTGCATTATCTGTGATCACTTGAACCACATTATTAGGACCAACATCTTTGATTGATTGCAATAGGAGATCTGCAACGTTTTGGGCAATTGCATTGATGGAGAAGAAGTCATGACATGTAATAAATACTACACCACTAGCAAAAACACCAAGAACATTTATCAAATGTTGGTTTCTAATATTTGTCGACCCATCTGATACAATGGATACCCCACAATCCACCCACTCATTTGTAAAACGTGTCAAAGCTCTTTGAACCTTTGCGTTTTCTCTTTCTAATAACATTGTTCTAGCTTTCTCATAGTTGAGGGCCTTGTATCCTTTGGGGCTTCATTGATGGCCTTTACCATTTAATGCCAATAGGGAGAGCGAAGCAAATTGAATGGTACACCGCGAACACAAAGAAATCAGACTATCTTTCCATCCACATCATCCCTCCCAGCAACATTTAGGAAATCCCCTATCGTTCTTTTACCCCCAGAGCTTGCAGAAGTACCATGAGGAGATGAGCTACCAAATCTAGAGGTTGCACTTGATTCAGATTGAGTTTCTTGTTTCTTTTTTTTTTGTTGTGCATCCTCCTCTATTTGGATGTATTTTCTTTTTTGTTCAACTGAAACCTTTGGGCAAATTGCTATCCCCATGACACCCTTTTTCTCATCATTGTCCATCACCCCACAAAGATGCCTCCTCACACGGGTATATGAACCACTATATGGTTTTCCTCCATGACAACCATGAGGGCACAAAAACTTGTAGCTTCCACCACCTTTTCCCCTTTCAAGTTTGGTCACATAGTTCCACAAGGGTGTCAATGCAACTTTCCCCTCAAGTGTTTCAATGTTCTCATCAGGTTCATCCCCTTCCTCCTCATCATACGTTGGGTCACTCATATGGGGACTACTATTCTCTTCTTCTTCTTCTTCCCTTCTATTCTTACTCCCCCTCGCCATCATGAAAACCAAAAGTGGAATGATACTTATAAGCCAAAAAAACACCATCTTGGAATATGAATATAGGTGGTGGACAACCTGCAAATAAATGAGCAAGAAAAAACAATGGGAAAGAGTAGGAGAGGGAGGAGAGAAAATACAAAAAACAATGACAAAAAAATGAGGGAGTTTGGGGTTTGCACTTACCTCTTTAGCTCTTGTAGATTGAAGCACTTCTTTACTCCTCCAAACTCCTCCTCCTTCAATGTTCCTAGCTCCTTCACTCCTCCAAATTCCTCCTCCTTCAACGCTCCTAGCTCCTCCATTCCTCCAAGCTCTCCTCATCTCTCTCTTCTGCAAGTTCTCTTCTCCTGTCTTTCTCTTCTCTTCTCCAAGCTCTCCAAAAACATAAGAGTGAACAAATGAGAGGTGAAAAGGACTTTTATCCTTTTCATTCCATCCCTAACCCAACACTAACCCACCCCCCAACCCAACTTAAGCCAAAAAAAAAAAAAATAAAAATAGTTTAAGTGGGTCGCACAGCGGAACCAACCAACGGGCCCGCGGAAGCGGTCGAAATCTACCCGGAAGTGGCCCCGATCCATCCTCTGAAACGCAAATTCGGCATACGAAAACAAGGATCGGGTCGCATGGTCCCCACAAGCCAATAATCGTCCGACCAGGCCCGATCCACGTTTCAGTTTTTTGGAGCCCTGTTACGGAGGGCGAATAGGTCGTGTTTCCACATGGGACGCAGATCGGGCTTTGGAGCCGAGGGGCGGGGATGTTTCCTACAACACTGGTCCTGAGTCCCAACTCAACCTCAAAATATCAACAAAAAATATAATAATGTATCTCATATCATGAGTCATAATGTCATATACAATGAAATGAACCAAATAACTAATACTATTGATTTCCTTTGCCCCTCTTACAAGAAAATATAATTGTTTTCCCTCTAGATGAAGAAGGCGATGGGGCTGGTAGTGGACTCTACTGTACTCTAGAAGTTGAAGAACTAGGAGCTATAGGAGGTAGACCACGCCCTCTACTGGTGACAAGGGTAGATGGTGTCACCTCATCTTCCTATTGCTCCTCCTCCTCCTCCTCGACTACCTCCTGCTCTAACCAATCAGGAGTCGACTCCATGATAGGCCTCTCGACCTCAACCCTCCATGTAATAGTGGTGTCAATCCCATCTAATGAGATGGCCTTCACATCACGTGTCCTCTCAAAGTTGCCTCACCCATAATCGAAGATTGTAGTAGACATAGACCCGGTCATTAAGTCGCTAGGACTCGAACTTGTACATGAGTCATAAATTAATAAATTATAAATAATAAAATAATAATTATAAAAAATTATTATTTAATGGATTCAAAGAATTAATTGGAAATAAGGAATATTTTAACCTGTTGTGCTTTTTGGTGTGTATTTTTTCAAATACATTCTAGTTGCGCTCGTATCAAGAGAAGCTACATGTTTGGCTGAGCACTCGAATGGCAAGCCTTTGGAGATCGGGTACTCTTCCACCCTAGCTTCTCCACCATGCATCTACAACAAATAAGATAAAACATAAGAAAAAAAGTAAAATTTTAAAGTTGAAGCAAAGTATGAACTTGAAGAGATAATGAAATTTGAAACAAACTAAAGCTTACCAGGCATTTTAGCCTTCCTATCCACAATAGCCATGTCAAAGCTAAATGTGCCACTTGCCATCCTATATATCTCCATTTCTTTGGAGATTTCTGCACAGTAAACTGGAGATGGCACCATCCTCTGAACACAAGTGAAGAATCCATCCATGACCTCAACATCAAATAAGAAACCAAATGAGTCAGAAAATGTGGGGTTCAGGTAGATCCCTGCAGCATGAATGGGATGATGGAGTGTATTGTTCCATCACTCATCAATCACTTTCCATAAGAGTTTTTGTTTCTCATACCCCTCATCCCTCTTATCATCATACTACATTGAATGGATTAGTTGGCCCTATCCATGGCCTCATACAAGTAGCCCATTGTGGCCTTGTCTCCATCAACTAATCGAAGAACCTATACCAAAGGTTCAGTGATGTTACACACCTCTTGCACTCCCGCCCAGAAGCTTTCTCGGTATGAAACTAACCTGCATATGGCCTCTCCCTCTAGTTTGTAGACTAAATTGTTGATGCTCATGTTTTAGTTTGTGAAATCTAAGGTTTATGACAAAACCCTAGTAGAGATTGATATTCTAGGAGACAATGATATTGTTTTCGATCGTTGATATGAATTTGCTTTGATGATAAGAGCTAGAGTTTGCAACAAACCCTAGTAGAGTTTGTCATACAATTAAGAAAGTAATATTGAAGTACTAGATGTATAGTACTATGATTAGATTGTAATTCGACAAAATTGTCGATATAAGGCTTTGTGTCTCAATCATAAAGTCTAGGGGTTTGTGACAAAACCCTAGCTAGAAATTGAAGTTTAGTATGTCTCTTATCGATTATGAACCTAACTAGGCTTAGGTATTTAGTGTCTAAAGTTTGAATGTTTGAATGCTTCCATTATAGTAATATGATTTGGTTAACTTCATGCTTCCGCATATTTGTACTTTGTTGTACTTGTTATTAAGGTTTTGCAGGTGCCTGATCTTCAAGATGCTAAAGATGTTTGTAATTGAAGATGAGCATGATTAAAGGAAGCTATAAGAATGATAATGATCAAGATGACCTTGATGTCATAAGAAAGATGAAGCCTTGAAAGAATGAAGTTTCTCCGATGTTATGAAGTTGTTGATCTCATCAAGTTGAGAGGGAGCCTGGATAGAAGAAATGGTATATCTCCATAGTTGAGAGGGAGGGCATATTATGACAATGAATACCTTGAGGTAAGAATAAAATTGAAGAATAAAAAGACTTGAAAAGGTTTGAGAATGTATTTGGTGTTTCTAAAGAAATAAAAGAAAGAGAAAGCTTTTGACAAATCGCATATGGATAACTTGATGATGAAAGCAGCATCAGAATGATTAAAGACCCCTAAGGTTTGTGTTTACTTATATTTGAAAGTTTATTACTGATTAGGGTTTATGTTTGTATAGGTAAACCTCTCCACAAGAAGGTTGAACACTTTGAAAGCATGCTTGGACAAATGGATATATTTGGTTTAGTTTACTAGGGAGAGATGAAGCATCTAATGGCAGATGCTTGGGAGGACATCTAGTCAGCCTATGTGTTGATGTCTAGATCCCGAAGAGGGAAGGTGGCATTGGTCATGGAGCTCCGACCTTGGATATGCACCTAGATCCTTGCGTTGATGGTTAGCAAGTAAGCCTAATGGTACCTAGATTGGTTGAAAGCTTGATTCCATCTTAGTCCCACCCAGATAGATTACCCTGGTCAGGTATCTAGTCTGCAACACTAAGTGTGTTGGAACTCTTCGTAGTTCATTCTGGAGATCTTCCATGTACCTCTATATATTTCTAATTATGAATACGTCCCTAGTTAAGAGGGAGTGTTGAAGAATGTAACTAGTGTTAGTCTTCATAATTGTATGTATTTATCAAAAGAAAGAAAAAGAAATTTATTATTAAATAAATTGACTTATTAAAGCATGGGTTTCATGCTTGGGTCAATTGTTTATAGGCAGTGTTGCGAACATCTCGATAACATTCTGATTTTATCTCAAAAACACGATTTTTCGGCCTAGCCGAAGTTTTTAGATTTTTACAGACATTTTGATGGTATCTTGATTTTGTCGATGTTTGTCAATTTTTACTGATTTTTACGATTTTGTGGTTTTCTGGACTCTAGCCGATTTTATCTCGATGTCGATGATCGCAACATTGTTTATAGGTCAAAGACTCCATTGCAGGCTTCTAGGTTTTATGTCAAGTGTCCTTGTCCATGTCATAATGTAAAAAACCCTTCTTGGGATTTATTTGTCAAGAAAAAAAAAATATTTTATTGTAAAATAGGCCTTTTAGGCTTCCTCCACCAAGTCCGCCTAAGCAGATGGGTTGAAACTCCTATATAAAGGTAGCAGCTTGACCTCATTTGTCACTCACTCTCACAAGTTCAATCTGCAATTTCAAGGGCTAGAAAAAGTGTGAATTTCTAAAGAAGAAGAGGAAAGGGCTAGCAAAAAAGGAGGACTTTATCAAACAAGAGAAGTCAAGTTTTTCTCTATCCTATCCCACACGTGGAAAGTTCTTGAGTATTACAGGGAGTTGATATTCTGCAGTAGTTGGGGAGGCCGAAATTCTGAAATTGGAGTCAAAATTTGTAGTTGGGAAATCGAATTTCTGGATTGTTTCTGGGATGGAGTTGCTAGATAAGAAGAGACTACTAAATCATCTTGGAAGGCTGACTTGGTGGAGGGGGAAGGTTTGTTGGCCTAAGGTCTTGGTCTATCTCACTTTGAATCTACTGAAGGAAGAGTTCTTTGACCAGGTTTTCCCCTATATAGTGGTTTAGCCCTGGCTGAGTGCCGACATCTGGTGTCCATGATCTTCATGTTTTTGTTTTGATAATTGCTTGATGAGAAGAAGATAACGGAAGAACACAAAAGAAGTTAATAAGAACAAAGTAATATCACAAATAATTATCAATATAAGAAAACCTTTTTGCCTTTCCGATTTTCTAACAAGACCTAGCATTGATATTTCACATGATCTATAGCTATGTTGCAGGAAACACTAGTCCTAAGGGTGTTTATGGGTTGAAACGAAATGGAAACGCATTTGGTATGGCCTAGAAACGCGTTTCAGACCGTATTGGGCCATGTTTCCTGTGGGGGAAACATGGCCCAGTATGGCCTGAAATGCGTTTCCAAGTCGTACATCCACGTTTCAACGTTTCCCATGGGGGAAACGTGGCCCAGTACATCCTGAAACGCGTTTCCAAGTCGTACATCCACGTTTCAACAATAAAGTGCCTTTTTTCAGTGTTTTTTTTTCCCCTGCCAATTCAGGAGTGATAAAGCGAGCTATTGAAGATTGGAAACAATTTTTTTTGAGTGGGGCAGCCTAATGTTCAAGCCTATGGTCCTAGTGTTGATATCCTTTATCTTTCAATTTCATCATTTTACTTAAATTTTTAACATTACCATGAAATGACTCAGGATGTTTGAGAGTGGTTTTGCCCTCATTGGATTTAATATGGAGAAAGTAGAATTTTAGATCTCACACAAAATCCAGCAGACTTATCTATTTTTCAAGATTTTATAATTAGGGGGATTGCAATGCTTCCATTGGATTTTGTCATGTACTAGGGTATGGAACTTGTATTTAATCAAGAGAACCAAGCCCTCTATCCAAGAGGAGACCCCAATAAACAAGACAAGAAATTTCTATGCCTGATTTTGGATTTGCTATTTTCATTAAGTGATCATTCAAGAGAGAATGTGATCAAAAACAAGACTTATATTTCTATGCATGATTTTGGATATTTAATCATAATGTAATCATTAGAATGTATGATGTATGCTTTATGATTGCACATATTTCTTAAATGTTAATACATATATAATAAAATTAGTTTATATCATGTAACTTATATATATATATATATTTATATATATATATACATAATATATATATATATATATATATATATTATATATATATATATGTATATACATATATATATATATATATATATATATATGCATCCAAGGTCAAGGTAGGAGAGTGAAACAGCAATAATGATATACTTCACCAAGTACTTAAGAGATTACCTTCAAAGAATCCCTAGGTTGAAGGATTATCTTCTAGGTTTCCCTCATGATCCTATAACTAGCACATCAAAATTTGTGGAGGATTCATCATGGGAATTCCACCAAAACTTGAGCACCTTTAGAGAAGACACAAAGGAAGATATCTGTCCAAACGAAATTCAAAAATTCCTCCTCCAAAATATCTCGCACCAAGCCCTAGGGAAGCCTCCTTAGCCTTGAAGGGGCGATATTCAAAAAAGAAAAGAAGGAAAATTGATAGATTAAATCCAAGTTTGACCACCAAGGGACTTAATTAGTACCTAGACCATTGGGAGTATGGGGCATGGGTGCTTGTAATTGGCTAAATTGACCTTCAAGGAGGCTAAAAGAGGAAGCCCTAATTACTCCTTTCAACAATTACCTTCCTTAACACCAGTTAATGGAATTTCATGGATTAAATGCAATCGTTTTCCAAAAGGAACATTCTTTCCACATCAGCGATGAGTAACACATGTTCCCAAGATTACAATTTTGAAAGATATTCAACAAAACAAATTGTGAATTCTTATGCATTAGGCATAATTAGCAAGATAATTTCATCATAAAGAAACACTTACAAGACAATGTAGAGTATATCCATCCATCAACAATGCATTAGAAGCTCAAAAATATAGCGATAAAGCTCCATACATCAAAGTTCATCCCAAGAGCATCCAAAAACCTCCTCAAATTGCAAGTCCAAATTCTCTAATGAGGCTTGCAAAAATCCCAAATGTGATGATTTGAGACAAGATTAGATCTCATCTATTTATACAAGACTCAAGTGTTATGAGTTCAAATTACAAATGATAAAGCCCCATTACATGCCTAATGTACTGAGTAACCCACCCATTGTTACAAGCCAACAATGATGCTCTTTAAAATTATTTTATCTCTCTCCTAAGCCCATGCAAGGCTGACGACATGCATGCATGGAGGCCTAGAGGGGCAACATTGAGGCCTCTTGTGCTAAAAATATGGGACAGTGCCTCAAAAAACATGATGAAGATTGTGATGCCCTCCTTATGCTGCAAAACATCTTTGAACCCTGTTTTGGGCTTGGGGCACCAAAATGGGTCTCATGGGTCTCCAAATGACTCAAAATCAAGTCAATGCTCCATCAATAAAGGCTAGAAGATGACATGTGCCTTCTCATGTTTCCCTAGGAGGGACATAACCTCCTCTGGGCCTCGGATCAACTGCCAAGAATTGGGTACAATGTGTAGCCGGTTGGGGCTTCCTCGTTCAAATGCATCATCATCTTAAATAATTGGGAAACAAACAAGCAAGTGGCGGTGCAGAAGAAAACCATGGTGTGCCAATCAATGCTCTGCATGAATGGAGGCCCATGGCTCTTAACGCTCACCCTACAAATTTCGTTGTTATCCTCTGGAGGGCTTGGATCCCACATAAGGAGGCCAAGTCCAAGATGAAAACCACTTGCAATTATGTATAAGATCCAAAGCATCTCCTCGCCTTCCAATACAATGATTCATTAGTGCAATTGAGTGAATAAGCTCATTAATTAAGGGAAAAAATGAGCATTTCGTAATGGGTTTATCTTCCAACTTCAAGGTTTTGAACATGTACTAGTGTTACCTTCCTAGGTACTACTTAATGAAGGACCCTTTTAGGTGGTTTCAACCTTTAAGGCAATGACATGTCCAAGGTACATCCTTCAAATGGCAGGTGTCATGTCAAATAATGATGTAACGGAGTGGAGACAAAGAGAAGGCTCCAAGCCACATGCCATGGTATAAGGATAGCTATGATGAGGGAGGCTTATACCTTGGGTATATGAATGTAAGAGGGAGCAATCTTGGTATATAAGTTACTCCAACCTTCTCTTCTCCACGCTTCTTCATATGCCTTTTGCCTTCGATTGATTTTCTTTCATTTTACTGCTCACAGATACAGGGAATGAGAGCATGATGTGTAAGATATAGCAGTGATTACTCCCTTAAGGTGGGGCAGTTCATCACCCACCAAGGGTTGGGACATTCATAGGTTCCTTAATGATGCACGGTGCACTCATAGGGACCCTAGGAACCAGGGTGATGGCCATAATGATAAGGGGTAGAGCTCATCTTTGGATTTTGCTAACATGCTAAATTTTATTGTCGTGACCATCTTTTGCATTTTATGGTACATTTCTTGTTGTATGTGGCCATATCATGCTTTTATCTTCTTTTTTTTTAGCTGCACCAACCTCCCAAGCATCATTCCAAGCCCAACCCAAGGTGTTGACAAGGGGAAAGGGATGTTAACATCTTGTGGACCCGATGGACAAATCTGGACCCAAATAGGAAATGTGAAGAAAGTCTTGCAATGAGCGGTGGGGAGTGAGATATATGGTATCGAGAAGCGGGACCACACAACCAAAAGAAGGGTTTTCCATGCAATGCCCTTCCTAAAGCTTAATAACCAATAAAGGAGATCCCATGGGACTAGGATTCAGGATTAACCCCCTAATTGAGCTAAGGGAACAAGAGTACAATCAATGCCCTTCCTTCTTCTGAGTTTCCAGTATTTAATGCCCAAGTGTGCCCAAGAAAAAAAGCATAAACACCCAACAACATAATGAAAAATCATACCTTTAGGATTGGATGGCTCACCTTCAAACATACAATCATGACAGATGAGCGAGGGCACAAAAAGTTTGGCTTAGGTGGCAAAGAAAAGTAGCACATCAAAGCTATCAGGTGGTTGTCAAGAGGCTACTAGCTGAAGACAAATCTAGGAGAAAATTTATCTTATGGGGTCACCCACTAGTGGTGGGTAACAATAGCCATGGTCAGTATTTTTGTTGAAAATTGGCAGCTAAGGGATGAATTTCCTTGAATAAAATTTCATTTCTAACTATTTTAGAGTGACTTATCGTTAATCAATCTCAAGTGTTTAATTTTTAATTATATATATATATATATATATATATATATATATAGAGAGAGAGAGAGAGAGAGAGAGAGAGAGATTTTCCTTATGATACTATAATATTATTATGAAAATGGAATTCCTTGTGACCCTCTCCTATGTGTATATATATATATAGGAGAGGGTGACAACAAATTTATCCTCATGATACTATAATATTATTATTAAAATGAAATTCCTTGTCACCCTCTCCTACTTGGCACTCAATCATGCCACTTCACATCTCTCTCTCCTCGATGGAAAATCGAACTCTCTCATTCAATGATATGTTACTCTCTCTTCCTCTCTCTTTAATGCTCTTACACACCTCTTACTCTCTCTTACACACTTTAATGACTCGTCATAAAAAGATTCCTCTTACACCTCTTTAATGCATATGTTACACTTCTCCTTATTGGCTCGAATTCTAAGGCATGTGTACTCCCTCTTGATGGCATGAGTTACTAAAGCAAGTGTATCTCTTTTATGACATAAGTTACGCTCCTATTTTGTCATATGTAACTCCTCAAGGCATGGGAGTTACTCCCACATGAATTCAACCCCCTTGATCTTCTTATATATTTGTACCTCTCATCCTCTCTATCATTCACTTGTGCATTGTGAAAGGAGAGTACGAACTTGAGAAAGAGAGGGTTAGCAAGACTAGAGAAAAATAGAGAGAGAGAGAGAGTGTGTGTTTTGAAGAGTAAGACCATATCTTGTTGAGCCAAAGTAATTTAGTGTTTTCATCAGCTACAGCTATAAAAAATCTTCTGCATATTTGGGTGAACTACTTAGTTCTCTCATTGTATTTTGTATTACTGCTGAACATTTGATTTTTGATAGAAGAAGAATCTAGTTGGGTTTCCCCTTGTGGATTTTTCCCTAGTCATTGGACCTAAATTCTCTATGTCTATTTGTGTTCTTGGCTGTCTTCTATTTTGCATATGGTTTAAATGGTGTATGTTTTATCTACAATTGCTTAAATAATATTGCAAACGAAAGAAGTTTTGGAATAAGTAATTGTTGCAGCATAGAACGTCAAAATTTCAACATGGTATCAGAGGTTTGGTGAAAACAAGCTCCATTTGTATCTCTCTTTCTACTGAAATATCTCTTGTTATCGCTCCATTTGTAGCTCTCTATTGGAATATCTTCATGTCTGCTCCATTTGCAAATTGAATATCTCTTGTTGTTCGCTCCATTTGCAGCTCTCTTTTTGTTGAAATATCTCTCGTTGTCCGTTCCATTTGCAACTCTCCTTCTGTTGCAATATCTCTTGTTGTCTGCTCCATTTGCAGCTCTCCTTCTGCTGAAATATCGCTTACTATCCGCTCCATTGGTAGCTCTCTTTCTGCTGAAATATCTCTTGTTGTTCCTCCTACTTGTTGCTCATTTTATGCTGAAATTTCTCTTCCCTTTTGCTGTTGAATAATCTCATTTACAGTTGAAATATTTCTTGTTGTATTTTTCTATTTGCTGTTGAAATTTTGAGCAGATCAAGATGTCTTCCTCTTTAAGAATGAAGAGAAGTTGGTTGATGTTTCAAACTTCTTCCCTAGAAAGGCCAGATTGGATATTACTCTTAAAGAACATGATGTTGAGGAGTATGTTGAAAGAGAGGTAGCAAAACTAGTTGAAAACTCCAATGTTGCTATAGGCCAGATACAATAAAGGAGAAGTCAAGGCTAAAAAGATTATCCTTGACTCTCTTGGAGACCACCTCATTACTTATGTCTCCAATTTGAAGAAAGTCAAAGAAATGTATGACAAGTTGATTGGAATGTACCAAGTGAACAACTTGAGTCAAATTCTTGCTCTGAAGAATCAGCTCAAGGATGTTAAGATGCCCAACAAGCATACTTCATGAGGATATCAAAAATCAAAGATTAGTTGTCAACTTTTGGTGAAGTTGTTTTTGATAAAGAGTTGGTGTTGATTACGCTTGGAGGTCTTCCTTCTTCTTGGGAAACTTTTATTACTACCATCAGTAATAATGACAAGTTTCCTACATTTGATGAGCTCCTGGGAAAGTGCAGTCAAGAAGAGACCAGAATGATTTTCAGAGGAAGAATTCCCAAGCATGAGGAGGGAGAACCTACTGCCTTTGTTGTCCAAGGCAAGAAGAAGAAAAGAAGAGGCCATCATTATTCGAAGAAGCCTGCTCCCATCAATTCCTCCAGATGGAGCAGAGACTTATCAAAAGTCAAATGCTACAACTGCCATAAGAATGGCCATTATGCCCATGATTGTCCAGAAAATAGAAGAGCACCAAGATCCAACTTCAACAATCGTTCCAACAAATTTGATTATAGAAGAAGAAAAGAAGCTCCTTCTCGTAAAGAGACTTTTCGTTCTTCAAGGAACCTAAGGTATGATAACAATGCAGTTGAAACACAATCAGAATACTTTCTTGTTTTCGCCATTTCTAGTTCCTCTCATGTAGATTCTTGTGACAACTGGTTGGTTGATAGTGGTGCCTCAAGGCACTTTACTGGCTACAAAGAAGTGTTCTCTAATCTATTTGAGAGGGAGATTGATTTGAAAAACTTTCTTGGAGACAACTCTACATATCCTATAAAGAGATCTGGTTTTGTTTCCTTCCATCTGTATCATGGTAAAACCTTTTCTCTTCAAGAAGTTTTGTATGTACCTGGTCTGAAAAAGAATCTTGTTTCTATTTTTTCTTTAGAAGATAAAGGAATGCCAGTTTCTTTTATAAATGGTAAAGTTCTCACTTGGCCAATAAGATCCAGCATGAGAGATGCCTTCACTCTGAGATCAAGATGTGAAGGTATGTATAAAGTTTGTGGAAGACCTATTCATCCATTGATTGATGACAACAATCATCGAAGTGAACTTTGGCACCGAAGCTTTGCTCATTTGCACTACAAAGCATTACCTCATGTGAGAAATATGGTTTCTGGAATGTTGGAGAATAGATCTGATCATGATGGAGTTTGTCAAGGGTGCACTAGTGGAAAGCAAGTGAAGGGACCATTCCCTTCAAGCAAAAGTAGATCCAGTCAGGTATTCCATCTTGTGCATTCTGATTTATGTGGACCAATGCCTATAACTTCTTTTGGTGGTTACTTGTATTATATTATTTTTGTGGATGATTTTTCTCGCAAGACATGGATTTATTTTCAGAAAAATAAAAATCAAGCATTTAACATGTTTAAAGATTACAAAGCTCTAGTAGAAAAGCAATCTGGAAAGCAAATCAAAATCTTCAAATCTAACAATGGAGGTGAGTTCACTACAATGATTTCATTGACCTCTCCAAAGAAGCTGGAATTTGAAAAGAGACCATCATTCCATATAACCCAGAACAAAATGTGTGGTCGAGAGAAAAACTAGAACTATCATGGAAGTGGTCAAAGCTATGTTGCATGATGAGAAACTGCCAAAGTTTCGATGGGGAGAAGTTGCGAACACAATTGTCTTTGTTCAAAATAGATCTCCTCACCGTCCTCTAAACAACAAGACTCCTGAACAAGTTTTCATTGGCAAAAAGCCCAAAGTTGAGCACCTGAGGAACTTTGGCTACCTTGTGTACTTCCATGTCCCAAAAGAGAAGAGGAACAAGATGGAAGCGTTAGGTAAGAAAGCTACGTTTTTCGGTTGTTGTGAGAATTTTAAGGCTTACAGGATATATGTACCAGGACAATAAATATATAGTTTAGTAGAGATGTAACATTTGATGAAGATGCAACTCTTGGAAAGGCAAGAGACAATCCTCTTCCTCCTGCTAATGTTGATAGTCAAGATGATGCTTTTGAGATACTACAAAATCCAGAGCCTAAAATTGATCTTGTTGATGAACCCATGGAGCCCATGGATCCTCCTTCGTGTGATCCTCTTGCTAAGAGGAGACCTTTATTGCTTCATGACACCCTTCAAGATGT
Source organism: Pinus tabuliformis (assembly GCA_031772625.1). NCBI lineage: Eukaryota > Viridiplantae > Streptophyta > Pinopsida > Pinales > Pinaceae > Pinus > Pinus tabuliformis. The sequence continues at coordinate 1,729,427,928 of CM062819.1, read as the reverse complement.
TGATAAACATGTTGCTTCTAGAAGAAACCTCATAGAAAGCAAGAAACGATGTCGTTTCCAAGGATATGTTGTAACCATGAGCAACATTATTCAAGCTAAACCATATACTTTTGAAGAAGTTGTGAAGGCTCAAGTGTCGAAAGATGCAATGGCTGAAGAATATGAGTCCATCATTCATAATTATGTATGGGAAGTGGTTCCAAGACCCCAAAGTAAATTTGTTCCATCTTCTAAATGGTTGTATAAAATTAAATATGGTGTCGATTGTAGTATTGAAAAATACAAAGCTAGATTTGTGGTTAGAGGTTTCTCTTAGAAAGAGGGAATAGACTATGATGAAATCTTTGCACCGGTTACCCGCTATACAATCTCATGTCCCATGACAAGTCCAAGCATATTGAGATCAAATATCATTATATCCAAGATATGGTGTAGAGAGGAGTAGTAAGACTCCATCATATAGCCACTGATGACCAGATCACCAACATTCTTACCAAGCCTTTGTTGAAAGGAAAGTTCTTGGTTTTTAGAGAACAGCTCCAACTGACGAATGTGACCCTTCCTAGAGAGGGTGGTCATGGGCGATGAGCCTTGGATGTGCGAGATCCTTGTCATGTGTTGACAAGTGGATCCCCCCAAGCAGTGTTGAACCTCGGATGTGCAAGATCCTTGTCATGTATTCACAACTGAATCCCCCCAAGCAGTGATGAGCCTTGGATGCGTGAGATCCTTGTAATGTGTTGACAAGTGGATCCCCCCAAGCAACGATATGACTTGGTTGTGCGATATCCTTGATATGTGTTGACAAGTGGACCCCCCCAAGTAGTAATGAACCTTGGATGTGCGAGATCCTTGTCATGTGTTGACAAGTGGATCCCCCAAAGCAGTGATAAACCTTGGATGTGTGAAATCCTTGTTATGTGTTGACAAGTCGATCCCCCCAAGCAAAAATATGACTTGGTTGTGTGAGATCGTTGTCATGTGTTGACAGTGGATTCCCCCAAGCAATGATGGGCCTTAGATGTAAGAGATCCTTGTCATGTGTTGACAAGTGGATCTCCCAAAGCAAATATATGACTTGGTTGTGCGAGGTCCTTGTTGGTAGTCCCTTTAAGTGAATATAGGGTGATGGATGAATCTCCCCTATGATGGTTCTTCTTCATCAAATTGTAACATCACTATTCCAACGCAGATCTATATGTGTCTAATAAAAATCCCTCCCTAGCTGAGAGGGATTGTTGAAAATTGGCAGCTAAGGGATGAATTTCCTTGAATAAAATTTCATTTCTGACTATTCTAGAGTGACTTTCTAAAAATAGAAAGTCATGTCTATCATTGCAACCATGACTTTCCAAAATTAGTAAGTCACCTTGTTTCAATTGGTAATCATATATATATGATGGAAAATCACTTAACTTATCCTTAATCAATCTCAATTGTTTAATTTTTAATTTAATCATCAATATATATATATATATATATTTAATATTATTATTATCCTTATGATACAATAATATTATTATTAAAATGAAATTCCTTGTCACCCTCTCCTACTCGGCACTCAATCATGTCACTTCACATCTCTCTCTCCTTGATGGAAAATCGAACTCTCTCATTCAATGATACCTTACTCTCTCTTCCTCTCTTTCTTTAATGCTCTTACACACTTCTTACTCTCTCTTACACACTTTAATGACTCATCATAAAAAGATTCCTCTTACATCTCTTTAATGCATATGTTACACTTCTCCTTAATGGCTCGAATTCTAAGGCATGCGTACTCCCTCTTGATGGCATGAGTTACTAAAGCAAACATACCTCCTTTATGGCATAAGTCACACTCCTATTTTTTCATATGTAACTCCTCCTCATGGTATGGGAGTTACTCCCTCATGAATTCAACCTCTTTGCTCTTCTTACATATTTGTGCATCTCATCCTCTGTATCACTTACTTGTGCATTGTGAAAGGAGAGTACGAACTTGAGAAAGAGAGAATTAGAGAGACTAGAGAAGAATTGAGAGAGAGACATGAAGAATAAGAGAAGATCTTGATGAGCCAAAGTAAATCAGTGTTTGCATCAGCTACAACTATCAAAAATCTTCTTCAGATTTGGGTGAACTTCTTTCTCTCATTGTATTTTGTATCTCTGTTGAACATTTGATTTCTAATAGAAGAAGAATCTGGGTGGGTTTTGCCCTGGTCATTGGACCTAAATTCTTTGTCTACTCGTGTTCTTGGCTGTCTTCAATTTTGCATATGGTTTATATGGTGTATGTTCTATCTACAGTTGCTTAATTAATATTGCAAAAGAAAGAACTTTTGAAATAATAATTTTTGCAGCAGAGAACATTAAAATTTCAAAAAGTTTCATCCTAAAAAGAAATTAGAAAAAAAAAAAATATTGAGTTTAATTTTGCCTCCTAAAGATGACAAGTCAGCTCCATTAAAAGTCAGGTCAGTTGGGCGCCCGCCCCCCCCCCCCCCCCTAGAGGCACCCATTCAACCCCCTATGTTGACTATATATATGTGACAATTGCTCCTCATTTGGGCAATTTTGTTAAGCATCTTTTCTCTCTGTTTTCTGCGAAATATAAAAGGACAAGAAGGATGAAATCTCAGAATGGAAAGGAGGCTTGTCTATTAATATTGATCTGGTCAGCTATTGTTTTTATATTTCTGTTTATGGATATTTTGATGGGCATTGGTTTCTCTCTCATAAGGAAAGCAGTTCTGGGTTTTGCCCTGTCCTCAGACCTAATTCTTTGTTTCTTGTTCATTGTTTCACTGTGGTTACTGCTCTTTCAATGTTTAAATAGTTGTAATTTTTCGTCTGTAACTGCTTGATGATACTATGTGAAAATTATGCTAATATGAAATTATGCTAATATGATCATTTGAAGTAGTTATCTGTTAGAAAAATTGTTTCTAGTCTTCCATGCTACAAAAACAACAGAAACAACCCCTAGTTTCCTCCAAAACAACCTGAAAAACTGCCACTGTTGCTCCCAGGCTCACCCCACATATGTGAGATCTGACCAGCCCAGTTTGGAGCAAAACTGGCCAGTTGGTACTGGTTAGGTACCAACCAGTCCCCAAACCAAATTTTTCTATTGGGTCATTGGTTGAATGTTGTTTACCAGCTGGTTTTTTAAAACTATTATTCGTGCGTGACTTTCCACGGAAATATTTTCCAAAAGTTTCCCAATAGTTTCCATAGTATCCATACTGTTTCCTATATGGCAATGAGCCCCAAGTCAGAAATTTTGTACACAATCTTCAATAATGCAGATATTGGTGTGATAAACTCCTTGAAAGCTAGGCATTTAAAATAAACAAGAGATATATTCCTGCCATTTTAATGAAATTCACTATGAGAAGCACCTTCTAAATAACATTTATAAGACAAATACAAGATAAATACCTCAAAAAGGAAATCAACTGAATTCATGTGAGCATATTTCCATTTAAGAAGCCCATCATGTGTGCGAGGAACATATGGATCGTCCCAACCCTGCCACATATGTCTTGTCAGTCAAATATGTATAACAAGGCAAGATGTAGCAGAACATCTCGTCTGCCTCGTAATGGGAAGTCTACATACTGCCAAGATAGAAATTATTTTCAAGTGATCAAATAGTTGTTCTTATGAATATAGATATTATTTATCAAAATATCACTCGGATTTAGAACAGCCATTTGAGGGCTTTGAGATGACCCACTCAGGGGAATTAAGAAGGTAATCAAGTATTTCCTATCTGTTACCACAACATAGCTATGTATATATTAAGACTTGTCAGTAGTCATTGATCCCTGCATATTAATATTTTCATTTGCAAATCTATAATGTAAACTCAAATAGTGTCAGAATTTTTCTCTACTATATGATAGAGCAGGCATATGCCCCCTAACTGCATTCAGTTGAAAATTGAGAAATAACAAGATAACGTCTTTCTCAGTCAGTCATAAGTGAGGTGTAAGATAGTTTTTTGCATGAAGAAACATGGGCAACATAGAATATCTGTGGTTGCAAATTATAACAGAATAGGTGAAAACTGCAAAGCTCAATATGGTATGAACCTCGAATCAGCACCAAAAATAATAATCTAAATCATAGGATATAGATTCCAACGAGTTCTTAAGTTTAACACTTCACTGGCAACGAAGTAAGGAAATATCATGCCAGACAGGATATATACTTTGACTCTCAGGACTCTATAACGTATACGAGATCCAGCAAGATTAAATAGCTAAAGAAAAGAATTATAGATATATATACAAATGACCAAAAGCAATCAATGGGTCTATAAGTAGCATGGGTTTACAAGTGAAAGTGAGAATTTAAGAAAATTTTGTACAGACTACTGCATTATAATCAAAGCATACAAGTTACCAGGATACAGATACAGGTCTAGATCCAGACACACATTTGCCAGATTTTTGAAAAGCCATGATCCAGATATGGGTAAACGAGTACAAAGATTATAAAAATATTTTTATCATTATATATATATCTATATATATATATATATATATATTAAATGATAAAAATGTTGTCCACAGGGTCTTGATAAATGGTGACTGAGTGCGCAGTTAAGGCATTCCTAGATGTTAAGTCACCGGTTCAATTTCCCCCCTACTGGGGTGTTATTCTTGGACATGACCATGATGTAGCCTCACAATTGCCAAACTTTGAAAAAAAATAATAAAAATGCTATTCAATTTTTGGGATAAACCACTCAGGCATCATATTAGCACTACAACCAAAAAAAGAGTACACATGCATATTACTATTAACCACCCATGTACCATAACTGATGATATGCTATAAGTTATAACCATCTTTGATGATTGACAATTTTGAAGATGATTTTGTTATGAGCATGAAGCAGATGATAACAGCATTTTTGTGAGTCATAGACACATCCATATTAGCCATGAATAAAGTGGTTTTCTAGAGGGCTATGGCAGGACTAAATAATAGTTGGTGAAGTGAGAAACAATGTAGTGTGTCAGGATAGATTTGTTGAAATGTGTAACTAGGTTCAGTCTTCATAATATTTTGTGTACTATTAATTTTATATATTTGAAGAGACAAAGGAAAATTATTATTGTTATAATAAAGCATGGGGTTTCATGCTCAAAGTCAATTTGTTTTAGGTCAAAGCACCCATTGTGTGCTTCTATGGTTTGTCATAAAGTCAAGAAGACAAAAAAGTCATTTTCACATGTATTAGACCCTATTCGGCATCTTGTATCAAGTCAAAAGAATTTATTTTTGTTGAAAAATGTGTAACTAGGTTGGGTCTTCATAAATATGAAATGTACTTTTGATTCTTGTATATTGTAAAATGAAAGATTATTATTGTTATTTTTGTAGCATGGGTTTCATGCTCAAGGTCTTTTATTTTAGAGGTCAAGCACCCATTGAGTGCTTCTAGGATTCGTCCTAGATTCAAGATATCAAAAAAGTCTTTGTCATATGAGGAAGACCCCATCAGGCACATTGTAACTTGTAAAAAGAATTATTTTGCATTTTAAAGTGTCAAGATACTCTCCAAGACCAAGTCGGCCTGGAAGCTAAGAAGTCAGCCTAAACTAGGGCATTTCGTCCACCTTGGAAGCCTATATATAGGAGGGAACTCAACCTCCTATGGACACCATTCATCCTCTCATCATTCAAGCGAAGGAGAAGAAGAAGAAGGCCAGTGAAGAAGGAAGAAGGATGAAGACAAGTGTTTGGGTTATTTCTCTCTCTCTTTTCACATGTGCGAAGGAAAGGAGGCTAGGGTTTTGTTGCTGCAAGATCAAACTTGGAGAAATTGCAGAAAGAAGGTCGAAGGAAGGTCCATTAGGTCATCCTCAAGCCCTAGAAGAAGAAGAAACTCAAGCAAAGGTCAAGGGAAGCCTTGGAAGCCCTAAATTTGCTCACACGTGTGGAGGCAACAGTTGTTGCAGGGGCTGAAAATTTCAGACCTGCAGTAGAGGCCGAAATTCTATAGCTAGAGGTCGAAGTTGTGCTACTTGAAAATATTTGACTGGGTTTGACTTGGACAAAGGAAGCACATCATCAAGAAGGCCAGACTTCGTCTTAAAAGGGTATTGATCTTGGTCTAGATGACCTGGAATTCGTCAATTGAAGAATCTATAAGAAGAGAAGGGATTTGTGGGGTTTCCTCTCAGGTGAAGAGGTTCTGGCCCTGGCTTGCAACCTATATCCTACACATTGTTGATCTTCTTGTTTTTGGGATGTTGTTTGATGATAAGAATAACATAATAATAAGAGAAGAAGCTAATAAGTAAGAAAAAGTAAAGAAGCATCACAAGCAGTTGTCAAGTTTAAGAGAAATAATACTAACTATAGCCCTCTAGATTTCTCAACAATTTTGAGTCAAAATGTGTCAAAAACTCCCTCTAAGACCAAGTTGGCTTGCAGAGACAAGTCGGCCCTGTCTAGGACAATTCGAGCTCCTAGGAAAGGTATATATACAAAGCATTTGATTTCATTTGGACACTCACTCACTCATTCACTCAAGGAAGCAAAGATAAGAAGAAAAAGGACAAGCGAAGGTCTAAAAGGACGAACACAAGACGAAATTCTAAAATTTACTCTCTCTATTTCTCACACGTGTGAAAAGAAGCTAGGGTTTCTGTAGCTACAAAGTCGAATTTTCTGATCTCTCAAGAAGGATCAAAATCTGAAGTGAGGAAGCTTATTTGATGATTTACTAGCTTAGAAGGAAGAAGCAACCCAAGCGAAGAAGAAGAGAGGACAGAAAGAAGCCCTAATCACCCACACATGTGAAGTTGTCGCAGTTACTGGAGGGTCGAAGTTGCAGCATGTTTTGGAAGGTCGAAATTGTAGTAGTTGCTGGAGCGCTGAAATTTGTTGCTAGAAGTTGTTGAAGAAAGATTTGACTTGTTTTGAATTTAAAAAGGTAAGCTCATCAAGAAGGTTGACTTGGTCTTGGAGGGGTCTCTATCTTGGGTCTAAGGGTCTCAGAATTCGTCATTTGAAGATTCTATAAGAGGAGAATAATTTCTTGTGGGTTTTCCTCCCTAGGAGAGGTTTTGGCCCTAGCTAGTAGCCTACATCTTGTCTCCATTTGTTCTATTTATCTTCATGTTTTGGTAGTTGTTTGTTGATAAGAACACCATAATAATCAAGATAAGAAGAAGCAAATTATAAGTACAACAAGTCAAAGTTATCAAGTTTAGAGAAATCACACCTATTCTAGCTACCCTAGATTTCTCAACAAGATAAGAACTTGACAACAGATGTTGACCTTAATGAAAAAATTAATTTTAAGATAAAGAAAAGGTCACTTTTACTTAAGAATTATAGCAATATCTACAAATGACCAAAAGCAATCAATAATATCTATAAGTAGCATGGGTTTACAATTGATTATGAGAATTTAAGAAAAGTTTGTGAGGGATACTGCATTATAATCAAAGCATACTAAGTTACCAGGATACAAATATAGGTCTAGATCCAGATACACATTTGCCAGATTTTTGAAAAGCCAGGATCCAAATACACATTTGTCAGATTTTTGAAAGGCCAGGATCCAAATAAGGTGGGGAAACAAGTACAATCATCAATTGTGGTAGATAGATGGCTAATAGAAACATGCATGAGAACTCTCTTTTTTGGCTATAGTTTCGGTGTCATTCCTGAGCAAGGTTACTTGGGAGCGAGAGCGGAAGCGATGTAGAGAAATCTAGGGGCAACAAGTGTAAATGATTTCTCTTTTCAAGATAATTGCTTGTGAAGAATTTTTACTTTTCTTGATTATATTGTTCTTTAGCTTGATTATTATTGAGTTCTTTTCATCGACCAGTTAACATAATGAACAATGAGACAAAGGACACGAGATATAGGCTATTAGCCAAGCCAAAAACCTCTCCAATCCTGAAAGGAAAATCCACCGAATTCTTCTTCTTATAGAATCTTCAATTGATGAATTCCAAGACCAAGACCCCTGACCTAAGAACCTCTCCAAGACCAAGTCACAAGACTTCCTTGAACAACATGTTAGGGTCCTATAATTTATAGGATCTCAAGGTATTTGAGTATTGTATCTCAGGAATCTTATACTGTAAATAATTGTCAATCTGCCAATGATTTCCAAATAAAAGAAAAATAAAATAAAAAATGAAAAGAGGGTATAAATAAAAAAGAGGAAAAACAAAAATATTGAAAAAGAATGAAAAATAGAACCCCATCAAAAGAAAAACAAAAAACAAAAATAATATTGAAAGTGTTGCAAGTCTAAATGCCACTACTAATAGATAGTTTTCTTCATCATTGTTAAATAAAGGTTGTGTGCAACTTGTTCAAAATGCCACAATCACTAGCTATTTGTTTAATCATACAGTGTAATCATGGTTAAACATGTTTAAATTTCTGTAAATTAGGTTAGAGAATAAAGATTTGCCAAACAATCTAATTTTGGTAAATCATAATCAATGAATGAATTGAATTGATTTACAATGAGCAATGAAGCTCAATAAATAATACAACTGTATTTACAGAAATAGCAAGTTTCTACTAAGAAAATAGAAACAACAAGTTTATACTAAGAAAATAGAAACAGCAAGTTTCTAATAAGAAACTGCTAATAAGATCACAGATGAGCATTAAACACTAAAATAGCATTATTCTAATACCCTCCCTTAATGCTCAATCTATTTACAACACCTATAGACCCTCTGAATTTTACAAACTTATCAGCACCAAGGGGCTTGGTGAAGATGTCTGTTGGTTGCTCCGTTGTGGGAACATACAGCAACTGAATGGATCTGTCTTGTTTCCACATGCTTTGTTCGTTCATGGAAGACTAGATTCTTGGCAAGTTTGAGCACTCCCTGATTATCACAGAACAAGGGAGTAGGACTTGCCTGGGAAACATGCATATTCGCAAGCATACGTCAAATCCAAACTGCCTCACAAGATGCCTTAACTGCTCCCCGATACTCTGCTTCTATCGAGGAGAGAGCCACTGCCTGTGGCTTCTTACTAGTCCATGTGACAGCACCGTATCCCAGATTAAACGCATACCCAGCTGTAGATTTACGGTCATCAACTGAACCAGCCCACTCGGCATCTGTGTAACCAGTGAGTGTAGGATCTGAACTCTGAGTGTACAAAAGTCCATAATCAAGAGTGCCACTCACATAACGCAACACACGCTTCGCTGCTATCCAATGATCAGCCTTAGGAGCTGACATGAAGCATGAAATATAGCTCACTGCAAAACTGATATTAGGTCTAGCAGCAGTAAGGTAGATGAGGCTGCCCACTAATTGCCTGAATAAAGTTTCGTCCACAAGTGGTGAGGATGACTGAGCTGAAAGTTTGAGCCTTGGTTCCATAGGAGTTGTGGCAGGTTTGCAATCTTGCATTCTGAACTTGTCCACAAGATTTCTGGCATACTTGGACTGAGAGAGAAAGATGTTCTCAGTCCGCCAGACTTCAACCCCCAAACAGTAATGAAGAAGTCCCAAATCTGTCATATCAAAAGTGTTGCACATATCTTGTTTGATCCCATGGATCAAATGTATTGAACTGCCAGTAATGATAAGGTCATCCACATAGACAACCACAAACAATATATCATCACCAGTATGTTTGATATATAAGTTTGCATCAGATGGATTCCGCTGAAAACCATGATCTGTTAAGTACTTATCGATTTTCATGTACCAAGCTCGAGGGGCTTGTTTCAAACCATAGAGTGCTTTGACTAATCTACAGACTTTTTGTTCTTGACCGGCAACCTTGAATCCTGGAGGCTGCGTCATGTAGACTTCTTCCTGTAAGCCACCATTCAGAAAATCACTCTTTACATCCATCTGATGGACTTTCCAACTGAACTGAGCTGCTAAGGCAAGGACAAGCCATATGGTACTCATCTTGGCTGTAGGAGCAAAGGTCTCCTCATAGTCTATGCCTTCATTCTATGAGAACCCTCAAGCAACAAGACGAGCCTTATACTTGTCGAGGGTTCCGTCAGCTTTGTATTTCACTTTATACACCCATTTGCAGCTAATGGGCTTCTTCCCTGCAGGAAGATCAGAAAGGGTCCAAGTATGATTCTTCTGAAGACTCTGGAATTCAGCTTCCATAGCATGTTCCCACTAAGTTATACCCTTAGCCTCTGAATAGGTTTATGGCTCAAAAACACTATGTACGTTAGCCATAAGAGGAAAATTTATTGTAGGTTGTTGTTCGCTCTTATTTTTGGAAGTTCTACCTTCAAGGAGCTCATTATCCGGGAGATCACCAATAGTTTTAGCCCACTATTTAGGCCGCAGAGTAGAAGAACCAATATCTGGAGTAGGTGGAGGAGGTTCAGGAACAACAGGAGTAGCGAGAGGAGGATTATTTTCTGGAGGGAACTCAAGTAGTGCATCATCAAATACTGATGCTGCATCATCCCTCCCATCAAGTGGACCTAACGAAAGAAGAACACCGGGAGGCTCATCCTCAGAACACTGCACAAAAGGAGGGGACTGAAAGAACCCTCTGTCTTCATCAACTACTACGTCCTGACTGAAGATAAGATGATCAGTGTCTAAATCTATTAGCCTATAGGCCTTGTGGTGATCATTGTACCCTGTCATCCAGAGTTTCTTGCTTTTGGAATCCAACTTAGAGCGCTTAGCAACTTGAATCCAAACATATGCAACCGAGCCAAACACTTTGAGGTGACTGATCTTAGGCTTACAGCCAAACCAAACCTCTTCTGGAGTCCTCCCTTTAACAGCCTGAGTAGGTGATCGGTTAAGAAGATAGACAGCAGTAAACACTGCTTCAGCCCAAAATTTGTTCAGAACACTCCTGTGTTATAACATGGAACGATCCATTTCAACAACCATACGGTTGCGACATTCGACAACACTGTTTTTCTGAGGATTGTAGGGTGTAGTTAACTGGTGTTTGATGCCATGGGTATCACAGAAGTTGGAGAAGCAGAAGAACAAAATTCCCCCCCGTTATTTGTTCTAAGAGTTATGATATTAAAGCCAGACTCTTTTTCAACTAAGGACTTAAACTTCTGAAAGATACTAAATACATCAGATTTATGTTTTAGAAAGTACTCCCACATCTTTCTACTGAAATCATCTATAATAAGAAAAAAATATTTGCAACTAGTAACTGAAGATGTATTCATAGGACCACAAATATTAGCATGAATTCACTGGAGCACCTTAGATGTGCGCCAAGATTCTCCATCCTTGAATGAAGACCGATGTTGCTTTCCCGCTTGGCAGGCGCCACACACTCCCAATTGCTGACTCTGAATATCAGGTAACACGAACACAAGTCCCTCCCGAGATAGTTGAGAGAGATACTGAATGTTTAGATGCCCATATCTACAGAATGCTGATGGGAGAAACACGAGCTGCTAGAGCCACTTCTCGAGAATCACCAGCGTCAAGAAGCCTGTGTAGACCATGATCCTCGAGGCCAACAGCAACCATAAGATAAGTTTCCCTGTCAATAATGGAGCACTTGTGCACACTGAACACCACATCGAGCTGAGGAGAGTTCCTCATAATCTAGCTGACAAACAGCAGATTAATTTCCATACCAGGAACATAGTACACATTCAGGAAGATAAGTGTGCGCCCATCAGACTGGATTTGAATTGTACCTCGGCCAACCACTGTGTACTCCTCACCTCTGCCGAATACCACAGAATTACTGAAAGATGAGAAGTCAGTAAACCAGTCACGCCTGTGAGAGAAATGACGTGATGCACCAGAGTCAATGTACCGGGCAAAAGACGTGGCATGATCTGAGGACCTCTTAGGCATAAAGGCGTAAAAGTCAGATTCCTTCTACTCGGAATGTTCTGCAACATTCCCTTTCTGGTGAGACCCTCCCTGCTTCTTTTGTTCAGAAGAAATCCTCTGTCGGAAATCTTTCTTCATGTGGCCGAACTTGTGACAGTAATTACACTGCACAGTTTTCTTCTTAGCAAGATCAGAACGCTGAGAAGAACCTTTCTGCTGAAAGGACTGAGAGGACTGATATTTGGCAGCAAAAGCATTTTCTGAAGAGGTTGATGAAGCACCACCTACCAAACTGTTGTTTCCAACGATCCTGCTGCAGGAGTTTGGTGCATAACTCCGAAAACTTCAGATCAACATTAGTGGAGGTAATGTTGAGTGTGTCTATGAAGTGCTCATAAGGTTTTGGTAGACTTTTTAGAGTGATGACTACCATATCTTCTTCCTCCATGGTCTGACCAATGGCTTTGAGCTTATCTCGAATGTCTTTAATCTTGTTAAGATGTTGTTGTAAATACATACGTTCGTCCATCATGATGGAGAACCACTGATTCTTTAGAAAGAAAGCTCTGCTCTTGTCGGATGTTTCATGTAGTTCCTTCAAATGTTGCCAAATTTCGGCAATTGTCTTGCCAGAAGGAATCTGTGGTAACTGATCATTAGTCACAGAGAGTTTGAGAAGCATAACAGCCTCTCGATTTTGATCATCAAACTTATCTTGATCAGCACCAGTTGTACCAGGGTTGAGCTCTTTGCCCAAAACAAGCTGGTCAAGACGCCTATATTCAAAAATGTTCAACATTCTTTGTTTCCAGAAGTTATAATTGGTGCCATTAAAGCGTTGACTTCCTTCCAACATCAGGTTGGTTAGCGAGGCCATCTACACGTTTCCCAAGACACAGAAAACAACAAAGGAGTCCGGCACGGATTTCAATGCAAATGTTGGCTGATCCAGACAAAATCTGATAGGTGTTGGCGTAATATGAAATAGAACTAGCAATTGTTTTGAGAAGCTTAGGCAGGGAGAAATGCCAAATGTGTTGATTCTTCCACGTAGTGCTGATTACAGTGAAGAGGTATGGATGGAAATATGTGAGAAGGCTATGTCAATATTGCACTCTTTCTTCCTTGATAGTGAGATTCCTGGCAATGCAATTTCTGATAAAGAGAAATCAGAGCAACATGATAAAGATAAACTTATAGGTGCTCATGATGGAGAACAAATGGGTGATGAAAGTCAAACAAGTCCACAATTTCGGCATAACAGAATTTCGGCAGAAACAGGATTATCATCAATCATAGGAGCAACGCTTGCAATCTCAGGATTCTGGTATTTCACAGAACTCTGGAGGTCAACGTGAAGGGTCAACGTGAGGTAAGACATGGTAAATCAACAAAGAAATGTAAAAAAGAGGCCTGGACAATTCAAATCACAGCAGAAGAAGAAAACAGTTCTGGTTTTCTTTACGCGAAAGAGCCAATAAAAGGGAATAGCGACAAAAAAAAGCACGATTTACCTACCGATCAGACAGTAGAAAACGAGATTGCGAGTTTGGTAGTTGAAAAATGCAGGGAAATTAGCCGGCAAACCATCCAATGCTGCAACGAAAAGTCTTCGAACAAGCAAACAAGTCTCAAAGCTCTCCACTACAGCCAAAACGTCCTCTGACGAGGGCAGACGAGAATGCGTTTCCAAATATGAAGTCGACGTTGCCTTCAATCCTGCAATTCTGATAAAACTGGCAGAGGACGTGCGCGTATAGGGTGTCCTAGTGTCCAAGAAAGGCACACCTCTCGAATGCTGAGAGATCGCTATTGACTCTGAGGGCGATAGCCTGATGCATCTCCGGCCCCGCAGTATTCTCGAACGCAATGTCCCGCACCACAAAACCGTCCACTTTCACCCCTACAGTTACCCGGACCGGTGAAATTGCATCAACCAGAGAAAACCCCAAATCCTAACTCGAAATAATCACAAGGGCAAACGCTGAAACTCCAACAGACATTGTGATGCCCAGCAATTTCAAAATGAAGTATGAAATTTTTCAAACAATGAAAAATTTTGAAAAAATACCTGAGCTTCGATACCATAATCAATGAATGAATTGAATTGAACTACAATGAGCAATGAGCTCAATAAATAATACCACTGTATTTACAGAAACAACAAGTTTCTACTAAGAAAATAGAAACAACAAGTTTCTATTAAGAAAATAGAAACAGCAAGTTTCTAATAAGAAACTGCTAATAAGATCATAGATGAGCATTAAACACTAAAATAGCATTATTCTAATAAATCGGTAGTTAGGTAGAAAATGACATTGATTCAACTATTTAATCTAAATCAATTGTTGAAATTGTGATAGGATTTAGATAGTTTTTCATTTTGTACAAAAGAAAATACTGTGGGTTTTCTAGTCTAAGTGCACCCTTTAGAAAATATAAAATGTTAGTTTAGTTAAGGGTAGGTAAATTATATGGTTTTTATAAATATATGCCTACGCCATTTATATCCTAAGTTTTAATGATATGGTAAAAAAGAAAACGGGCGAAATGGGATAAAGTGTTTTTTCATAATTTTATTCCTAAACCTTTATCCTTAGTCAAAAAGGAAAAACATAAAGGCACATGGCGACAAAGCTTCTCTGTCGTACATGGTTAAAAGATAGCGTTGTCAAAGCGTCGAGATCCGCTCCTCCTTACAATCCACGGCCCATATCTTTCTTCAGGCCCCCCTCTTCATCCTGCCTTTACTGTCCAAGGGGGGTCCGAAAAGGTTGTTTCTCTCGTCGGGCCCCATCCTAACGTGGCAGCATCTCCCGATTTCGTACCCCCGGCCAAAACGACTTAACAACCTCTACCCCTCTGAAACCGCTTTCCCTTCGCCCACTTTACTGCGTCCCTACCACGATGTTTCCTCCACTCACCCCTCACCACGTCACCTAACCATTGTCCACTTAAATGCACTCCCGGCAAAAAACAATTGTTTGCCACTCAATTCAATTCTCGGGTAACCATTCAAACTTAACAGTCCCATGCCATTTCCAACGGGATTTTCGCAGCATTATTTAAAAGCTTCTGAAGCTACCGCTCTCCTTCTTTTCACTGCTCATTCTCTGTAGCTAACAGCTTTTGCACAGCGACCATTCTCAGAGCTTTTCCTCGTCCAGAACCAGATCAAAACTGACAGTCCTTTATCTCCTTTCTCTGAAAATTCGTTACCCCTATTGTTTCCCGGTAATCTCTTTTGTCAATTCCTCTTATCTTTCACTAATACAGTCATGCCTCCCAAGAGAAAAACTCAAGATAAACTTGTTAATCCCTTGATCCCTCCCTCCATAGATTTAGATCACATCCCTTTAGCTGATAGGGATTATCGGATTAATGAAACCTAGTGTGACTATGACTTTTTAGAGTTATATTGTTGGTTGGAAGACAAGCATGCAGATAAAACTGATGAAATTAGGCTCTAGGAGTCCAATCTTCCCCATTATATCTTCCCTCTGACCTTCCAAGCCCCTGAATTTACTAGAAAATGTCAGGCCTGTTATGTCCCTGCCCAAAGAGCTATCATGGCCCCATCCGGTGACATTCTCTTTACAATTACTACCCAATCCATGGACCAAATGATGTTGCAACCCCTGTGGAAAATATTGCTCCTTTCTCCTTAGAAGCCCTCACCCAGCTTTATCAAAAGCTGGATTTCGCTACGAAAGCCAAAATTTTAGAAATATTCTTGCCTGAGAATGCCCAATTACCTAAGAAGAATCCTCCATATCCTTCCTCCATCTTCCCTGATTAAGCCAAGCAAATTATATCCATAATTTCCTATATTTTGGTTTATTATTCTGATCAATGGGTAGATGAGGCCATTTTAGGTTCCCTCTCCATATTTTCCATAGACAGTAAGTCATCCATTGTATTCAATTTTAGTCAATTCTTGGCTAATAGCATTCATGAGCAATTTCTAAAATTTCCCACAGAACAGGTGTTTAATTACACCTCCATTTTAATCTACATGTCCCTTTATTATCAAGCAAATAAGTTTAGTTTTGCAATATAGAAGCAGCTTGTTGACGCAGGAAACCAGCGGCCAATGATCTTTTGGACTTCATTGGTCATGAAAGAACAGCAAGAATCTACTTACAAGAAGTTTATTGAGGAATTTGTTCACCCAACCATGAACATCCTTAACAGTTCCATACAGCCCAAAATTAGTGAAGATATCAAAAGAATTTTGCATCTAACAAATCAAGCTAAGACTGGATATTGGTATTTATTCCAAAACTACACAAAAATCAAGGTTTATGGTTGTGAATCGGCACCATACAAACTCCCTAAATAGTAAATACATCCCCATGAAGATTTTTGCCCTGGAATACATCAGACAGAAGTTAAATTCTGATGATATTCATTTTTTAGTGGCTAAGAAGAAATCACAGTTTCGTATAAAGACACAGGAGGGCCCATTTGTATGTAATAACAAGACAGCAGGTGAAGAGGCAGAGAAAATGCTTAAAGAAATGAAGTTCAACCTGAGTTGTACATGGCCTTATGACCCTTGTGGCATTATTTCAAAGCCCATGGTAGAAAACAAAGTACTCCCTCCATCCATACTTCAAGACCTGAAATAGAAAAGTATGAAAATCAGTTGGAATGGACAGAAAACACCTTGTAGGAAGATGAAAAAACAACTCTTTTCTACTTCCAGTCTGCAGACTCCCACTCCTCATGAGAAATCAACCAAAACACAAAGGGAGGAGGGATCATCATCAACCACTGGAAGTGAGGCCAAAGAGTTCAGGATTAGTTACAGGAAGAGGACAAAATTGACTCCTAGGACAGATGTGGACAAAGAGACAAAAGAGTAGGCTTCCATCATAATTACAGACTCACCACCTGCAAGCAACAAATTTGTAACATCTCCTACTGAACCTTCATCATCACAAGGTCAGAAGGAAACAGAGCTAGATTCACAGAATGTCCAAGGAGAGAAGGAAAAGACAGTTTTTGATAAGTACGGAGAGATTAGGCTTAAGAATGAGATTCTTAAAAACAGTACCTATAATCAGTTTTGGAAGCAGGCCTCCAGCTCACAAAGCATATTGTTATCAGTTTTTGACACAGAGCATGGGAAGATGCAAATGGCTTTTCTTGAGGCCCAGAGTCCACATTCAAAAACATCGGCAGACCACAAGAGCACAACCTTTGAGTTCATCACCAAAGACATACATCCCATTGATCAAATGGAGATGCAGAAGCAGACTGGTGAGATGATATCTTCCACATTAACTAACACTGCTATCTCATTGTCCAAGTTGTAGATTTCATTTGTCAATGTTCAGTCTCAGTTGAAAACTATGTTGCAGGAAACGTGGTATAGAGGCCCGTTTCCGTAGTACGAAACGTGGAAACGTGTTTGGTACGGCCGTGAAACGCGTTTCCGGCCATACTACCACGTTTCCCGAAACAGAAACGTGGCCAGTACGGCCGGAAACGCGTTTCAGGGCCGTACGACCCACGTTTCCTCATTAACTTGTGTTTTTTTTAATTTACTTTTAGGGTATGTTAGTGACTTCTTGTTGCTTCTAGATGTGTGTCTAAAGTTATAAAAGTGAATTTTTGCCCTAGTGTTGATATGCAGTTCATCAGGAAGTTCGAGGGATATGCAGTTCATGGTAATGTTAAATTCTTAAAGTAAAAGTGATATTCTCTTTTATTTTTCATTTTCATCCTTTTACTTAAATTTTTAACATTACCATGAAATGACTCGGGATGTTTAAGAGTGGTTTCGCCCTCATTGGATTTCATATGGAGAAAGTAAAATTTTAGATCTCACTCAAAATCCAGCAGACTTATTTGTTTTTCAGGATTTCAGGATTGGAGGGATTGCAATGTTTCCATTGGATTTTCTCATGTACTAGGGTATGCAACTTGTATTTAATCAAGAGAACCAAGCCCTTTATGCAGGGGAAACTCCCAATAATCAAGATCATGTAGGGTACTAGGGTATGAAACGTGTATTTAATCAAGAGCACTAAGGTCGTTCGACTATGTAGGAGGAGACTACCAATACAACAATGGTCCTTCTAAAGAATGGGATGTGGATGCAGAAAATCCTTATTTGGATCTCTCTCTTGCAGCCTTATAGTCTTTATTGTACTTGAACCTCATATATTAATATAAATAAAGGCTGATTTTGAGATTTGGATATATAATAAAGGTTGCTTTTGGATATTCCGATATTTTTATTTTCATTATGTGATCATTCATGAGTAAATGTGATGTAAATTAAATCTTAATGTTTAAGTGTAATAAATTATAATGTATCGTTTATGCTTTATGATTGCACATATATATATATATATATATATATATATATATATATATATATATATATATTCGTGTTTCCCCGTTTCCAAAATTTGGGGAGGTTGCGTTTCGTATCGCTTCCCGTTTCGGAAACTCGTACCCGTTTCCCCGTTTCGTGCAACTTAGGTTGAAAATGGAGAAGGTATCCTCATTAGCAAAGGATAAGTGGATCAAGTCTTTGGAAGATTTGGTGGTAAAGATAGGATATGATCCTAAAGATGTCAATGTTGCAGAGGAGATTATCAAGAAGAAGAATCTGCACATTGCAGCATTAAGAAAGAAACTTAAGCTGCCAGCCACAGAGGACCCCTTAACCAAGGAAATTCAAGAAAATGAGGCACAAAAGGCCGACATGATGAAGTTGATTATAGAGCAAAACATACAGATTAGACAGATGGAGGCAGAAATGGAGAAAATGATAAAGGAGAAAGAACAGAGTCAGAAGATGGCCATTATCGCCATGGATGCCATACCCATTTCTCAGCTTCCAAAAACAGGGATAGCCACTGCAGCTACTTCTTCCACTCATATTGTAAGTGTTGAACATGTAACAAAGACATTGGATAACATGTCCATCCAGTCAGAAGAGATCAAGACTTTGCAGGGACTCAAAGCTCTAGAAAAACAAAAGGCCAGAGCTAAAACTTCTCGTCTTGCTGAAATGCAGAAATCACAGAGACTGTTGGAGAAGTTACAGAAGGTAGAAAGGGATACCTCAATTGGTCAGACCTTGGATGGGAAACCATTTGGATGGGTATTCTAGACTCTATGAATGAGATTTGGCCATCTATCCAAATCATCTTTGAGCAGAAGGAATTGATAGAAAAAGCTACAAAAACCATTGTTCAGGGAAGGGAGAAGTTTGGATAAATGCCCACACAAGCCTCCAACTTTATCAGATTCCTGAATTCTAAGTCCAAATATGAACTTGAAGAATTATGAATCAATGACAGGACTGCCACTATTTTAGAAGTCAAGAAAGTTTTGACCAAAAGGAACCTCATTGATCAATTGGAGGAAATGTGTGAAACATTGGAGTTGGGAGTAAACAAGTTCTGCTACAAAATTGAAGCATTAATCCAAAAAGGGCTACCCAGCATTTATGTGATAAATGATAAATTGATCACTCAAGAAGGCTATGTCCTAAAGATGAAGGAAATGGCCAGAAGCAGTATCAAGTTCAGTGGGATAAAAGGCAGTATGACACCAAAAGCGTTTTTAGAAACCATGTCAAATGACTTCTACATACAGAATGAGGTAAAACATATTTTTACAGTAAAGCCCACTTTTGCCAAATACACAGAGGTCGATGAAATTTACCGGAGGGTGATTAAATTGACCATAACAGATGAAAAGAGATGGAAGAACTTTGCGTTTAACCAGATTAAAAAGGTAATTCGAGTGCAGTAAGACAGCGGCCAGCACATCAGCCAGCACAACAGTCAACACATCAACGCAGCACAGTTTCAGGTTGACTCAACAACCGAATCCACCAAAACAGAGCCACCTTTCCTTCTAGCTGTCTATGTGGCCTATTTTTCTGCCAGAGATAAATCTTATTGTTTGTAATTAGGCTAATAATACATTGTCTATTGAGACATCGTTTTTGTAATTATTTTGTATAAATACTTCACTATTTGAAGTATTAAGGGTTGATTTCTGAATGTAATTTCCTCTGCATATTGTAATTTTTCAAAGTGCTAGAGCATCAATAATACAAGGACCTTTTCACAGGATTCATGTGGTGTACCAAATGGTGATGTGTTTCTTCAGTTTATTTGTTTAAACATTGTTTTTCTTTCTCTGTTATTCTAAAATCTTAATTACTTAATAGAAATTGTGATGAATATGATTTGTTATTTAGAGCACCCTATTCTGGTAGTTGGTAATTTTTATGTTTTCCACTGAAGTCAAATTAAGGAATTCTTAGTTGCTCCTTAATCTCTACTAAGCCATACCTTTCTGCTATTTCACAATCCATTTAATTTCTGAAAAAGATCCAAATAGTACAACCTAGCTTGCCCTGTGAAACTCCTCTAAAATTTGATGCCAAATCCAATTAAATCTTTAGACTCCATAGCCCAATGGAACTATAATACTTAAATCAACCAAACCAATCAAATCAAGACAAACAAGTACAGTCATAACTAGCCTAAAATTCACATAAAACAAAGCTAAATTTTACAGAGAGATCACTCTTTGAAGCAGGCAGCGCTAGATCCCAGTTTCCAAAGTAGTTTTGATGTTGTCCTATGTGTTTACTCCCTCAACCTCAAAAATACAGAACGACAACACAACTCTTCTTTTGCAAGTCAACGCTAGTCAAACTGACTTTTGCACCTCTGTTTTCGGCTCCTCTAGAATTTCGGCCTCTTGCTACAGGGCTACAATTTTTCAGCCTCTTCAGAAACCCTAGTTGCAGCATGTGTGAGAGACAGACAAAGTTTTATCCCTTGATTCCTCTTCGCTTGGATAGTCACTCCTTTTGCAATTCTTCTTGAAAGGTGCCTTGACTTCCTCCTTGTTTATGCCCTCTTGGATGACTGTAATAACTCAGCTTCTGCAGCAACATATAGTACCCAATCTTTCTTGCACATGTGAGAGATTTTCACCCTAAAATAGACCCAAACAATTCATTTTTGCCTTCTTCCTTTGCTAGGATAGGAAGCTTCTTCTTGTCCTTTGATTGAATTTTCTTGTGCTTGAGTGAGTGCTCTTCAAATAAGGTCAATGGCTCTATATATAGGCTTCTTGACATATCTTTTTAAGTCGACTTGATGCTTGCACATTTGACATGGTCTTGTTGACTCTATTTTGACTCAAATAATTTTTCTTATAATATGTAATATGCCCAAAGGGGTCATTCATACATGACAATGACTCAATGACTTTACGACAAACCTAGAAGCACTCAATGGGTGCTTTGACCTATAAAAATAAATTCTCTTGAGCATGCGTCAAGACTCACAATCATAAATTTATTTTTTTCTTTTCATTAAATACATAAAATCATGATTACATTTGTCATTATGAAGACTGAACCTAGTTACATATTTCAACAAGCAGGAGTGGGGAGCAACATTTTTGAAATCTCTGGGGTCAAAAGCGAATCAAGAGCAAATTTTTATATAATATATATTTTTATATATTATGTCAACAAAAGCATGTAGAATGATGAATTAGATATAAAATGCATAAAAAAATGGATTAAACCATATAACATCAATCATCTAGAAGTTATAATCTTCATCAACCACGTCCACAAGTTACAAGTTCTCATTTATATAGCATGTAAGGGTGCACATGACCAAAAGAGCATCGAGTGCAATCCATCTCTGAATCAAAAATACATCAACAAATAGGCTATAGATAGCCTCTAGCATCCAAAAAATCATGCTACAACAAATAGCTACATATCATCAAAATCATTGCCTATCTTGGGATCTTTGTCATTAATATCACCCTTTAAACAATTAACATAAGATAGAAAAAATGTAGCATGTCAAGTCATGATTGTTTGAGTGATATGTAAATTTTTAGTAGGGTCATGATAGAGGAGTTTGACAACCAATGTCACTATCATCAAGGTACAGAGGGTTTGGTGCTCTTGATTAAATACGAGTCTCATACCTAGTACATGACAAAAGCCATTGGAAACATTGCAATCCCCTCAAACTTGAAATCCTGAAAAACTTATAAGTCTGTTGGATTTTGAGTGAGATCTAAATTCTACTTTCTCCATATGAAATCCAATGAGGTCAGAACCACTCTCAAACATCCTGAGTCATTTCATGTTAATGTTAAAAATTTAAGTAAAATCATCCTTTAACTTTAAAAATTTAACATTATGATGAATTGCATAACAATAGTAGGGACATAAGCTTGAATATTACATTGCTCTACTTGAAAACTCTTGTTTCTTCGAAAAAAATTTGCGTTTGGAACATCTCTGTGACAACAATTTTGTGAAAAAACCAGGAAGCGAATTTTGGGAGCACGCTCCTGGGTTGCTCTCGCTCAGAGCACACTCCAGGAGAAATTCAAATGGGAGGGGAGCCACTCCCCTGCAACCCTGTTCCTGAGTGATTTATCATAAAAATTAAATAAATTTTCTACCCTTGTAAATATATTTAATTTCTATCATAAACCACTCAGGAATCATATCAGAACTATAACCAAAAAAGAGAGTTTTCATGCATATTACTATTATGCCATCCATGTACCATAACAATACGCTACAAGTTATAACCATCATTGATAATTGATAATTTTGAAGATGATTTCATTATGAGCATGAAGCAGATGATAACAGTGTTTTTGTGAGCCATATCCACATGTCCATATTAGCCGTGAATAAAGTGGTTTTCTTGAAGGCTGTAGCATGACTAAATAATAGTTGGTGAAATGAGAAACAGTGTAGCACATAAGGATAGATTAGACCTTGACAACAGATGTTGACTATAACGATAGAACAGATCATGAAATCAGTATTTTTGGTGATTCGTGGATCAAATAAGCACTGAAGTTTTGGGATCCATTTCATGATCAGTTTCCTTCTCCATGGGATCCACTTCCATCACAGATCTTGGAGGATCTGATCTGACCACCGACACAAAAATGGACCCAGTATGTCAGCAAATGTTTCATTTTGACTGCCAATAGATCAACATGGGTTGAAGTTGCTTACATATAAATATATCCATATATCCGGTAAATTTCAGCTTGACTTTCAGTACTCTAGTGTATAAGAGATACAGATAGGATAAAGTAAAACATCTAGAAGAAAAGCAAGAAAAGAACTATAGTGATATCTACAAATGACCTA
This sequence comes from Pinus tabuliformis, assembly GCA_031772625.1. NCBI lineage: Eukaryota > Viridiplantae > Streptophyta > Pinopsida > Pinales > Pinaceae > Pinus > Pinus tabuliformis. The sequence goes on along the minus strand of CM062819.1, from coordinate 1,729,404,930 downwards.
AAGCTGTCAGTGTGATTTATAAGTAACATGGGCTTACAAGTGAAGGTGAGAATTTAGGAAGAGCCTGTACAGACCACTGCATTATAATTAAAGCATACTGACCACTGACATAAAAATAGCATCTCAGCAGCTGTTGCATTTGACCAGCAATAGATCAGGAATCAAAGACGCTACTTACATATAAATATATCTGGTAAATTTCAGCTTTATAAGAGTCTTCACAATGCACATGCACAAAATTCACATGTAGTGTGTTATCATGTCTGATGTCTTTCCTAAGGTTTCAGAAACTTGTATATAGCATAAAAATCAACAGAGAGTTGAATCATAGGTAAATATGTCAAAAACTAAAGATAATGTTATTGTTTGAAACTTTCTATCATACTTGGTGAGACTGGATATATAAAAAATATGTATCGCATAGGTCATATCATAAGAAAATCACCACTTACCTGAAATATAAGGCCATCTGCTTGATGTGAGAGCCTTGGGATGAAATCCTTTAGTACTTTACCAACTGCTGAAAGCATCCAAAAATCTTTTCTTCTGACCTGCAGTGTAATAAACTTATTTATTCAATCCTTTGAAACAAATTCCTTTAGCAGCTACAAAATGGTTTAAACAACCAATTATAAGACAAACAAAGACTATGGCAAACATAGTTACCCGAACTGCTTCCATGTCATAACAATATAGTGCATTCGTTTTAATGTCATGAGTCCGAGGTTCAATTATTTCCTTCTCTATTAGTTTCCACCTCTCGTGAAAAGGCAGCTGTAGAGATCAAGACAAACACACACGATTGAGACTCTAAATAGTTTGAAGTAAATCACAAAATTCAGCTTGTCAAATAAAAGCAGCAACATGGTACAGCTTATTTAAGATAAAATCCTATTCAGGAAAGATGCTAGATGCTATGTATTTCCTTAGGCAGAAGTATCAGTAAAATGTAAATGCTGAAAAGACTCTTGTGTTTTTCAGATCAAAAATCAGTATTACTGGTGACAGTTTTACCATTGCCTTACTTAGTCCTGCAATACATCCTAACTATTAAAGTAGCAGTAGTAGCTGAAATGTGATTAAGGATGCCCTTAATAATGTCCCTACTCATTTTTCTGCAGAAGATAAAAGGAAATATTGAGTTAATGGCACACTCTACAGGGAAATTTTGTTTATCAACAAAGGTCAGAGAGTAGAGGTTGTGACATTCCATACCTATCTTGATGTAGTGGAACTATTGGTCCTTCAGTTTGGACCCGTCTGCCAATGAATTATTGAGTAAAGAACATGCGGGCAGCACCCCTCAAAACTTCGGAGTAACACTGTACACACTTCTTATCCTAGGGCATCTGAACTAATGTTTGGTCAGTTTAGTAGTCTAGCGGCATTGTCTCTGATCTATGGTTATGAAATGTGGCTCCAGGACTGACAGGACAGATTGGGCTTAAATAAAGTTCGTCTCACCTCTGTACCTTCTAAACACTATCAGCAGGAAGGACTGGTTTTCCAAACTGACCCAGTTATCTATCCAAGTCTAGAGAATTCTGAGATTCTCGTTAGAATACCTATTCAGCCATCATTTTTGGAGTGCATTTAGTATTGAATGCTATAAAATTGCAATTGCAGAAAAAAATAATTTGGGGGTTTTAATTTAAATCAAAAAGTCAAATTTAAATGCAAAAGTTTTCAATCAGTCATCAGAACATACTGCTGAACTACTAGAAATTTGACTGTACATTAATAATGGGAATAAGGATACTCCTTGGCCTTTAGAATTTTTACATAGTGACTGAAACAGGATTCAGAAGGAAAATACACAAGATGCCATTTAGATGCAAAATCATGCTTCTCATAGTGATAACAGATAATAAAAATTAGGTATCGCAAAAGAATTGTATGGCACTGGTGCTCTAACTACCAGAGTGACATATGACATGAACAAAGTTGATAATAATTGCAAATACAATCACAACAGCAAACAAACAAGTACAATTAATTTCAAGATATCTAGAGCAAACCTTTATCTGAGATTGTTGATTAAGCATCATCAAATCATACACCAAATATCGTCTCTTTTGCTCGTGCGTTTCAGGTACAGTGTCAATTATCATTTCGCCATCCAGTAAGGTAAGGTGATGAGATTCAAAAGAACCCTGTAATATACAAAAGACAAAATTAAATACTACAAACTGTCACAATACACTCTTAGTAACTACACATTGAGAACAAAATCAAGGAGCCACCTGCGGCACACCCCTTTTAGGGAAACGGAGTTGAACCCTACGAAAGTTGAACTTCCTATCAATCAAGTAACATCCATCACGTGTGATAAGCATCATATATCGAGTTCCATCAGCTTTCCATGTGGCATAATAATACCGCTGCCTCAGGAGCTGTAGGTGTGCTCTGACAGAAACAAACAAACAGCTTAAAACCAATAAACATACGTTGAATAGATGCTCATTATGTTCTCCAATTTAACAACAAAAGGAAAGAATATATCAAAGTACATACATGTTAGGGTTACAAGGTATATTCGATACTTATTTATTAAAAATATGTTAGGCTTCAGAGTCAGTGACTCAAACATTAAATGTTAATCAACATTATGAATAAATTATAGGCTTATAATATATATCATGCTAAATTAGACGTTAGAAAATGAATAAAAGAAGAGGTAGATAAACCAATTTATATCAATATGTACATGAAAACCAGTGTTGCAAATGTCATTGCAAGTAAACAGTAGGGTGAGGAAATAAACTCATGATATTGGAGATATCGGGTCAATATCCATAAAATATTGGCAGATATATCACTTTTTTTCTTCATTCTTAAATTATAAACTATCTACAACATCAAATAATCACATTGCCACAAAATTATGAAAAGAACACTGATATAAGATGTCAAATGATACAACACAGAGCATACATTAACTGTTGATAATTGTCCAACGAATACTCAAAACTGAATAGACGATACAAAACTATATCAAAAGTATGGAAATGTATCTCATAAGCCATCTACAATGATCAATCTACTATCAATTCCCTTAGACACATTTGTGGGCAAAGGTAATAGGCCATTCTCTAGAAGAGAAAGGTCCTATGGCTGGAGTTGAATGTCTATTAGTGGGTGTCAGAGTGTCTCATTCTGTGTAATTATAGAAGCTGGGAACTGACTCTCCTCAATCACCCCCTTGGCTGATTGCACTGGGGCATTCTCCCCTACCATTTACACATGATGTTAATGCTGTCCAAAGAAACAGCATCCACATCAAGTGTTTTCTCAAGCTACTTCACCCACAGCCAATGATTGTAGTAAATGTAATATCCTAAGCATATTTCTGCCCTAGGGCTTCAGAAGTTCAGATAATCAGGGTTCTCCTTTCTTCTTTTTTGTTTTTGTTTTCAATACAATTTCTTTTACTCATACAGTGATGAAATAAAGTTACATGTTCAGTAGCAAATACTCTTATTCCACATTCAATAACAATTCACTGTTTGTTCAGTAATAATAATGCCACCATTCATAATCCATCGATTTTACTAGCATTCAATCATTCGACAATCGATTCCAGATTCAACACGATATGACCACTGAACACTAGCGTATCTATCCAGACTGTCTGCAACTAAAAATAGGGCACATCCCATATCCCTATGAATTCTAAATAGACACCTACCCAATCTAACCTCAAAGGGTGCGATTACCACAGAGAATTTGATGGGTTGCTTCAGAAAGAGAAACTGATCCGTCTCAGGTAGACTCTCGCACACAATCTGCTGACTTCAATATCTCAGGAATGGCCTGATCTTTCTAAACAAACCCTCACAGAGTCTCAAGAATTGCATTTTATCCAAGTGATTTTGGTGCTTTATTTGCTGACCTCGGGTGATTCGAGGATGGCACCGGTTCATCCTAAAGATCAATTTTCGGGACTGTGGCAACCTACAGGCATTGTATCCTCTACATATTTCCTTAGTTCTGTACAGGGACAAATTCTATCAGACTTCTGGATCTGTAGAAATGACCCCAAACACATTTGTTTCTGTCATAGAAATGTCAAATAGAACCGTTCATCCTCAGAAGGGGTCCGATATACACAAGGTTAACCTTGGGAGGACATGCCCTGCATAGAAAACTTGCTCCCTATTTCAGATAAATTTGGTGCCCTGTCTTTGTTCTCCTCGGCTGCTGAGGATCTCAACTATCTCAGAGAAATTCATCGCTCTGCTCAGTTGGTATTTCGACTGACTCATAAATTCGATTTTTATCTTTGCATCGGTCCACAGACAGACTTCTACATACACTGTTACAAGATCCGCACTTGATTGCAGGGTCGAGGATTTGACTTAGCAACCCAGCATATATATCCAAACTACTTTGGATTCCGAATTAGCTAACCGAGTGTTGTTCTTGCTTCTACAACTGCCTCCGTACCACTATTCTGACCCTCAATATTTAGATGACGTGACTGTGCCCAAACAGAGTCTCACTTCTCTTCCCAGATTGATTTTTCCTGTGCCAAACAAAGATCTAGGACTAGGAAGATTTTGCTCCTCTTCCAGATGGTATTTTCTGTTCCGAGAAGAGAGAGAAAAGATACATTGGTGTCAACTAGGGTGGAATCTTTCACCACCAAAATTGAAAAGGAAAAAGGGGTCTTAAAACCCTCAGAGCTAATGCTCAAAAAACAAATGAATTGATCCACAATTGATGGTGAAAATGAATTCATATCTCTGATATTTACAGATTTCCTAGAGGAGTCTCTCCTCCTTAAATGATTGAGTAAATTTTATCTCAAACCCCAGTTTTGGGTTTCTTTGCCCAGCTACCCTGAAAACTCACCCAGAATTGGAAATTTTGGGGCTTTCCCCTTTATTGATGACTGTAACCTACGGGGATATATAGGTTATTTCATCCCTTAGGCCAATTAATCCCTTGGAAACATTACAATAAACCTAGACCATATCATTAAGGCACTGATATTCTAACATGTTGCACTTATTTGTGTGTATTCTTCCAAAAACTCCAATTGCACTGCCAAATTGAAGGGCCACTTAGTTCCTCCTCTTGGACACTGTTGCGCCTATTTTGTCACAGGTCCAAGGAAGCTGTTGTACAAAAAATTTCAATGTCCGAAATCATCAGCCAACCAATTCTTATATCATTGTAAATCCATTTTTTGCAAATTACAATGTAAATGATGTTAGTACGACTATTTAATTATGTAACAAACTAAGTAAACCTATGAATTTGGCAACAAATTTCATCCTTGGAGGTTTTTCGTCTCACCGCATTATCTATGTTTCTAAACACAAATAATCGGCAAAGTTTTTCCCTCCAGCTTAAACTCCAAAGCTAGGGTAGAATTCATTGACAAGGTCTCAGGTGAGTCCTAGTGTTATATCGAATCTTTGTAAAAGTGGTTTGGGAATAATTTAAGCTATTTGGCTAAATTATTTTATTACAGATCACTCGGTCTACTAGATCATATTGTGTTGCTAAATTGGGTCATTTTTTTTAAGGTCTATAATGATTGGTTACCCCCCCTACGAGAGTTGAATTTATAATATCTGGTGTGAAAAATATTTTAGTGCATGGTCCCTCATAATCAAACACCATGGCTAAAGTATTTGAGGGTGGAAAAAAAGTAATCCCCTATTGTGTACATTAATTAATTTTTCTAGCAAAAATAAAATTAAACCATAATACATAAAATTAATTAATTTAGAGTCAAAAAAATAATTTTAAATAAATTAATTTCTCCAAGTGAAAAATGACCAAAAAAATTGTGGGTCAAAGAGAAGTTAATTTTTGGAGGTCCCCCACCTAGGCAAAAATATAATTTTAAGAAAAAAATAAGCCCTTGGACCTTGGTGGTTAAATCAAAGTCAAAGTTTTGAGAAAATTAATCCAAAATTTTGATTTTTGGATTAATAAAAAAACGGGTTTTATGAGAAATTCGAAAATTCCTATGAAATAAATATTTTCGCCGACAGAGATTAAAAGATGATCAAATATTTATCAATGGTCAAAATTATTTTGACGGGGAACAAGCCAACTAGTCATTATTTTCCACTTGGAGGGATTTCTCTATAAATAGAAGTCATTTTGCTTCTATTCTGATATCTTTGGTCAATGAAAAAAATTGAAATACTGGTATTGATCCATTGATCTATTGGAAACATCTGAATATCATAATAAAAAAGACTTTGGGGTTCAATTCATGGTGTTCTTTGTCTATTGATATGTGGTACGTGTTGGCTATGTGCGAAACTATATTGTGTTGAACATTTATATAAGCTTGTTATTTCATTTGTCAGTGATAAGAGAATTTTATTGGTAGATTTTGGGTCTACCTTAGGTGATCTGATTCACCATCTGTTTAACAAGTTCGCTTGAGAAAATATATAGAGGTCAAAATGTGGTCTTATACAACTTCTCTTGTGCATTCTTCTGATCACCCTTGTGGTGCGAACCTATGAACCCTTGTAAACTCGTGTAAGGCTATCTGAGGCAAGATCCTACAAAAATAGCATATACAAGTCTTATGACATTGCACATAGCCTTCTAGCTAATATGAGTAGCAATTCAAACATAAACACATATCTTGATTTGAAATCACTTTCGAAATGTATATGTATACGACTCAACTTCAGGGTTTTGACATTAGGACAATGAATTGACAAATGCTATGTTGCGGGAAAAGCTGGCCTGGAGTACGTTTCAACACGGAAACACGTTGTATGGGCCTGGAATGCATTTTAGGCCGTACAGGCAAGTTTCACAAAGCTAAAATGCATTTCGGGCCAATATGACCTGAAATGCATTTCAGGCCATACGAGCAAGTCTCACAACGCTGAAATGCATTTCGGGCCCATATGACCTAAATGCGTTTCAGGCCCATATGACCTAAAATGCGTTTCAAGCCCGTACGACCACGTTTCTCGCAAAAAAGACGATTTTTTTATTTTTTTATTTTTTATTTTTTTCATTTGAACTTTTTTATTTGGCGATTAAAATAATGTGTTAAATTTATAGATGTCTTTTGTAAGTTATAAAAAGATTCTTGCCTCATTCCCTCATCACACGTATTGAGCAAGTCGTTTCACTTGGCAAGGGGCAATTTTAGAAAGAAGAAAGGAGGAAGAGAGCAATAGTTTATCAAGGCTATTCTTGGATATTACTATTTTCATTATGTGATCATTCATGGCGTTCGTATGTTTCACCATCATGTATAATTGATAGACTTATAGTTTATGCAATGACATTGGACAATGTAATCATAATATAATAATGTAACATGTATGACTATTATTTATGATTGCACATAAAATTTCTTAAATGTCCTAACACACACACTCACACACACACACACACACGTATATATATTGTGCTTCCTAGTTTCCAAAATTTGGATGGGGTCATGTTTCGTACTCGTGCATGTTTCCCCGTATCGTGCAACTTAGGACAAATGACAAATAGGACCTCACACCCCTACCAAATTCGAACACGTCTTCAAATTAATCCTAGATGCTTGTACCAGAACACCAACTTCCTAGAATAGATACCTTGCATGCATACATTGCAGTGTTAGTCAAACTATAACTTTACATGCCAAATCAAAATTATGCTGTCAATGCACGTAGCCATGTGTAGTGCTGTGACAAAAACAAAACATAAACTTTAGTTCAAACTGTGACAACGCAACCCTGAATGATGCCCTTAAGTAAACATCTAGTACATAGAGGCATTAGAAACTTGTTCGTGAAACGCCTAGACACACGACTTTTGCATGCAATTCAATTCACGACTACAAAGAGGGAATTTGGTGACAATGTGGTCGAATGCAACCCTACTTCGAACCACCACATCTTATCTCTGCAATTTGATGACATACAACATAGATCTCATAGAAATATATTTCATCCTTCTTTTCTCTCCCTCGCCTTAGAAGAAATAAAAATGGCAGATGATGGAAAAGCCAAGTAAAAGTGACAATTGATGCTAAGAAGGTGCGAGTCAAAGTAATGTTGATGAGGTTGTTTGAGTGACAAAAGAACAATGATAGTGTGCATGGCAGAGATAGACTGATGGCGGAAAAATGTTGATTGGCTACATAGTTGACAATGTAGTTGCAGGAAACATGATTGGCTTGAGAGATCATACTTGTGCGTTATATTAACATGTTGGTCTGAGTAGTAATGTATTACTGCAGTATTATGATGTGTATGATAGAGAGACAGAGATTTGATGTCATAGATTGTTAGGCCCTATACTACTAGTGTAACCCCTTATTGTTATTAGTATAACCCACTTATTATATTGATGTACCCATGTAGTGCCCATATTGTTACTAGTGTGCCCCATAGAGGCCCACTATTGTTATTATTGTGCCCTTACATTATTATTGTTATGTCGGCTCTGATTATGTTATGACCCCTTAGACTCCTATATATAGAAAGGAGGTATTTTCATTTGTATCATCCAAGAATTGTTCATTTATGTAATGTAAAGGAGGTTGCCCCCTCGAAGAAGCTGAATTATAAGGCGTTGATCTATAATTTCTATCTTTTCTTGAGCTGGTTTCATAACATTTGGTATCAGAGCTTTGGATTCTAGGGTTTCGCCACTCCAAACAGGTCATCGTGGCATTTTCGCTATAACTTTTTTCTGGGACGTTTCAGAAGTCGCAAAAAAAACCCATTTAAGAAGAAATCGCGCTGAACCTTGGGTCCGAATTTCAGAGTTTTTCACACGATATTTGCGGAGATATGATCTGAGGAAGTTGGTCTTTTTCCAGACTCCTGAATTACATTCAAAACAGGTGACCTGGGGAAAATCATCATAACTTTCTCTCTGGGGATCGGATTGAAATTTCGTAAGAAGGTACAGAAAGAGGACGGACTGTAGTTTCTGGTATGCATTTTTCAGATCCAAAGGTTGAAACAGTGACTCGTGGCACGTCGTACAAGTTCGCTCTACTAAACTAGTCTATAATCAGGTCATCTTAGGAGATTGTGCATAACTCTTTCTTGGAAAATCCAATTTGGATCAGACTGGTGGCATTGGAAAGAGGACACAGAGGGCTACTACAGGTCACAATTTCAGAACTTAAAGATCCGAAAGTACAGAGTTTAGAGCTCCTAAAATCAACAAAAAGCAAGATGAGGAAGTTTGATTGCAAGGATCCGGTAAATTGGATACTTCAAATGGAGAAATATTTTGATATACATGGCGTACAACTGTTACAAAAGGTATGTATTGCATCTTCATATTTAGAACCAAATCAATTTTTATGGTACAAAGGGCTTTGTTCTGGTAAACAACTTGTTACGTGGTCAATTTTCACGGAGGAAATGATAGCACATTATGAGGATACAAAGAGCAACACCTTCTTTAGAGCAACACCACAACAATTGGAAAGAGTAAAAGGGCTTTGTGACATAGTGGAAAGCAAAATTATGGAAACCAGGAAGTGTACCCCTCACAACTATAAAGATGGAAGTGTTGTTTCTCCTAACCTTCCACAACATACAAGGGTTACACCACAACAATTGGAAAGAAAAAAAGAGAAAAAGGGCTTTGTTACAATTGTGATAGCAAATGCACTAAAGGTCATAAGTGTGCTGAGAAGAAATTATTTTACATAGAATATGAAGAGGAGGAAGAAAAGGATCAAGAAACAACAAAAGAAGAAGATATACGCCAGGACCCCACCCCAGAGAAAGAAGAAATGAATTAGACCATATCTTGTAAAGCATTGGCAAGAATTACCACTCCTCAAACTCTCAAGATAGAAGGACATATCAAGAAGAAAAAGGTGCAAGAAGTGAAAGATCACATCGAGAAAGAAGAAATGAATCCAACCATATCTTGTAATTCATTGTTCGAAATTATCACTCCTCAAACTATCAAGATAGAAGGACATATAAAGAAGAAAAATGTTCAAGAAGTGAAAGATCACATCGAGCATCAAGAAATAAATCCGACCATATCTTGTAAAGGATTGGAAGAAATTACCACTCCTCAAACTCTAGAGATAGAAGGACATATCAAAAAGAAAAAGGTTCAAGCAGTGAAAGATCACATCGAGCATCAACAACAAGTTCTCCAACTTTTAAAGGATAACGTCACTTCGGTGCAAAATCAAACAAAACAACAGGCACTTAAAAAATGGCGACTTTACTGAATGGGAAGACTCTTCAAGGATGAGGATGTGGACGCATTGTTTTGTGCTATTTATATTATCCAACCAGATTGGATAAACGAAGCAAGGGATGAATGGAAGAAGGACGAAGAAGTATGGCCACTTATTCAAAAGTTGCAAAAGATCCCAATTCAAACAATATTGCCAGAAATTAAAGAGGAAGGAAAAATCATATTGGAACCTGGAGCAGTCACAGAAACAAGAACCTGATAGCTACGAAATCGATCAATTTCAGAGTATCTCATCAAGTGGAAGAATTTACCCGCTGAATATTCCACATGGGAGGACAAGAATTTTATACAGAAGCATCAAGAACTACTCAAGCGTTGAGGACAACGCTTTTTCAAGGAGAGGGGCATGTTAGGCCCCTATACTACTAGTGTAACCCCTTATTGTTATTAGTATAACCCACTTATTATATGGATGTACCCATGTAGTGCCCATATTTTTACTATTGTGCCCCATAGAAGCCCACTATTGTTAATATTGTGCCCTTACATTATTATTGTTATGTTGGCTCTGATTATGTTATGACCCCTTAGACTCCCATATATAGAAAGGAGGTCTTTTCATTTGTATCATCCAAGAATTGTTCATTTATGTAATGTAAAGGAGGTTGCCCCCTCGAAGAGGCTGAATTCTAAGGCGTTGATCTATCTTTTCTATCTTTTCTTGAGTTGGTTTCATAACATAGATTGATATTAATCTCAAGCCTTGTAAAAGTGAGCATGGGACAGAATATAATATGCTACTTGGATTTTTAGTAATGCTATTAGGGTTTCATGTGTATGATGAAGACATAGATTAGTTATGCCAGTTGTCGTATTGAAGCATTTCAAAGAAGTAATATCGTGCTACTACATTGAGCATATTGTGAGAACATGTCTTCTAGGGTTTGGCTTGATCCGCTGCTAGTGCACTGCTACAAAAGATAGATGATATTGGTACAATAATTTCAAAGACCTATTGTGGATCTATCCAAAGAGGGTTTATCATCAAATATTCATGTTAAGCAACAATGGACCTATTTGTCGAACGTAAAGTATTGAATCTTTTTGGATTATTCAAGCTAAAGTTCGATCCTTGATACAAAAGATGTTGGTACAACTTTGATGCATATTTGATGTCTTATTGTTGAGTTAGTGTTTGTCAGAAGTGATTGGGCAAAGTGATTGCCTTGTGTGGGCAGTTGATGAATGTAAGGGTTTACAGTACGAAGGTTATATGGATGGATGTTTGATGACAGGTTGATGCAATTTGAGTAGAAAAGCTAGGGTTTGATTTGTTGAGCAGAAGCTTGTATTGCAAAACTATTTATGTAGAATCTGATAGTGAGATCATGATGAGTTAGGGTTTTCATATTGAGTAATGATATTTTTTGGCTTGAGATGATTGGATTAAATAGTCTAATGAGCAAGTTGTTTGAGCCATAGTTTTAAAACCAAAGACCAATGACCGGATCGGTCCACCTAATAAACCAGATTTCAAACCAGAACCGGTCGAACCGGAACTAGTTAGATCTCAATGAATCGGTTTTTAAAAAAATACATGAAATAATTAATTTTTAATGAAAAAAATATTTTTAAGATTTAAAACCGTTATTCCAAAGCAATAGAGACAATATGCAAATTTTGTTCATCTATATGCCATGTAAAGGTGAATATCTCAAAAATGGCACTAAGTGCAATACATATCATCGACAAAATACATAAGCAATGAGGCTCTAAATGGCCTATAAAGTCCAAAAACAATGCTACAAGCTATGGGGCCATTGGCCTTGTTGAAATTTCTAAGTCTGACACGTTAGAAATCCATACTACGTTATCTGGTTTATTTCACCCACTTGTTTATTCCATTAACAAGTTATTTATACATATAAATACTGAAAATAAACACAAATGTAACCTTAAATCATATACAAATCAGCAACTGAAATACTAGACAAACACACAAGGGGCATCGTTATTTTTGGACAATTGTCCCTAGAAAAACCCGGTGCCGGAAAAACGGTGCAACAGTTCTGAGGTTTTTATTATTATGCAGATTTCTTGAGTACAACTAGGGTGTCGAACTGGCTCACCCAACAGAGATTGTTACATGGCAATAATACCTCTTCTAAAAGACAGATATTCAGCTAGTCTGCCCCACGAAAATCCTTCTGGCGCTTCTCCTAGGCTCTGCGTCAACCCTACTAGCCTCAGCATAGCTCCTAAAACCTCTGTGTCATCCTTCTGCCTCTCTGCGTCAGCTCTCTAGCCTTCTGTGTCTCCCACGCAAGCCCCTCGGCCTCTACGCAGTCTCTAGTTGCCTCTGTGTGGCTCCTCCTACCTCTGCGTGGCTCCTCCTACCTCTGCGTCAGCCTCTTCAGTCACTGCGCTGACCCTCAAGCACTATCTCTGCCTCTCTGCTAGAGCACATCCGATGCTACCACAAATCAACACTCCCTATTAGTGAGGAATGTGCTCTAGTAATGCTCAACCACTGAACATCACATTGATCCTTCCGCACCAGTACATGTGTTGATGCTTAGCTTGCTACCCAACATCCACTCCACTACTACTTCCTGTACTGTTGCCCATGACTCTACCACTGCCACTGCCACTGCCACATTGGTACTGCAGCTCCCTCTCAACATGTTGCATCACGTTGCCCATAGCACTACCACTGCTAACTTCTGCACTGCAACTCAGTTACTGAGAAGTAAGTAACTGATCTACCCAACTATTGACATCCTTGCCAATCCGGAAACCTCTTGATGCTGAAGCTACCTCTGTTGATATCATGTGCTCCCTCTATTGCCTCTTCGCTGCTACAAACACCTCTGTGCCTCTCGCACTACTGCAAACACCTTTGTACCTCTCGCACTGCTGCAACCACCTCTGTGCCTCTCGCATTGCTACAAACACCTCTATGCCTCTTGCACTGCTGCGACAACCTTTGTGCCTCTCGCACTGTTGCAACCTCCATTGCTCTGCTACAAACCTCTGCACTCTAGCACTGCCTTGTCGCTCCATCGGATCTTGCTCCTACCCGACATCCGTCATCCTGCTACTGTCATTCGAGGCTCCCGTAGTTGGATATGATCCAAGAATTTTGGTACCTCAAAGATCCTGCCCCTCATCTTCTATAGTCCTCCTGACTACAGCTTGATGTCACCCCATCTCTTCTCTAGAGGTGCATAAGAACTCGTGGCACAATCATCATCAGTCTCGACTTCTTTCTTCGCCTTAGCCGGTGCTGCCTTGGAGTCAAAAGCCTCTCCTTTGTTCTTCTTCCTGGGACACTGAGATGCATAATGGCCCAGCTCCCCACAATGGAAGCACTTCACCTTGGAGATATCCTTCTTCTTCCTCTTCCCGTGTTGTCCCGCAGATGCTAGAGCCGCATCCTCCTCCTCTTTCTTCATTCTACCTCCTTTGTTGTTACTCCCTACCTTGGTCAACCATCTGATCTCTTCTTGGCGAAGAGTTGCCCACATCTCTTCCCATCCTGGAAGAGTAGCTTTGCCCAAAATGCCTTGGACAAATGTCTCCCACTCCTCAGAGACTGCATTCAGGGCGGTCCTCACCATAAACTCTTGATCCTACGTGGCCCCTATGGAAGTAAGTTGGTTCCGAATCTCTTGTAATCTGAGGAGGTATAGATCTATCTGCTCCCCCTTTTGCATCTGATACGACCGCAGTTGATTCTCTAATATCATCTTCCGTTGCACGGAAGTGCCCTGATACCATGTCGTCAAAGTAACTCACATACCCTTTGTTGTGTTCTTCTCAGCGATATGTGGCACGACATGATCCTTGGACCCATCAAGGATTACACACTTTACCCTTGCCATTGCATCCTCATACTTTTCATTATCAGTTGGGTCGACTGGGATAGCCACAGTTCTCAAGGCAAAGCCCATGATGCGACATCTATCCAGCACTGCCAAGATCCTGGCCTTCTAGACGACAAAGTTGGAAGCCCCGTCCAACCCGTCCTGATCCATCAGTCCGTTCATTGTCATCTCCGCTCCTCTTTTGTACTCCCTCTGAGCTTCGACTTCCCTCCTGGAAATCTCCCTCTCAGTCCTGATTTCCCTGCTGGAAATCTTCTCGCCAACTGTCGATTCGCTACTCTCCAATCCTTCTTGCAACTGCAACTCGGATCTAGATTTCTTGACTAGAAATCCATCAAGGTAGCGACTCCCTCTACCTTGGTTCTGTCCCGTTAGGTACTGTTTTTCTTCGACAGAAACAACACCCCACCAACTTTTCAATCCACATTTTTCCCACAGCGCCCTCGGCCCCTGCAACTGAAGAAACTGAGCCTTCCAACGCTGCACAATCCTGGCAAAGGCTGAATCACTCATCTAGCCAACCACGTCAAGCCTACCTGGCTGAGTAGGATGATGTGGCTCTTCGTGGGCCACTTTTGCCTCTCTCTGCCTCTGCGCTGGCCCTCTCTCTGGCTCGAAATGATGATGCAGGCCCTCTTTGTCACTCTTTCTCTGTTGCCTTCTGCTTAGGAGTAGCTCTGTCTCTCGGGACAGCTACTACTGCTGCAAATTTCCGATATCGTTGATGCCTTCAGTCCTCCTGTGATCTGCAACCCTCTGATACCATGTTGAAATTTCTAAGTCTGACAAGTTAGAAATCCCTATTGCATTATCTGGTTTATTTCACCTATTTGTTTATTCCTTTAACAAGTTATTTATACATGTAAATACTGAAAATAAACACAAATGCAGCCTTAACTCATATACAGATCAATAACTGAAATACTAGACAAACACACAAGAGACACTGTTATTTTTGGACAGTCGTCCCCGGAAAAACCCAATGCGGGAAAACTGGTGCAGCAGTTCTGATGGTTTTATTATTATGCAGATTTCTTGAGTACAACTAGGGTGTTGAATTGGCTCACCCAACAGAGATTGTTACATCGCAATATTACCTCTTCTCGGAGATAAATATTCAGCTAGTCTGCCCCACAAAAATCCTTCCGCGCTTCTCCTAGGCTCTACGTTAGCACTTCCTAGCCTCAACGTATCTCGTGAACCCTCTGCATCAGCTTTCTGCCTCTCTACGTCAGCTCTCTGGCCTTTTGCGTCACCCACGTAGGCCCCTCAGCCTCTACGCAGTCTCTAGCTACCTCTGCGTGGCTCCTCCTGCCTCTGCGTAGCTCTGGCTGCCTTTGCGTCAGCCTCTTCAGTCACTGTGCTAACCCTCAGGCACTATCTCTGCCTCTCTACTATGTACTCACTGCCCCTCGCTACAATAGATCACTTGTTCAAATTTTCTTAGCAAACCCCACTCCAGAAAATCAAACTGACTGATCAATCTTGGTGTGTCTCCAACTAACCCTCAAAGCTCCTCTTTTACTTTTTCTGTTGAGCCTTCAACGACCGAGATTAAGTCCCTAATCAATGGCTAAGATTATATTTGGCTTCATCTATGTCATTTAGAACATTTTCACCCAGTTTTATATTAATACCCATTAGTATTTTAATTTTCCTAAGTTTAGACTTAGGAGCCCATTAAAAATATTAATTATTTTAATATCTCTCTAACCGGGTGTAATTTCCCCAAACCATTTCTGGGTCTTGAAGATCTCATGTGCTTTAGCCTCTCCGACAAATTTTCATGGCTAGAGTACATCTGATGCTACCACAAATCAACAAGTCTACTACAAGACTACAAGTCTACTGGTATATATCAGTGATCAACATGAGCTACATATCAGTGATCAAATTCATCACCAGTACTAGACACAGAATCATCAACAAGAGCTACATAAATATCATTTGGATCAAAGTCTGAGGATGCCTCAGCCTCATCTGCAACCTCAATTGTAGCACTATAACTAATAACAATAGAAGTGGACCTAATGGAAGCACGAGTTTGTTGAGTTGCACAAATAGTGTCTTCCATTGGTTGTTTGCCTTTGCTTGATGTGGCTACTAATTATGGTTCTGATGGCACTACCAAATTTGCTTCATCCCCCGCTAATGCCATGTCAATATCAAAACCAGCATCAAATTCGGGATTTTTAGTCTCCTCCACCCATTTTGATGTTGGATAAACATCGTCCAACACAATGGGATATAGATCAAATTATTACTTCGTCATTTGGTTCCGCCTTAGTCGAAGGTTGTATTGCACAAAAACAAGATCATTTAATCATTATTGTTCCAAACGGTTTCTCTTCTTCATGTGTATGCACTCAAAAACAGACCAATTGCACTCACAACCTAAAGCACTGCAAGTTTGGTTGAGGACTCTAACCCCAAACTTTTGCAATTGAGGGCACTGGTCGCCAAACGACTCCCACCAATGTGCTACAAAGAAAAAGACATTAATTAGTAACTTAGCTCATTTCATTACTTATTTACAAGTATTTACAGATAATTTGAATTGTAAATGTGTAAACAATTGAACTTAAAAAGAAAAAGAAAAAAATTGGAATTGCTTACCTAATTGATCCACATCTCTTGCAATACTGAAAAGAGTAAGTTGTTTATGTATTTCCAATTGGTCTGCATGGTTAGGGACCACGTGCTCCAAGCAATCATACAATCCATCTTTGACCTCCCCAACCTGCAGATCTCCTAGCCGAGCTTTATAATGATATTTTGGATTCAAAAAATACCCAATTGCATGTATAGGACAATGGAGTTGATTGTTCCAACTGTTATCAATGATATCCCATATACGCCCATATTAAGCTAACTTATCCTTGTAAGTTGACTATATCTGCTACTTTCCCTGATCTATAGCCTCATAAATGTAGCCCATGGCCAATTTTTCCCCATCCACCATCTGTAGCACCTTAACAAGGGGCTCCGTAATTTTCACAAGCTCTGCAGACCTTTTCCAAAAATAATTGTCAAAAACTTAATTTTTGGTGTCTTGCCAATTTATAATTGTCAAAAACTTAATTTTTGGTGTCCTTTCCAATTTATCTACTAGCCCACCAAGATTCAATCCAATCATTAGAAGAAAACAATTTCTACAAGGTTTTTTGTTGAGAATTGAGACATAGCAACGTGAGGAACAGAGTTGCAAATCTCGTAATTGCAAGCCTAACAAGCTCTTTTCTCCCAATGTTTTCCTCATTACACTCGATACCCATGAGTGGTTGTAGATGTATTTTGTAATACACTTGGCATTCTCTACTGTGTTTTTTACGCACTCCACTTTTCATATGTCCTCAAGCATGAGGTCTATGCAATGTGCAACACATGGAGTCTAATATGGTCTTATATTTGGACTCAAGCATCTTTCCAGCAAGAACATAGTTTGAGGCAATATTTGTGATGACCTGCACAACATTTTTCTCCCCCACTTCCTGAATAATCTCATTCAAAAGCTCAGGGTTGCATCCTTCACCTTATCAGATGCATCAATTGATCTCAAAAACATGTTTCCTTGAGGGCAAGAAACAAGGAAATTACCCATAATGCAATTCTTTCCATCGGTCCATCCATCTAACATTATGGACCAACTTGTTTTGATCCATGACTCTTTATACTCAACCAAATACCCATCAATAGAAGAAATCTCTTTTTACAAAAGAGCTCCCTCAAGTCATGCATAGTAGGGCCTTTGGAGACCTTTCCTGTAGCTATAACAGAGTCCCACATAGCTTGGTAATAAAGTGAGCGAGCAGCATTATATGGAATATCTGCATCATACCACCATCTAGCAATGTATTGAAAGAAGATTATTTATATTGTTTTTTCCAATGTTCATCCAAAGTGGGTCGACAACTTGGCTGGGAGGAAGTGGGATTAGCTGAGGCAGTGGTTGCAGAGGATGAGAAACAACTCTGGATGTTCAGCCTCTTTGCTCCTTTAGATTGTTGGCCTTGATGATAAAACCCAAGAGCAAGAGGAACATAGTGAAAGGGATCATTGGTGGAGGGGATAGAAGAGGAGTCTTGAATCATAATCATCATACCCACTCTCTTTCATGGCTTGTAATACTTCCCTCTTCCTTGCAATTTATTCTTGGATAGCCTTCTCCCTAGCTTTATTCTCCTCAAACTTCTCAAACTTGGCAAGGTATTTTTCCCTAATAGGACCTAACATTTCCTTTGGTGCTTCACATGGATTTACCTGGCCTCTTATCCCAGCCATGTGTTGTTTCAACCTGAGAATAACCCCACCTCCAATAGATTTATTGCAAAATTTGCATATTATTTTTCCATCAATCACATCACAATGAGCCCATGCAGTGTCCTTGGCTTTTGGAGCCATGGTGGCTAGAAATAATTGAAATTTGCAAAGAAATCTACCAATAAAAAAATGCAGCTAAGAAAAATGGAAAACCTAAGATAAATTTAGGAAAAAAATGCATATTTAGCCTACAAAATTTGATGGCATAGAACTAGACATTTTATAGCATAGAACAGGTAAAAAAATTAAATACATGGACAACAATAAAATATGGAATTTTTCAAATGAAAATCCCTATGTTGCCAGGAAACTTGGGTTCGGGGATAGGGACAGGGACGAGTATGTCATTTTTTGGAACAAGGTGCATGGGTTCGTCAGGGGTATATTATAATTTATATATATTTAAGTTTCACGATACGGGGAAACAGGTACGAATTTCCGAAGCGAGTACATGTACGAAAAGTGACCCCCCTCCCCCCCAAAAAGAAATTTGGAAATGGGGAAACATAATATATATATATGTGTGTGTGTGTTAAGACATTTAAGAAATACATGCAATCATAAAGCATACATGATACATTATAATTTATTAAATTATGATTAAATTGTCCAATGTCAATGCATAAACTATAAGTCTCTAACTTTACCACATTTCCTTGTGAATGATCTCATAATGAAAATAGCAATATCCAAAATCAGCCACGAGAAATTTCTAATTTCTTGTCTCGTGCTTGATTGGGAGTCTCCTCCTATATAATCTAACGACCTTAGTTCTCTTGATTAAATACAAGTTCCATACCCTAATACGCTAGGTGCTCTTGATTATTGGGAGTCTACCCTGCATAGAGGGATTGATTCTCTTGGTTAAATACTACCATAGTACATGACAAAATCCAATGGAAACATTGCAATCCCCCAAATCCTAAAATCCTGAAAAAAATGATAAGTCTGATGGATTTTGAGTGAGACCTAAAATTCTACTTTCTCCATATGAAATCCAATGAGTGCGAAACCACTCTCAAACATCCCGAGCCATTTCATGGTAATGTTAAATATTTAAGTCAAAGGATGAAAATGAAAGAGAAAGGAGAATGTCACTTTTACTTAGAATTTTATATTACCATGAACTGCATATCAACACTAGGGCCATAGGCTTGAACATTAGGCTGCCCCACTCAAAAAAAATTGTTTCCAATATTCAATAGATCCCTCTATCACTGCTGAATTGCAAGGGAGCGAAAATAAAAAGGAAAAATCAAAAGAAAAACCTGAAACAAAAAAGTCGCTTTATAGTTGAAACGTGGTTGTACGAGCTAGAAACGCGTTTCAGGTCGTACTAGGCCATGTTTCCCCTATGTGAGATTTGGCAGTATGGCCTGAAACGTGCTTCCAGGCCACACCAAACACGTTTTCATTTTGTTTCTGCCCAAAAAGGGGCTCAGACTCAGCGTTTCCTACAACAGATATATATATATATATATATATATATATATATATATGAATTTGTATATTTTCCAACTTTAAACAAGAAAACTAAAATATCTATGATTTAAACTTTTAATACTTAAAAATGCACATCATTGAACATTCAACATTCACATTGAAATTTCAAAATTTCTAGTTTGATATAAAGTGAAAATTAGAGTTTACATATTAATAAGAATCATGATATATGTCCATTGTCATACTACATTCAAAATTTGCCTTAAGCCATCTCCAAACATGAACTAGGAAATTTTAAAATACTAAAATAAAAATAGTGAACAATGGCTTCCTCAAGCCATGTCATCAGCATCACTTAGATCTTTAGATAGGAAGCTCTCCAAGTAGGAATCACTCTTATCTTGAGGTTCCTACTCATCCATAGCAACCGGAGGTAGCTCAATAAGGCCATCTGGTTGTATCTCCTTGTCCACACACTGTGATCATCTTTGTATTGGTCCCATCTCTTGAAAGGACCCTACTTGTATCCAGGGTCTTTTCGAGATAAGAGACGAAGTGTGTTATGAATGCACACTAAGTTCTCTACCTCCTTTGAGCCCAACCTATCTCTCTTTACTGAATGGATAAAGGCATAAGTACTCCAATTCCTCTCGAAATATGAAGAACTAGCTACCTAGAATATTAGATAAGCCCATTAAATTAATTAAAAATTTAGAAATAAAAACTAAAATGAAAATTTAAAAATTAATACAAAAATTTAATTGAGCAATAAGATGAGGAACTCCAAACTAGCTACCTGTCCAAGTAACTGTATGGAAAATTGTTGCAACTCAGGAGCATCAACACCATGAAGCCACCACCAATCAATTGGATTCTTCTTCTTACATCTATCTGCCAAAGATGCATGTGAACCAAAGACACCTCGGCCACGAGAAAATTGGGCAAACTAAGATCGTATGTCAAAAGCTTCTTCTCTAAAACCATAAATTTTCTTGACAACAGTCAAAAATCCTTTGAACACCTCTCTATCTTGGGAAGGAGGCCTCCTTCCTGTTGTGGGATCATAACATTTTGGATTAACTGCATAAGCTACCATATAAAGAGTGGTGTTCAATTTATTCACCACTCATGTATAAACTCTTTCAGTTGTGGCCATAAAGTAGGATCCTTCCTATCTGTGACGGTTTGGATCCTCTCACACATGGAGTATATGTTCTCATAAATCTCACCTAAACATGGACCATTTGTGTCTGCATAGCAGATCATAACACAAATTGGTTCTATAATTTCCACAAAAAATTTAGCATCAACCCAAAAATGATCATCCAATATCAACCTCTTCACCTCCAAAGTTGCATCTGAGGTAGATAACCGCCACTGGTCCCACATGTCACTAACAACTGTGGCAGATAAAGCCTCATTCATCTCCCCTAGCCACCTAAGTAAAATGTAGTAAGTTGCAAATCTGGTATTTATTGGTTTAAGAAGCTCCATTTTGGTATGTTTGCAGTAAATGGCTTGTAATTGATGATGATTGCATATAAACATTTGAATTTTGCGGTCATTTTCAATTAATGCTTGAATCCATTCAATTTTCTCAGTGTTCTTCAATGCATTATTCAAAGAATGCACAACACATGGTGTCCAAAAAATATTTCTAGGTACATCAAGGACAAAATTAAAACATTAATAAATCAAAATGTTTATTGTTTAAAATTACAAAACAAATCAAACTTGTACTCAAAATTAAAAATGCAAGTGATGTAATTTGAATATAAAATAAATCAAACTATGGCACATAAAGCCTCCTTCATCTCCCCTAGCCACCTAAGTAAAATGTAGTAAGTTGCAAATCTGGTATTTGCTAGTTTAAGAAGCTCCATTTTGGCATGTTTGCGGTAAATGGCTTGTAATTGATTATGATTGCATATAAACATTTGAATTTTGCGACCATTTTCAATTAATGCTCAAATCCATTCAATTTTTCCAATGTTCTTCAATGCATTATTCAAAGAATGCAGAGCACATGGTGTCCAAAAAATATTTCTGGGTACATCACGGACAAAACTAAAATATTAATAAATCAAAATGTTTATTGTTTAAAATTACAAAACAAATCAAACTTGTACTCAAAATTAGAAATGCAAGTGATGTAATTTGAATATAAAATAAATCAAACTTGAAAGTTGAAACTTGTCACTTACTTATACTCCTTCTGAACCATTACCCCTGCTACTTTGCACACTGGACTTGCATCAGTAATAACTTGAACAACATTAGATGGCCCCACCACTGCAATGGCATCACATAATTGGTCTTTTAATAACAAAGTGTTCTTTTCTTGACCAAAACAATCAATGGCCCTATGAAAATAAGAACCAGACAGGGAAGAAACAATGATGTTTATCAATGGACGATTCCTACAACCAGTCCACCAATCCATGACAATTGAGTATCCATCTACACTCCAAGATGCCTTCAAGGGTGCCATTGTCTTCTCAAGACGGGCTTTCTCCTTGTCCACCAACATAGTTCAAAGATTCTCATAACTAGGCGCTTTAAACCCTGGAGGTCCATCATTAACAGCACGAACCATTTGCTCAAAATTGGGTGAACAGGCTGCATTAAACGGATTGTCACATGCAAAAAAAATTCTTATTATTGCAAGATCAACGCCCTCCCTACCTTTCACATCAAACATGTCAAAAAGGCCACCAAGTTTAGGCTTTTTGCATGCTTGACTGGTAGTGTTTTTTGATGCTCTAGTTGACACAGAGACGTTCTCATCACCAACCTGAACTTCATCATCAGATGGTAATTCTTCGTCATTGGAGTTATCATCTCCATCAACATTGTGACATGGCCTAGAGATTGCCTTGACTGCCTTACCATCAACCCTTTGTTGCTCTCTTTGTGCACTAGCGAGTCTAGTGGGATCATCTGGGTCTCCCGTGCAAGCATCAACACCCTTCCTTGGTATCTGCATAAAATGAGTTTTAACTCTGGTATAGCTCTCTTTCCATTCAAGCTGACAGAAATTGCATTTTATTGTTGTTGTCCCCCAGCGCCCTTTTGAGGTTTTTGCCTCTCCACATATTTGCAAAGTGGATATTGTGGATTTCATGAAGACACTTTTTATTTTGCAAATTTTGGAAGACAATTTGAATCTGTTTAACAAAGTTTGAAGTAAAATTTATGTTAATAGAGGTTAAACAATTAATGCCAAATGGACAACATGAAGCTACAAGTAAAGATCTGCATGGAAAAATTCAAAAAAAATAAATTGTAATGAATCTAGACCATAAAACTACAAGTTCAAAAAAATGATTAAAAGCAAACAATAATACTATTCCTTAAAATATATAGCCAAAGATGATTAGCAGATGTTAGTTGTGCAACGTACAATCAATTGTCCAACATTTTTGTAGGTCTCCATTGCAACTGAAAAACCCATATTTGTGCCTAGTGTGCTCGTTGAACAAAACTACAATGCAGAATGGATTAGAACTTAGAAGATTATTTTTGAGAGAATAAAAATTAGTAAAGGCCCTGTATACTACAATTTTTTTAAAGCTAGCATGTATTGCTTGAAGGCCTTGACATAATTCCATCTCCAATCCCTTCACCAAGCTATCAAAGCTAGCAACCTAAGTTTGATGAACAAATTAATTGGCATAAGACTTTTAAAGTTTTAAGTTTTGAGTCTTGACCCATTCCAAGATTAAGGAATTTCTTCTTTTAAATCATTTACTATGACAGGCTTGCACGGTGCCCAACAATATGTGGTCCAAAACTGGGCGGCTGAAGCACTCTGTGATGCCTAAGCTTAGCAAAGGAAGTGGTAACTTTGGGACAAGAGCAAGCCCAGGAGTAATGTCATGTATTGCAGGTTGGCTATTATGTGATACCTATTTTTCCTCCTATCAGCGCTTGAAAGAGGTATATCTAAGATATTTAAAACTTAATATCAAAATTAAAATTTAACATTCACCAAGAATTTTGCAAAAACTCTGACTTGGACAAGCCGAAGAAACAAATGTTAATGGTCAACTTCAAGAGTCAACTACCTGTGGTGTGCGTGACGTGTCTCTGTGGATTGCGTCTCGTCATCATGCTACACCTCACCGTGTTGCACCCATCATCACGATGTTGCATCTTATCATGCTTCATCAATCATGACAGTACCCATCATTGTATTGCATCATGTACCCTCATGTGCCATTGTTGCACCTTGCTTACCATACAGTTGTCCCAAGTGCTATTGCAACACCATGTCTTGCTGCTATCCCAATTGCTATTGCAGCACTATGTCTTGTTGTTGTCCCAATTCTTATTGTTGTCCATGTGCCTTTGCTGCCATGTCACAGCTGTCCCATGTATCTATATAGCACTATGTATCTTGTCGTCCCATATATCTTGATAGCACTATGTACCTTGTTGTACCATATATCTTGACAGCACCATGTACCTTGTTGTCCCATATATCTTGACAGCACTATGTGCCTTGTTGTCCCATATATTGGCACTGTTGTACTAGTTGCCTTGCTATCCCATGCATCTAACTATCAGTCCACAAACAACCCTCAATTCGCTGCATGCTACTGCTGATTTCTACCTACGGTTCTGTGCATGTACTTCACTAGTTAGGGCACACCAACAAGCCTTACGTATAGGGAGAATAACCATGTTTGCCTCGATTTACTTAGAGATGATTGCAGCTTAGTTAGGAGGTCCTTTTTCTCCCAATAGCTGTTGTAATAGTCCCTTATTGTGTCCCTATAAACAGAGATATACACCCCAATATCATGCATAAAACAATCATGAAACTCACCACTAGTCTGCAGCCATGGTAAGACTGCTCCAATGTGTCACCTCAAGCCATCCTTCTTGCCTCATGCAATGACTAAAAGTTGCAGCTCTTCATTGCTCCAAATTCGCACTATATTTCAAAACTTAGGATTGCATTAGGGCATCCAGCGTTAGGGCTGCTTTAGGTTTGCGTTAGGGCAGCCTTTAGGTCTGCGTTAGGGCAGCCTTCTATCTGCATCTAAGGCAACCTTCCATGTGTGTCTAGGGCATCCTTCCATTTGCATCTAGGGCAGCCTTCCATGTGTGTCTAGGGCAGCCTCTCTTCCTCCAACGTCTAGGGCTTCCACTCCTAGATTTCTCTTCCACTAAAACCAAAGATAAGTGGAGAGAAATCAAGATAGAAGTGTGTGTGAAATGACTCTCAAGTCATCTCCTTTTATACTAAAAGGTTGAGCACATGTGGGGTTTATTTGGTTGTTGGCCGACCTTGACGAATTGTCTTATAACACAAATAAATTCATAACTCCATGAATACTTATCGGAATCGAATGATCTTCAGATCAATCCTACACCTCTCGATGAGAGTGATCCAAGAAAAATATTAGCTGCCATAAACAAGATGACCCACATGGTTTGGCCCTAGTTGCCAATTTTAACAATCTAGGATATGTTAAAACTTAATATCAAAATTAAAATTTAACATTCTCCAAGAATTTTGCAAAAACTCTGACTTGGACAAGCCGAAGAAACAAATGTTAATGATCAACTTCAAGAGTCAACTACTTGTGGTGTGCGTGACGCGTCTCTGTGGATTGTGGATATGTGGATTATGTCTCCTGCAGACCAGCAAACAATCTTCTCAAGGCTTCTCCGCGGAGGAAACCTCCATTCTCCTGCGCATACACCAACTTCAAAGTCCCCTCAAACACCTACGAATGCTTGTCCTCTGAAACCAAATATTGTCGTTGTCGAATGCTCTTCCTCTGCCACTGCGAAGGGTGAACAAAATGAAAGCAAGGTCGATTAGGTTTTACTTTTAGACTTTTAGTATTTAGTTTTACAGTTTACCTTTAATTTCAGTAAAATTTTTAACTTTTAACTTTCAATGAATTTAATTTTTTTATTCAAATTTTTAATCCAAAATTGGTACACATAAACCTCAAAGAACATGGTTTTGGGATTCCAGGTAAGGTTCGGCATACCCTTCAAGACTTGCGAACCCAAAAAAAAATTATAGCGAACTTGGTTCTTATGAGTTCTTCTCAGAAGCACCCGTACCTAAATCCGGTACTTGGGGACAAGAATGCGGGATGAGTTCGAGAATCCCACCCCCGAGTTCGCGAACTCATGCAACATTGGAAAATCCTTACCTAGAAATGCAAACTAGCTTCCTTACCCTCCTCTTGAAGATGCCAACTCTACTAACAGTTACAAACCATCTCCAAAAGAGGTCCAACTCCAACTCCAAGCCTCCAAGATGACTACTCTAGCAAAAACTCAATACTCTCCATGCTCCCAACGAAACTCAAAAACTTGAAATGAGATGTGTGAGGCAAATGAGGGGGGTGTGACCTCCTTTTATTGGCTTTAAAAGGGTGTTTTTGGAGGGAAACAACCATTAGTTTCCCTCTAAACCACCTAAGAAGCTTCCAAAAACCGGCCACGTGGGTCCGCAATGGCTATGGCATTGAACCGGTCGGTTTGTCAAGGAACCAGCCAGTTTACCCATAAGCCGGTCGATTAGGTCCGGTTTTTGTGAAAATCCAACAAAATGGGAGCATAAATCCAATTTTGCGGCCGGTCCGGCTAGATTAACCAACGAACCGGTCAATTTGACTAGTTTCGAGTTTATGTCGGCAGATTTTTAAAACTATGGGTTTTTAAAACTATGGTTTGAGCTTGATGTTATTCATGCGCAGAGATTTATTGTTGTTGATTTTGGCTTTGGTATTGAAGCAGATTTAACCATTGACTAGAAGTCATGTTGCAGCTCGTTTTATATTTGTAATGAAGACAGTCTGATGCAGTCTGAAAATTTTGAAACATGGTCTGCTTCCCGAATAGGGTGGCAGGGTGGTGCAAGACAGAAGAGTAGAGTCTCCATCAAGTGGGAGCCTAAGAACACTTCAAGGCGATAGGGTGGTGCTAGGGCAAGTTGGAGCTTTCATAGGGCGTTGGAGCATTCTTCCAGTTGGAGCTAGTAAATCAAGTCAATGGAGTGTCCTTCCAGTTGGAGCTATTAAATCAAGCAGTTGAAAGTTCTTTCAGGTTGGAGCTTGTAAACCAGGGGGTTGGAGCCTCCTTTAGTTGATGCTAAAAATCGTTGTAGTTGCAGCTTCCTAATTGATGTAAACTTTTTAAGGCCTACATTAAGTAGCGTTCAATGGTTTTTCTCCCGAAAGAGTTTCCATCTAAAATCTCTTGTCCACTGTCTTGGATGTTGTACATTGTTAAATGGTGTTATTATCTGCTCATACGATGTGATGCTAACTTATGTTTTTCATCTAATGCTAATGATAATCAATGCTCTATAAAGTTAAAATTAACTAATTGACCTGAAATATTGATTCACCCCCATCCCTGTATTTCCAACACTACTCCCCTTTCTATAGTGAAGGACACTATTGAACATAAGGAAGTGTTCCCCTATAGGACTTGTTACCACTCAAACTAGTAGGGGTTCTAGGAGGGGATCCTATAGAGAAACTACTAGGTTAAGGGAAACAATGGAGTGATAGCCCATTGTCACCTCAACTAAGGCTCCTTGCTCTGTACGGACTTTCACAGATGGGAGGAGACCCGGTATAAGGTGAATCACTAGATGAATAGATCAATAAGAGGATATTGTGTGATTCCTATTTCTTGCTCGAGAAGCAAGGCGGTATGCTCTCTAGGAAGGGCTAAGAGGGTTGTCGAGGCTAGGGTTTGGGAATATATCTTGCAAAGATGATTCCTAGGCCTAGAAATCCTTATGGATAATTTGTCTTTATGTGACCTTTGTGGAATTTTAGTTGTAAAGTTGCACAACCACACAAGACCAAATGGACCCAGAATTAGGTCAAGGATGTGGAGTTGATCAACCAAGGAAGGGCTTGACCTAATTATGGAAGAGGAGGATCAAAGGAGGAATTTTCTTTTGAGAAATGAATGCAATGATCCAAATGACAACACTAGCCAAGGGAAACATAGGGCAACAAACAATCTTTGAGCTAAGGCTTGCTATATTCCAAGATCCCACGGTAAGAATTTCTTGAAACTTGGAGGGCCTTCGAGAAAACCCTAGCGCAGTTTTGAACAAGAGATTGAACTTTTTTTATGGCTACAATGGGAGAAAATTGATGCCATAGATGACCTATGGAGGCTAGGCCTAGAAAGAGAGAGAGGTGAGAGAAATATTCATTAAAGGTGACCACCTATGGAAGGATTAGTCCTTTGGGAGAGATGGAGTCAAGGAGAATTTACGGCATGGAAAAGATTTACCCAATCAAGGAGGCCTTTAAGCAACTTCACATTGCATTAAAGCATGAGAGCAACTACTCAAAGTCTTTATACTTCGATATGCAATAATTGATGGCTTATCAAGATGTATTTTAACAAAATATTCTCTAGACCCATTCATACATGGCCCATGCAATGATGCAATGGTATAAAAGATCAAAATTTCCACAATTTCACATATGAAAGCAGTAAATTTCATACTTGTATAGCGAAAATCCAACAACATTCATGTGACAAAGCAAATAACACGAATAAGCATGAAACAAAACGGTGAGATGTACATAAGAGTATATCCAATCATCCAATTATGCCAATAATGAAGCTCCAAGACAAGAGAAATAGATCCATCAAAATTCATCCATAACATCCAAACTCGTCCTCCAAAAGGGAATGTCTCTGTGGTGGCCCCAAGTGGTGTGAAGGACACAAGGACATCCTCATGGGTCTCCAGGTGGATTGAAAATGCCTGTAAACCATCTGTGAGGGCTAGAATGATGACATAAGCCCTCATTTGGACCTCGGAACATCTGCCAAGTCTATGGTGCAAGTGTTGACCCAAATGGGCACGGTGAACCAAGTGCATCATCCTCATCCAAAAAGGTGGAACATGAGCAATCAATGAGTGGTGTTGGGGATCCATGAAGTACACTCTGCTATGGTGGAGGCCCATGGCTTTTGACACTCGCCCTACAAGTGCCAAGGTGGCCCTCTAGAGTGCTAGGACCCTGTATAAGGAGACCACGCCCCAAATGGAGACCCACCTGCAATCTTGTATAAGATCCAATGTGTCCCCTTGCCTTCCAAAACAACAAATCATTAGAATAATCAAGTAAAAGAGCTTACAAGTCATGGAATCAATGGGGCACTTCATGGTGGCATACCCTTCCATAGCGGACTTTGGCATGTACAAGTGTCTCCAAGCTCAATGAGGGGATAATCAAGGACCCTAATAGGTGGTTTCAACCTTTAAAGAGGGTGACATACCCATGGTACATTCCTCAAGTGACAGGTGATGAATGATATAGTAAAGGAACGAAGTGGGGACCAGGGGAATCATTCAGACCACATGTCATGGTACAACAGTAGTTATAATAAGGAAAGCCCACACCTAGGTATATGAGTGTAGGATAGAGCAAATTGTGGTACATGAGTTACCTCGGCCTTTGTTTTTCCACCCTTCTTCATATGTCTTTTGCCATTGATTGATTTTTCTTTATAACTACTCAGAGCTCCAGGGGATGAGAGCATGTTGTGTAATATATAGCAGTGGATACCCTCTTAAGGAAGGACAGTTCATCGCCCACCAAAGGTTAGGACAATCATGGGTTCCTTAATGATGGAGGGGGTTCATCTAGGGCCCATACGAACCAAGGTGATGACATGGATAAGGGGTAGAGCTCATGTTTGGCCTTTTCCCACGTGATAAATTTTTCTATCCTGGTCATCTTTTGCATTTTGTGGTATATTTCCTATTCAAAGTGGCCAAATTATGCTTTTTCTTTTCTTTTTAGTTGCATCAACCTCTGAGCATTGTTCTAGGCCCAACCCAAGGTGTGGACAAGGGGAAGGGGAGGCTAACCCTTTGTGGACCCAATGGACACATCTGGACCTAGATGGGAAAAAAGATGAATGGGGATAAAATAAGTGGCAGGGAGTGATGTACATAGTGTTGGGAAGTGGGGCCACGCAACCAAAATTGAGATTTCTCATGGGGTGTCAACCCTAAAGCTAATGGTCAGTAAAGGAGATCCCAAGGGACTAAGACACAAGGCTAACCACAAACCGGATAATGGAGACGAGTACAAGCCTAGCCCACTCTTTCCTCCAAATCCCCCCACAATCCATGCACAAAAGTGCCCATGACAAGTAAGGAAAATTACTCAACTATACCAATGAAAAGCCATACCTTCGGGGTCGGGAGGCCCACCTTCAAACATACAATCATAACAAGTGTGTGAGGGACCACAAGGCTAGCTCAGGTGGAGGAAATAATGGCACATCGAGTTATCTGGTGGCTGCAAAGGGTTGTTGGTTGTCATCTGAGGCCCATCTAGGAGAAAAATTTCCTCCTATATACACTACCCACAAGTGATGGGTAATAGGACTTAGGGATCAAGTAACCCAAGGATATTAGGCTAAGTGCCCCTAAGAATCCTACAATATAGATCCACCAGATAAAGTTATAACAAGTTAGGGTTTAAGGTAGATGAAAGAATAAATTCTAGATTTCGTTTCAAGGGAGCTATGGATCAATATAAAGGCTAGTGTCAGTCTAAAGGGTCTCAAATATGTTTCTCGAACATAGCAAACCAAGAAACACTCAAGGTTACTATAAACTAGTGTTTTGAACCAAAAAATTGCAACAAAATAAATTGTAACAACAGAAAATTTAGTCGTAAAAAAAGTGAATAAACTATGACAAATTAAGGCTAAATTCAAGAGTAAACTAAGTACAAGGTCACAATAACTTTTTATGGTTAACATGGCACAAAACAACAAATATAACCTTGACATCAACCCTAGAAAATGGCTAAAATGCATGAAAATTTAAATTGTCTCT
Organism: Pinus tabuliformis; assembly: GCA_031772625.1. Classification (NCBI taxonomy): domain Eukaryota; kingdom Viridiplantae; phylum Streptophyta; class Pinopsida; order Pinales; family Pinaceae; genus Pinus; species Pinus tabuliformis. Next base: position 1,729,374,243 of record CM062819.1, on the reverse strand, counting down.
AATGCACTTTTACACAATGTCTCACCATAGGGCATACATCAATAGGTACTGAAAATATAAGATTTTGTTTGTAATTTAACCCTAACTTACCATTAAATGAAAAGAAAACAATTTTAATATTTTAAAGAATGCCACTTTAGGACATATGGATTCTACGATACAAAAATTCTAGGGTTTCTTAGGAGTGATTCTAAATCCAAACAAACTAGGATAAATAAATTTACTCCCCCTAGGGTTTGAGATTTGAGTTCCCAATTTTCTGAATGAGTAAATTAAAGAAAAATATATTTGTATTCCTCAAATTGTTAGAGGACAGACTAGTTCAACAAGGGGCAATAAAGAAAAATACCAAATAAACTAACTTAGCACGAGAACATTAATCCATTGGAACAAAATAAACTAACTTACATCACTATGCAACATCCAACATCCACCATAAGAACTCATGAAAAGAGATCACATCACATCACAAATCCTCCCAAGAAATTTACTCAACTACACCTCCATAGCACACAAGAGAGAGAAATCACTAATCAAGAATTGTTATGATTCAAGTGTGGCAATGAAACCAAGAGGTAAATCAACCCTTTATTTCTAGAAGAGAAACTAGGTTGATTTAGCCTCAAATTAGGCTAAAAGCCCTAAAAAAAATACTAAACCCATGAAACAAGGTAGATAGGTCATCAAACCGAACCCCAAAGATAGCCAAAATAAAGAAATAACATGGAAATCGGCCTCAATTAATCCATTTGTGTGAGTATAAAAGCCTCCAAGGCTGAGTAACATGACACATCCTTCACTCCCCTGCCCCCACCCCCCTAGGCACATATCACATGTTGGACATGAGACATGTGACACGTGTTTGACTTGTGTCCTATTCGTAGGACACGAGTTTGACTCATGTCAAACACAAGTCCTACTAGTATCTGCAAATTAATTTTTTGTCTCATTCTCATGTAATTCAGTCACAGGTTTGGAGCTCTCAAAGGTTTTGTAGCGCAGCTAAGTACGATGAAGCAATGTTAGAATAGATTCCAAGTGTTCGGAAGTCCCAATGCAATGTAATTGTGATAATATTAAATTCTCAAAGTTGCACGAAATGGGGAAACGGGTACGAGTTTCCGAAACGGGAAGCGATACGAAACGCGACCTCCCCAAATTTTGGAAACGGGGAAACGCGATATATATATATATATATATTAGCACATTTAAGAAATATGTGCAATCATAAAGCATATATGATACATTCTAATTTATTACATTATGATAAAACTGTCAATTGTCAATGCATAAACTATAAGTATCTAAATTTGCATCACATTTACTAATGAATAATCACATAATGAAAATAGAAATATCCAAAATCAGCCACGAGAAATTTCTAATTTCTTGTCTCGTGCTTGATTGGGAGTCTCCTCCTACATAGTCGAACAACCTTAATGCTCTTGATTAAATACAAGTTCCATACCCTAGTACCCTACATTCTCTTGATTATTGGGAGTCTCCCCTGCATAGAGGGCTTGGTTCTCTTGATTAAATACAAGTTCCATGCCCTAGTACATGATAAAATCCAATGGAAACATTGCAATCCCCCCAATCCTGAAATCCTGAAAAACAGATAAGTCTGCTGGATTTTGAGTGAGAACTAAAATTCTACTTTCTCCATATGAAATCCAATGAGGGCGAAACCACTCTCAAACATCCTGAGTCATTTCATGGTAATGTTAAAAATTTAAGTAAAAGGATGAAAATGAAAAATAAAGGAGAATATCACTTTTACTTTAAGAATTTAACATTACCATGAACTGCATATCAACACTAGGGCAAAAGTTCAATTTTATAACTTTAGACGAGCATCTGGAAGCAACTAGAAGTCACTAGGCTAACATAAGAATAGATTAGAAAACAAATGAAATAAAATAAAACACAATTAAATGCTGAAACGTGGGTCATACGGCCCTGAAACGCGTTTCAGGCCGTACTGGCCACGTTTCAGTTTCGTGAAACGTGGCAGTACGGCCTGAAACGCGTTTCAGGGCCGTACCAAACGCGTTTCAGCATTTCGTACCCGTTTTCGTACGGAAACGCCCTTCTGCCCCACGTTTCCTACAACATAGTAAATTCTTAAATTGTTAACATTACCATTAATTGTTTCAGAATGTTTGAAAGTAGTTCCAAAATCATTGGATTTCATATGGAGGAAGTAGAATTTTAGATCCCACTCAAACAAGATAAGATAATTTTATTAATGTCCAACAAATGACTACAAAAGTAGTCATATGTGACTAGAGGATACATTGTACAATGTGGGAGTGCAAATGCCACCCCTAGAAAATCTAAATCGATTATATATATATATATATCTAAGTTGCAGGAAACGTGGCCCTAGGGGGCGTTTCGCCAGGGGAAACGAAACGAAACGCGTTTCCCCGTACCGTACAGCCTGGAAACGCGTTTCCGGCCGTACGGCCACGTTTCCCGAAACGGAAACGTGGCCGTACGACCGGAAACGCGTTTCCAGGCCGTACGGGCCACGTTTCCCCCAAAAAAACATTTGTTTTTTAATTTTTTTTCTAATGTAGATCTCTTACATTTGTTTGCCCTAGTGTTGATATGCAGTTCATGGTAATGTTAAATTCTTAAAGTAAAAGTGATATTCTCCTTTATTTTTCATTTTCATCCTTTTACTTAAATTTTTAACATTACCATGAAATGACTCAGGATGTTTGAGAGTGGTTTCGCCGTCATTGGATTTCATATGGAGAAAGTAGAATTTTAGATCTTACTCAAAATCCAGCAGACTTATCTGTTTTTCAGGATTTCAGGATTGGGGGGATTTCAATGTTTCCATTGGATTTTATCATGTACTAGGGTATGGAACTTGTATTTAATCGAGAGAACAAAGCCCTCTATGCAGGGGAGACTCCCAATAATCAAGAGAATGTAGGGTACTAGGGTATGAAACTTGTATTTAATCAAGAGCACTAAGGTCATTCGACTATGTAGGAGGAGACTCCCAATCAACCACGAGACAAAAAATTAGAAATTTCTCGTGGCTGATTTTGGATATTTCTATTTTCATTATGTGATTATTCATGAGTAAATGTGATGTAAATTTAGATACTTATAGTCTATGCATTGACAATTGACAATTTTATCATAATGTAATAAATTAGAATGTATCATATATGCTTTATGATTGCACATATTTCTTAAATTCCTAATATATATATATATATATATATATATATATATATATATATATATATATATTCGCGTTTCCCCGTTTCCAAAATTTGGGGAGATCGCGTTTCGTATCGCTTCCCGTTTTGGAAACTCGTACCCGTTTCCCCGTTTCGTGCAACCTTGATATATATATATATATGCAAAATGAGGTGATGAAAAATAAAAATAATAAGACATCCTCATGAACATGAACATGTATAAAACCATATCAACAACCTAGTGAAGAGCCCATGGAGAGAGAGAGAGAGTTGAACATGAGGTCCATGATGTCAAGAATGCTAGATTCTAATAATCGACAGCGAGGTGGGCGATCGTGGTGTTGGCTCACTGTCTAAGTCCTCTTGAGCTATCTAGGAATCTCGTTGCACGATCTTGGGGAGCAGGAAGGAGCGAGGCATACTCCTAACATCCAAGACCGAAAGAAAAAAGCTCTAAATAAGCCTCTAGTTGCTCCACTACCACTAGAAAAGAATCTGTCGAGGGGGGTGAATTACTTTAGATCTGCATATAATTGATCACTCTAGTGTTTTGGGCATGCATAGACTGAAGTTTTATTCAACACCTTCGAACTGGTCTCGAGGATATCAGTCAGTCTCCTCCAATGGGGGGTTACGGGAGATCTAATGTCTCACTACTCTAATTTCTGAAATATAATGGAACTCAACTCATCGCTTATTGCTTCGATCAGTTGGATCAACCTAAAAGTATGATGTGATCATCCAAGTCACCCCCACGTGATGTGGCATATGTAGCAGACTTAACAGTTTTCAGGATTGCAATGTTTCCATTCAATTTTGTCAAGTATGAGGGTATGGAACAAGAATTTAATGAAGAGCACCAAGCTCTCTATAGCAAAGGGCAATAAGCAACTGTGTAAAACAGATGTAAATATATAAATTTTATTTATTATTGAATGAATGATTGATTGATGATTACATGTCTTCATGACAGTGTGCCTAAATAAGCATTGACTAGTCACAAACGTTAGAATGGTCATGTCAAATGATTTTTCCCTTTATAACTAATAGTTTTTTATTAATGTTTATTTATTAATTATTTATTTATTTTATTATTGTTTAATATTGTTTTCATTATTTATTCAATTTATTTATTCATAACATTGCCCCTCCCTTAGAAATGATGTGTACTCGAACTAGGGGTAGTGATGGATATTGTTGTCGGAATTTTTTTGTTTCCCATCAAGAATCTTCTTCTGGAATCTTTTTCCATTTAAGGAGGTATTCCTTAATAGTTTTGGAACATAATACTTCCTCTTTGGTAGCAAGAATGTCTTCTAGTTCTCAAGTGATTCTTCCTTTGTCATCAACTTCGGGATTCTCTATTTGAGTTGATTGATTCCCCCTAACACTTTTTAAGACATGATACATGGAACCTATTATGGATATGAGAGTTATCTGGTGATTTCAATCCATAAGCCACTTCACTGATTTTTTTGATCATTTGGAAAGGTTCATAAAAGTTCAGAGCCAACTTGTTCTTTTCTTGTTGCTTCAAAGATAATTGCTTATAGGGTTGTAATCTTACAAAGACCCAACCGCCTTCTTCAAATTCTCTTTCTGAACGATGTTGATTTGCTTATTGTTGCATCCGATTGCTTGTTGTTGTTAAATTTTCTTTCAATATTTTAATGATTTTTTCATTTTACTCCAACTAATTCTTCATTGCATGAACCTTAGAGTCAATTAATGCAAATTCCTTCCATTTTGGAGGCTCATAAGCATACAAGGCTTGAAAATGGGTCATTTTAGTTGATGTATGGTAGGTGGAATTGTACCACCATTTGGCTAGATGTAACCATTGAGACCATTTATTTTGCTTATATGTTACAAAACAACAAAGATATGTTTCCAAACATTTATTAACTATTTATGTCTATCCATTTATTTGTTGATGATAAGTTGAATTCAAGTTAAGGGATATTCCAACCTGGTTACAAAAATCCTTCAAGAAATTCCCTTTAAATTTTACGTCTGCATCACTAAAAATGACCTTAGGGAGGCCATGTAATTTATAGATGTTTTTGCAGAAAACTTTTACAATTTTGTTTGTTGAATCTGTCTTCTTGACGCCATGAAATATTTATATTTGGTTAGTCTATCAACCACAACAAATATTTGTCCTTTCCATCAGACATAGGCAACCCTTTGATGAAATCTATCAAAATTTCCTCCCACTTTTGATTTGAGATATGTAAGGGGTGAAGTAATCTTGGATCTGAGTTTGTTCCATAATATCATCTTCCTATAACCAGAGTATCAAACATCCTTTTTGTCTCTTTCTCAGAAACATTAGGGATCAGATGATCCTTTATCGCATCCAAAATCATCCACTTGGCCTTCACTTTCTTCTTATTGTGAGCTACTAATTGTTGTAGATTTGTGGGTGAAGTTACAATGTCCTTGACAATATCCCAAAGAACATTCTCTTTTAGCAAAACTGTAACCCTTGCCTTTCATGATAAGCAATCCAAGGCACCATCCAATCTGTCCACAACCTTCAGGCTAGTTGATGTCATCTCTAAGATCCATTGCACAAACTTCTAAATCAGAAAATAAAACTTCAAAATTCTCTTACTACTAGCCCTTCTTCCCTGTGATACAATTACTATTGGAAACCCCTAAGAACCCCAATTAGATATCAAGCTCTAAAACCATGTGAAAATTTCAAGCCATAGTTGACTAATGTCCTTACAAACTCAATGAAGCAAATAAATTGTTGAGATTAAATTTCAGACTATAGCATCAATCACACAATAGTTATAAATTAAATAAAGAAAGCAAAAAAATTAACTTCACAAGTAATTACTACTCCAAATTAGTTTTTCATTACTTTGAAAAACTTACAAGGAATCTTCCACACACCACCTAAAAAATAACACCACGCAGATACCAAAAACACTTTGAATTGGACAAAGCAAACATTGTATAGATGTATATGTCTGTACGAATTGTACAAAGTATATGTGCAATTCCAAGGATCTGTATGGTTGTGCAAATAGACCTGTATAGATCCATATGGTGCAATCTTATTGGAATTGAACCATCCACCGAATCGGTAGACCCATCAAACCAAGGACTCGTCAGAACCAAACCGAAACCGGCAAAACAAAGGGACCAAAAAACCGGTCAACCAAAAATTACATAAAATATTCAAATTTTAAATAAAAACATATAAATTCATGTGAATCCAAACCATTTAAACACAAATATGCAAAAGTCATCATTTATATAGCATGTAAGGGTGCATATAACCAAAATAACACTTAGTTCAATCTATCCTTAAACCAAAAATACATCAAAAAACATGCTCTAGAAGGCTTCTAGAATCAAAAAAAAAATGTCAAAGCAAATACCTACATATCATCAAAATCATTGCCTATGTTGGGATTGTCATCAATATCACTCTCTAATCATTAAAAAATAAGATAGAAAAAGCTTAAAATGTCAAGTCGTCATTTTGTTTGATTGATAGGTACATTTTTACCACGGTCATGATAAAGGAGTTCAACAATCAACGCCACTAACATCAAGGCACATAAAGGGCTTCATGTTTTTGATTAAATGCTAGTTCCATACCCTCATACATGACAAAATCCAATGGAAACATTGCAATCCACCCAATCCTAAAATCTATTAAATCTACTGCATTTTGAGTAGGATCTAAAATTCTAGTTTTTCCATATGAAATCCAATGAGGTTGGAACCACTCTCAAACATTGTGAGTCAATTAATGGTAATGTTAAAAATCACTATTATATTACGGGCTTAACATTACCATTAATTACATAGCAATAGTTGGGCCCTAAGCTTGAATATTAGGCTTCCCCACTCAAGATATTGTTTTAAAAAAAAATTGTGTTTGGAACATCCTTAGGTGCATTCTACGGTTAGTTCAGTACAGAACTGGTCAGTTCAGTCAAAAAAGGTTGATTCACTACCAAACTGGTCGTTCCTGTTTTCAGCCTTCAAACTAGACCAGATTAAGGGTCAAATCGATTGGACTAGCCAATTCCACTAGTTCTAGTCCAATTCCAATAGCACTGTAAGAGATTGTGCATTCCTAGAACAACTCTTTCTTGGTTCTTTGTTGTCTCACCCTCTCGCACTCAACCCACTAAACAGTTCAAATGTGTTCAAAGCCTCTACCTTGCCCTATCTTTGTACGTTTAACAAACTATCTATTTTTAATATTACTCCTAGTCTAAGTCAGGCATAAGATACAATTTTAGACTCGCTGACCATTGGAGTGCCACCCAATGATTATATGAAAGACTCCATGCCAAAGGATGATCTAAAGAACACTTGCACCATCAGATACCATCAGTCAACAGAGTTTTTAACTCTACTTCTATTTTCCCATCATTTTTCTTGTACCCAGATTTCACACCCTGCGGGGAATTGTAATAAGTGATACTAGTAATGATGAGTTTTGAGTCTGTAAAAAGCCTAAGATGTTGAGACTCGATCAGCAAATGAGTACACCTTGGAGTGTTTTTTTTATCTGATTAATTATCCTTTTTTTTTAAAGGCGAATAATTTTCTGGGGATTTTCACTCACTTTTTACCCCAAAGTTGGGGTGATGGTTTGAATGTTGAGCCGCTAACACATCTTAGTGTCTAGAGTCGATGTATATCACCATACTAGATCACACAAAAATATTCGTGGAAATTGGTTAGGTCTAGGCAGTCATTTTTAAATTTTTTAGATTTCCCACAGGTCAAAAATTGCAAATAAAATTGTATTTAAATTGTAATAAGTGTAGTCTAGAGAAGTTGTATGAGATATGAATACAAAATTACACCTCTCACCCTCAACTTTCTACTATGACACACTTTGAGGGGTTAATAATGTGTTTATGACCCTCAAAGCCCACATTTCCTAAGTTTAGTGGATATTGTGGCATTTAATTAAGCTAGAATTAAATAAAATAGAGAGAAATAAATTATTCCATGTGACAAAATGATGTGGAAATGACCTAGAAATTATCGTAAGTCAAAGAATTGAGTCAACGGACATATAGAAGATGACTGAGCACACTGCATCATAAATACACCATTATTTGGCAAAATCGAATTTCCCAAAGATAAAGCAGCAGTTGCACATGTGGAAAATCGAATTTATTAGAGGAACTCATGTACTGAAGGAATATTCTATGAAATATTTAGAATGAAGATTTCATGGGGCCTTTTCTCACTATTAGCTCGAGTTGCTTCTACACTTAGCACTTCACATGGAGGATTACGAGTTTCACTTGAGGAAATCACGCAGTTCCTAGGGATTTGCGCAGAGCATCTTTGGGATCATCATCTGAAGTGGCAGCACTTGGTTCGAGTTTGATTTGGTTTGACTGGAGTTATCTCATTGCTTTGGTTCACTCATGGATATGTTTACTATGCCATATAAGAGAATTTGATTTTCTTTGGGTGCCAATGAGGAATTCGATTTGCCTTGGTGTCTCTGTCATCTCCGCTTGGAACTCAACTTGCTCTTTCTTGGGATTTGCTCCAAGTTCAGTTCTCACATGCATTTTGCCTTGGGATTTGCTCCCAACTCTCTATATAATGAGGCTATGTGCTCTCATATTGTATCATGTTATGAGCTATTGGGCTTGAGGAAACTCTGTCATTTTGTACTTGCATACTTTCTTAATATAATCAAGACTTTGGGGCTATCTGGTTGGTGTTCTCTTGGCGTTATGAGGTGATGTCCTTTCATGCTATTGCTATTGTGTTTAATTTTTTTTGCATATTGAATTAATATTAGTTTATATTTGTCATCTTGTTTAGATTGATGTGTGCAAGCTATCATGCACATATCATTGATTTAGAGTAGACTTCTAGGGATAAGTTTGTCAATTCATTTTAAGAGAAATGTTTGGTCTATCTTATTCATTATATTTCTCTAATATTTTGCAAACTAATACTTATTCAAATGTGTAGGAAAGATCTTTTGTATTGTGTGCAAGAATCCATCTGGAAGTGAAAGAAATCTCAATTAGATCAACTCACTCCTAGAATCACAACGATCCAAGACTTAGTTATTTTTTCACTCCAAGTCTTCCAACCAACGAAGAGCAAAAGGGAGTTTTCTTATTCTATAGCTACTTGATCATCCATTTAAATTTAAAATACTTCTTTGATTCTAGTTTTTTCAAAGTTATATCTCCTATTCACGAGTCATTTTCAAAGCTAGGCAAGTATGGGAGTTCACTCCCATTACTTGAGCTAGTATTCTGTATATTAAATTGTAGTTTAGTTTTGGTTTCTTTTTCCTAATTTCACACTAACAATTGGTTTTGTGTTTTGCAGCCCATAGGCTTGAGCATTGGGCAGCAAGGAGCTTGAGGAGAAGTATTTGGAAACCACTCACTCGTGTGCATGCAAGATCCCCTCACACTATTCAAGGACTGATTTCTAAGAAGGTCGTAAGCACTTGGGAGAGAGTTGCAAACTCATCTAGGTCGTGGGCCTTTTGAGCCTTGTGCATCTCTTTTGGGGAGTTTTTTTCTTCAAGTTTCTTGTTGTTATATTTTTTGGGAGAGAGTCTAGCTTTGTTAGATTCTTATCTTTGTAAAGATCTCTTTCATATTGTGGGCAGCCCTCTTAGAGGCATTTTTACCCACTTTAAGCACTAATAAAACATAAAAATAAAAAATGTTTGAGGGAACCTGGGAATTTCCCATGGCATCCCCTTCCTCATTTAGAAGAGGGATTCTTGTGGGTGGCCTAATTTTGTTTCAATTTTTCTTAGGTTTCTAGCATTTAATTTCATTTTGTGCATGCTTAAAATCAACACATTTCACTCCACATGAAATTTTTACTAATCTTCTATTTAAATTCTCACATGCATAAGCTTCCAAATTGTAAATTTGAACAAATTTTATCTTATGTATAAACACTTCATACTTTGGCAAATTTAAATCGTTTCATAATTTCTTCAAGTATATGTTTCGCTACTTGCTCAATTTATGTTATATGTCATAGAAACTATTGGAGTATTATCATTTATTTGAAACAACTGTAGCTTAAAGCAATCTATTCCATTTTACTTGTCTATTTTCCTTTTAACAGTGCAAACACATATGAGCTTATTTACATTCTAGACTCTCAAGTTTTGCAACTATCTTATTTTTCTTTGAAGTATTTGCATGTAGAATTATTTTAAATTGAGGAATTAACACAATTTGCACTTCATCTAGGCATTTTAGTATAGGAAGGCTCCAAGCCTCATTAAAATTTTACCTCCAACATAAGTTGGTTGAAGTAGACATTTTAGGGACTCTCTACTCCTCTATTGACACCTCACTATGAGATCCATATCTTTGGGCGAGGGTGAGGTCTGAGAATTGAAAAGTTAAATTGTAATCTTGTTGTATAGATAATTAATAAAATTAACCAAGAGCACTTTCCATTACATTTACTTTACTTGCCTATTGATGGTTTGAGTTTTCATATGCAAAGTTTATTCCAGAAGCAATTATTGTAATCCTTTCAAACAAGTGTTTCATTTTCATGCTTCAAGTCTAACTGCATATTGATGTTTTGGTTTAGCACTTCATTTCTTTTACATTTCCAAGTTAATTACTAATTGTTGGGTTTTTGGCAAGATATGTTTCACATGTTTTGATTCATAAAGTTGATTATATCAAAAGCATTTTTGTATCTTGCAATATCTTGTGCTAACAATCTTTTGTTTACATTTCAGGGTTACTTTGTTTTTCTTTTGAGAGAATTGAATTTTACTTTGAGCAAATATATCTTTAAATAGTTGAGAAAATTCATTTTAAGGCACTAGTTTTATGGTTTTTCTCATGTTAATGATTGGCATTGTTATTTCTAGTTTCTCACATCATATTTGCTCATAAATCCTTAAAAGTAATCCATTTTCACTATAATACTCTCCTAGAAACTCACATTTTTTAACTTAACTATTCATTAGGGACCACCCCCTTTAGCTAACCTAGTTGATAGCTCAAACAGAAAGAATCGGGATTAGCGAGACAGCCCCTTTTCTGAGTTCCTTGCCACCAACCACACCTTGTGGGGTTGAAGGCTTTTCTCGCTAACTTGTGAATTTAGGTGTAGGCAATAGGAGCAACAAAACTCAACAAAAATGAATTACTTTCAAACATACTCTTTGAAAATATCTCAACCTATTTTTCACATGTTCACAGTGAACCTGCACAGAAGTTCCTGTCCAAGCTATAATTCTCAACAATAAACAGAGATTGAAAGATGATTGAATGCCAATTTAATGAAACAAAAGGTTCATTCAATAATGCATGTATTCATAAGAGTGCAAAGACTCAAAAATAGATTGTCCTAAGAGGATATAAAATTATAATATAATATTAATATCAAAGGAATGATTGATACAAGGTTGTAAATGCTTTTGAATGGTCAAGAGCATGTATGGACATGAGTTTTGGAGATTTACTTTGTTGATTTTTATTTATATTATATATGCATTACTTATATTGATAATATTCATGAAATATTGAACACTATATATCAGTGTTGCACTAATCGCGATTATATCGTAAAATCGCGATTTTTTGAAATCAGCGATATTATCGTGCGATAAATACATGTATTTTTTTCGGCAATTTTTATGAAAAAACCGTGATTCGACCTCAAAAAATCACGGCCCTTACCAGCAGCGCGTTATATAACAAAAAAAACACGATTTTTTTTAATTCATTTGCACAGCAGACAGCGGCACATCGGCAGCGACAAGGTTTTGGACTCTTAGAGTGACCTCTTGGTCATTTGGGAGCTGAATCCGCTGATTGGAGGAGAAAAACGGAGTGAGAGCTAAGGAGGAGATGAATTTTCTCCATCAAACTGGTATGGGCACCAACATTTTGTGTTTTGTAACTTTGTTTTGGTTTTTTTCTATGTTTTTTATTGGATTCGGAATCTGGATAACCCATTGTTTATCAAAAGAATTCAATGGGTTATCAAATATTTTTGAATTGATTTGAATCTTGATGGGGTTTTTGTCATTTGATTTTTCATTTTGTTTGTTAAAATTTCTTAAATTGTCAAAAATTCCATGTGTTTTGTTATAACTTATGTTACTCATGTATGTAATTTTTTTTTTTTTTTGTACAATGTAAATTTTAAGTTTGTAACTTGTAAATTGTAATACTTATTTTTCCATAGGTTCACCGAATCACCATTCAACTTCAAGTTCAAAGTTCAAAGTTCAAAGTCAAACATGCCAAGGAAATTAGACCCTCTGAGGGAATTTGGTGACCCTGATGGAGGGATTGATAGAATGAACTTGTCTTGCAAGTTGTGTGGGCAACATATGTTGGGGGGGTGTACAGATTGAAATATAACCTTGCACAAATCCCTGGATTTGATGTAGGGTCTTGCACAAATACAAATCCTGAAATCATCCGAAAAGCCATGAGATCATTAGAAAATTTAGAGCACAATAGAGAGGCCAAAGCAGAAATGAAGAAGCAACTAACAAAGTCAGGTGAACAAGGAAGTGGCACTGGTTCTACTTCAGCATCAACCAACCCGGTAGCTGCCTCATCATTTTTTGTTCCTAGAACCATGTCTGGTTCACAGCCATCTATCACTTCAATGCTTAAAAAAACAAAGAAAGAACAAGTTGACAAGTTATTGGCCAAATTTCTCCTTTGGAGTGATATTCCTTTCAGCATTGTAAAGAATAATCCATTTTTCCAACTTGTTGTTGATGCTATTACAATTGTTGGCCCAGAATACAAAATCCCTTCTTATCATGACTTTAGAGGCCGGATTTTTCAAAATGAAAAGGTTGACTGCACCAAAAGATTGGAGGAGTTTAGGGAATCATGGGCACAAACAGGATGCACTGTGATGTTAGATAGTTGAACTGACCAAAAGGGGAGAACCCTTATAAACTTCTTGGTTAGTTGTCCCAAGGGGACTATGTTTATGAAATCTGTTGATGCATCTGCACATATCAAAGATGCAAAAACTTTATGTGATTTGCTGGATGTGTTTATTTTGGAGGTGGGTGCAGAACATGTTGTCCAAGTCATAACGGACAATGCTGCAAATTATGTTGTTGCTGGCAGGATGCTTATGAAGGGGCATCTTACTTTATTTTGGACACCTTGTGCTGCACATTGTATTGATTTGATGTTGGAAGACATAGGGAAAATTTCTTTTGTCAAAGACATCGTTAAGTCATCAAAAAAACATTACAAAATTTATATATAATCATACATTTGTGCTTAGCTTGATGAGAAAATTCACCAACAACAAAGAGTTGGTGCACCACGCCATTACACAGTTTGCCACGAGTTTCATATCTCTTCAATCCCTCTTGAATTCTATGTGGGATGTGAAGAGAATGTTTCTTTCAGAGGAGTGGCGTGCTTTGACAATGAGCCGCAAACCAAAGGGAGAGGCCATATGCAGACTAGTTTTATACCAGGAAGACTTCTAGGCAAGAGTGCAAGAGGTGTGCACTGTTATTGAACCTTTGGTAAAGGTTCTTCGATTAGTTGATGGTGAAAAACCCGCAATAGGCTATTTGTATGAGGCCATGGACAGGGCGAAAGAATCCATTCGGGCCTACTATGATGATAAGGTAGATGAGGGGTTTCAGAGACAACTCCTCCTATGGGAAGTGATTGACGAATGATGGAACAACACACTCCATCGTCCCATTCATGCTGCAGGGATCATCCTGAACCCCGCATTTTCTTACGCATGTGGGTTTGTATTTGAAGCTGAGATCATGGATGGATTCTTAACCTGTGTTCAGAGAATGGTGCGATCTCCAACAGAACGTACAAAAATCTCCAAATAAATTGAGACAAAGAGGATGGCAGGTGGCACATTTGTCTTTGACATGGCTATGACTGATAGGACGATTAAAATGCTAGGTATTTTTTAGATTGTTTCAAATTTCATTGTCTCTTCATGGGCATAACTTCATACTTTGATTCAACTTTCAAATTTCATTTCTTCTTATGTTTATTTAAAATTTTATTTGTAATTTTGTTGTAGATGCATGGTGGAGAATGTACAGTGCCAAGGTACCCCTTCTGCAAAAGCTTGCCATTCGAATCGTCAGCCAAACATGTAGCTCCTCAGGATGTGAGCGCAACTGAAGTGTATTTGAAAAAATACACAACAAGAAGCGCAACAGGTTAACACTTAAAATATTGCAAATTTCCAAATAATTTTTTGAATTCATTAAACAATATTTTAAATTTTTTTTATAATTATTATTTCATGATCTTTGTACAAGTTGGAGTCCCAGCGACTTAATGACATGGTCTACGTCTACTACAATCTTCAATTGTGGGTGACGCAACTTGAGAGGACACCTGATATGGAGGCCATCTCATTGGATGGGATCAACACCACTACTGCATGGAGGGTTGAGGCCGAAAGACCTTTCACGGGGTCTGCTGATGATTGGTTAGTGCAGGAGGTAGTGGAGGGGGAGGAGGACGAGGCGGAGCAACAAGAGGAGGAGGTGACACCACCTACTTGGGCTACCCCTGCCACCAATAGAGGACGTGGTCTACCTCCTATAGCTCCTAGTTCTTCAGCTTCTAGAGCACAGCAGAGTCCACTTCCAACTCCATTGGCATCTACATCTAGAGAGAAAGAGAAAGCTATTGAATTTTATCGCAAGAGGGGCAGAGGAAATCAATAGCATTAGACTTTAGTTATTTGGTTCATTTCATTGTATATGACATTATGACTCATGATATGACCCATGAGATACATTATTTTACTTTTTGTTGATATTTTGAGGCTGAGTTGGGAGTCATGAGTCAAGAATTACTATTCAGGACATGATTCACTATTATGTGTGATGTAGCACTAGAAATGATATTAAACATCTTACATATTAGTTCTTTTATCATATTTATGTGTCAATGTATTTATTTTATGTTGTAGATACTTTAGATATTAAAAAAATTGAAAAAAAATGAATATTTTTGTATGTTACAATTTTTTCCCAATTTTTCCCGATTTTTTCCCCGCGCTGATTTAATCCCAATAATGATTAATGCAACATTGCTATATATAACTCATGATATACTTTATTCTGTTTTACGAGGGAACATTGTATTCAATATCCAGTTTTCAGTCTTGACAGGATAGCAATCGACAGTGAATGTGTTATGCATCATTTGATATCTTATAAATTTTATGTATCAGGCTTATAAAATTTACAAGGCAGAAAAAGAATAATTTTGTATTTCTTAGGTTTTCTGATTTTTTTCCAATGTCCAATGTTCATGACCCCAGTGGAATTTTTTAGAATAACAACTTTTGACACGTTGCCATAAGCTCCCTGTATGAGTGGACTAGGTTTTTTGTTACAAGATAATAGCACAAGCAATAAAATATTTTACATATTTCCCAGTTTGCTACTGTTCTTCTAGCACTAAAATATCTTTGCAGAATCTAGTTTGCTATTATGCTCAGCCATCTCCACTCCATTTCAAAAATGACAAGAAAAATAGCTGCTTAAAGCTGCCAATTTTATCACCAAGGCTATAATAACTATAAAATGTCTTTGCTGAATTTAGTTTGAAAACTCTGCTGTTATGCTCAGCCATCTCCAATCCATTTCAAAGGATACAAGAAATCTAATTGTTCAAGGTTGACAAATCCATCACCAAGGCTATACTAGTTATGCAGTGATACTTGAACAGACAAAGTTGAGATTAAAGATGAACACAGAAATTGAAATATTTGTTGCAATATTCACCAAAAAAAATAGGGAGATGCAGAATACCTGTCCAATGAAACTGGCTGAGATCCTGGAAAATGAGAATTCCCATGGGACTCCTGAAATGAAAAGACCGGTACCTTTCATGTCAGCATTCCATCAACTAGACACAAGTTATTTACATGGTAATCTGCCATTATTCACTTATTCAAAATGTTGTCATGTGTAGATGTAGGAAGAGATATACTTCACAGGAAGAAGGGTAAGCAAATACATGATATTGCGATAGTGCAATCATTCTCAAATGCATATGAAGTTACAAACAGTAAATACTGCTTTAATACTCACTACTCCAAGCGCCATACAACAAATCTTCTGCATATCTGATTGCTGAGCTGAAGGAATTGCATCCCCTAGGATATCATCATTTGTCATCAATTCATTTTCTTCCTCAACTTCCTGCCAAACATAAGAAGCAAGCATCATATAACTAGAAAAGAAGCCTCCAAACTATTTAAAAATTAAGACCTTGGAATTATAACAGCCAAAGAAGCCCTGATTCACATGAAGTACAGTCACAGAACAATCCTCAACAAGTGGCACTTAAGAAGTATCGATACTGATAGAATATAACACCCAATGTAACTTATGTAAATTGTCCATAAAAAAGTCAAGTGTTAGGCCTAGGTAAAAGAAAATATGACTTCTTGGATAAGATATCTGTATTAATGTCCAAAGCAGTGATGATAATATCGGCCAGATATCGCCAATAATCGAAAATGTCGTGATATTTTTGGCGATCCAATATATCGCCAAGAAAATATCGCGATATTTTGGCTCCCAAAAATATTGCGATATTTCAGAGATATCACCGATATCTCGGCAAAAAATCGCGAGACAATAGAAAATATCACACAGGCAGGCTATGCCGCAGCTAGAAAAAGGGAAGTTCGTCTTTTTTTTTCTTCATTTCTGTTTTTGAGTGTTGGAGAAGGAAGGGGAAGAGTTTTGTGGTGGTTGTCAAGGAGGGACTGAGGATCAAATAGCGATTATCACCACCAACTAAGACTCTTTTGTGGATCAAAGATTCAAAAATTGAAGAACAGTGAGACAAACTTCATTTCTTCCATTAACAAGTATGTTCTTAAAAACCCCTATGTTAATGATTTTATCATAGATTTAGGGTTATGCTTGCTTGCCTCTTTGCCTACCAACATTTTCTTTCTTTGTTTTTTTCCATTTGCTATGATTTTCATGCCCATGAGCCAATGCAAGAGTTTTTTCCATATTTGAACAGCAAGCTTCAATTTTTTTTTCAACTTTCTTATGCACCCTCTTATTGTCATTTTTCATTCACATGGCAAAATGCAAATAATGTAGTAATTTTTTTTAAATGAGGTGGTTATTACTTATTATTTTTTGTGTTGGGGGGTTTAATAAATTAATACCAATTTTTTTTTTTTTTTGTGCCCTAGGTTTGAATTAGTTCACCAAAAATGTCAAATATGCCGAAAGCCTTGGACCCATTTTGGGAGTATGGGGAGCTTGTTGGTGGGGCAAATCGGGCATATATATCATGCAAATTGTGTGGGACCAAGATGTCAAGAGGGGCTACGCGATTGAAATATCATCTGGCTAGACTCCCTGCACATGATGCAGATGTAATGCCTTGTATGGTTTCTAGTGCGAAGGTTATTCAAAAAGCTCTTGAAGCAATTGTTGAACAAGACAAAAAGATAGCTACTAGGGAGAGGCCACTGGTCTCAAATAGATAACCGCTAGTTTTATTTGTTTTGCTACATATAAGTTTATAACTCATGATGATGAAATACTTTTATATATGTGATGTTATTTTGTTTGAGTCCTTGATTGGACAATTATCAGGGATCAACAGGATATGTGATGTTATTTTGTTTGAGTCCTTGATTGGACAATTATCAGGGATCAACAAGATTTGGTATCACCTTTGAAGTTTGATGTATCATTTCTATTTGACATCATATATATCAATTCTTTCTTCATATTTATGTTCCAATGTGTTTAGTTCATGTTGTTATTGCTTTATATGTTTAAAAAACTGAAGAAGAAAAAATGAATATATTATGCATTTTTTATGTTTGCCAATATTTGCCGATATTGTTGATAAGATGCTTTCTGGACCCTCGCTGAAATTTTTCCAATACTGATATTATCAACACTGGTCCAAAGAATGACCAAAAAAGTAGGTCAATTAGGCTAAAGAGTACAACCAGTATGAATATACTGTGGGAGTACAGATGAAACTCCTAGAAATTCCAAAATGGAAGAAGCCTACATAAGTCAAAAAAGTTAAACATTAATTATCACAATTAAGTGTTAAGACATACTAATGTAGAGGCATCCCCAGAGATTTGCCAATCTTGCACACCCAAAAAGATCATGTTTTGTTTTAATTTTATTTCACAATTACCTTAATTTCAGCAGCAACAGGGATCCAGTATTTCAATCAATGTACTCTTTTCTTTTGCAGATAGAGTTAGAAATTTGGAAACGTTTTAGAGGATACCTAGCTCTACCCTCCCACCAAAGTACATAACAAAATATCAAGCTGAAGTACCACACATAAAGTTCGGAGCCAAAGAGCAGAAATTTCTTGATTTCTGCGGTAACAAGGAATTATAATTTTGACAAGTGTGCCTCAATTCTTGGAGTTAGAGTCCAAAATTTGGAGATGTTGTGGAGGACTTCTTCCTCTACTACTAAACAATTTCATTAAAAAATAAAGAGTTTAAGAGTTGTGCATAAGCCATACATTGAACGCAACAAAAAACAAGCTGCATTCCACAAATTCATTTTCCAAGTTCACTTCGACTACTCAAACCATCAAACCTAGGTCATCTGAAAGGGATAATTAATATATATGTATAATGAGTGAATAAATGTTTCGGTTATCCCAATAAATGAGATGACTTGGTAACCAAAAAATTATCACGTCATTGTTTGAATAGTCAAAAGTTTCATGTAATGTGAAAATTTATGAATCTTTACAACCAGAAATCCCACTGCAATCACTAGTTTAGCATCTCCTACTTGTTTTTCATTCAACAAGTTATTTAATTTATAAACAGTGCTAAAAAACACTACTACAGACCACAATGAAATATAGAGCATAAATTGAAATGATAAATGAGAAAAACACACAAGGGACACTGTTATTTTTGGACAACATGTCCCTAGAAAAACCCAATGCGGGAAAATCAGTGCAGCAGATAGAGGATTTGTATTATTAAGCAAGCAGAATCTGAGAACCACAAGTTGCCTCTCACACCGGCTAACCTTTCAGAGAAATCACGGTAGCAAGAAATGCATACGAGGGTTTACCTCGTTCTCCAAGTCACAATTGAT
This sequence comes from Pinus tabuliformis, assembly GCA_031772625.1. Taxonomy (NCBI): domain Eukaryota; kingdom Viridiplantae; phylum Streptophyta; class Pinopsida; order Pinales; family Pinaceae; genus Pinus; species Pinus tabuliformis. The sequence continues at coordinate 1,729,354,890 of CM062819.1, read as the reverse complement.
CCATTGCGTGGCCTGATTCCGACAAACACTATGAAATCCCAGCGCAATCACTATTTAGGCCAACGCCTTGCCTCTAGGAGACTGTATCACCCCTTCTGCTGGATCGATTTGTTGGAGGAAGACTGTTGTTCAACCCTCCCAGCTAAAAACCTCACTTCTCCAGCAAAATATCGAACTCTTGACAAATATCCTGCACTGCCACTACAAGAGACCCTCTTGCCCTGCATCAACACTGCGTGAGCCCCTTCCTAGGCTACGTAGGCCTTTGCACTGCCTCTCTGACCGGTACTCTTTTGCTCGTAACTCCTTTCCGATCCAAATTTCTACTTCTGCCCCTCTCACTACAACTCAAATCACTGGTTCGATTTTCTCAGCAAACCACGCCCCAAAAAAATCGCACTGATTTGATCAACTTGGTGTATCTCCTGCTGACCCTCAAGCCTCCTCTTATACTTTTCCTGTTGATGAATCAACGGTTGAGATGAAATCCATAATCAACAGCTAAGATTAAAACAGACTTGATCCTCGTCATTTGAAGCTTCTCACCCATATTTTTATTAATACCCATTAATATTTTTATTTTCCTAAGTTTAGACTTAGGAACTCCATTAAAAATATTAATTATTTCAATAACTCACAATCCAAGTGGAATTTCTCCAACTGATTTCGGGGTCTTGGAGATCTCATGTATTCTAGCCCCTCCACCAAATTTCGAAGCTAGAGCACATTCGTTGCTACCCAAAATCAACACTCCCTCTTAGCGAGGAATGTGCTCTAAAAATACTTCCCAACAGAAGTATCACACTAATCCTTGGTATTGGCCCTCTGTGTTGCTGATGCTCGGCCTGTTGCCCCTCATCTACTGGGTTGTTGCAACCTGTATTGTTCCCCATGACACTGTCACTGTCACTGCTACATCTGTACTACAACTCCCTCTCAAAATGCTGCATCATGTTGCCCATAGAACTGCCACTGCTAACTGTTGCACTGCAACTTAGTTGCTGAGAAATAAGCAACTGAAAAACCACCCAAAAGTTGACACTATGGTCAGTCTAGATGCCTCGTGATGTTGAAGCTACCTTTGTTCCTAATCTGTGTTGACCCTCTGCTACTATTATGTTGCTACAATCTGCTTTGTGCCTCCCACACTGCTGCAACCTCCATTACACTGCTTCAGACTCTGGCACTCTAGTTTTGCCACTGTTGCTCCATCATCCCTTGCACCAACTAACTCTCGTCATTCTGCTACTATCATTAACAGCTCCCGCAGCCTTATGTGATCCAAGAGTTTGGGCACCTCAAGGATCCTACCCTTGTGTAGTCCTCCCGACTACAACTCGATGTCGCCCCACCTCTTCTCCAGAGGTGCATGAGCACTTATGGCACAATCCTCGTCATCATCCTCCTTGTCAGCTTTCACTGAAGCAGTGTTTGAGTCATACTCCTCTTCCTTGCCCTTCTTACCCTTGTGTAGTCCTCCCGACTACAACTCGATGTCGCCCCACCTCTTCTCCAGAGGTGCATGAGCACTTATGGCACAATCCTTGTCATCATCCTCCTTGTCAGCTTTCACTGAAGCAACGTTTGAGTCATACTCCTCTTCCTTGCCCTTCTTCCGAGGGCAGTGAGTGGCGAAATGTGCCAGTTCCCCACATCGTTTCGCCTTTGCTTGAGCTTCCTCGTATTTCTTGAGAGAATCAACATCGACCGGTATAGCCACCACTTTCAAGGCATAATCCTTGATGTGATTCTTGTCCAAGACTACCAAGATCCTGGCCTTCCAAATGACAAAGCTGGATGCTCCATCCAACCTGTCTTGATCCCTCAGTCCATTAACTGCCATCTCTGCTCAAATAAGTGTAGAACAGGTTCTCTTCTCCCTCTCTCGTCACTGCCCTAGCAAGAATCGAATCTGGATTTCTTTGGCACTAAAAATCCTCTAAGGAACAAGTTCCTTCTAGACTCCCTCTTAGTCCTAATTTCGTTCACAGAAACCCTTCCGCCAAATATTGTCGAATCACCCCTTCTCCAATCCTCCTTTGCTGTTGCTCAACAACCCAGACTTAGATTTCCTTTGGCAAGAAATTCGTCAAGACAATGACTCCCTCTACCTTAGTTTCGTCTCCACAGACATTGTTTTGCAACAGCAGTAACAGCGTCCCACCAACACCACAAGTCGAATCTGCACTACTTCCCCTACCCTGGCAACTGACTGACCTAAGCCTCTCAGGTTCTGCAGTGGCCTAGAGAACTTACGCAGTCACTGTGTGAGCTCCTCTCAAGTACTGCGTCACCCTCCACTGGCTCAGAACGCTGACGCGGGCACTGCATGAGCCTCTGCGTCTCTCCTCTGGCTCTGCGTCACTCCTCCAACTACTCCTCTGGCTCTTAAACAACATTGTCACTCGGGACAGTTGCTTCTCTACAGTAGTTTCGCTGGATCTCCTAACTGATGGCTTCAGTGTCCTATGGTCTGCAATGCTCTGATACCATGTGAAAATTTATGAATCTTTACAACCAGAAATCCTACTACAGTCACTGGTTTAGCATCTCCTACTTGTTATTTCATTCAACAAGTTATTTAATTTATAAACAATGATGAAAAACACTATTGCAGACTACACTGCCATAGAGATCATAAACCGAAATGATACGTGAGACAAACACACAAGGGACACCGTTATTTTTGGACAATATGTCCCCAGAAAAACCTGATGCGAGAAAATTGGTGCAGCAGATAGAGGGTTTGTATTATTAAGGAAGAAGAATCTGAGTACAAAAAGTTGCCTCTCACACCGGCTAACCTTTCAAAGAAATCACGACAACAAGAAATACATATGAGGGTTTACCTCATTCTCCAAGTCACAACAGATCCATTGAGTTGCCTGCCTCCAACAAACACTGTGAAATCCCAACGCAATCACTGCTTGGGCCAACGTCTTGCCTCTAGGAGACTGCATCACCCCTTCTGCTGGATCGATTTGCTAGAGAAAGACTATTGCTCAGCCCTCCCGGCTCAAAACCTCGCTTCTCCAGCAAAATCTCGAACTTCTGACGAATATCCTGCACTGCCACTACAAGAGACCCTCTTGGCCTGCCTTAGCACTATGTGAGCCCCTTCCTAGGTTTCGTAGGCCTTTGTGTTGCCTCTATGATGCTATTGTTGCTTCTCTACCCAGTACTCTTTGGCTTGGAACTTCTTTCCGATCCGAACCTCTGCTTCTGCCCCTCTCACTACAACTCAGATCACTTGATCAACTTGGTGTATCTCCTATTGACCCTCAAGCCTCCACTTATACTTTTCTTGTTGATGAATCAACAGTCGAGATTAAGTCCTTAATCAACGGCTAAGATTAAAACAGATTTGATCTTCGTCTCTTAGAATCTTCTCACCCATATTTTTATTAATACCCATTAATATTTTTATTTTCCTAAGTTTAGACTTAGGAAACCCATTTCTGGGTCTTGGAGATCTCATGTATTCTAGCCCCTCCACCAAATTTCGGAGTTAGAGCACATTCGATGCTACCCAAAATCAACATGTAATGGGAGGCCTTTGGCTCTCTAGGATTTAGGCCTTCTATAGTTGTTGATTGTGTGTGATCCAAAGACTCTATGAGTCACCTTTGTCAATGTGATAAGGCCTAAGAGCACTGGCCCATTGATTCAATCAAGTTTACATATCTGGTCGTTGAATGTCTTCACCAAGATTTTTATTTAACAACACATTGTGTCTGAAATGTGTGTTAGTATATGATGCATTAGTATATTTGTTGTATATTGTGAATGCTTTCATTTAGTAACTTTGCTTATAGCTTGGGGGTACCGCATCACATACTCTCATAAGTTTAGGGGATTATCCATCTCATGTCTAAATGCACTAGGTATCCTCTTCTGAAATGAATGAGAATCTGGCATCTTGGATTTTTCTCTCCCCAGTATTTTGTAACATGGTATAATAGCAGATACATTCATTGAGCATATTGTAACAACCAATTTGAATTGCCAATTAACTATCCAAAATATTTGGAATATAAAGAAATTCATTTAGCATAAAGATAATATATATTGAATAAAAATGATGTGAACAGATTACAAATGAAGGCCTTGTATGAATCCCTAAGTCGACATAACCTTTCATCAAGAGTCTATCCCTTTAGTTGAGACATGTCCTTTCATTAGAATGCGTCCTTTCACTAATTATTAACTATTATTATCATTTATTGATATTTATATTTATATATTTATATTGATTACATTTCCTTCCCCTTGAGAAATGCTTTGTCTTTGTTGGCACAAAATCTAGCAGGCCTTGTGCAAAGCCTCACCAGGCAAGCACCAAACCTTATGACAACAAATTGAAAGGGTTTCCATTGTCACCTCAACAACCTTTCTCCTGCTCTTTAGTACATTTAAACCACAAAGGAGGTTTCCCTAAATCACTTATAAAGATACTCCAATACTAGGGTTCAAGGTGATGAATTAATGGTCAGATGTTGTATTGAGTACTTGCAAGGCCTAATATGGCCTAGGTTTTCTATGCTATTGTTCAAGTACTCTAAGAGTAGACCAATAAATAAGCTGCTATAAGTTAGAGTTTGGATGATATGCAATGATATGGCATTCAATGTCATATAGCAGAAGGAAAAGGTCTAAACAGGATATTGAATAACAAAGGGGCAAGACATTCTAATAAAGGCTAGACTACGGGAAACATTTTTGTGGTTGTTAGGTATGCATGAACAACAATAAAGAGGGTGACATTAGCCCTATTTAGCAGTGTTCCACGGGCACATGTGCCCCAGGGTGGGGGAGTGCCGGTGACATTAGCCCTATTTAGCAGTGTTCCACGGGCACATGTGCCCCAGGGTGGGGGCGTGCCCCGGCACTCCCCCACACTCCAGGCATAGCAAAACTCCTAGGGAAACGTTCCCCTCACGTCCCCTTTTTGGGGAAACTCCGAGGGGACATTTTTCTGGTGGTGAAACGCGACTCCTTTGCAAGGGGGGGGGAGGGGTGGGGGCGCAAGGGGGACGCAACGGGGACGCATATATTTTTGTGTCTAATAAAATGAAACTATATTAAAACTTAAAACTTGTTAAAACTTTTTTTAAATAAATTAATTAATTAAATTATATTAAAATTTAAAACTTAAAAGATAAAATAAAAACAATAACAAAAATAAAAAACTTAAAAGTATATTAAAACTTAAGACTTGGTATTTATTAATATTATTTATAGTATTTTTTGAGAAATTTACTAGTATTTCATTGCAAAGTGCTTTCTATGTTTACTTTTAGTTTAGTATTCTATGGCTATTCTAGACTTCAACATAATGTAAATGTCATTGCCATACGATGAATTTACTTTTTATCTTTTTTGAAATTTTGATGTGCAATGCATCATTTCAATTGTCAAATGATGAATTTATTAATTTAATTTAGATGTACCTTGCATCATGCCACATGATGAATTTTGAAGGAACATTGCGTAATGTCAAATGATGGATTCAATTTAGTAATTTACTTTTAGATTTACAATGCAGAAATGTCAAATGATAATACTTTAATATGTAATGCTGATCATATTTAGTCTTTAGATGTACATTTCATAATTATTAAGATTTTCTATTTAGTTATTGACATATTTGAGGAATTTTATTTTTTTATTTTATATATTAGATTTTTAATAATTTAGAATATTATAATTTTTATGACAATGACATCCCCTCATTTCCCCGGAAATTTCCTAAAATTTGAGGTTGCTTATATACGTCCCCTTGTGCGTATCCCCGCTCCCACGTTTCACCGTCCGGGAAACTCGGTGGAACATTGTTATTTAGGTGTTGAAGACCATACAATATGCTAGATTTTTTCTTTAGACAAGTTTTAGATGCAATTCCTATTTTTAGAGCCAAAGACATCCACTCAAATTTCAATTTCATGCATAAATCTGCCCTAGAAACACTACCAGCTGCCCTAGTTGTCTAGGAGACAAAAAAAGAGAGCAATTTTATTAGGTTTTTGGATGATCAACATACTCTAAACCAAAGCCTTATCCTACTAGGGTTTAATTGAGTCACTAGGAAAAAAATTCAAGGGAAGAATATTGGTCGACTAAGGGGGGGATGCCTAGGGCATATACTTATAAAACCCTAGCTATTGCTCTTGCGAGGGGAGAAATTAAATGTAGAGTTTGCAAATTAAGAGTTTCCCTATAAGCCTTAGAGGGTTCAATTTTACATGCAATATTGAAGCAAAATTTCAACAGTAATGTAGCACCTAGTCATGGCATAATTTAAACCCTACTTTAAACATAAAGCATGCAAAATATCAATAATAAGACAACAAACTTGAGAAATCCTCCACAAAAGGCATTGTTTCAATCCCAAAAAAATGTCTCCATGCAAGATCACATCCACAAGAAAGTCGCACCAAGAATGATCACATCTTACCCATAGTAGAAAAAAATACTAGATCGAACTCTCTTAGAGGAAAAGAATTCGATGTGTGATGGTGATAAAATGAAATGAGGGAAGGCTCTATTTATAGGAGACCCATCCCACATATTTTTACAATAATTGAACTAAAGAAGCCCTAATGACAAGTTACTTTAAGTGTTCATAAGAAAGAGGATACAAGCCAACCTCGTTGCTCAAAAACATAACAAAGGTGCCATAAATTCCCACACGTGTGGGAGAAAATCCTCCTCAAGAATGACATCATCCTCCAAATGAGCTCTAGATGCCACAAAAATATGTCATGTGGGCTAATGAGTGCCCCATACTCGAAGATGAATCTCCTAGATCATGCACAAGCCTCCAAAGTGCCTCCATGCCAACATGTCATATCCATGGTGCCCTATGTCACCCTCAAAGAGCAAGAATGGTGACATGGCACTCTCTAACTCGAGCGTTGGGCATCCATTGTGATGTGCAAGCCCTCAACTCTCATTTCAACGATGACCATCATCATCCGAGCTCCAGACTAACTGATTTCCACCCACAGTGAAAAGGCCATCTTGAGGGTATCTTGGGTCCATTGGGTACATCATCAATATCTCCAACACCAAGCTCCATCGTCTCTGCATTTCAGCATCTGGGGGTCCCTCGAAATGTCAAGCATCATGTGGTGTCATCGAGTAGCCCAATGCTCTACTTTGGATAGGCAATGTTGCATCAATAAGGTCATACTCTCTCTCTCTCTCTCTCTCTCTCTCTCTCTCTCTCTCTACAATCAGTAAAACGGCCTCTACTACTCTATTGAGAAAGTGGTGCAATGACCTCGAGAGGCATCTACTGTTGTGAGGAGAAGTACTTGATAAAGCCCTCTCAAGATCAAATGAAAATCAACAATCATTCCATACAATAAGCATGGATGCATCATCGTGGACCATACTTAATACTAGGGGCACAATAATACTTACACAAGATCACCTTCAAATATCTAAGTATATCAAGTCCCATATAAGTGTTCCCTCCTTATGTTAGGAATGGTTAGATGAATAACCCTATTAGGTGTTTCCAGCCCCCAAGTGGAAAAGAGGGATCCCAAGTTTTCCCATCAATCCATGGGTGTGGGTGGGTGTATGGTGGCAATGGAGTGGTCAGGATGCCATAGCCAAATGATTAGCTAATAGTCATCCAACATCCTGAGTGTACAGATGTAAGGAGAGAGCAATCATGGAGGCATGAGTTACCCTTTTCCTCAGCCTGCTTTTCCCACCCCTCTAGTGTAACTTTTACTTCTCTACAATTATGCTTTGGTTTGGGTGCATGGCTTAGGAGCCCAAGTTTGCTTTTTGAAATTTAGCATTTAAAACCCTTTAATCATGAGGCAGAACAATACAAGAGTTCCTTTTATAGATGAAGCATCATATGCTCGAGTAATCGGGTGATTGCTAATGAGGGGGGCTAGAGCTCATGCTAAGTTTTTGCCCACGTGCTAATCAAACATTCAAGTCATCTTTTGCATTTTATCTTTTTCTTTTATTGTGGGTATTTTATGCTTTTAACTTTATTTTAGTTGCATCAATCTCTAGGGGAAATTTTGTTGTCTCAGACTCAAGGACAAGAATGAGACGGTGCCAATCCCCATGACCAATGACCACCGGCCCAAAGAATGTAGATGAAATAATGGGAAAGATGGAAAGTGGTAAGTATGAAATACCAAAGACACACTACTTCAATCAAAACTTCTGCAATAGTGCCCTTCCTCAAACCCTAATGCCTCATAAGACGTTCAACTGGAATAAAATCAAAGACTAACCTCCTAGGTAAAGTGAGGGAACAAGAATACAATCAAGATCAATCAATCATCTAGATCAACTTTTGATCATATATTAGTATGCCCAAAACATGCAGTGAAGGCACATGATTACAAAATGGTTAAAATACCTATCGATGGATGACCCACCTTCCTTCAAGAAGGAATGTTCGATTGGAGAGAGAAATATGACCGTTGTGAGAAGTGGAGGATCCATTGCATCGTGTCATGTGTTGATCAATAGGGTTGTTGCATGCCTGGTTGTCCAAGGGGAGAAAAGTTTTCTCCTGGCGGTTACCCACTTTTTGATGGGTAACAGTCCTCAAAGCATATTTATGGAAGGTCTTGATGTTATTTCCACTGGCTTCTAATGTCTCCACATCATTCTCTATTCTTGGAGTTCTCATAGTTGATGATATGAACTACTAAGTGTTGAGCAGAGTTGTTGAACTATTAAAGGATTTGACCATCCTAGTTCAATATTTTGTGGGATGTTACGCTTATAAGGTTTCCAAGATAAATTACTATTATGTGACTTAATGATACTGGTAACAATATTATTCGATTGATAGTTTATATGTTTTCGTCCTAAGTGATGTTGATACACTGACTAGTTAAGATACCTACACTTATGATCGAGATGCCAATAAGGTATCTTTGTGGCATGACTTCCCTTTATTATACTTATTGTTTTTTCTTGATTTACATTTGCTATATGGTCTTCTTCATGAACTAATGTTGTTTTTCCATCATTTTTACGTCAACATCTGAATTTGTTTATTTTGACTAGTTTGGCATCTTCTTGAGTCGTGATATTAAGAAAATCTATATTGGTTCCCTTCTAGTCAACTTAGATTTTTTTACCTATAAACTTCAATGTTTCCTTCTATATAAGTTGTTCTATTCCATTTCCAAGCAACTTCTTATCAATCTTAAGTTTCTTAATTTGTGTAAATAAGTTTTGATTATGTTTCCTAAGATGTGAAAATTCTTAATTTTTAATCCATCAACAACTTTACTTTTAATGTCTTGATTCTCAAGTTTCTCATTTTTTAGTGTTCTAATGTGTTCTAACAACTTTTGATTAAGGCTCTTGATGCAATAACCTCTCCTTGAATTTCTTCTCAAGATCTTCCATTTCTTTTTCTAACTTTTTATTGTATTACTTTGCAATTTTTGTCTTCTTGATTTGTGCAAATAATTTTTTATTGTGGTCTTCTAGGCAAGATATTTCTCATTTTTATCAATGATAACTTCGTAAAATTGTTTTTGCATCTTTTATTGACCTTTGATTTTCTTGAAAGATAACCTTTGAGAAATATTTAAGATCTTTTCAAGAAGGTACTATCGAATCTAATTTCACTATAATTTCCTGAAATGTCATCTTATTCTTCTTATCGTGAAACGTCAAAAACTTATCTACACTGTTTAAAACGAAGGTACTCCATTTTTCAAACCATGGCAAACTGAGAAATATCTCAAATTCTTTTTATGCATAGTTGTAACATTGAATTGAGATACATATTCATAATCATCCATTGTTACTTGCAAGTCCTAAATTTCATATTGTCCCCTGCATTTTTGTTTTCAATTTATATTTAGCTCTGAAACTTATAAATAATTTTCCAAATTGATATTAATGTAATTCATTCAATAAAAGCTTTTAGGGACCAAAAACCTCCCAAAATTGAGACGTGTGATCTGGATTGGATAATTATATAACTTGTCGACCATCTCAATGCATTTAGATTGGAAAATTTGAAGGAATCGGCTTAGAGGCACAGTTATATCAAAAGGACCTACCTTGGAGAATTGGGCTTTGAAACCTTTCAAAGCTAGTTTGATGCATTAAACGACATTGTTTTGGGGTAAAACTTTCCTGCGTTATCATCAGACTTTACAATTTTGTGCTACACTCGAAGACCTTTCCAAGTTTCCAACAGTGCAAAAATCACGCCAAAAGAAGTTTGGATGCAAAAGTTATGCCTCCCAAAAGTTGACATCATGATTCACCACCATAATTCGGGAGGATGTCAGGTCAGCCCCTATTACAAATGAAAAAGGGGCTAGCCACATGGGGACTATGAAGAAGACTCTAAAGAGATCAATTTGAAACCTTGTTGATGGTTGAACTAGTAAAATTTAACCATAAGTGCCCTATCAAGTTGTGTAATAATCTGACCACTAGGAGGAAAATGGGTTCCATTTTATTTGCTTGCATGTTTTTGTTCCATGATAGAGCATAGTAGCTAAATGTGGATAGTGAGAGAACATAACAATGAATGTGTGTTATGTAGCAGCCCACAGGCTACAAGTATCAAGGAAGTCCAAAGAGAGAGCATTCTCTTTTGTACTTGCATCATTTGCATTACAAACAAAAGAGAGCAAATGTTATGAAGGAAGTTTGTATACGTGGCAGAAAGATTTTTGGAGAAGACTAGTTTTTCCTTAGCACCGAACTTGTAGAGAAGTTATTAAGGGTGGTTGGATTGTCTTTCGATGGTTGGTTTTGGGTCAAGGTCTTGGAAGTCTTCATTGAATAGATTCTACAAGGAAGAGTTTATGGGTTTTCCCCTTGTGGGGTTTTTCCCTGGCTTGGAGCCTATTTCTGGTGTCTTCTTTTTTGCATTGTGATCTTCTTATTGGCATTTGTCTTGATGATGAACTGAACAATATAATAATGATGAAGCACTAATCTAATATCACAAGAAAGTGTCAATATGTAAGAGAAATCAAATTAATATTTGCCCTAACTACTCTGCCATGGATTTCTCAATATGGTATCAGAGCTAAGGCTTTGGAGAGAGGGCAGAAAAAGAAGATCAACTTGGCTCTATCTCATCTTAAGAAGAGCAAATACCCTAGACTAGATTTGTGAAGACAAGAAAATCAAATTTTTGGGCACTCTATCAAGACCTAATCACTGTAACAAGACCGCAGGCTTACTCAAGGAGAGACAGGACATAAAAACTGTGTTTGACAGACCTAAAGGCTAGACAAGTAGCCTAAGATGTTAGAAAATTGGAAAGGCAGAAAGATTTTCTTATACTTGATAATTACTTGTGAGTTTCTTATATTCTTATTAACTTTCTTATGTTTTTCTTTTATCGTAGTTCATCAAGCAATTACCAAAACAATAGCACAAAGATGAAGGACACCAGTTGTAGGCAGACAGCTAGGGTAAAACCCCATTCTTGGGGAAAACCCAGTCAACAACTCTTCCTTCAATAGTTTTCCTGAGATAATCCAAGACTCTTGACTTAGACACAGACTCCCTCCACACCAAGTCAGCCCTTTCCTTTTTCAGCAGATGATCACGTTCCAATATTGTCTTCGACCTAACTGCAACAATAGCAGCAGTAGCACTTCAATGCAGTAGTATCTCCAACCTAGCAACTTTGATCTTAATGCAATAGCTTCGACCTTGAAGCACTTAGCTCTTTGACCTTGAAGCAGCACTTCTATCGTGAAGCAGCACTTTGACCTTGATGTCGTACTTTGACCTTGATGCCATAACATAACTTCTTGATGCCGTAACAGATCTTCTTGATGTCGTAACATAATTTTTTGATGCTGTAACTGAACTTCGGCCTTGATGTTGTAGCCCAGAAGGGATGATTTGGTTTGATGGTTAGCAAGCTTGATGATACCTAGAGAGGTATCATCAGGCTTACTTGCTAACCACCTGTCACGCCCCTACACCTGCGGTAGTCTTTCAACCCCTTCTAGCGAGGTGCGACACCACCGAACACTTTCTTTTCACCAATACTAATGTTCATGAACTACGCCTTAACATTCGATACTTAGTTTATTTTTTTCTTCACCAAGTATTATTATTAGCCTTTATACTAATGAACACCCATACACATTCATTATCCATAGCAATTATACATAAACAACACAATTGCAACAGTATAAAGGGAGGGGCAACTCCGTGAACATGAGTCTACCCGATTTTACTATATTTTCAATTTTCATACAATCACAAGTATTACCTTGGAAACCCCAAGTTTCATACTTAGACAAAATTCTAACTTCGTGTCTTGCCAACTAGCTGCCCACCTTGTGCACGCCTTGCACGGTGGTCACTCTTACATTCCACACTTAGCCAAATTTCCACTTCAGCAACACCCTCATGCAACCTCACACGAAACTCCAACAGCAGGCAGTCGCCTTCGTTTCACCTCTCACCCAAGTTCGTTTCACAGTCGGGCAGGCGCCTTCGTGCACCCTCCACCCGAGTTCACCGTCAGGCGGGCGCCTCCATGCACCCTCCACCCGAGTTCACCAACCGACGAGCGGGCGCCCTCCATGCAGCCCTCCACCCGAGTTACCGATCGACAAGCGGGCGCCTTCGTGCAGCCCTCCACCCACAAATTCAACCGACGAGCGGGCGCGCCTTCATGCAGCCCTCCACCCATATTGCCAACCGCGGGCACGCGCACCTTCGTGCAGCCCTCCACCCGTTCACCAAGACTTCGTGTAGCCCGTGCGAGTCTGCCCGGCAGGTGGGCGCATCAACCTGCGGTTCGACCTGTGCCTTTACACCTGCTCCACGCTATAACTTGCACCTCGCACCTCCTTAGAAGCTCGAGCTCGTCCTTCGGTCGAATGACTTGATCATCCATTGCGAATTGTTGTTCAACCTCCCAACCGCACCATCTATTCATACAATGGGTGGACAATTCCTGCCACCCAACCGACTCGTTCAACTCGCCCAGCCGACTTTGCCTTTGTTGCAAAACTCATTCAACTTCGCGGGTTGGCCCGCCCATCACACGGGACCGCCCCACCTATCTCGCCCGTTTGCAACTCTTCCTTGGTCGGCCAGTGGGTAGCTCGTTCAGCTTGCCCACGCATATAAACTCGCCCAACAAACCAACTCTTACGCGTACTTCGCATCGCACGCTCGTCGTGTTTGCCTCAGCTCGCCTATCTTTGCACCGGATGTGCGTCCTGCCCATCGCACGGACTGCAGGTCCTTACATCCTCCTCCACCTGAAGTCATTGTCGTCCTCAACAATATATCCCATTCCAACAATCATCCTATCACCAAGATTTTCATATTCGAACAGTCTTATCCATGATCTCAATCGGTCCACAAGGAAGATCTAAAAACATATGAACTATGAAGAGTTTAGGCACCACAATGCCATGGACTAGATTCCTGACTAGGGCAATCTATCCAAGGTCCTCCAATAGTTTAGGCACTTGCAGTGCCACGGACTAGATTCCTGACCAGGGCAATATATCCGAGCGGGAGTAAGATGGACTAAACTTTAAAGCTTTCAGCCTCTCTAGGTATCATCAGGCTTACTTGCTAACCATCAAACCAGGGATCTAAGTATGTATCCGAGATCAAAGCTCTATGACCAACGCCATTCTTCCTACTTTGAGATCTAGACACCTCCCAGGCAATGTGTCTTACACACAAACCTTCAACACTCCTGATTATTCCAATCGGTAGTAAATCCTCCCCAATCAGACTGATTGGTAACAAATCTCTCCCAATCAAACTGACCTGTAACCATCATGTAAAACATGTTATCAAACCTCCGAGGGATTTACCTGTACAAACGCAACCCCAATCAATAACAAACTTTCAAATGTACATAAGTAAACACAACCCTTCAGGGTCTTCTAGAAAACTGATGTTGCTTCTCAATTATAACAGTAGGACTTCCAAGTGAATCTTGACAGAAGATTCCTTAATCATGCATCTTCCTTTCCTACTTCACATACAGCAACACATTCTACAAACAGATCCTGATTTTCTTATCTCAGCAGCTCCTCAAAATGCATTCTCCAATTTTCTTCTTTCAAGGTGTCCATCATGACTATAATATGCCCTCCCTCTTAACTAGGGACTTGTTTCCATGAAGACAAGAGTGATGTGTCCTTCTCTCACTCATGGCCTTCACTAAGACTTACAGTTATTAGTCATGGTCTAGTGCATGACACATGAAGTAGAGAACCATATCCATCACTCCCTCTTAACCAGGGAGGATCTAATCATTCTTATACAAGGAATATACCCAAGCTCCCTCTTAACCTAGGGAGATCAGCTTCTTTTCTATGACATCAAAGAATATTTCATGGTTGCCATCCTTCTTCTCAGAGTTATCATGACCATCATACAATTTTCCTCATCGTGCTTATCAAATGAACATCTTCACCATCTTGAAGATTATGTAACTGCACAACTTAGATAGCAAGTACAACCAAATCTATAGAAGCATGACGTTAACCATATCATAATCATATAATAATGGAAGCATTAGACTTTATAAACATAATCAACAAGGGACTTTGCTTGTATTTTCAACTTCTTGCCTTAAATCACATCAATAGCTTAATCAAGTTATCAATCTCATTATATCAAGGGCTTCAATATTTCTTTCGGAGATATGACAAATTCTTTTATAACATATAGCAAGCCCTCGAATCAATTTAAACAAGTATAATTTCAACAAGGCATCTAACAACTTTTAGAATTCACATGTTAGACTTCCTACAAGGATTTTGTGCAAACCCTAGATTTCAAACATGAGCTCGAACAATCAAAACCAATCACAGCTCAAATTTAGATTTCAACAATCTTTCATCAAACTCATATTATCACACTTGTCATCACATATTAGAGAATTGAGCTTTTATTTACAAAACCCCAGAATACACAAATATTATCATCCTAGATAATCAAACTTCGACTAGGGCTTAGTTCCAAACCCTAGGACTCATGACCATCAAGAATTAGGTCAACACATACATCTAGGATTCCATCATCATGCACAAGCATATCATAATAACATAAGTTAGTCAAACCCAATGACACAAACACATTCAGAGATCTAACATATTTGATTAGAAGGCCAATCATATGCCTAAGGATTCATTCCTAGGTCATAAGGGTCTTGCCCATAAACCCTAAAGATCTAGGGTTTCAATACATAACATAGAAAACCCTAAATTTCCAAAACATCAAAGGATTGGGATTTCAGATATCACCTTTCAACTCTAACAAGTTAGGGTTTTTATAACCATACCAAAACCTCAAACATTACATCATCAAAGCGTCAAACATTTTCTTTAGACTTCATCAATAACCCTAAGTAGGCTAGGGTTTCACACATTATCATCAACATACCCTTAAGTTAGGGTTTTACAGAGAAGCTCTTTAGGGTTCCACAAGAATAATCAAAGATGTGATGAGGGTAGATTTATCTAATGATGAATCACCCAATCAAGAATCTTTACGATTCAAGAGTGCTTGACGCAACAATGTTAGAGTGTAGAATAGATTACCAAAAAGAATGAACATACCTTTATCATGAAGAGAACAAAGCTTATGGTCTAAGGCATACCTTTGTTTCTTAACAAACCTTGTAATCCCAATGTTTTGTCTTGTGAGGCCTTCTTTCATAATCTTTGAGTATTCAGTAAGCCTTTCCTAAACAAGGAAAATATGAATAGAAATTTCTCAAGATAAGTGCGAGAATCAACATCGAGGACAAAAGAAAAGTGTGCAACTGTTAAAGCAAGCACATCTTTTGCAAGTGGAGTGCACAAGTCAAAGGGCCAAGATTCACTTGCGGTAAAGGTTGTGTACTGCAAGCTTGGAGAGGCCAAGAAGGTCGAGGTCGAGCTTATGGAGTTGTGCCACAAGTGTGGGGAGGCCAAGAGGGTAGTGGAGGGGTCGAGCAAATTCAAAAAGGTCAAACTTGTGAGAGACAACCATCAAAGCGTAGGACAAATTTCTAGGGACTGAATTTTCCAAGATCCATTAGTTGTGTTTTCCATGTATTATCTAAATGTCATTTTCCCTATTAAGGGAGCCCTTAATTTTCCCAAGTAATAAAAAGTGAAGGAGAATTTCGTGGGTGAAAATTTTGTTTTATTTGTGATTAATTTTCTATTTAAAGTTCCTCTGCAACTTATTTAAGTTAAAATACCAGTGTATTTCCATTCAATAGTTTTTTTCAAAAATAGTTTATTGGGCGAAATATATTCTCTCGGCATAAAATAAATTCTAAGAATTTAAATCAAATTTGGTATTAGCAAATTTAACATGGTATCAAAGCAATAAATTTTGAGGAGAAGGAAGATTGATTTTGTCACAGGGATTTTAGCTAAATAATTATTTTCCAGTAGTAATACTTTTATGTGTTGAGTATTTGATTTGGATATTGTGAGGATGATTGCAATGAGGTTGAGGTTTGAAGACCAGTTGCAAGGTGCATCCAACTACAGTCCTTCAAAGGAAAGAATAGCATTGGTGTTGATGGAGAATGAGATTTGGGAGTTTGTAGAAGCAACTCATCCCTCCTACCGATGTTGCACAATTGGTCATCATAACCAAAAGGACCTCAAAGCCAAGAGAATCATTCTAGATGGGATGAAGGATCATGTGATCCCTCATATTTCCAGAAAGAAAATAGCCAAGAAATTGCGGGAGGCTTTGGCATAGTTGTGTTAAGGGAAACAATCACAACAAGAAAATGGTGTTGAGGGAGACACTCAAGAGCACCAAGATGTCCAGGCCAGATACATTAGCATCTTATCTCACTAGGATCACATAGGTTTGTATAAGTTAGCTACAATTGGGGAGGTCGTGTCAGATGAGGAGTTAGTGAGGACAGCCCTAAATGGCCTCACAAAGCCATGGGCTTGTGAGCATGAGGGAAGCTTCTAGATAGGAAAGGGTGTGGGATGACTTATTACAGGAGGAGATTCAAAAGGAGTCTCTATATGGTGGTCAGCAAGAAGGTAATAATGAGAACCTTGCCCTTGCTAGTTAAGTCGGGAAGGGTAAGGGGAAGACCAAGAAGAATGACAATGGAGAAGCTACCTCACAGGAAGGGAAGAAAAAGGACATGAGAAAAGTGAAATGCTTTGCATGTCACAAATTTGGCCATTATGCAAGTCAATGTTCGAACAAGAAGTGCAAGGGGAAGGCACAAGTTGCAGTGTTAGCAAATTCACAGATCAGTGAGTTTGCCACCAAATTCGCAAAGGAGTTCTTATTGGTGCCTTCTCTTTCTAGAACCAAAACCAAGGTTGCCCAGTTCCTAGATAGTGGTGCTTCTTGACATATGACAGGATCACAAGAGTTGTTCACCAATATTTCAAAGGGTTACTCAAAACTACATGTGGATCTTGGGAAAAATGCTAGGTATGCAATAGAGAGTGTTAGGATTATTAAATTTCAGCTAGAGTCAAGAGAGCCTTTGAAGGTGACAGAGCTACTATATGTTCTAGGTTGACCAAGAACCTTCTAGCAGTCTCAACCATGGAGGACAAGTGCATGATGTTTACTTCCAAGATAGATAGGTATTTGTCAGGTCAAGATCTTCTAGTTCAAGCACAGGATGAATGATTGGGAGTATATAAGGGACCTTGTACATGTTAAAATGTTTTCCTACACATTCCCTAGTTCATGACAACCATAGTTTGTGCAAGTTATGACACAGGAAGATGGGTCACTTGCACCACATAGGCTTACCTATATTGAGGGAGATTGTCATTGGTCTTCCAAAGTTTAGTGTACAACAATGGGGTGTGTGCGTTGGCTGTGCACTTAGCAAGTATGCCAAGATGACCTTTCCTAGCAATGACAGCAGGTCCAAAGGTATATTGGATTCAGTACATTCAGATGTATGTGGTCCTATGTCAATGGCATTTGAGTGGTTACAACTATTATAGGGCATTCATAAATGATTTCTCCAAGAGGATGTGGATCTACTTCATGAAGGCCAACAATGAGGTCTTTAATCAGTTTCAAGATTTTAAGGCTCTTGTGAAGAATCAGACAAAGAGGAAGTTTGAAGTTCTAAGATCAAACAATGGGGGCATGTATACCACCAATGACTTCAAGTATTTCTACAAGGAGGTAGGAATCAAGGAGGAGTTGACAATGCCTTACAACCCACGACACAATGGGGTTCTAGAGAGGAAGAACAGGGCCATCATTGGAGCTGCCAAGGCAATAATCCATTATCGGGATCTTCCCATGTTCCTTTTGGGAAAGGCTTGCAATATGGTAGTGTACATTTAGAACAAGAGTACTCACAACGTCTTGGGGGAAAGACCCTTGAGAAGGAATTCAAAGGGGTGAAACCAAAGGTTGTGCATTTTCATAGCTTCAGGTGTCCAGTATATATCCATATACCTTCAAAGAAGAGGACGAAGTTGAAGCCCTTAGCACAAAAGGCAATCTTTGTTGGTTACAATGAGGCTTCAAAGGCATACAGGTTGTACTTTCCTTCATAGGGGAAGACTATGGTGAGCAGTGATGTCAAGTTTGAGGAGAGTCAATCCTTCAGGAAGTCACAAGAACCCCTTCCAGGAGTAGCAAAGGATAAGGAGTGAGAGGCTCCGAATATTGAGGAGAGAACAACACCAGCAGTAAGGACTCTGTCTTCCGATCAAGAGTAGAAATTGGAGGCTCCTTCGAGCTCTATCAAGAGGAGGTCTAGATGGCTAGAGAGATACTCAATAGCATGTGGAGACTACAATGGAGCAAGTGACTATTATGATCTCTTTCCTATGTCCAACTTGGGAAAAGCACATTGATTAATTTATTAAATAATGTTGCCTATTTGGCTAAGGTTTTCTAATGGAAAGTAAATTAATTTACTTAAGTGAGTTAGATCCAATTTCTACCATTGATCTCAAGTGAGGCTCGGGATCTAATTCTAGCCATTCATCACATAGGAGATAAAGGGTTTGAGATCTAGCTCAATGAGAAATTATAAAAGAAGCTTAAGGGAGCAGTGAAAGTCACGTCAAATTATTGGAAGCAAATTTCTCAAGAGGAGTGAGAAACTCAACACTAGGAGGAAAAGAAAAGTGTGCAGCTAGTTCACATCAGCACAATTTTTGCAGGTGGAGTGAGAGGATCGACACCGAGTTTGTGGAGTTGTGTCGCAAGTGTGGGGCTTCATAAGGGCTGAACTCATGAAAGACAACCAGCAAAGTGCAGGATAAATTCCTGGGGGCTGAAATTGCCAAGTTCCATTAGTTGTATTTTCTGTGTATTCTTTGAGGGTCATTTTCTCTATTAAGGGAGCCCTTAATTTTCCTGAGTAATAAAAAGTGAAGAAGAATTTTGAGAGTGAATTTTTTTCTGTGTTTGTGACTGAGTCTCTATTTAAATTTTCGCTGCAAATTATTTAAGTTAAAATACCAGTGTATTTTTATTCAGCAGTTTTTCAGCCAAATAATTTACTAGGTGGATATATTTTCTGCGCATAAAATAAATTGCTAGAAATTTAAATCTAATCTGGTATTTCAAAATTTAACACATTGTTAGGCCCCCTTGTACACTCCAGCAGTGGATGCAGTGGCTCAATATTCCCTAGGCCAGTTTTAACTTTTGGCTGTGCCCTCACTAGCTTAAAGTAGATGTTGAATGCCAGATTCTATAGGACGACAAATTATGTCAGCTTTTCCATAAACATGAGCCCAAGACTGAAGAGTACTTTATATACTAATGTCCCCAGTATTATGAGATAAGTAAATGATTCTATTGTCAGTTCAAAGAATCATACAACTCCCCGTCCACATTCTTCAAGTACCCAAAACAAAGGTGCCTAACATTTTACATGGAGGCAGCCCTTATATTTAAATATCTCATCCTTCAACCATCCCCCAGACAAGATACTACTAAGTGGATCACATTTAATGACCACTAGAGCCTTTCAAATTGCAAATATGGTATAACACTCTAGAAAATCATTGATGACAGGGAGACTAATAAACGCCATAGACATTCACATCTTGATCAGTACCATCTAGCAATATAGTTAGGGTTTATTTAAATTTGATTTCTCTTACCTTGACAACTTCTTGAGATTTGTTATCATTTCCTCTTCTTTTTATTATATATTCATCATCAAGACAATTGCCAAAACAATGAAGACCACAAAGACAACAAGAGAACACAAGATGTAGGCACTCAGCCAGCGCAAAACCCCTCTCCTAGGGGAAAACCCAACAAAATTCTCTTCTCTTAGAACCAATTCAAAAAGAGACAACCAGAACCGACACTAGGTCCTCTTTCATCCATCAAGCCAACCTTCCAACTTTTGTCCAAGTCAACAATCTTCATACCATAAAAACAAAGCAGATTTCTTCATTAACCAGGATCTCGGTCTTCTTCCTCTTGACTAAAGCTTTCAGTTTTGCAACATACTAGTACACTTTGGCCTTACAACTTACTAGCAAACTCTGGTCCTGCAATATACAAGTAAACTCCGGTCCTGCAATACACTAGACTACTAGTACACTTTGGTCCTCTTCTTCTTATCCTCTTTAAGTCTCTTGTAATGGATAGCTCTTCCTTTCTATGTACCGTATTCATCAATAGAAATTTGCAGATCAGATTCATGCTCAAAATGAATGCTCCAATAGGTCGAGTACTCCTACTAATATATAGACTTTAAGTGGGACGACATTCCGTCATTAAGGCCAACTTCATAGGAGGCTAGGCCGACATGATGGAGGAGAGACAAGACACAAACCTTTGCACGTGACGATGCTAAAATTGCAGAGTCCTTAAACAAATACAAGAATTCAAGGCTTCAGTAGGATTGTTTTCCAGCAATAGTTATCAAAGCAAGAAAAGGGTTAGTTCACATGTATGATTCCTTCAATCTAGCTGCTTGAATTAAAATTTTTAATTTATAATTCAAGATTAAAAATAAAACTTTGGACATGATGATGCTAAAATTGCAGAGTTCATAAACGAATTCAAGAATTCAAGGCTTCAAATAGATTCTTTTCCATCAATAGTGATCAAAGCAATGTTGAAATATGTAACTATGTTCGGTCTTCATAATGACATATGTAGTTATGATTTTATGTATTTGATGTAAAGAGAAAATAAATTTATTATTGTTGTTCTTGAGGCATGGGTTTCATGCTCAAGGGAAATTTATTTTTATGTCAAGCACCCATTGTATGCTTCTAGGGCTTGTCATTTAGTCTACAAGTCAATTGAGTCATTGAAGACCCATTTGAGCATGTTACATATTGTAAAGGAAAAAATTATTTGAGTCAACGACCCTCCAAGACCTCATCATGATGCTACAACAAATTGGCTCATTTGAGGACTCAAGGATGGCTGTATAAAGGAGGACTCGGCCTCATTCAAGGAGATAACCAATCCGATCACAGATGTTCGATAAGAAGACAAGAAGAAGCCTCATACCCAAGCGAAGGAGGAAGCATAAAGACAAGAAAATCGA
Organism: Pinus tabuliformis; assembly: GCA_031772625.1. NCBI lineage: Eukaryota > Viridiplantae > Streptophyta > Pinopsida > Pinales > Pinaceae > Pinus > Pinus tabuliformis. The sequence continues at coordinate 1,729,333,379 of CM062819.1, read as the reverse complement.
ATGTTTTTGGACTGTTTTTGGATCATCACTCTCACACGTGCGAAGAGGAGCTAGGGAATTCTGATATTGCAGCAAGTCAATAGTGCAGTCATCATCAAGGGTCAAATTTTTGAGTCAAGAAATTTCTCTCTAGCAAGCCGAATTGACAAAGAAGAAAAATCAAGCCAAGTGAAGGTCAAAGGAGACAAATTTGTTCATATTCTAGTCCCACGTGTGATCTATGGTTACTTCAGAAAAGGCAGAAATTACAGTCCTACTACAACAAGCTGAAATTGTGAAAAAGGGTCAAAATGTGAGGTTGTGAAGCATGTTTGACCACCGTTGACTTGAAGAAAGGAAAGCACATCAAGGAGTGGTTTTGACTTGGTCTTGGAGGGGCCTTGGTCAAGGGTCATAGGTTTTGAAACTCGTCAATTGAAATTCTATAAGAAGAGAAAAATTCTTGTGGGTTTTCCTCTCAAGTGGAGAGGTTTGGGCCCTCGTGAATTGCCTATATCTTGTGCCCTCTTGTCTTATTGTTCTTTATGATTTGGTAGCTGTTTGATAAAAAGAACACTAAATATATTCAAGTGAAAGAAGAAGCTAATAAAGTTAGGTAATAATACATCACAAGCAGTTATCAAAGAAAGAGAAATCTAGCTGTCCTAGATTTCTCAACAAGCAGGAAAGGGTACGTTCACATGTATGATTCCTTCATCTAGCTGCTCGAATTGGAATTCTTAATTTCTTTTTAATCTTGAATTATAATTTCTTAATTTTATAATAAATATTAAAATGTAATACCATGTGTGTATGATCATGTTGTATGCCAGGTGTATGGTACGAGCATTTTGGTGAAGACACTCCTGAACTTCAAAAATTCACTATGCAAATCTTAGGCCAAATGAACTCCACATCTTGTTGCAAGTCAAGTATCAAGATTCTAAATTGAATTTTAAATTATTTTGTTTAACACTTCAGGCAGCACCAATTTTTTGCTCATTATGAAGGGAGATGTTGATCCAACATGTGATTGGATCGTTAAGCGTTATGTTGGTGATGAGGATCCCAGACCATTATTGCAGGAATTGATGTGGTTGGAGCACTCTGTTGAGGCAAGGTAAGGGGCAAGACCTCCATCTGGCCCTCAATATTAATATATGTCTTATGTCGTATGATTTATCACTTTTTTCATTTTTCTTCATCCCGCAATAATGACATTTTTTATGTATCATGTACTTGTACAATTTTGGACATCCAAATGCATTAATTTTGCATTATATAGTGTAAACTTGCATATCAGATTTCAATGCCAAATATGTAATTTTTCCAATTATGTGTATATTTGACATATTGCTATTTGTCAAGTCTATGTTGAGTCAACCTTGGGTCCTTGTCAGGTCCTGGTTCAACTTTGATACTTCAGCCAAAATGGGTCCTGTGCCAAGTTGAAACTGGTTACTTTGAATGAAACCACGACTCTACCAATCATGATAAAGCATTCATCCCCACAACCATATAGCATGTGAGCAGTAACCTGCCCTCTATCTCTTATGAAGAAAAAAGTGTAGCAATTTATTTCCAAAATGAAAAATGGCAGAGTATCTTTACACAATATATGAGTTTCAAAGACATTTTCGGTAGTTGTGAGTTTCCGGACATGAAAACTGGAAGAATTGTTCTCAACAACTCTAGTGAACTGAAGAAATAAATGAACATTCTACTGTAAAAGGTATTCCTGATCTCTTAAAATTTTACCATTGCTAGACACAGGCAATATAGAGCTGAAACACAACACCTAGCACCCTGCCACAAAAACTCACTTCCAGAGTCATGCAAATAAATATAGCCTACCTGCAAAGCAGCCATAATGTCACCATCATCGTCTTCATCCTCCATTGCATTGCCATTAAGATCAACACTAACTGATCTTTTCCATTCTGGTGTGGAAGGGTAAAGCATTGTTTCTGGTTTTCTCTCGTGATAAAACCTAAACAATGCATCAATATAATCCTGTTTATAAATCCCTGGAGGTCTTGCAGCAGCAAAGCGCTGCAAAGCCTGCAAGTTATAAAACATATCAAGATTTAGTATGCAAGATGACATGAAATAGAAAATTCTTGAATATTTCATGAAAGATATGCTAAAGAATGAAACCAACACTTCAACTAAAATGAAAACGGAAATTCAAAACTTACCTCTTTAACAGTCAAGCCTTGTATGCGAACAAGATAATTAACAATCATAAACCCAGTGCGGTTATGGCCATGGGTACAATGAACCAAAATATACTTGTTCTGCCCACTTTGTTTATGATTATGGAAGAAACGCAATGCCTGCAGTTAACTTTGGCAGTCAAAAAAATGCAACGGATACAAAAGAGAAACAAATTAAATGCAAAAAATTGACAGATAAATACAAGAATGTAGATTCTATTGCTTATGTAAGCAGAGCATATTATTCGACCTTAAATACATGGTCAAACCAAGCCTGATGTATCACATAATATATAAATAACATGAACAGAAAAACCTTGTAGACAGTTAAAAGTTGAAACCAAAAATAATTTCATCATAATTCGAAATCTCTGTTTTTAATAGGTGCTTTGTAAATTCAAACATCTGTAAAGATTTATCATATGTCAAATCAAAATTTTCATAGAATAGACACTACATTACAACTCTTTCGAAGCTACAAGTCTGATTTTAACACTCCCTAAGAGTTTGTTGATACAATAAGAATAAATCAAAAGTGCATTCGCAAGCTATGCCATTTCCTCCTCAACTCATATTGAACTTAGTTTACATTGAAACAATTTTAATGCAATTTAATTAAATTTGTAAGATTAGAAGAGGCTTACTTCGTACACAAAAATATTTACAGATTCATTGTCTGGAACTGCATCTCGTCCTTTGCATGCAATCTGAATTCAAAGCCATAAAGTGCTCCATTAAAAATTATCCTCAATAATATCTAAGCAATCACTCTTGACTCTTGTCTCTCAACACAGTGAATCCAAAAGGCAATAACATCTCACTGAGCTCATAAAATAGAATACTAGAAATAATATCAACAAAAATTATCAACAGGCAAACTAAAAGTTGGGGAAGAAAAAGACCTTGAAATGCTTGATGCCCTTGGTTGACCAATCTGAAGGATGATAGTAGCGTGAAGTATTTGTCAGATCAATTACCAAACCCAGCTGCAAAAGGAACAAACAAAAATAAGGATTTAGTAAATTTACAAGAAAATCAACCTCGAAAGGCTTCAGCATGTTTCTTTGTAGTTTTTACCAAACTTACCCCAGTTTTGCAGTGGGGATATATAAACAAAAATATCAAAACCACATAAAATTAACACCAAATAGTACAATACCATCCCATGGGAATACAATATATCATGATTAGGTTGTGCAATGACAAATGATCCTCAACTAGAAAAATATCAAATCAGATCCGCAAAGAAAAATTATGAGAAAATCTTGTTAAGGACAGAAAGTGGAATCTCTAGGAAAAATGATGGAACTCTCCCCCATCCCAACCTTCCCAGAACTAAAAATTTGCAAATTAAATTTCAACAGCCCTCGAATGAAAATTCAGGGAAACCGGGTTGCAACAGTGTTATAATGAAGCACGATGAAAATGTCAAACAGGACCTTAAAGGATCAAGACTGTAACCAACATGAAAGTATGAAATAGCATGGACATGATTTCAGAGTACTTCAGGCTAGTTTAAGGACTTGCACTCATGAAGAACAAAATTAAGATGAATAATCCCAAGCAGGATTGACTTGGCAAAGGAAATGCTAAACTCATTGTGACCAACAAATATTGAGTGATGTGCTAATATCCTAGTGGATAAATTTGCAAAATACAAGACCAAATTTGACATGCGAATATATATGATTAAATATTATCACTTTGCATGCAAGGAAGAAGAGTTATGGACTGAAGTTCTATTGATAATGAAGAAGTGAAACAACCCTTTCAATGCATGATTGCACGTGAGATTAGCAGAACGCCACCTCAACAACTGGTAAGAACAGAAAATGGAAGATGAGGATGAGATCCAAAATACTAAATTAAATTGATAGAAAGCATAGTTTGTAGAGAAATTAAATCAAATGAAGGAAAAAATAAAAACTGCAAATAAATCACGACAGGAATCTCTAGGAAAAGAAGTACAATTTTATCTTAGCGGCTGAAATGCAGGAAAAGGTATCTGAACTCTCTGCAGATATATGAGCGGAAATAGGGGAAGCCAAGGACAACATAAACAACTCAAACGAAAAGAAGCAAACCATGCTATCACCAGACAAGGAAATCATCATAAGATTGGCAAATAACATATCAACAGTGGTCAGGGGTGTCAGGAGGGGCAGGGATTATCATAAATCCCGAAGGATAAACAAAGATCAAGTACGCTTGGGCCTGGGGATGAGTTCAAACAATGCAGCTGAAATGCATGGCCTCCTTCCAGGCATTCAGTTAGCCAATGATCAGGGTATTTCTTCTATTGCAGTTCTGGGGGTCTCTCTCATGAATATTCAGCACCTCTGCTCTGGTTCTCTCCCTTTGAACAACACCCTTTCTCTCCTCGACAGAGTTTCTGGTATCTTGGAATCTTTAGCTCATAAATTTTCCATCATATTCTCCGCAACCAGAATCAAGATGCTAATGAGCAAGCTAATTTAGCTTTCCATCTTAAAGAAGGGAAAATGAGGATCAACGACCACCTCACCTGGAAATGTATCCCATGATCAAAACAAAATCCTTGCTAAGGCAAACTCCACAAAGGAAGAATATCCTGAATTGAGTCATGGGCAAGTTCTTGTATAAATCCCTTCAACAACGCAAGGTCCCACTCCTCATCTATAGAAAAGCATCTATAGAAAAACTGGCTGCATCAATCCCGTCACTCATGCATTCAAGGTTCGTGTGAAGTTTCCCAGCTGGCGATCTCAAGATGCCAAGGTCCTTATAAGGACATCTCCCTGGTCCGTAGATCCAAATTGTATGCACAATAATGCTGGTTCAGAATTAAATTCCTGCTCCTTACCATATCTCTCACACTTGGCGACTTGCCCATACCCTACAAAATTGATGTTCATTGTCACCTCCTCCAGGTAATGGCATTGACAGCAATGTGGAAAGCATGGGAGATCTTGCATTCTATAAAAACCTACAGGTATGTTGAGCTTATGCTGAAGCTATTAAATCGGTTCACCGTCGATAAATACATGGATCAATTCAATGACAAGGATAGAGCTTGGAATTTCCTGATTTCCATCTTTGTTTCTCTTTCATTTTAGGCGTCATTCCCCACCTAGTTTTCAGTGATCTCATGCATTTCTGATTCCAGTAAAGTTTGTTCCTAAATTTAGAGCCGCTCTTCAAGAGATTCAATTTAGGCTAGATCGCAATCATTAGCTTTTCTTCTCGCCTTTTCTTCCCCCCTTTTCTTCCCTCTCATGTATTTTGAATCATTGGCTTAGGGAGTGCGTATTTCTTATGTGGGTGGTCCCCACATATCATTAACAAAACAAAATAATATAAAATTAACTTGCGTCTAACTCCCAAGTCTTTATCAAAAATAAAATACCAAAATTGGCCCCCAAAATGTAAAAATAAATCCTGCTCCAAAATATTTTAGGAAGGGACATTACAGTCCTTCCCGCCAAAAATTGTTTGTCCTCAAGCAATGCCTGAACAAGTGCCCTCTCTAACTGTTGATCACCACTGTAACCACTAATAATACCAGGGTCCCAAATGTACCATTGAGTCATCCCCAATCTCAACACTGTCCCGACACGAAGGATTCCCTCGATATCAAGATCCCAAGCCATCCTAATCAATGTGAAGCACACCTTGCTCCACTTGCTATCCAACAATATACAGGTACCAGAAGCCCTCTGCATACTAGCAATAAGTATAGCATCATGATAATGTAAGACTCTACCCATCTGATGCACTACAAGCATAAACTCCTAAAGATGCAATCCAATCTTGGTGGAGTTGAACCCTTGTCTACCCAGGCCTCCCCTGATCTCCTCCTATCGATCACCCTGCCACATCAATGAAGTTCCCCACACCATCAACGAATCGTTAAAACCAAATGGAAGATCTCGATGACCCTCCCCTGTAGAAGCCAACTCACCTCTATGGGTAGTTGAACTGCTCAACCCTATTATGCCAAAGTCCCCTGCTCGTCGTAGAAGGAACCTATCTTGTTGACATAGTGACACTCTGGTCATGATTGACTGCCTAGCATGCTCGAACCAGAGCCTCCTCTCCCATAACTCTGGGCCATAATCTATGCGATGATTGAGGCTAGGCCAATCTTATCAAAGCGACTCAACAATGCCAGCGCCTATCACTCCATGGCTAGCCCCAATGCTAAGCAACAATCTACATCGTCCTATGGTGAGGGCTTTAGTGATCCCCCATGTGTTCGTCGATGAATGAACCAGTCTGCCTGTCATCCTGACCATGCTCACTGAGGAATGGAGTATCCCACCAATCCACTGGATCCCTGAATCCCATAACCATACTGGAGGTCCACAACCCCCAATCCTCTATGCTTGTCGTTTCGATATGTTGCTAGCTGTTGGGACCCCTTTGTGCCCCATTTCTACCTCCTGTAGGTATCCAATAGGTAGGCACCAAGCATCAAGAACCTGTGCCATGAATATCCATCTACTTTGTGCCTGCCAAATCACACAACGATATCTGTTATCCCAGCTCCTGATGATGTGCTCGGGTACTACCGAAAGCCTAGGCATCATCCTGCCAACAAGGACTACCATCCTTCGCACCTCATTCTCACCTAACACCTCGAGCTGTCCAGCTAAAAAAGCACCATGCAACTCCCTCTCAATCACCTCCCCAAGAGTGAACCTAGGAGTGGAACAATGAACCTAGGGGTGGAACATATGCTACCTCAGCAATCAACCATGCATCCCTAAGCCTTTAACCGTCAACTCGTGCACCTACCAAGTGTCTCAACTGGAGAGTCTCCTCTCGGCCCATGACATGCGGTGTCTCATCCAACTGCCTAGGGTGAGCCTCCCATGCCCTGTTGCCTGAATGGAGAGTGTCAAAGGGCAACATCCAAACCCTTTGTGACTATAAGCAACACTAGAGGATGATGGGTGGGTATGTCCCAAAGAGTATGATCAAGAGTCTGTCAGAATGCTCAAGAGTAATCCTATGGATGGCCATCTCTCCGCCTCGGATCTACTGATAACCCCCTCGAGGCCCTACCTCCACTAGACATGGTGTCCCCAGATGCTCAACAATGTCCTCATCGATCCTAGGTGAGTTGCGTCCAATGGTACACCTAATGCCCCTGTCCATAAGTCTCCCTGGAGGCAATGCTCCAAGGGCCCTTTGCACCGCATCATGTGTCACTGCATACCACCAAGTACCACCGCACTCCTCGAAATGCCACTATATGCCGCAACCTGTCCCTGTACACCACTGACACCCCTAGCTATAGTTATACCATCCTGTGTCCTTCCTGTGTCACTGCACATGTCACTCCCCGCATGTCCTCAATGCGATGTGAGTCACTCCTCCTACCCCACAGTGTAAATCGACATGTTGTGGTATACCACCATGCATCTCCATCCTCCTCTGCAAGCCACTGCTTCCCGCTGCATAGCCTTGCACACCATGGGGCGTTATGGCCTAGAATTGGGTTTGTATGCATCAGGCCACATCCCTCTATATAACATTCGACGCTACGACCTGACTCTGTGCAGTCTTGTGTACCACTGCCTACTATCATACCACCCTATAACATAAGGTATCCTTCATGTGCCAAAGTGTCTGCCACTCTGCTAGTGACCCCACCATGACATGCGTCATGTCCCCTCGTCCATCTTGGTAGACCTAAGCACCCTAACTCCACTCCTGCTAGAGGTGATATCTCTGATGTGTCGATCCTCTGTGACCCTTGAGTCCTAAACCTCAATGGGAGAACATCGTCTCCATACAATATCTGGTATGGTGACCTACCTATGCCACCTCCTCCAACCAGCTCCTTCCAAAGAATGCTAATCATCTTGCGGCGCCATGCGCAACCAACATGCCAATACAATCCATGGAACCTACTCATATACAGCCTATCTTCTAATGCCGACTGGAATTTCCCTAGGGAATGTATGTGCTCAGTCACTAGGTCAACTACCTCATCAATCCCATAGCCAGCCCACATGTCTAATATCAGATGGGGAGCTCCACCTAGATCCCAGTGCCAACCTGGGCCTCTAGTGCCCTTGGTGTCTAAGAGCTCCCACTGAGCCTTACTCTAGACTATGACCATCTCCATGAGTCCAATCCACTCCACTCCACTGGGTACCAACTCAGAATCTCTCATCATCCAACCCTAATAGAGGGATCGAATGCACGAACTCTCGCACATAGAACAACCCCGACATGTGGATGTCACCTTGTGCAACTCAGATCATCTCATCCCACTATTCAGGCCAACACATGAGATCTGACTAGGTAGCTCTGTCTCCCTCTCTCCAAAGGAAAAAGGTGACCCAAGAGTGCTGCTAACCTAGTCATACCCTTTGGTATGTCTAGACAACTTTGCCTCCCTCAACCCAATGCATAAGGGTGGGCTAGCAACACTGTAGATCCCATTAGTGTGCCTCCTAAACAAACTGTGTTGAAATCCCAATGTGCAATCTCTATGCTACCCCTCATCAATGGCTAGCCCAAAGGATGGTTGCACATCCTCATCCATCATGGACTCTAAGTGAGCCTCCGACTACTCCATAGACAACCCAACATGCAAGACATGCTCACCAGTCAGTTGTAGGTGACTATCATCCGACAACATTGTCATAGATCTAGATGCCTCTGTACCTATTGGCTCCTCATCAACTAGTGGTGCGCTACTATCACCTGAGAACTCGGTCACAACCCAAGATACCTCATTAATGGATATCTCAACAACAGATGACATCTCATCAACAAGTGTATCCTCAATTGTCTCCTTGCCAACCATGGCCCCTTGAACTACTCTCTCATCTTCTTCGTTAATCCACTCAATCATCCCAGCATAATTCCACTAAATCCCCATTGGTTTGGGCATGCCTCTTAGTTCACAAAACTCCCAAAAAGAGAGGGCAACCTTAATGTCATGACCCAACAACATGACACAACATATTTTGCCCAATCAAATCAATTCTTCATTAACAATATTAAAAGATCTACTTGGGCTCCCATCCTAGTATAATTGCCCAACTAAGGAAATTACATGTACAACAACAAGATCAAATCCAATTGATCAAGCCCTCCATGGCTGAACTGGATCTCCTTACTAGCCCCTTCCTCGATCCCAACACACTATAGTATCACACTCCTCACTGAGATGCCTCTCTCAATTTTCTGTTGTATGGTGTGTCGTCTTCTCTCCATAGCCTTACTTTCATAAATTTTTGTTGAGCTAAATCCCTAACCCTAAACTCCAAAGTGATTGCCAACTAAGATTATATCTCACATCACTTGATATTAAGGGCTAAGATTAAAACATAATTACTAAAGTAAATACGTTACTTACTCTAATGTTTCTATAGCTCAATTAGCCAATATAATTGTTGGAAATACTAAAAGGGGGGGTGAATTAGTATTTCTTTTCAATTGTTACTTTTACCAGTTAGATCACTTATATTTAGAACACAAAATGAATAATTGGAATAAATGCTTTTATTAATATAGTCTTTAGAATGAATTAAGTATAAATTATATAGGGTTCCAACCCTAGAAGAAGACACTGATCTTCAATCCCCCAGGCTCCAACCTGTTGCCAAGCACCAACTTGGACTTTAGTGAGGCTCCGACCTCTAGGGCTTCGACCCTATCTTATCCAAGGCACCGACCTTGAGTTTAGGAGCACCAACTCCAAGGACACCAATCCTATAGCTTTTCTTTGTCAAGATATGTTTGGTTTCACGGCTCCCAAAGTCTTCTTCACCGATCCCTGTCAATCTTCAGTTGTCCCTTCACTTAGTCTCCACATCACATCATCAATGACGACCTTAACTTAGAAGGCGTCATCACTGTTCATGGTACCTAATCAAAATCTCCAAGGTCACCTCATGATGACATCAGCGCTGCATTATGATCTTCAATACAACACTTCAATGTGTCTTCAATGAACTGCACCAAGTTCTGCACCAGCTCTAATAATAGTTCTACACCTTCTTCAAATCTGGTCCAAGGTCCGTTCCAAAGATTACTTCAGGTTACCTCCAAAGGTCTGCACCAAAGTTTGCACCATGACTTCTGCATTGCTCCAAGTTCAACACCAGATTACCTCAAGACTATTGGACCACTGCTGCACCAAGACTTTAGCACTAGATTGTCACAATTCTTCTTTACAGATATCCTTCCACCACACTCCACCATACCACTGTTCAAACTATTCCAATACGTATACACAAGGATTTATACACCATACTGCACCATCTATTTTGCACCACACTTCTTCATCAATTCTGCACCAATGTTCTTGCACCACATGTCATCAGTATTTCACCAACAATTGTTCACCACAACTCACCAATTTTGCACCATCTGTTTAGCAACAATATTCTTGCACCATGCTGCACCAGTACTTCACCAACACTTCTTCACCATACCTCACCAATTTTGCACCATCGATTCAGCAACAATATTCTTGCACCAGTACTTCACCAACACTTCTTCACCACATCTCACCAATTATGCACCATCTATTCAGCAACAATATTCTTGCACCATGCAAGTGCCACAGGTCCAAGCCTTAGTCCGAGCCTTTCTCAAGGTAGTTGTCTGAGCCCTTCAAGGATAATTCTCTATTGTCCAAGATTCAAAGGTTCGATTATAGTCAATCTTCACTGTGAACTTATCAATGATCCGAGCTCTTGTGGCCTTCATACAAGTTTGAGCCTTCAACTAAGTCCAAGCCACCGCAATGATAACAGTTCTCTACAATTGTGAGCTACAGGACTGAGCTCCTCTCCACACAGGTCTGAGTCTTTTAGGCCCAAGCCTGAATTAATAATCAAAATCCTAGCCTTGAGACTGTCCTAAGTCTGAGGCTTTGACTGTTCACAAGTTAAGCTACAAGTCTATGCTTCAATAAATAGTCATTGTACCAAGCCCTCTCAAAGGTAACTGCCCCTCTATCCTAAAGTCTGCACCAAGTCCGAGCCTTCAATCACATATGTGCTTACATGTCCAAGCCTTAATATTTCCACACTACCCACATATCCGAGTTAATGAGGTAAGGTTTGGCAGCTGTCCGAACTCCAAATGTGACTGGGATTCAAGCCTTAATATTCCCACACTACCCATAGATCTGAGTTAATGAGGTAAGGTCTGGCAATTGTCTGAACTCCAAATGTGACTAGGATTCAAGCAATGAGTTGTAATCTGCAATTTGAGCTTCACAACAGGTGTACAAACAGGCCTCAAGTTCGAGGATAATTTATCACTGAAATTGCCCAACTAGAATTCTTCTCGGCCTCTTTCTTCCTTCTTTGATATTCTTCTTCTCCTCTGCCTCTATTCTTGTTTTTAAATTGATCACCGAAATCTAATCCTAAGAAATGAAGTCTGAAACCTTATTTATATTGATTTCGTTCTTTGAAGAGAGGACGTGACTGTTGGAGAATAAGAGCCGACATATGTATGTTAACTTAGGTCAACATACAATAAAAATATATATTTCTCAATCTTAAAAGCTCATTTTCTCTCCAACTACTAGGAGTTTGAGGGCAAGTGAGGGCTCATTAGAAAGGGGAAAAAATCCACTTCAAGATGGTGAAGGAGCCAACGTGAAAGGATGCCTCCAAGGTGTCAAAAAGTATTTTTCTTTGTGACTGTTCTTGAATTTTTGTACAGACCTTGGGAATAATATTAATGGAGCTAGAATGAGGGTTATCATCAAAGGTATCACCATTCATGTCATCATCAAGTGTAGTATCCATCAAGGGTAAGGACATCATATTGTTAGGGCAAGGGCTTGTATATTAGGCACATAATTGATACTTAAAGGCTAGATCATTATGAGCATCACTCAAGGAGGGCTTGTCATCATAGGCACATGATTGGCACTTAGGATTTACATCAATCTATTATGTTTAGGGCATCACGGGCATCTTAGACCAGACATCTCCATTAATGGTTTGGCATCTTCATAATGTAAGGGCAACCTCTAGGGTTTGCATGAGGTTCATTAACATCACAAGACTATTTTCCATCTCAAATAATGTCATATTGACATCAATGATAACCTAGATTAACAATAATAATAATGTGCTTTTCCTAAGTTAAAACTTAGGATAAGTTACAAATGCAACTTGCTCACACTAGAGCACGTATCTAAGGAGACCTTTGGTGACTTTTGCACGCTTAGACACTTAGCTCTGTACAAAAGTACCTCCGTCAAGCTACAAACATCGACATAACAAACAAAGGTTCATTGACTCTACTCCCTCCAGGATACAAATATAGAGGAGAATTCCATTTTTCAATGCGCCATCTATTATGAGATCTAAGGTAGATACCATTGTTTTTCTCGTCAAAAAATTGTCTCCAACTTCTTCTAGTTTCCATACCAACATGCTTGGCCTTATACATGTGAGAGACTTCTGGGCTTAGATCATCTTTGCCCACACCTTCCCCACCACCAAATACTACCAGGATAATCACCTCCTTCCTAGTGTTCATGGACAAAGGAACCAAGACGAATGTAGAACATTGTAGAGAGATGTTCCACCTCACCTTCCAAATTAATGAGAACTCAAGGAGAACCCCAACCTCCTCCCTTGAGCACCTTGCAGAAGAGTCAAATTTAGGCCTGGGACAATTCTTCCATTCACAACAAACACCCTCTTCCTTCTCATCTTGACCTCATCAAAAAGTAGCATGTTGTACCTAGTTCTTCTAGTAATTTCAAGTCTTCATGATGATGGACTGCAGTAGCTTGGTCTGAAATGTAGAAAAATCTAAAATGAATGCCATGCCTCTAAAAGCCCTACCACACAAAGACACATCTATCAACCACAATGAATAAGGATGTTTCAAAGATTTGAAGTGCAAATTGTGCGCAAAGAGGTACCCATATTGCATGTATTTAGTTGAAGTTTGTCAGTTGAAAAAATTTCATCAACAATGACAATTTTAACTTGGGTGAAGTTAAAAATCAAACTGTCACTGCTAACAAAAAACTTTCCACTGACAAATCAACACAAGTATCAAATGGGAACATAAATACACAACTCAAGGTTAATCAGAGTGTCCTGTTGTCACAAAAATTGTCTAGGCACCGCGAAAACGCTCAGAGTAAGGGCTATCACTCTTAAATCCTTACTCACTCTGTTTAGACTCTCTCCTAGACAAGTCAAGGGGGGTAGTCCCTAGGTAAATGGATGAGGATAACCTATGGATCACGGGTTGTAGGAAATTTTAATGATGGACAACCTGATGAATCTAAATGAATCTCGATTAATTCAAATGAATAGATTAAACGCCAACGTAAACAAGACACAACCATAAGATAGAAACAATTCTAGACCAATGCCTTTATGCTAAATTAACCGTAGATAAAGTAAAACAAGTTATCCAGAACACTTTACAAATGTGTGACGAATAATGACAATCGTGAATAATCAATATAAATGCCCAAAACTGTATCACGCAAGATATTCTAGATTTAAGATGATTATCGTTAATGACCAAGACCTAGGATAAATTAATTTTCTCCAACAGCCAATATAACTTAAGACATTAATTGTACTTTGACCATAGGAAAATCATAAAAATGCATTTAATGACCAAATAACACTAAGGAACTTTAGGCTTAAATTTTAATTATTCCTTAGGCAATAACTAAAGAAGGAAAACAAATCAATGGGTTAAAAAAAAATATCAGAATTTTTAATGGACCATAGGCCACATTAAAAATTTTAATGTTTAAGTGAAAACCCCTTCAATTTATTTATTTTTAACTCTCAAGTCACCAAAAATTTAGGATTTTTTAATAACAAAACAAAAAAAATTATGTTTTAATGTGTTTTTTTTAATCATAATAAAATCAAAGACCAAAACCAGATCAAAAAAAAAAATGTAATAAGAAAAATCGAAATCAAATAAATAAAAAAAATTAAAGTCAAATACAAAATAAAATCGAATCTCAAATTAAATTGAAAACAGAAAATAAAATGAAAATAAAAATTCAAAACCAAAATGAATTTTATATGAAACTAAAGGATATACACACTAACCTTAAGCAATAACTATATACAAACACCTACTTAAATCAAATGACCATATGCTATACAAAATAAAAATAAAAATATCGAAATGTTGTTTGGCATCAACAAAAGGGATGCTTGTGAATCTGGACAGGGAGGAGCAGCAGCGAAGAGAGGGTTAGAAGCAAGGATTATTCAAGTCGATGGATGGAAAAAGCAGGTGCAACGATGAGGGTTAAGCACGCAGCGTGAGGGGTTAGGGATGGCACGCAGATCTGGAGGGAAGGATGAGGAATGTGGGTTGGGCGAAGCAAGCAGCGTGCAGGTGATGAGGATGGTTGGCTTGGATGTGCGGATGGGGCGTTGTAGCAATGGACAACGATGCATGGATGGGCAACGGATGAAAAGACTGCGGGTGCAGCGAAGATTTAGAGACAGCGTGGGAGGGATGGAGGTTTTAGCAATAGAGTATGGCAATCATACGTGAAGGCAGAAAAGGCGGAAAATGGATGAGGATATAAGCAGCGAAAATGAGCAGGGACTGAAGCGAAAAGAGGATTGCCTGCAGTTGGACAATGGCAGCATACAGGAATGAATACGCAGAGAGCAGAGGATAGCAGCGAATAGGAGACAGACCTTCCCAAAAAAAATTGAAATCATCAGCTTAAAATTCACCAATCAAACCCTTAAAAAAAAGAATTTAAAATTTTTCTAGATTTAAGAATTTTAAATTTAAACCATTGGACTGTGAAAGGCTGATTAATATTCCTGGAAAACTATTTTAATGACCCCCAGAGATCCAGATCTTACCCTCCAAGGCCTAGATCTGGACTCTGCATGGCTTTCAGCTTCAGATCTACAGCTACAAGACAACAAGAAACACCCAAACGATATATACAATGACCAAAAAACTAAAACCCATAAAACCCAAGTTAGAAAACTAAAAATAATTACATATTTATGTACATGAATGGCAGATCTATCAGATCTAGGGAGAGTGAGTCCAACTCTGCTCCCAGATCTGATAATATGAGGCTCTCAACAGCGAAATCTATCGATTTAGCGTATAAAAAAAAATTTGAATTTTAGAGGAGGTACTAAGCTCAAAACCCTTCATACATCACCCATAAAAAATATCTTATGATAAGCCCGGGATCAAATTTAAGTTGGGCTCTTCAGAAAACACGGACCGAAAGTTGGCTGGTTCAACCGAGAACTTCCTCAAACACCCGATGATCTGAAAAACAAGACTTTCCCACAAAACTCAATTTAGCCATCAACATAGAGCGAGAAAACGACAATAAAATTCGGATTTAATAGAAATACCTGCTATTACATTCAAAAATTAAATTATCATTCAAACCCCGGCGACTGAGCAAGATACCTGTACTCAAATCACTCTTCAGAAAGCTATCATCAACGGCTAAAAAGAAACCTATGCATGAAAATGACACATCTTACAGTATTTCTGCGAAGAGTAACACCGACAAAAATTAACCCCAAAGTCTTTCTTTATTGGTCATAAAAAGATTACAAGAGAGCTTTTCGCTTAATACACGATCAAAAGATCGGATGGAACTGACTGACAAATGACCTCCTATTTAAAGATAAATCCTCCAACGGCTAGTTCGAGTGATCCTCGTCAAAGTAATCTCGACCATTGATGAAGATTAAAATTTCTTTTAATCTCATCCGTCGAAATTTTAAATTATTGAGGAAATTCGAATTTTTCAATTAAATGCATTTTAATTATTTCACAAATTAAATTTTTGAATTAATTCCCTCAAAATTTTGACATTGACTTAACCCCAGGGACCAAAGGCTTAAAATTTAGCAAAATAACTAATTTACCTTAGTCCCTGGACCTCTTAAACTTTAATTTTTTAAAGACCAACGAATTTTACCTTTGGAGAATTTAAATTTACCTAGGACCTAGAATTAATCAAATTTATGGCTTAGGTAATAAATTAATTAACCGATGAGGGAATAAATTATTTTTCTAACCCTCAAGACACTTTACATTATGATTTTTACATTTTTTACATCTCAAGGGGGAAAACCCATTTGCAAAAGGACCCTCACAGACTACCCAGTTTTGTGACACAAATATAATCTAGCAGATCAAGCAATTTGTAATAAAATAACCTAACCAAATAGTTTGGATTATTCCCAAATCACTTTTACATAGACTCGATCTAGAACACTAGGACTCCCTTAAGATCGCCATGACAAAATCCATTCTGGGTTTGGGGTAACGCTGAAGAAAAACTCTGCCGACCATCCGAAAATGGATCGGTGAGACAAAAAACCTCCCGGAATGTAGATCGTCACCAGAAAAAGTAGGTTTACCCAGGTAATTACATACACGACACAGATCTGCTCAGATTATTTACATTATACACATGCAGGTTGGGTTTACATTATAAGATGATGATCGTTGGACGGCACGAACACATCGATCAGGCACTATCCCTTTTGTGAAAAAAGGGGGTGTACTACTGTGGGTTGTTGACACGTAGTTGTCAACATGTCTCAAAGACAAAATCAAGAACCAAGTTACAAGGGCACCTTATCATCATCCTAATCACAAGAGTCATCACAATGAACAATCAACTCACTAGCACTAGCATTACTCTAACCAAAACCAACACATTTCAAAGATTTAGAGCTCCATTTAAGAGTTTTTCCCATAGAGAATCCACAAAAAAATCAACCATGAACAGATCAATCCGTTTGTAATGCCAAAACATTGCTTAAACTCCAAAGATTTTATTTTGTCGTTTCCTCAATCCAGAATAGTAGAAAAATATCACATTAAGAAGAAAGGCTACCAGCTAAAGATAAGATAAGATAATTTTTTTGATGTCCAACGAATGACCATAAATAGGTCAATGGGACTAAAGGATACAACCTGTACAAGTACAATGTGGGAGTGCAAACACAACTCCTTAAAAATGCCAAAGCTAAATCTAGGATAAAATGAAGTAACGAAGGATACATTAATAAGACAACCTCATAAACATGTATATAATGTTGCATGATCCTTGGGGGGATGTTGGAGTTGGGATACCCCTAAAATTTGAGGCTAAAGGAAAGAAGCTCTGGATAAGTCTTTGGTCGCACAGTTAGGGTTGGGGATAGACCCATCAGAAAGGGGGGGGGGGCTATTTGGGAACCATATGGTACTAAACCCTCTAACACTCTAGGCGTGAGCGGCCTAATGTGCAATTTGGCACCTACACAACGGTCTCGAGAGTGCCTACTGGCCTCGCAAAACCGAGGGACGGGGGCTGAGAAGAGACCCAAGGTCTCACTGCTCTACTATCTAAAATACCCTGGAACTCAGCTCATCGCTTGTTGCTCCAATTAGCCAAATCAACTTGAAAGTATAATGTGATCATCCAAATCGTCCCCGAGTGAGATGGGGTATGTAGCATTTGAGATCTATGTCTAAAGATCTCCCTGATGAAAAGGGTTAGGCATCTCTAGTCAAGATAGTGGAAGAAGGTAGAGAGGGATCACCGGACGCCCTACATAGGCAATGATATCATCCTCTAATCTCATAGTATATGGGGCACCGAAAAATGAGGTGCATCTTGGCCTCCAACTCCTGTAGGTGGCACAACTGGCAGACCCCTATCAAATCGTAGTATATGGTGATCCCTCTCCACCCGAAGTCGATGGGACCCAGCTAGAAGTTGCCCTAGTGGGGATCCTACGTGAGTGCATCCAATGCCTATGAGTATAAGGGGGATGAGCGATGAGGCCATCGTACAACTCCAAAAAAAGCTCTAAGTAGGCCTGATTCAGTATCTGCTTAGTCAGTAAGAGATGTATTGATCTGTCAAGGGAGAAACTAAATGGATGAAGGTGCTCTTGGGAGATGGTCATCCATTGAAGGAGCTGAGATGCCTCTGTGAACCATCCACGAGCACAACCTGAGGGGGTATCAAAATTGATGGCCTCTGAAAAACAAAGTGCAAGACAAGGGTATCTCTCTCTCCCAATAACAAAGTCTCTATAAGCCCTAACTCTATGAAGGAAAGAGACCAAGCAGAAAAGGACCTCAAGGAAAAATGGGTGGACCCGGAACTCTACCTGAATAATGAGCTAGGAAATTGTGCATTTGTAGCAAATGATATATTGGAGAAGCAAGGTCTGGACTCTCTCCATCGTGGCCCAATTTGATTGTAGTAAACTAGGACCGCAATCTCGAAACCATAGAGGATAGTGGGTCTAATAATGGCCTCCATGAGGTGGAGCTTAGACGAGATGTCCTAGAATTGTGTTTGGAAGCATTGTCACTCAATGAGGGCAAAGGAGTTGTAGACTTTACTAAGTCGCGATTGGAGTGTCAGTCGCATACCAAATCTAGGCCTTGTGAACTCTATGTTAATTTTCTCTTGAAACTCTGCAACAGCTTAGACGAATTACTGAAAACAAGGCAACTGAAAACTGGAACCAAATTTAATTTCACCAAGACACAGAGTTTCTTAACAATCTATAAGCAAAGGAAAAAACACCAGAGATAAAAATGCATGCACGCAAAATTGACATGCTTGTTTTACCTAAAAAACCCAAAAGTGAAAGTTTGCTTTCTTTGTTGTGGTATTTTATTGGTTGTTCTTGAGCAATTGGATCTATTACAATTCACGCTGCCACTGTAGCCACCAATCTATCACTGAGAACATAATTGTTCTCTTGCTAAATAGCTTCGACTTGTCCCGAGAATCCCTAATCCCTGCTCCATAATCCTTGCACCCTAGAGCCCATATTTCCTTGTGCACTTCCTCCTGTTTCATAGCGCACAAGGCTTCTATTTCTTAGGGCCCTTGTGGCCCTATTTCCTAGCACAAAGGAGGCCCTATTTCCTAGCACAAATCAGCTCCTAAATCTATGCACACTTTCTCCTCAAGAATACGCACTCCACACACAAAGAATGACCTCACAAGAATGATTAATCTTGTGTCTTCATCCTCCTCTTTATAGATTAAATTCGCATGCGAGAAGGCCTAGTTCAATTTAGAAGTTTGAGTTGTGATTGTGAGCTAATTAAGAGTTTTACTAGTTATCTCTCCAATCAACACTAGAGCCTTAACTTGTTGTAATTGAACTTATAACTACCACCTCGTTCTGTAATCAAACTAAAGAAGACTCCACCTAACTAAAGCTCTGACACTATGCATGCAAACTTGATGATCATTCCAGTAAATTGGAAATAAACCCATCGTAGCTGAAGTCTATCTCATTAGCTCCCATTCATGCTAGAGAAAGACAAATTCAAGGTATTTACTGGCTAAGGCACAAACTAGAAGACCGTACACGCTACACTTTCAACATTGAACCCCCAAGTGGGTGTAAGATGTGGTGATCTCAATCTCTATCCCGTTGTAGTATAAGTGTAGGTTTGCCATAGAGTTCTTCAAGGCATTGAAGATCAAAATCTTGGTTTTACCTAGGTTGACCTTCAATTGTCGAAGGTCCCAAAAACTGGGTAGCACATCAATCTATCTTTGTAATCCCTTAGCAGTAGAGGCCAACAAAACCAAGTGTTGAATTTTCTACTAGATGCATAGAAGAAACCAATTTTCTAATCTCTACCTAATTATCTTTATCAATTTATCTTAATCCACCGCTATCATTAAGCAATTATACACAGAAAAATTCAATAGTAAATGAAGCAAAAACAATGAGATCATAAAGAGACAGCCATGCACAATAGAGACAACAATTTTTCCCTGCAAAACAAAAACTTGGGAGAAAACCCAGCAACTTTTCTTGGAGAAATTATTTTTTAGCAAGATTTACAATTCCAAATTGTCTAGAAATTTGTGCCAAAATCCACATCCAAATACCAGTCAAACCTGATCAATTTCTACCAAGTCAAAATTGGTCAAACCAACCAAAAATATGAAAGTCAATGCTGGTCAACAATCAGAATTTCAGCATGTGGTCAAGCTCAGTCCTGCGATCAACAACCTACAGTCATATTTGTACTGCAATCAACTCTAGTCAATGATCAAACTTAGTCAACTAAAATTTGGTCAACTTTTAGTCAATTCAGCCTCTATCTATTCACATGTGTGACTACTCTAGAAGAGCGAGGATGTGATGATGATTTTATCCAAAGTGAAGTGTCACATTATGTATCTATACAAGTCAAATGAGTTGAATTTTCACCAAGGCGCACAACCTTTCAAGGTGGCCTAAAAAATAAAATTTTAATTTAATTTTCACAATTCTTCTAGGTTGACTTAAGTGACCTCTACACATGCGAGAATACCTCCCAGTGCTATACAAAAAATCAACACCATGTCATCAGCGAAGAGGAGCAAGGAGATCAAAACATTGTGCAGTAGGAAAGCATCACACTCCTATATGCGTTGATAGAGGAAAGACTCGAGCTCATCAATATAAATCCCAAAGAGAGTCAAAGAGAGGGGACAACCCCTACTTCACCCCAATGGTACTCTAAATGAAGTTTGAAAGGCCATGGGCCATCTTAAGACACACTTACACTAACCCATAGCATCCCTTGATAGCAATTAAAAGGCTCTCTAATATGCCAAAGTCAAGGAGTCTCTAGAACAATGCCTCCCTCGAAATTGTGTCAAAAGCTTTCCAAAAATCTATAAAGAAATTGTCAACCTGTGAAGAGCAATGGCGGGCCTCCTCAACAATGGCTCTAAGGTTGAAGATGTGATCAATCATCTAGTAGTCTAGGAGACAGCCTTCGTGTCCTCTAGTTGTAATATCTCAATTCTCCAATTCCTAAAAAAGCCATTGGTGTAGAAATGTCACATTAACCTTAGAAAATGTGTGGCCCACCATGATAGTTCTATAATCATTTGAAGATACTTTCAATGAAAATGAAGCTTCCAAATACAAAAATATCCCTTCTACTCATCCTTTGACGGGAAAGCATTTCCATGGGGTAGGATGACTAACATACATAATACATAAGGTCTTTGCTTAGGTGTACAATATATTAATATACAATTGAGTTGGCTTATCTCCAAATGTCACAACTCACAACTTACATAACCTTCCAATTGGTATTTATGTCACTATGTCACATTGTAAACATGTAAACTCATTATATATCATTTCATATTTATTTTTATCTTTTTTGCTACGAAAAAATGGTTTTTCCTCTTCCCCTATGATGGCTCCCGTAATAAACAATTTTTTTTATTAGACTCACTTCATATAGAATGTCAATATGGCAATGTTGAGATTCAAATCATTTGGAATGGGCAAAGCACTAAAACCTTTCGAAATGGACATCACGAACAAGTGTCCAATAGCAGCAGATTTTCAATCCCACCAGCAGTAGACTTTATTATTCAACTCAATTAGACAACCAGAAACTTCCTTCCAATTCTCCTCATGATAATTAGGGCAATGTTATCGAGTTATAGCTAACTAGGAGGTGAAGTTAATTGATGAAAAGAAAATTCTATCAAAATAAGTCAGACTCAACTTCAAATAAATTAAGGAAAAATTCTTTTAGGATAGAGACTTCACAATCATCCTATTACAGCGTGGATCCAGAAAAAGATATTTCAGCTTAGAGATTTCTTTTGAATATTCCAGAAAAAAGAGATATATCAAAGATTTAAAGAACTTGGGGAAAGGAAAGGAAAGAAGAGATTAAATGGAACCAACCATTCAATGAACCCAAAACTAATTCCCGGGAGGATCAACTACAAAACATTTTCGTCTATGTTGCACATATCGCGATAATATCGGAATTATCGCGATATTATCACAGAAACCTAGCATGTCAATAATAACCCCAGTGATTATCGCAATAATTTCTTGAAAATGAAATTATAATGATAATTTAGGTAATTATCACCCTGTGTTTGTCAAGTTCACCTTGTTGTCGCAAAATCTCGCATGCCTTGTGTTGAAATATGTAACTAGGTTCAGTCTTCATAATGATATATGTAATCATGATTTTATGTATTTAATGTAAAGAGAAAAATAAATTTATTATTGTCATTCTTGAGGTATGGGTTTCACGCTCAAGGGAAATTTATTTATAGGCCAAGCACCCATTGAGTGCTTCTAGGGCTTGTCATTAAATCTACAAGTCAATTGAGTCATTGTCATGTATGGAAGACCCTTTTGTGCATGTTACATATTGTAAAGAAAAATTTATTTGAGTCAAAAATTAGAGTCAAAGACCCTCCAAGACCTTGTCAATGTGCAAGCAACAAGTCGTCTTATCAAACAGTGAGGTCGGCCTCCTAGAGATGATATGTCAAACTAATGAGGCCCTCTAGCAGCCTATATATAATAGGAAAGTCGATCACATTTATGACCATGCAAGCAGCTCACAACAAGTTCGATAAAGTAAAGAGAAGAAGACCTAAATCAGCAAAGAAGAAAATGATTCTAAAGAAGAAGAAATCAAGTTTTGGGAACTGTTTTTGGGCCATCATTCTCACATGTGCGAAGGAGACATAGGGCAAATTAAAATTACAACAAGTTTAGATTGCAATTATCAAAAGAAGTCGATTCTTGGGTCAAAAGAGGTCTCCCTTACAAGTCAAATTGACAAGAAGGAGGAGTCATCTCAAGCGAAGGAGAGAGGAGGACAAAAACATCATAAAATCTCACATGTGCCATCTAGGTTTCTGCAACAGGGGTTGAGAATTGCAGGTCGAAATTACAATCCACGGTTACAGGTCAGAAGTCTAAGTCGAAAGGAGAGATTGGAGCTGCTACAAGGCAAGATTTACTTGGTTTGACTTTCCTAGAAGAGGTAAAGGTTGACTTGGTCTTGGAATAGTCTTGGTCTAGGGTCAAGGTCTTCAAATTCGTCATTTGAAGTTCTATAAGAAGAGATGAGTTCCTATTGGTTTTTCTCTCAAAAGGAGAGGTTTTGGCCCTGGATGATAGCCTATATCTTGTGTCCTGCTGTCTCATTGCTCTTTATTGTTTAGTATTTGTTTGATGATAAGAACACTAATTATAATCAAATGAAAGAAGAAGCTAATCACATTAGGTAAAAAAAATATCACAAGCAGTTATCAAAGAAGCAAATCACTTAATCTAGCTACCCCTAGATTTCTCAACATGGTATCAGAGAAACGGTGACAAAACAAGAAAAGGCAGCTTGAAGAAGGATCATCAAAAGGAATATCAAGAAATTCAAGACATCAAAAAGGACCAATCTTCACATCATCTTGAAGAAAGGATATAAGGAGCATCAAGGAAGACTACCCATCTCATCTCAAACAAGAAGAAGACCACAAAGACTCTACTTTCAAGAAGGACCCTACCTCCAAGAAGGATTACACATTAGAAGCATCTTGAAGTCTCCACATTCTAAAGAAGCAAGAAGAATTGTTGCCATCATCATCAAAGACATCAAGGTGATCTCCCTCTCATCGAAGCAAGGATCACATCTCAAGCATATTTGAAGATATACATCTCTAGAAGTAGTTTTGTCATCTTCAAGGACGCTATCATCATCAACTATCATCAAAATCAAAGATGGCATCAAGTTGAAGATATCATCATCAAAGAAGCATCTTCACTTCACAAGTACCTTTATATCTATGTTTGAATCTACTATTATAATGACTTCATTCTGCAAGGAGAGCAACAAACTAGTTGGGTCAGCGAATTTCCATGTATGGTAGAAGACAACAGATTTGATCTCATAGAAAATGAAGTCATTGGACATGTTAAGGGTTCAACCATCTAACCACCTAAGAAGAAGCTCAAGCTCTATCGAAATATATAAATGGGAAATAAGGGCTCCAAGAATCCTTATAGAATCAATCAAGAATTCTCTCAACCCTTATGTAGCAAAGTTGGAGAATTCAAAAGAAATCTATGATAAGTTGGTAGAATTGTTCTCCGTAAGCACTGCAAGAGAAGTTATATCTTTGAAAACCAAGCTATATAAAATCAAAGTATCAAAGCAAGAGGGGATAGCCTCATATCTTATGAGGGTGTCGAAAAAGAAATGACCATCGTTGTGCTCAATGCACTACCTGATGAATGGGGCAACTGTGTATCAAGTATCTATGGAAAGAAGGAGGCCACCGCATTCAGTGAACTTTGGTCATTATGTGAGATTGAAGAAACTAGATTGAAGGCAAAGAGCAATGTTGGATCCAACGAACAAGTTCAAGCATTCGCTGCCATGGCCAAGAGAAAAGGAAAGTTTGGGAAGTCTTGTCCTCAGAACAAAAAAAAAAAAAAAAAGATCAATACGTCAAAGATCCAATGCTATGGTTGTCAGGAATATGGGCATTTCAAGAGAGATTGTCCTAAACTCAAGAAGGACAACAAGAAAAGGAAAGAAAGGAATGAAGCCCATATCACCGAAGAAGTAGAAGAACCTGGTGAGAAGAAATCCAGAAAGGAAGGAGGAATAGATCTTCACTATTAAGGTATCTCACAAGTACATAGAAAGGAGAAGTAGGAGGAGAAAACACCTCTACTATGGTTAAAATATTATTATCAAGAAGAGAAGTGTTGACCACTGGAGTGGCACCTGAGGATTATCTGAAAAGTCCATGCCCAAGGATGTACCAAAGGATGCTTATACGATCAGTCATCATCATATTACCAGAGTTTTTCAATTCTACTTCTTCTTCTTATCATTTCTATTGTACCCAAATTCCACAAGCCCTGCGGAGAAATGTAATAAGTGATGCTAGTATGATAAGTTTTGAGTCATGTAACAGCCCTAGGCAGCTTGGGACATTGTCATCAAGTGGGTATTACTCTGAGAGGTTTCTTTTACTTGGTTAATTATCATCTCCCTACCAGGACTTAATAATTAATTGAGTTTTATTTCCTCCAAATATACCCCAAAGTCGGAGTACGGCTTGATGGTGAGGCCTTGGCTGAGTCCTAGTGTGTAGGATCACACAAAAAATTCATGGAATTTGGTCAGGTCTAGGGGGTCATTTTTTAATTTTTAAAATTTCCCACAAGGCAGAAATTGAAATAAAATTTGTATATGAAATGTAATAAGTGTTGTTTAGAGAAATTGTATGAGGTATAAGTAATAAAAGTTGCACCTCTCACCCTGAACTTTCTACTATGACATAGTTTGAGGGGTTAAAAATGTGTTCTAGACCCTCAAAACCCATTTTTCCTAATTTTAGTGGAAATAGTGGCAATAAACTAAACCATAAATAAATTAAATGGAGAGAAATAAATTGCTCCATTTGAGAAAATGACATGGAAATGACTTGGAAATTATCCCAAGTCAAAGAGTTGAGTCAAGGGACATGTGGAGGATGATTGAGCACCTTACATCATAAATGCGCCACTCCCACAAGAAAATCGAATTTCTAGCATTTAATTTTGAAACTGCTTATGTGGAAAATCGAACTTTCGGAGGAGTTAATGCACACAAAGGAATATTTGATGATGGAGGATTCTGTGGAAGCTTGTCTCACCTTAGCTTCACTTCTTCTACACATGGCACATCCACTTGGGAATTTCGAGTTTCTCTTGGAGGCCCACACAGTTCATGAGGGATCTATGTTGAGCTCATTGGGATCATCTATAGGAGGTGGCATCACATGGTTTGTTCTTGGAGTTTGACTTGAGTTAGCTCCTTGATTGGTTCAAACTTGGATTTGCTCATGGTGCCACATATGGAATTCGATTTTGCTTGAGAATTTCATGGTGCCACATATGGAGTTCAATTTGCCTTGGTGTCTCTCTCATCTCCACTTGTAACTCGACTTTCTCTCCTTGGGATTTCCTCGATAGCCATTTGTCATGTGGACTATACATTGGGATTTGCTCCCACTCTCTTATCAATTGAGCCTTGGGCTCTCATTTGTATCATCCAGAATATGAGTTATAACTTATTGGGCTTAAGGATACTCTATTGGATTGTACACTCTTTGCAAATTAATACAAAAAAATTGGGGTTACATTTTAGGTGTTCTTCTCCTTGTGTATGGTAACTTCTTGATATTCTTGCTCTTATATTTTTACTTGTTTCATTGCGCTATTATTTCCATTATGTTTTTCAAGTTATGTTGATGTGTAGCTATCTCACATTAGCATAAGGATTATTTACTTGCTCTGGATAGAGAAATGTTTTAGCATATGTCAAATATATCTCTAAAATTTTCTCTTCATTGCATTTAATTAAACCCATGTTGATCTAATTGGTTTGTGTGAAGTTGTGTAGAAGATCTTTCTTTGGATCAAGTTTCAAGTATGAGGGGAAGTTCACAAACAAACCAACCCACTCTTAAAATAGTTAAGGAGAACTCACATTTGTCAATTGTCAAAGTCTTATCATTCGAATTTGTCTTGCATGGATTTATTTTGAGCTTTGGGCTCATATCTCTTACATCATCCATTCAATATTTATTTTTCATATATTGTGCTTCATTTGCTATAATCTTGTTATTTTAGACCTAAACCATGGCTAGGCAAAGAGGAGAGTTTACTCATACTCTTTAGCTTAGTCTCTATAGATTATATTGTACACATACATTTGTAAGTTTATTGAGTAATTTCAAAGCTAACACTTGGTCTGTCTTGCAACCCTCTCTAACTTGTTTCTTGTCACAGCTTGCGGGATTTATCATTTGAAACTATTAACAAGTTGTGTGCAGGATATTGGTCTCTCAATCCAAGACTAATTTTCTCTCTTGTCCATGGGCATTCGAGGCTCTCTTTGGCAAGACCGAGTTCTGTTTTGGGGCTGCATTTCTCTCTCTTGACCGTGGGCTTAAGGAGGCTTAGCCCCTCTTGCTTTGGTGCAAATTCCTCTTCTTCTTGAATATAATTTTTGTATCTAGAGCTGTTAATTTTAGATAACAATGGTATGTTCTATGCTTAAGACAATTTACTTCAACGTTCCTTTAACAGCCCAATTGCAAATCCAGTTATATCTAGTAGCAATCACATTAACTTATAAACATTGACAGTAAATGCAGATAGAACATAAAATCATATGCATAAGACAAGCCAAGACAAGAGGACACAATATGTGTCAGATGTCCGCGACAAACCCAAATGTGGGGAAACCTTTTGATCAAATCTTATTATTATTCTTCAATAGATCAACAGAGAGAGAGAGAGAGAGAGAGTACAAATATAAGCCCAAAACAGATCTGCCAAATTAGCAGTCAAATTAGCCCTAACTAGAAAGTTAACAATGGTCAAAGCTGCCCCAAAACATCCTCCAAACAGAAGTTGAATCATTCACCCTATGGTCACTCATAGCTAGTTCCAAGAAGTACCCCACACCCCCAAGAACTCCTAGAGCTTTGTGTCCAACTCATACAGGACCCTCATACAAGGGTCGTTACACAACTCCAAGTCTCTCTTAGAAGATTAAGAATTTGACCTTCCCGAGAGGCTTCGTGAGAATGTCAGCAATGTGCTCATCTATCCTAGTGTGTTGGAGCCTAACTGCTCCCCATTGTACCATATCCTGGATAAAGTGGCACCTGATATCAATATGCTTGGAGTGGTCGTGGAACACGGGATTTCATTAAAGGAAGGAAGGACAAGATCTTATTGTAGATCCTCTAGTGCATCATCTTGAAGTAGAGAAAGCATCAAGGGATCGTTGTTGAAGGCATCCTAGAAGACATCTTTCTAGGACATCTTTGAGGTCTCCTTGGAGGTCTTGAAAACATCAAGATAGTTGGAGACATCATCAAGAAGGAGGACTCTTAGTTGACAAGTAAGTGTTAGATTGTTTTCTATGTCTCAATCTACAGATCATATGGCTACATTTTGCAAGGAAAGCAACAAGCTCTTTGGATCAACAAACTTCCTAGCTTGGAAGAAAAGGATTGACTTGGAACTCACAAAGAATGAACTCATGGAGTATGTCCTTGGAGAAGTAACCAAACCAAGCAAAGAGAAGACACAAGAGTTAGCAAAGTACAAGAAGGGAGACATAAAAGCACAAAGAACCATTGTGGAATTGATAAAAGAACATCTTGTTCCCTTTATTGTTGATATGAAGACATCAAAGTCTATGTATGATATGTTGGTAAAGTTGTACTCTATAAGTACATCGGGTCAAAAGATTTCCTTGAGGAATCAATTATATAGGATAAGGAAATTAATGGATGAAGATATGGCCAGCTATCTAATTAAGATATCACAAATAAGAGACTAGTTGCAAGGGTTTAGGGAGACTATTATAGACTCTGAGATGATTGTTTGTGTATTAAATGCTTTTCCCCCTAATTGGAGTAGTTTTGCAACTAGCATCTACCCAAAGAAAGATACCACACCTTTTGATGAATTGTGGGTTCAATGTATCTTGGAAGAATCTAGGATCAAGGCAAAGGATGACACTGAATCAAATGAAACGTCTCAAGCCTTCATTGCAAGAACAAAGAAGTTGAAGAAAGAGAAGCTTGGAAAGTCCAATATGAAACCAAACATGTCCAAGATTCAATGTTATGGATGCAATGAGTATGGTCACTTTAAAAGGGATTGTCCAAACAATAAAGTAAACAACGAAAGGAAGGAAAGAAGTGAAGCTCAAATAGTTGAAGAAAGAAGAAGATCCCAAGGATCTTTATTATTAAAGGAAGTCTCATCTCTATCAGGTTCTTTATGAATTTTTGTCTTTCTTTTATTAAGTAGAAAGTAGAATAGCATGCATTATTACTCTAGAAGAGTCTTGGTTTTGTAAAAAGTATGGCATCATAGATAGGAAATGAAAGTAGAAAAATCGGAATCTACTTGTTTAATTTGCTTTGGGAAAGATCATCTAGTTTAAAGTGAATAAGACAATTGAAACCATACTGCATATTATTGCTCATCCAAGCATTTTCTAACATCAAGTTAGAGGTAGTCATTTTGCAAAGAGGGATCACCAAGACAATGTATGAATCATCATTATGGAAGATTCTTGGAAGCAACAATATGACTGGTATATAGTATGGAAACAGAATTTCTAAAGGATGCACAAATGTTGATGATCAAGTTGCATTATGAAAGGCTTAATAAAAGTCTCTCTCAAAAAGAAACCTAACTTTGACAGGTACAAGAAACAAGCTCGTTCAAAGGATGGCTACATGATTGTATGGAAGCAAAGGTATGCATATTTTAAGAAAAACACTTCTCTGGGTAAGGTTCATATTTACAAAGAATCTTGCAAAAAAATTTGGATATAAAAGTGTGTTTGGTAATTGTTCCATATGGTTGCATGATGCTCGAAGATAGAAATTTGACATGCTTTGGAATGAATGAAGATCAAGACTCTCACAAAATTGCATAACATATAACAATGTCGATCAACGTCAAGAATAGTCTTTGGAAGAAATGAAGTTAACAATGATAACACCAAGGAAAATATTGTAGCTTGGTCATCAAGTTCAATCCATGGACACATTGATTAAAGTAAAACACCTGGAGAAGGATTATTGCATGATATGGAGATGGATCATACGAAAGGATGTTGATCTCAAAGGGAGGGCCATCATGATAAGGTAAATATGATATTTAGTATTTCAATATTGCTTATCTAGCTAACATATTGCATTGCTACCTAGAAGGATATTGCAAGAATACATGATGATAGTTGAAGCAAGTTCAACTATTGGTGATGAACTCGATTCAAAGAACACATGGAATAAGTGAATGGTCCTGATAATCTTTAAAGGATTATGAAGTCAAGATGTTTACATCATCATCTTGAGATTGAAAGATAGCAGTATGAGAAGATAACCTGATGTTCATTCAACAACAAAGATCACTTTCATGTTTAGAGCGAGCTATGACTAGCTTGAAGTTTGATAAGGCTCAATATAATGCCTTCATTGATGATAAATAATGGAAAGTGAAGTGAAAGGTTGATGACCTAAACCCTATCACCATATTGAAGGAAGAAGATGGCTCTATGATACCTAGGAAGGAAGAAAGCTCGATATAATGAAATAAGAAGGAAAGAGGGAGCCATGCAGCAATATTCATGAAGAACTAGTAGTTGATACATCTATGAAGACAAGCTATAAAGCTTGTGGTTATGACTTCTCAAATTGAAAAAGAACTCTGGAATCTCCTCTATATTTGAGAGGGAGTAAAAGAGTCTACTTAAATAGGAGAAAGGATCTATTCCCTAATCAAGAGGGAATGGGGATCTACTCTCTAGTTGAGGAGTAACGGTGAACATTACATGTGTATTCTCTCCTTCACGTGTCATGCACTTGACCAGAACTAACAATCGTAAGTCTAAGTAAAGGCCATGAAGGGAGAACGGAAAATGGAGGATTGGATAAGCATTTGTGATTTCCTTGAGGATAGAAAAAACCAAGATAGGAAAAGGATTGAGTCCTGACACTCTTTGAGGACTGGATAGTTATTCAAGGCAAGAGTCGTCATAGAGGATCGATATTCTTTAAGGATTGGGAATCCAAGATAAGCATAGTCTTAAATGTACTGAAATCATTATGTATATTTTATGTTGCATGAAAAAGAAGAAAGAAAAATATTATTTTTGAGCATGGATTTCATCCTCCAATTTCATGGTCATCTAGGTAAAGCATGTTCTTCATACTTCTAGGGCATGTTGAATCCAGGTGCTTCATCCTATAAAAGTCATCAATGTAGGGAAAAGTGTTGGAACATTGTGGGTATTGAAGGTGCCCACATATATGTATGATGCTCTACTATTACTTGGAGTCCCATGGTTCTCAACTCTCCACTTATGGTTGTCAATATGCTCCTCTAAAAACTAGGGCCCCAGTTAATTTTCCCAAGCCATGGTTTTAGAACCACCTGACAATTAGACACAATATCCAATGGTAACAACTACATAATTAAGTACATTTAATCATTTTTGCATCTAAGTGAACCAAGCTTGAAAGTAACGGGCAATTGACATTTCAAATAGGGTTCCCTTCCAAAATTAAGGCTTTGAACTCACAATGGTGTTACCTTCCTAGATAGGAGTGGCTAATAGACCACTCTATTAAGTGTTAACAACCCCCAAGGGGAAGTGAAATGTCCTTGGTCCGCCCTTCAATTGATAGGTGTCATGTAAATAATGATGGAACCAAAGGGAGAAGACTTCATGTACAAGTGCCATGGTCAAGGGACCAGCTATGATGGGCTCCTCATCTTGAGTGTATAGCTGTGGGAAGGGAGCAATCATGGATGCATGAGTTACTAACTCGACCTTTGTTTTTCCACCCCCATTGTGCACCTTTTACTTTTTCTTGATTTTTCTTTGTTCAAAGGTTAGAGCTCACTTTGTATGATGTATTAAGTTATTACCTCCTTCATGATGAGGCAGCTTATTGCCCATCAGGGGTTGGGACATGCAAGGGTTCCTTCTAATAACATGAAGAGCAGTATGTGCTCAAGAACCAAGTGCTTACCATAATGAGTGAGGTAGAGCTCATGTTAAGCTTTTGCCTAGTGTGTATGTCTAGGCCATCTTTTGCATTTTGATCATATTTTATTTTGGTTGTGGTCATCATATTTTTTTCTTGTTCTTTTAGCTGCATCAACCTCTCAAGACAAACTTCTAGGCCCTACCCAAGTATAAGGATGTATGGTGCCAAATCCCAGAGGACCAATGGCCAGTTGAACCCGAAGAAGGGAGGTAGAATATATGGCTTCTAATGTAAGATCGAAAGTGGTAAGTATGGAACAACGAGAGATAGAACTACGCTATCTCAAATGAGGTTTCCCTAGTAGTGCCCATCCTATACCCATTGGGCCATTAAGGGAGATTCCATCGAACTAGGATGAAAGATTTACCCCCCATCTAAAGTTAGGAAACAAGATCATGGTTAAAATCCCTCTTCCTTTCAAGTTACCACATAATCCATGTCAAATGCCCAAAATACAAACAAGCATAAACACCTGATTGCAAAAAGAATAAAGTACCTTTTGATAGGAAGCATGCCTTCTAGCATGTGCCCTTACCAAATGGGCGAGGAAACATATGACTAATGCAAGGGACAGAAATATGAATGACACATCACCATTAGCTACTAGTGGCTATCAAGGGCTACTGGCTGGCCAGATGGAAGAGAAGATGGGAGAAAAAAATCTCTTATGGTGTCACCCATTTTTGGTGGGTAAAACGCCCCCCATAAGCATTTTTTTGTTAATTTAACCTTCAATTTTTTAAAAAGAGTTAGGGGATTGAGCAATGAGGGTATTGTAATTTTTTTCCATCAAGCAAACAGGGGAAATCTATTTTTTTCATTTCTCATGATTCATCTCATGGGATACATACCCTAGTAGTTAATGATAATATAAAATTCTCAAAAGTAAAAGTGGCATTCTTTATCTTTCATTTTCATAAGAGGAAAATGAAAGATAAGAAGAACATTACTTTTACTTAACTTTTAACATTACCATTAATTGTTTCAGGATGTTTGAGTGGTTCCAACCTCATTAGATTTCATATCGAGAAAGTAGAATTTTAAATCCCATTCAAAATTCAGCAAACTTAATAGTTTTCAAGATTTCAGGATTGGTAGGATTGCGACATTTCTATTGGGATTTGTGATGTATGAGGGCATAGAACTAACATTTAAACAAGAGCACAAAGCCCTCTATGTACCTCGATTTTTGTGACATTCACTATTGAGCTCCTTTGTCATGACCCTACTAAGAATGTACACTTCACTCAAGCAAAATCATTGATTAGGCATGTTAATCTTTTCATATTTTATTTTATGCTTAGAGAGTGATCTTAAAGAGGAGGACCCAAATATAGGAAATGATTTTGACGTCATGTCACTATTTGTTGTAGCATGATTTCTTTTGGACTTGTTACCCACCACCAACAGGTGACACCCATAGAAGAAATTTTCTCCTAGACTTGTCTTCAACTAGCAGCCAGTAGCCCCTTACAGCCACTAGATAGCTCGATGTGCCACCATTGTCCACCACCTGAGCCATCCTTTATGTGCCCTCACCCATCTGTTATGATCGTATGTCAACCCTGAAGGTATGGCTTTCATTATGTAATTTGGTATTTTTGCTTGCTTATCGCGGACACATATGGACATGGATTAGTGGAGGGATTTGATGGAAAGAATAGGCTTGGTATATACTCTTGTCCCCTTGTCCAATTTGGTGGTTAGTCTTCTATCCTAGTCCCGTGGGATCTCCTTTAATGGCTACTAGCTTTAGGAGTGACACTAAATGGGAAACCCCGATTTTGACTGTGTGGTCGAGCTTGCTGACAACACACACATCACTCCCCTAAACTCATTATAACCCCTTTTCACATATTTCCCATCCAGGTCCACATTTGTCCATTGGGTCCACAAGGAGTCAACCTCCCCCCCCCTTGTCCACACTTTGGGTCAAGCCTGGAACAATGCACCAAAGGTTGATACAGCTAAAAAGCAAGTTGAAAGCATAATTTGGCCACTTAAAACAGGAAATGTACCATAAAATACAAAAGATGCCCAGGACATAAAAATTTAGCACTTGGGAAAAAGCCAAACATGAGCTTTACCCCTATTATTATGGCCACACCCTAGTTCATAGGACCCCTATGTGAGCCCCCTGCATCATTGAGGAACCCATGATTGTCCCATCCCCCGGTGGGCAATGAACTACCCAACCTTAAGAGGGTATCCACTACTGTATCATTCACATCATGCTCTCATTCCACGGAGCCTCAAGCATTTAAAAGAAAGAAAATTCAGTAAAAGGCAAAAGGCATATGGAGAAGGGTGGAAAAACAAAGGCCTGGGGTAGCTCATGTACCACGATTGCTCCACCAACATCTATACACCCATGTGTGGGCTTCCCTCATTATAGCTACCCTTGTGCCATGGCATGTGGCTTGGAGCCTTCCATGTTGCCGAACTATGTTCCATCATTATTGCACATGACACCTGCCATTTAATGGATGTACCATGGACTTGTCTCTCCCTTAAAGGTTGAAACCGCCTAATAGGGTCCTTCAATAACCTCCCTCTTGAGCCTGGAGACACCTGTACATTTTAAAGCACATTATGGAAGGGCACGCCACTATGAAGTGTTTGCTAGGGTTCCCTGGCTAGTAAGCTCGTTTACGCAATTGCACTATTGAAATTGTTGTACTGGAAGGAGAGGAGACGCATTGGAAGATTACAGATGGGTCTTCATCTTGGGGTTTGGCCTCCCTATAAGGAACCAAGCCCTCCTGAGGGTCATGATGGCAATTGTAGGGTAAGAATTGAGAGCCATGGGCCTCCTCCACAGCAGAGCATTGATTTCCATGCCATGGGATCCTTCAACACCACATTTATCTTGCTCGTGCCCCACACATATAGAGATGTTGATGCACTTGGACCAGATTCCCCAATCGGCCACATGCTTGCACCAGACACTTGGCAGTTGATCCATGGCCCAGATGGGGCTTTGTCTCGCCTAGGGAGACATGGAAGGGATTATATCATCATCCTAGCCCTCATGGATGGAGTATCGCCATGTTGATCCAATTAGAGACCCATGAGACCATTCATTGTGCCCCCACAGCCACTTGGGAGCACCACAGATGTTTTTGTCGTGCCCTTTCATTATCATGAGAGCCCTCCTCGATTTGGCACATGGAGGACTTGTCTAGGCCTTTCAATGGCTCATTTTCTCTCTGTCTATCATTTCGGCCCTATTAAGAGGCTTATTGTGTATCTTTAAAGCTATTTGGTGGACTTGTCACTAATAGATTTATTATTTGGCACATTAGGCTAATATTAGGGGCTCGTTAGTTCATATTTTGATATCACATGACATATATAAATAGAGGTCTAGCCTCACTCTAAACATCATCATTTGGATTTCGAATTCTCTTCTTGAGAATTTCGGACCTGCACTTTTGCATGAGTTTTTGGAGAATAAATGCACTTTGATGTTTGGGAAAATTTCGCACTATTGTCTTGGAGCTTCTTTGGCATGTGGATGGATGGACATATTCTCATTGTTTTGTAAGTACCTTGAATGTGTAATGCATGGAACGTCATTTATATATCTTGAAAGTGCCCTAAATTATTGTGAATTTGTGACGAGCACTAAGATTGTGAAAGTATTGTATGCGTTATTCATAAATGATGAGAATGAATATTCTTATAGGGTTACTATGCATGTTGTATCCTTGAAACTCCATCATTACATTGTCAACAAGTATAAATGTTTTGAGTAGTTGTCAAACTTTCTAGTTAGGGTTTGTGAAGCCGCAATAGGCCTCCTTGAGATAGAGAAGTTTGAAAAACAAGGTTTCTTTGACTCCATTCTCCCAAAAGGACTAGGCACTGGTCTAAATCCTAGATGATCACCTTAAATTTCACCTTTTCTTATTTTTTGCCCTAACCCTAGAATCACTCCTTGAAAAATTAGTTGATCCACCACTGTGTTGGGGTCTCCTCTTGGTCTCCACAAAATTTGAACAAATTTTCGTGGCTAGATTTGGAGATATTCCAAAGCCTAGTTCCAACATCAAGGTTAATTTTAGGGGCGAATAATAGCCCAAAGGCGAAATTTAAGGCTTTTTATATTTTAATGGGGCGAATTTTTAAATAAAATAATAATTTTTTTTTTATATAATTAGCCCATATTTTATTTAAAAATTAATTTATTTTTTTATTTTAGCCCAGGGCGGATAAACTAACCGAATCGAATTTGATAAAAATCGCCCCATTTTGATATTTGCGGAATCGTATTTGATCAAAATCGCCCCCATTTTGATATTTGCTCCTGGTTTGGGAGAGCAAAATGGCCATTTTTGATTTACAGTTTGGGTTTTCTGGTTTGGGAGTGGTTTGTGAGGGTCGATTTGGTCCTGGGAGTGGTTTGTGAGGGTCGATTTGGTCCTGGGATGTTAGATTTGTTTTGAAATGGAGGGCGGAGCTTAATTTGTTTTCAAATGGAGGGCGGCTCCCTGTTTTGACGGATTCAGCCCGCTGTTTTGGTGTAACGGATTCAGCCCGCTGTTTTGGTGTATATGGCTCCAGCGGCTCTGTTTCTGTGGATGTCGAAATGATTCCTTGGGGTGGGCAGGTAAATGCACTGTGCAGGTTTTTCATTGAGATAAAAATGCCCTGCTAATTGGATCTCAGTTTGCATTCACCTTCATATTCGGTTCTGTAGAGATTATGTACAGGCATTGAGGAAAATTGCGAGACATTGTGCTGGGTGTCCTAAATTTTGTCTGTGAATGCCTTTTATGGGTTTGGCTTTGTTGTGTGTCAGACCAGCATTGCCACTTGGGGGTTTCTTTTAACTTTTGAACCGTTTTGCCTGCAAATGTGTCTTGGCTTACATTATTGTAATGGTGTGACTTTGAATGCAGGAGCATGTTGTGCAGACTAGCCATGGGCCAATCTCTGTTTTTGTATGCGGAGACCAGGAGAAGCCTGCCCTTGTTACTTATTCGGATGTTGCCTTGAACTGTGAGTTTCATCTCTGTATCTTATTGACATGATTCTTAGCGTCTTGCAGATTGATTACGTCAGTCATTTCACGCAAAGGCAATGTTTGCGCAATTTGCATGATGGTTGTGCTTTGCTGGTAGCCCTGTATAAGTTATTGAGCCCACTGTGGGCATTTGTCATGGTAGCTTCTATTCTATTATTTGAGATAATCTGAAGCAATGATGAAATTTCCATATGTTCTGTTGCATTCGAAAAAATGACTCTGTAAACAGGGATCATCATTTGTATATTGGTGATCAACTTACGATCTCGATACATTTCCATGCCCACCATCTCTATGCCGATTTCAGGTTTGATTAATTCCTCAAATTTCCTATCATGGTGGACATGGAGTGAATCTTAGACTATATTGTATTTGTTCAATCAGCATGCTCAAAATCACTTTGTAGTTTGCCCTGATAGCATCCTGGTGTAGCAAACTCTTGATGACACCTCATTTTCGCAAGTGTCTCTTGCATTTTTTTCCATTTATGAAATCATTTGCTTTTATTGATTGCCGCCCTCTTGGTGTTTCCTTTTCTCTTCAACGATACTGTTAATGCATTCAGACATGCAATGTGCATTCTGGGCTAATGAGTGAAATTATTGAACTTACTTCTTTAAAGCAGTATTTCACACCAACAAGTTTTTGCTAATCTGGCAAGCAATGAGTGGAAATATGTTGATGGGCTGATGCCATTTCTGTGGTTATTGTAACATCTTCTTTTTCTTCCACAGCAATACATTACATTGATGGAATAAGAATTTTGAAGTTTTGTAAATTAATAAAATCAATTGATTGACAGAACCTTGTGATTAACCGTGTAATTTGTATACTAAATTATTTGTCGTTACTAACTGGTCCGGCATCTATTTGTTTCTTGAACAGACATGTCATGCTTTCAAGGGTTGTTCTTCTTCCCTGAGGCTGCTTCGTTATTCTTTCACAATTTCTGTATCTATCATATTGATGCACCTGGACATTAGCCTCATGATAGATATTAGCCTCATGCTGATCGTGTTTTTGCAGGTGATGATGAATTTGCTTTACTTTTATGGCATGTGTGGAATTGTCAAAGAAAGTTTACTTCAACGGTATTTTAGCCAGGTAATTTAAATAATCCACTGCTTTCGTTTCTTTTTTCATGGGGTTTCCAACCCTGTTTTCATTCTGATTATTCTGTTTACACTGTTGGAACCATTGTGGGTATGGCAGGAAGTGCGCTGCAATATACAAGGCTTGGAGTCTGATATTGTGCAGGCTTGCAGAAGGGTAAGCATCCTTTGCACTGAAATATGTACTTTATGGAATTGGGGTTCAAGGTATCTGACTGTGTGGATTTCATCTTATTTACCCTTTGTTGTGGAATACTCTCTAAATTCCGATGGTTGTGTACACAGCCGCTGGATGAGAGGCAGAGCAGTAATGTTATGCGCTTTATGCAAGTGATGAGTCGGTAAGTTTCAAATTTGTGAAATAATTTCTTATGTTTTGAGAAGCAGTTTTAGGTTTGAAATTGCTGATCGAATTCCCATTGGAGATTTCTCCATATTCTACCAACTTCCTGTAGAAGAGGCTTGAGAATTTTCTGTCAATTCATTGATGGTTTGCCTTCAGTGAATGCTAGGTGTCCCTGTGAATAACGTGTGTTTTGTTTTTTCATTTTTCTTCTAAGAAAACTGATATTTTTTTGCCTTAGAAGAAAATCATCTACTTTTTCATATTGAAAATAAAAAAATATACATTACATATATTTCACCTGAAGTTTATAAAAAAACAACATCATATAAGCTGTCCATTGGTCTGAATAAAACTAGTAAAAGATATGTCTCCAAGGTAGCACCTTCCATCAAAAAGTTGATACCATGAGCTCCCTGGCCCATCACACCTGTTTTTTGATAGACAATCTGCAACTTGGTTCTAATCCCTCGTCGCATGCTGGCAGGAGCAAGACTGAAAGTGAGTCTTGAGGCCCGTATCAATCCAGCATTCCAGTGTTTCAATGAGATAATACGCCATAATCAAAGAGAAGATCCACAAGGAGAGGCGGTTAAGAAATCATGGCTTCAACTAGACACAATGTTGTGAAAAGTCAAAGACTTGTGGAGGGTAAGAAGACAAATTGCACTGTTGCTAAAGAATTAGTAAAGCTTTTGGCGCACAATGAAGATGTGCAGTACATTATAAGTTTTACTATTGCAGATCATATTGGTCCTCAAATTAGAAGTTTGATTAGTTCTTGTAAGATTTGGACTAGGATTCTCTAACAGAACAAGGATTCTCTATTCTAGGAAATGACTGTATGCATTTTAAATGATTGGTTGTGTATATCACTGTTTATACGATACGTATTAAGGATGTGCAAGATCAATTTGGAGCAGTTGATGATAGAATTGATCCTAAAGTTCGTAGTGCCACTGTTCCAATGGTTGAAAAAAATGTTTCAGCCATTTGTGACCAGTGTGAATGCCACTGATAAAGAGGCTAACTTTCTTGGTGGAATGTTACTGCAGAAAGAACATTGCTGGAACAGATTCACTTAAAAGAGTGTATACCGAGCACTTACACTGAAATCACTAAGAAGAAAGGGAAGAAGTCTGCATAGAAAAGTTTAAAGGAAACTTCACAAAAAACCCTTGAAAAATGATGTTGTATCAAGCAGGGCCATTATTGCAGAGATTGTGTCAAGGCCCATTACCACAGTAAATATATATTATTTAGAACTATGTTGTAATTTTTGTCAGGGTTCATGTTTAGGTTCAACTATCACTGGCTACCCTATTCTGGAAGAGCTTTTGCTCTCCTGAAGACATCTTGATCTAACTCTTCATTCTTTGTTTTCACCTCCATAAAAAATCTCTAGTGGATTCATAAATTTTCCTTTTATTGTGACAGACTATTTTATGTGGTATTGTTGGCATACCTCCTTCAAATGGTGTTATTCCTGAATCTCCAATGCACATGAAAGGCTTAGCTACCCTCAAACATCAGGTACTAATATATTGGAATTATCAATTGCAGCTTCTCAGGGAAAAGACACAATTCAAACATTTTATAGACGAGTAACTTACAAGTACTTTTGTTACAGTTGGTGCTTAGCAAGTTAGTGACAACAATCTGGAAAAGTATGCAGAAAAATTCAACCTTAGGGCAATTATACAGAAACATGCAAGAAGCCTGCGATCAAGGTCTCCAAGAATGTCACCAAGACCAGTTTCTACAAAATATCTTCAAGTATTCTTCAATGTGTTCAATAGGTAGCCCAAAGGATCTTCACAAATCTTCAACAATGATTTCAATCAAGGAGGTCTGCAACGGTTCTCCAAAGAATGTCTTCAGTTAGGCTACCCCTAGAAGTCTCCAAGGTATGCTTTAAGCCTGCTCCAATCTCAAAGAACTGTTCTTCGACCCTTCTCTAAGACTTGTTCTTCTATTTTGTTCTAAAGTGTCACAAAGGCAGCTCAATACAAATTATCCAAAGGTCTGTCAATGGCCACAGATCCATCCAACTGGTGTCACCAAGTTGTTCTAACTGATGTCATAGGTCTGAAATAATTGCCACAGGTCTATACTAGTTCGAGTTGCTAGGAGGCTACAAAATCTAATTTTTCTGGAGCAGAATGTATCTTTATGCAAGGTCGAGCAATCCTTCACATAAATGATGCCAAACCACTGTTACAAAATTTTGACCTCCAAACAGGTCCAAAGGATGTGCTACTTCATGTCTTAGATGCTACTACAAGTCTGCAATGAAATCACTGTAGGTCTCCAATAAGATCTCCACAGAACCACAAGAGTGAACCCACTGTAGGTTTGCAACAAATATGGCTCAGGTTCGAGCCTCCACAAGGGACTGTTCACAGGTTTGTGATATAGTCCAAGCTCCACAACAACTAATCCGAGCTTCTTCGGGTGACTGCCCACAGGTTTGATCTCTCCTCGAGTGACTGTTCACTAGTCCGAGCCTTTCACAGGGTCTGTCCACAATTCCAAACCCTCCACAGGTGATTGATTAC
Source organism: Pinus tabuliformis (assembly GCA_031772625.1). Lineage (NCBI taxonomy): Eukaryota > Viridiplantae > Streptophyta > Pinopsida > Pinales > Pinaceae > Pinus > Pinus tabuliformis. The sequence goes on along the minus strand of CM062819.1, from coordinate 1,729,292,732 downwards.
AGTTCCGAGCTCCTACAGAACTGTAACTCAGGGTCTTCTTAAATCAGTAATCCAATCTTCTAACAGGTGTCTAGACAGAGATATATCAAAAAAATCCAAAGTCTGCAACAAAACGCTCACAGGTCCGAGGTCTGTTCCAAGTCTGATCCTACACAGATTTATTACAGGATTGTGTTGGAGGTCTGAGCTTTACTAGCCACAAGTCCGAGATTTTATGCCTAAACAGAATTATCCTTTTTTCCTCCTCGGCCTAAACAACAGTCTCCTTGTTCTCCTCCGCCTTCTGTCTTCTTCTGTACTTCGTATGCCTGAATTCTTGCCTGAATTGTTGATCAAAATGAATTGTTAAGACTTGTATTTATAGTGATTTCGTCTAGACATGAAGGGACACGTCTCATGGTTTATACGCCGGCTTACACAGGTAGTTATAGGTTGGCTAGGGTGACTAATATATTATATTATTTTAAAAATTCAATTTCTCCCAATCTAGAAGGAGTTAGAGGGTGTGTAATAGCTCGTTGGAAAGGGCTTGACCTCCTCTACACTCCTATGCCAATTCCACCCTTAGATAAGGTCATTTGATCATCAATAAAATAATATTTGTGAAACTGTCATCATTATTTCATGTCCCAACCATTTATGCAGGCACTTAAGGAATTGAAAGAGACCACAATTCAGTTGGCCGCAAGTACTGGGAATATGGATGCCCAGTTGATGAATCAATTTTTAATGTTGACAAGGACGTGGATGGCCTGCTTCCTGTTGAGGTGAAAGAACAACAATTGAGTAATTTGTTGCAATCTCTGATGGCGGTTGGCTGCCTTGCAGTAATGCCCATGATTAGAAAGATCCCAACTTCTGTGCTTTGGGGTTACTTTGCCTTCATAAACTTGTGTTATTGGTCTGTTTTCCCATCGGGAAAATCAATAATGCAAGGTCAAATCAGTTGTGAATGATTGATGGCATAATGAAAAGGCGAACCTTTACTCAAAAAAATAATAATAGATCATTTTTTATAAATGTAGCTTTAGAATGATCTTGCTTTGAAGTAGAGACTAAAATCAAGGAAATGATAGGAAGCCTACAATGCTGGATTAGTGCTTAGTTCAAATAAGCATGACAATGAGAGGCCTTTTGAACATGATTGTGAGGTTATTGTTGATTCAAATATTTTTTCAGCAGAAAAATAAAGCATGGAGTGAACATTTAGTGCACAAATATCCCCTGTTTTAATGGATGACTAAAACCAGGAGGCCTTACAACCATATATGTAAAGTCAAGTCAATGGTTCTACATGGTTCAATCATTTAATATACTCAAAACTTTAGCCCAAAAATTAATACAATATAAGTCTGCTCTAGAATACAACAGAAGCAAAATAGATCACATATATGCCCTTCCCACACTCATTTCTTCTGCTAATTTTGGACACTGACTACCATTTCAGTTCTGGGCATTTTTGTGGTATTGATGTTTGGCCCAACGGATACCAGCCGAAGTCCCTTCCTTCACCATTTTGGCCCCAGCAGACGCCGCACATTTCATCTTCTTGTTAGTTGTTATAATCTGCTAATCTGGTCAAGACCACAGACTTGTTTTTCTGTGCTGTGTCCTGGTCGTTGTATGAATAATCCCACTGCTTAGGCCCATGTAAGCCCAAATGAATTTCTACGCTCATTGGAAGCCATTAATGCAATCAAATACTGTTCACACAGCGCTTCAATATTTCTAAAATAGTTAAATTGATGTTCACTAGAAGTGTAACAGAGGAACTGAAACTATGAACAGGTTGGACAATCATTGTTGATTCAAATATAACAAAAGATATAATTAATGTTTCTAGAGTAGAAGATACATTTGAGTGGAATTGTCCTTAGCTCAATTGTAATCGCAGCACTATGTCTTTATTTAAATTCAGTGACTGCAAAAAAATATAATGGGTGTGGATGGTTTCTAAGGTTGAAAAGGAGATGTCAATATGGTGTAATAGATGGTTATCATCAAGGGGGATAAGTTAGTGCTGGTGAAATCCCTACTTGAAGCCATCCCTGTGAGCAAATGCAGACCCCAATGGTTTATCATCCTCCACCTGCCTTGGTAATGGTCTTATTTTTGAGTTTGGGTGTTTCATTTTATCTAATTTTCCTCTCCCTTTATTTATTTGTCTTGTCATGTCCCAACCATTTATGCATGCACTTAAGGAATTGAAAGAGAGTACTTTGAGACATTTGAGAAGGAAAGGGCCAGTGAACTAGGTTTCTTTGGTTTTTAGTGCATTTGTTTGCATTCTATATTTGTAGAGATTACATCTCAGATTAAACTTTGAGTTGGGCTCATGCTCTGGCCATCAAAGCATTTGAATGCTGGGGGTTTTACACCCCTTTAAAGTTTTGCAGCGATCTTTTGATTAGATCTTCAATGTAAGACTTCACGGAAGTCAAAAACTGGCAGGCAGAAAAAGTCCTGCATGCTGTACTGACAATGAGATGTCTAGGGTAGTTTAAAATAACTTCTTGTTTCTTTTGAATAAATCTTCTTGTAATACTAGAGAGGCCACTCAGTTTTGGTGATATTTTCAGTGCTTTGTTTAGTTATGTGAATTCGTTAGATGCAAAACAAGTATTGGTTAATTCCATGAAAACCAATCTGCAGAATTGGAAATGTCAGCATATGTGCATGAATGTAGTAGAGAAAGGGGTACTGTTCTAATTGAAGTGGGAGTGAAAGAGACCTTTTGAAAATGTTATTGTTTCAAGCAGTTGGAACGGTATCAGTAGGAATCAGTATGTAGAAATTAAACAGAATAAATGGGAATCAAGGCGAATCAAGCATTGTATTGCATATCAAATCTAATAAATTACCAATGATTCTACAGCTCTGGTTAAGTACTCAATAGTGCTTCCAAGGTTGCAGAACTTCAATCTACAGTCATAGATATTGAATGGGTGTTTGCAGTTATATTGTTCCTCTGCCAAGAACTCTGCTCTTTTGGACCTCAATTCCCCTCAAATAAAAAAGTTCTGTTTAATTGGAACTTATTTACATCCTAACATGCAGGTCGATTGCCCACGAGGCTTTGGATTGACGGTGAATGGGTGCGATGTTAAGGCACTCCTTGCGATAGGTCATCGGTTCAAATCCCCCGTGGGTACTTAGGTTAGTCTAAACTAGAAAAAAAACATGCAGGTCGATTTCTCCAAGAGAATGTACCTGGGCAACAAATGATATCCAAGTTGAAATCTTAACAATGGAATTAACTAATTATTTTCAATCGATTTCCTTCATTGTTGCTAGTTGATTTTTCCTGGGATTATCGACATCTCATTTATTGGGTTCACCTCACCCTGATTTGAACTTCTTTCATTTGAATCAACTTCATCTCTGGTTAGAACATTTTTTGATTGATTTCATTTTCCAACAAATGTGGTATTTAAGTTACTTTCTTCTTGCAAGTCGATTTTACCGTTATTAGTACACTGCTAGTAGATTTGTTTGACATGATCATTTTCTTCAATTTCAGGGTCGACTAGCTTAATGATAGTGTCCTTTTGCTTCAGCTCATGTTCATTCATCAGTTCTCAATTGATTCTCTCTGTGTTCAAAATGGATTCAAGTAGCTTAGGAATTACATCGATTTCCATGTTCATTCATCAGTTCTCAACTGATTCTCTCTGTGTTCAATGGATTCAAGTAGCTTGGAAATCACATCAATTTCCTTTTATATTGTATTAAAATGTACAGGAATGTCATAGTGGAATTGCTTTCCACAACAATACTTCTTTGTAACTATGGACTTTATCTCAACTCAACTGGATTTCATTTCTAACAAGAGATTTCCTTAATAAATTCCTCTTGACAAATTTTTCTGTTATAAAACTTTGCAAAAGCATACCCTTGGTATAGCTCACTACACAAGAAAATTCATATTTGAAGCATAATTCTTATACTTGCAACTTTCATTTCTCTGTATAGACTTTCTAGAAAATAAATTGCGTGTAAAGAGTCTATATTCCACTCTTGGATTCATTTTGTTCGAGAGTTATGTGAAGGACTAACGAACCTAGTAGTCACAGGACGAAACAAACCCTGAGGCATTAAAAATTTGTACATGGGTCCACATTTGCTCCCGTTATGGTCCTTACAGAGAGTGCATTGAAGGTAGGTATGTTGCAGTTGGTAGAATATGACGAATGTGCTCCCTTCATGTTCTCTAAGACGACAACTTACAATTATTTGACAATTTCCTCATCCAAATGATTTTGAATGAGTAATTTCATCTAAATTTAACTGATTTTCAAACTGGGATTTAGTCTTCTTAATTTAACAGATTTTCAAACTGAGATTTAGTCAGTGTTATTGAGGAGTGAAATAGAAACTGATTTTCTCTTGCAGAGAATAACAAGGATTGGTGTGAGCTTATACTCTGCCTTATAGACCTTCAAATACAAATAAGCTCCTGTATCCCTATTTCAATCACATAATTTAAATGAATATAATGTCATTTTATTAGAAAAATGCAATGAGTATGAAATAGATCATCAGAATGGCCACTGTAGCCCAGGCTGGTGAGAACTTGAGTATTTTATATCTGACTAAACACATGCACATGAAAAGAAACATCACCTGACACAGACATGAACAGGATAGAATCTAGATATTAGAATTTTGGGGAAAAACAATTGCGCCTTAATAGAGAGCTTCTTATCCTACACCACACATTTCACTCTTTCAAGGTGGAGTTACAAACTGAACATGCAATGACTGAGCTGCATGGTCACCAAAGTTGTAACACACCCAAAAAAACAATGCTTCATATCGGCTTCTCAATTATGTGTGTTTAGCATTAGTGATATAGTCTCTTCTGAACTTTTATTTCAAGTAGAAATTTGATTAAATTTCAGAAGTGCAAGAAATCACAGAAAACCCTCCGGCAGTAAATTGATAGGAGAAATGAGAAATCTTCAAAAAAACCTGGAAGCTGTCCTGTTCATATTGTCCTGGACTTTTCAGCCAAGTTAATATATCTGTAAAGAATACTATTTTATCCTAAGAAAAGATTGACACTTTGTTTATCACCAGATGAAAATAAATTAGAAGCAAAACATTAGGTTGGTGACAAATCCAAAACAAGTTGCAAGACTGTAACCCAATCTGCAAAACATCAAAAAACTGATTGTCCCAGAGTGGGATGCACTATGGGAAGCTGTGCTGTCCCATCTTTTACTAGTGTCAGCTTCATAGCACCTGCTTCCATTTCCAGCAGCTCTGTCTTTAAGAGAGCATCGGCCTCTATCTTGATAGTGTTGTCATCAAGAGATTTGTAGCTGATTTCCATTTTTAATCTTTATGGCAGCTGTTTATAGTCCTGTAGGACTGAAAGTATGGATGTTGCAAAGCTTCATTAGCTGTTATTCTTTTATTTCCATCCACTTGTAACATTTGTTTCAGCAAATCCACACCTTCTAGACACCCAACATTTTTAACAAATCTTGTGAGGGATGGGAAAGGCTTTCCCGGATTTGGAAATATGATATCCAACTGCTCCTTTACAGATTGCCCACGAAATAGCGGCTCACCGATGAACAATTCTGCCGACATGTTATTTGTTGCTTTTTTCTAGACTAGCTCTCACAAAGCATTTGAGTTGTTCCTGTTCCTGGTTGGTTTTTTTATAATTTTATAGACAAGTTCCATGTCGTGGAAATGTGAAAAAAGATAGTGATATTGCCACCATGTGGCTCTTATCATATATGGTTTTATACTTCTTCAAAAAATTCTCTAAGAGTTCACAATGCTAAAATTCACTAGGACTTTACAAAGTTTTATTATTTAGTGAAAGACTTGCCAAGTTCTTACAAGATTTTATAATTGAGTAAAATATTCGCCATGCCTGGTGAGAGATTCGCCAGAAAATTATATATACATATTATATTATTGATAAAATCGCCTTCCATTTTTCCTATATACCATGGAGATTCGCCCAATTATTATATTTATAAATTTGGGGGGGGTTCTTAAAATTTTCCCTGTCCAACATCATATCTAACTCTAGGTTTCTTTGGTTAGTGGCTTTCTATAGGTCAACCATACTTCAAAACTCATTGGAAGTTAACCATTCATTGACCTATCTTACCCTTGCTTGTCTTTGGGCATCATATTCCTCTTTGATCTTTGAAACCCTATGCCTAGTTAGGGCACCCCTAGGTCTCTCTTGTGGTCCCAATCATCATATGATATTTATCTCGCAAAACCTTAAGAGAGGTCCTTTTCTTTTTTTAGGAAGCCTTGATCTAGTACATAACTCCTTTATTGAACACCCTTTCACCTAGGTCTAGGCCTCTTACCCACAAGTCTTTCTTGGATATCCCTTCTCTTGCTTTTGAAGCAAGCAAGCCATCATTTGAGCGTCTTCTTTGAATGGGATTTGGAAATCACATTGTACATTGTTATTGACCTCATCATTCTAGTGATTTCTTCCATAGCGAGACTCCTCCCATCGGTGAAAGTCCATAAAGAGCAGGGGACATTGACCGAGGTGACAGTGGGTCCTTGTCCCATTGTTTCCATTTGGTCTAGTAGTTGTCCCTTATGAACCCCTCTTAGGACCCCTGCTAGATCATATGGTAACATGACTCTAGAGGCCATATAGAGCCTCTTTGTTGATCCATTTTGATTCATAGATGCATTGCATTGGGTGCTATTTTGGTTATATGCACCCAGCCTTGCTATATACATGTGAAACTTTACATATTTGCATGTAAAAGTTTGGATTCATATGAATGCATATGAGTAATATGTTCTTTTCAAAATTTGAATAGTTTATGTATTTTTTGGCCGACCAATCTTTTGGTCTGGTTTTGATAACATTGTTGAGGATGCTATACCATTTCCCATCAACCAAACAGGGGGAACCCCATTGCCATGATTCATCTCATTTATTTCCATTGCCATGAATCATCTCATCTGTTTCCATTGATTTTGTTTTGATATGTTTTTGTATCATTCCAATAGATCTTATTACTTAGGACAAATATAATATTTCAGTCTTGATACCAAATGTAGCATTTAACATCTTATACATAAATATATGTCAATTTTATTTTCATATTTATGTAGCAGCATTGTGCTTGTTTGATGTTAATGTTGCTTTAGAAGCTTGAAAAAGAAAAAGAAAAAAAAGATTATTTTTGTATTTTTAAGGTTTCCCAATAATTTCTGATATTGCCAATAATTTAAATTTTGGACCCCTGGCGATAAATTGTCGATAACGATAAATGTAACATTGGTTTTTGTAGAACTTCCACTACTTGTTTGATAGATTCCTTCCCAGAGTCATCTCTAAAAGTTGGATATCTCTGATCCAGTGAACTGTCTAGCAAATTCCCCCCCCCCCCCCCAACTGCAGGTTTAGTGGCCTGTAGCCAAAAGAAATTCAAATGATCTACTTGAATGAATTACTAAGGTGTGGTAAGGGTTAATTAGGCAAAGTTTTTTAGTGTATCTCTGCTTAAGGGAAAATATATCTGAGTCTTGGCCAACTACAGAGGAGTTCAGTCTCTTATTTGTTTCAAGATCTGTATTGAAAAAAGTTTGGGGAAAAGGGTTACCAGAAGCCATTGAGTTTGAATTCAATAGGGTTGCTTGCAAACAGAATCCGGACTATGATAATAATGTTCTCAGAATCATTATCACAAGTACAGACATGAAGCTCTACATTCTCTAAGAAGATTTATCAAAAAAAAGCAAAACCCCACTAAATAAAGAATATGAAGATGGATCCAAGGAGATGATGAAGAAAAAGGAAACTAGTTTGGGATAAGGACTAAACAAAAAAGTGATATTATACAAGGTTGAAAAGCTCAAAATTAAAACAACTAAAACTACCACTTACTGGAGAACAGTAATAGCCAGGATTTAAACGCATCAACTGAGTAAGGGAACAGAGCAAGAAAATTCAAATTCAAATGAGGAAAATAAAGAAAGGGAGAGGGTAGATAGGAGGATCACCTAAAAAAAGGATCAATAGAATTTGGTATATACAGATATTGGAATGGTTGAAAGTCGGAGGCAATTCAATCAGATTGACTAATCATATCCTAGTCAGAAGAAGGGAAATGAAAAAAGCATTCAACTCCCAAAAGAAAACTCAAGTAAAGGATTTCAGATTCAGGAATAATTTGTTGCAGTCTATAAGGTTAAAAGAAAATTTCCAGTCATGAAGTGGACGTAGTGTCTTCAAGATACAGCTCTCCTGCACTTGTAAAATCTGGAAGTTTGAAATTATTATTACATTACAATGGAACAGTTTATGTGTTTATAGTAGGTTTGGAATGTTGTAAATTGCAATAGCTACAAGGATAGAAGAGCATATATGCCTCTGTTTAGTAGAATCAACTGCAATTGAACAACAACAAAAAATTAATATTGAAAGTGCTACATTTAAAACTGTTCACGTGGAATGACAGAACATCTTAAAGGAACCTAATTGCATATAACTTTAAACTTGAAATAATCTATCTGATTATCCTAATTGGCCAACTAATTGTGCATTTATTCTAGCTTAAAGTGTTGCAAAGATGCAACCTAAACCAAACATACGAGAACTTATGTTTACTTAGCCCTGCGTCTAATTCAAAAAGACATTTGCTCCAAGTTGTGATTCACATATACTACATAAGCCATCTCTTTAAGACTCTTGCACATAATGGGAGCAAAATAGTTATGACGAAGCCAATGATTCACCATCTTTCTTTTATAGCTTGAAATTGTGCTGACGAGGATACCCAAACCAACCCACATTAACTTTCCACCAGAAATATTAAATAAGCAATTCCATTGCTAAGAAAAGGGTAAAAGAACAAAAAGAAACTTTGTTACAATATTCGGTAAATTTATTAAGCATTAACTTGAAAGAATATGGTTCAAATAAAACTGGAAGGGGATTAATGTATACCTCTCTCATCAAAACCCGTTGTTGGTGCAACACTTGCTTGACAGAATATCTACTTCCAGGAGGAATACAATCATTAAAGGACTCTCCAAGAGGCACTTTCGAAGGAATTAAGTTTGCAAGAGGCTGACCAACTGCTGGACAACCGATCCAACCTGAAAACACCTTGAAATCTTTAACAAACCTGTGCATGCAATGTCAGAGCACTGGCTACAAGGAGACAGCTACCTAGGCTAAAGAAACATTGTAACAGGAGTCAGTGGGACTTGATGAACTGAACAATTCATACTCATAAAAATTATGTTCTGCATATATAATTGAAGTTCAACATAAGAAACAACAAACTTATCAAGCTAAACTATGACCATAAAAATTTGACCATATTGATTAAAGAGAATAGGAACACAATAGGCTCACCCAGCAAATTCCTCCTGATCCAATAACAACTACAAGCAAGGTTAAATTTGACAAATTCAACAAATGTAATCTTGGCAGTGAACCCAAACTAAATCACCTCAAATTTGGTTGGTTAAACATTCAAAGTGACAGAAATTATATGTAGTTTGCATTAGAACCCAATATCCATCATGAAAGCTGCTGGTTTCTCAAAAATAATAATTTATTTGATGGCTGAACCACAAGAAATAGAAAACAATTATGGAAGAATTATCAATGTGTGAATCATCTATAAAGAAATTGTTTGAATAAACATGGATTTTGTTGTTCATGAACCAGCCTGAGATAAATCATACAACCTGAAAACTCAAATCTATGTATGATGTATTTCATGATTGTGTATTATTATTAGGAAAAAGTTATATTGTATGGGTATGTTGGTTCTGTGTAAGGGTACAGGTACAGGTACAAGAAGGATGAAAACAGATTGAAGTTTTGAACTAGAGAGAAGGGGATACATTAAGGAGGAAATCATCAGAATGCAGGTCGTGCAGGTATGAGTATGACCTGTGGGATAGAATTACCCATTAAACTATGGAAAATGCATTAATAGAAAATGTGCAGATTATAAAGCACTAATGTAAATCTCTATGTTCCACCAAGTTTCCAGGACAGGGGAGTGCAGGAACAAGGAGACACACATGGGAGCACCCCCAAATTTAAGGGCAATTTGGTGGAGAGAGGGGATGTCAAGGTGTCTAGCATAGGGTCCTTGTCTATAAAGATATGGCAATAAACACAATGTGATAAAATCCCAACAATAACAATTCATCCCATGCAAATTCGTCATTGTGCAATCCAATTAAAACGCTATAATCCCACCAATCCTAAAATTCTGAAAACTGTTCATTCTGCTGAACTCTGAATGGGATATGAAATTCTATTTTTCCAAATGAAGTCTGATAGGTTGGAACCACTCTCAAGCATCCTGAAACAATTAATGGTAAGATAAAGGAGAATGTCACTATTCTTAATATACCATTAATTACCAAGGTCACAGTCTCCTCAAAGCTCTGTTCCCTATCTTTGTTATATCTTAAAGGGTTGTTGGACAAAAACAATCAGGAAGGGCACAGAGGTATCCCCCTTCTTTCGTGGAGAGGAGCAACTAGACGCCCCCCTTTGGGGTAAATGCATCACCCACACAAGCGGAATTGCTAGATTAAAAAATGTTTACAGGATCAAGTACAATGTGGATGGACCAACTGACAAGCAAAATGCAAGGTTGGTGGAAAAAGGGTTGCTCAAAAGGAGGGGAGTGTTGAAGAGTGTAACTAGGTTCGGTCTTCATAAATGTAATTTTGATCTTTCTACTTGTAAAAGAAAAAAAATTATTATTTTTGTCAATTGCAAAAAAGAGTTTCTTGCTTATTGCATAGATATAGCACATGTTGAAGTGCTATAGGAAAGTCAAAGAGTCAATGTAATTATGAAAGACCCATTTAAGGGCAAGTTACACTATGTAAATATGTCAAAGATGATCCTCCAAAGCAAAGACAAGTCTCCTCTTCATGTCGGCTCAAAAATGAATTTTTATGCACTTAAGGACAAGTTGGCCTCACTAGCTCAAGTCAGCTCAAATAGGAGGGACATACTCCTATATATAGGGCAACTCGACCTCACCAAATGACCATCAAGTAATCTCTGAAATCAGCGAAGAAGAGAGTCAAAAAGGAGGTGCGAAAAGGAGCAGAAAGGTGCCTCTAGGCCAGCGAAGAAGAAAGAAAAGGAAACCGAGTTTAGGAGGACTGTTTTGGGGCTAATTTCAGTCACACGTGTGAAGGAAAAGAGGGTAACTTTGCTGTCATAATTGCAGTGACATAAGAGAATTCAATTGGGTGAAAAAGAGGCTTCAAATAGGCCTCCATCTCAAGCGAAGTGGGTCCCACATCAAGCGAAGGAAGGAATCAAGCAAGAAGGTCAATTTCAAGACTAGATCAGCCACACGTGCAAGAAAATCAGACCTGCAGTAGGTTAGGAGGAATACCTCAAGAAATATACTTCAAGAAAAGTCCCATCTTCTAGCCTAAGCATCAAGCAAAAGGAAGGTTGCCAAGCGAAGAAGAGAAAAGAAGAAATACTCTATAGTAGAGGTCTCTAAGGAGACCTAGGGTTTCTGCAGTTGTGCTATCAGTTGCCGAAAGAAGAGCTAAGGAAGAAATCAAGGTGCAGTGCAGAAGGAGGCATCAGATGAAGGACAAAAAGTAAGAGAGATGGTGTCTTGTGCTTGGAGGATCTATTTGTCAAGGATCTAGGTTTACATTTGTCAATTGAAACTTCAATAAGAGAAATATGCAGAAGGGTTTTCCTCTCTAGGAGAGAGAGGTTTTGCCCTGGCTGAGATCCAATATCTTGTGTTCTTGTCTCTTTTGTTTTGGTAATTGTTTGATGAAGTAAGAGAACACAAACTAATAATAATAAGAGAAGATTGTGGTAATAAGTAAAAAGTACCTCACAAATAGTTATCATCGTCAGAAGAATCTCATCCTAACCTAAATGCCCTAGATTCTTCAACATGGTATCAGAGCTAAGGTGACACATCAAGGAAGGGCATCTCAAGAACACAAAGGTTGAAGCATCATATCTACAAGCTAGGGTTCTAGATCCATCAAAATAAGAAGGACTACCATCTCCTCTCCTAGATCCATCGAGAAGGACTACCATTCTGGGAACAAAGAAAGAAGAAAGCCTTCCATCTAAATGCATCTACAAGAAGGACCATCCAAGAAGAGTCTCCATCAAAGATTCTTCATCTTCAAAGGAAGGCACCCAAGATCAAGGCCTATCAATGAAGATCTCCAGAACTACATATTGAGAAGTCTTCATCACCAAGCTGATCTCTCACAAGGCACCTTGAAGGAAGCATCTTGAAGAACTCCAAGATCTAAGAAGTCAAATCATCAAAAATTCAAGGAAGCTACAAGATCTCTTCACAACAACACTCTCAAAGCAAGTATTTTTATGTCCTCTTCTGAACATATCAAAATGTCATTTTGCAAGGAAAGCAACAAATTGGTTGGGACTGCTAATTTCCTTGCATGGAAAAAGAGGATTGATCTACTTCTAAAAGAAAATGAAGTTATGGACTACATCAAAGGGAATGTCATTGTTCTTGCAAAGAAACAAACTCAAGCCCTAGCAAAGTATAATAAGGATGAAACAAGGGCTCAAAGGATTCTAGTAGAATCCATAAAAGACCCTCTCATTCCTTATGTTTCCAAACTTGAAATATCTAAAGAAATCTATGATACACTAGTGGAGCCATTTTCAATTAATACCGCTGGAGAAGTGATATCGTTGCATAATGAATTATATAAAATGAAGATATCCAAAGAAGGAATAGCTCCCTACTTCATGAATATCTCTGAGATGAGAGACCAGCTACAAGAACTAGGAGAAGTTATGTCAGACAGAGAGATGACAACTGTGGTGCTCAATGCATTACCTAAGGAATGGGGCAACTTCACATCAAGTATATATGCCAAGAAGGAAGCTACCCCGTTGAATGAACTTTGGTCTCTATGCAAAATTGAAGAGACTAGACTCAAAGCCAAAGATGATGTGGGATCAAAGGAGAAAGCATTTGCTGCTATGGCCAAGAGAAAAGGGAAATTTGGCAAGTTTGGTCCACAAAGAAAGGGTAAAAGAGATATGTCCAAAGTCCAATGCTTTGGCTGCCAAGAATATGGACACTATAAGAGGGATTGTCCTAAGTTCAAGAAGGACAACAATAAGAGGAAACGAGAAGAAGCCCACATTACCCAAGAAGTGAAAGAAGAAGAGAAGAAGCAGAAGAAGGAAGCCCCTCTGGATCTCTACTATGACTGAGATCAACTTCTTCACATAAGTTCTCTTTAAAATTATGGATATCATAGGAATATGTATCAACATGATAGAATGCATGATTTATAAGAATGGCATCTTCAGCATCTTCAGAAATATAGGAGCATTGTGTAGAGATAGCTCAGATATAGATATTCATATAGATGTAGCCATTGAATGACCTCATCATTGCATAAAGGAATGATCATGATCAGGAAGAATCATCTTAGAAGGCCACTATCATCAACAGGAAGGAGCATTTGCAGGATGAGGACTATAAGAATCCTTCGGTGGAATCTTCAATAGAAGGTTCATGATTTTCAGAAAAGGCAAATGTCTCGATGAGAATTCCACCTATGGGGATTCAAGAAAGGATGTAAGCAGAGAAATATGTAAGAAAGCAAAGGAGATTGAGGTAATCTCAATCAAGGAAGCTATCAAAGAAAGCTGAGGTGATCAAGGAAAGAACTAAGACGCAGTATGTATGCTTCTATGTTTTTCAGTTAAGTCATGTCATCATTTGTATTAATGAGCATGGGGAATTGCTCTGGAAGCATGGTCAAGAATAGGGTAGATCTCTTTCATTAAACATATGCTTGAAAGACATGGTTCACACTCTGATAAAGGTCAACATGAGAAATGTCCTCATATGAAGTATGAGGTGACTGACAAGAGAACCTGTAAAGAAGCACATGAGATAAAGAGACCATGGACACTAGGAATCAACATCCAACAGAGTTGTTAAGACATCTCCTAGAAGAAGGCACGAGAATCCTGACAATGGAAGAAAAAGATCAAAGGACACTTGACACCTCGAATGTCCTTGGAGATGTGAACATGTAGGATGCGGAGGATTCAAGCCAACAAGATATCATGATGAAGACTCATCTCGAAAGGTACTATTTGACTTAATATTATATTTTGATTATTTATTTTTCTTGAGTAATATCTGGATGGGGTCATGCACGGCAACTGGAACAAGAGTTGTAAGTGCAAGTACAACTAGCATTCATGTGGAGGATGGAAATTCCGAAAAGAAGCATGATGAGAAAGAAGTAGCCATATGAAGAAGGTTCCAGATATGTATCAAGTAAGCCACTTTCCATGAAGAGAAGAATGACATGACGAACCAAGAAGGAATGTGATGGATGGCTAATGCCCTACAAGGAAGAAGCTCGACTAAATCTCATGACATCAAGGAAAGAAATTGATCAAGCAGCTGAAGGACCCACAAAAAGAAGTTGTTGATGAAAAGAAGAGTCCCTAGTTGAAAGGGAGCTCTAACAAGTCCCTAATTAAAAGGGAGCTTGGGCAAGTACCTGGTCAAAGAGAGCTTGGATGCATTCCTTTATAGGAATGGGAATATCTTCCCTACTTGAGAGGGAGAGATAGACACAACATTCTTGTCTTCACTTGGAAAGAAAGAATGGAGGACTGGGTAATCATCTAGCATTTGATGCTCTTTGAGGATGTGTAGGGCATCCAAGATAAGAGTAGGCAAGAGGACCGATATTCTTTGAGGGTTGGGAACCCAAGACAAGAATAGTCCTAAAAGGTCATACTCAGTGAACACCCAAGTGGGTATGTACCTTGAGAGACAATGATGAAGGTGTCTATAGTCATTGGTCTCGCCAACATTGTGCTCTAATCTAATGAGAGATAAAGCTGTCAATCAAGGCCTTGTTGTGGAAACAATGTTGGTTACTATGATGCTATAACAAATGGATTGGTAATCTAATTTCTCCTATGTGAATTCTTCAGATTGAAAATGTCCAAACACCTTGTAAAGTGACTTATGAATACCTCCTTAGTTAAGAGAGAGTGTTGAAGAAAGTGTAACTAGGTTCGG
Organism: Pinus tabuliformis; assembly: GCA_031772625.1. Lineage (NCBI taxonomy): Eukaryota > Viridiplantae > Streptophyta > Pinopsida > Pinales > Pinaceae > Pinus > Pinus tabuliformis. The sequence continues at coordinate 1,729,277,655 of CM062819.1, read as the reverse complement.
TCTTCATAAATGTAATTTTGATCTTTGTACTTGTAAAAGAAAAAGAATTATTATTTGTGTCAATTGTAAAAATGAGTTTCTTGCTCATTGCCTAGGTCTATCACGTGTTGAACTGCTATAGGAAAGTCAAAGAGTCAATGTAATTATAAAAGAACCATTTAAGGGCAAGTTATACTATGTAAATATGTCAAAGATGATCTTCTAAAGCAAAGACAAGTCTCCTCTTCATGTCGGCTTGCACGTAAGGACAAGTCGTCCTCACTAGCTCAAGTCGATTCAAATAGGAGGGACAGACTCCTATATATAGGGAAACTCAACCTCACCAAATGACCATCAAGTAATCTTTGAAATCAGCAAAGAAGAGAGTCAAAAAGGAGGTGTGAAAAGGAGAAGAAAGGTGCCCCTAGGCCAACGAAGAAGAAAGAAGAAAAGGAAACCAAGGAGGGACTGTTTTGGGGCTAATTTCAATCACACGTGCGAAGGAAAGAGGCTAACTCTACTGTCATAATTAGAGTGACATAAGATAATTCGATTCAATGAAAAAGAGGCTTCAAATAGGCATCCATCTCAAGTGAAGTGGGTCCCACATCAAGCGAAGGAAGGGATCAAGAAAGAAGGTCAATTTCAAGACTAGCTCAGCCACACATGCAAGAAATCAGACCTACAGTAGGGTTGGGAGGATCAGCATCTCAACTCAAAAATATAACTCAAGAAAAGTCCCATCTTCTAACCTAAGCATCAAGCAAAAGGCAAGTTGCCAAGCGAGGAAGAGAAAAGAATAACTACTCTATAGTAGAGGTCTCTAAGGAGACCTAGGGTTTCTGCAGTCATGCTATCAGTTGCTGGAAAAAGAGCTAAGGAAGAAATCAAAGTGCAGTGCAAGAGGAGGCATCAGATGAAGGACAAAAATGAAGAGAGACTGTGTCTTGTGCTTGGAGGATCTACTTGTCAAGGGTCTAGGTTTGACATTTGTCAATTAAAGCTTCAATAACTCTAGGAGAGAGAGGTTTTGCCTTGGCTGAGAACCAATATATTGTGTTCTTGTCTCTTTTGTTTGGGTAATTGTTTTATGAAGTAAGAGAACACACACTAATAATAATAAGAGAAGATTGTGGTAATAAGAAAAAGTAAAAAGTACCTCACAAATAGTTATCATCGTTAGAAGAATCTCATCCTAACCTAAATTCCCTAGATTCTTCAACAGGGGGTCGACTATGATGAGACATTCCTTCAAGCAACCAAGATAGGGATGAGCAGATCACTACTTACATATATAATCAACTTCAGATGGAACATGCACCAAATTCATATCAAAAGTGTCATCCTAAAGGGCAACCTAGAACAATGTGTACATGACGCAGCAACAAGGTTTTAAGTTCAGAGGCAAAGAACATCGATGCAGGCTCAAGAATGCTTAGAAAGACCTGAAAAAACCTCCCTGAGCATGGTACAAGAAGATCATTGTCCACCCACAGATGTTGGAGAAGCTCCCTATACCCTAATATCTACATCAATGTCGACGAAAGGACTTGGTGATTGTGATTCCATTTTCATGATATCAAAAACACAAGGAGCAATGATATTTAGTTGATAAATTTAAGGTGGAACTTTATCAAAGACTTGGGTCTACTTCGCTATTGTTTGGGAATTGAGTTCTGGTAAAAACAAGACTCGATCTTTATTTCCCAACAAACAATGTATACCTAACTACTATAGAAGAAGTGTTGAAGTTTGTAGCTCAGGCAGGTACTTTTGGATAGGCCTTGTGTCTAGGTGTGCAGAAGTCGCCCACATCTCCTTTGAACACTTGCTCTAAGTTGCACAAGTTGCTAATGTAACTTGGCCTAAGTTTAACTTGGGAAAAAACATGTATTAATATGTTGGCTTATTGAGCTAATAAATCTCAGGAAAAGTGAAGTAATTTACTTCAGTGAATAAGATTTCATCCTAGCCATCGATCTCAAGTGAGGCGAGATCAAATCTCAGACATCAATCACTTTGAGATTAGATTTAGGGTTAGGGATTTAGCTCAATGTAAAGTTATAAATGCAAGGCTGGGTAGAGGGGGAACACACACAACAGCAGCAAAAGATTGAGAGCAATATCTCAATGAACATGTGTTGGACCCAATGTTTTAAAAACCGGAAGCGATGACCGAATGAACCGGGTTTCAAACCGAGACTGGTCAGGTCTAAACGAACCGGTTTTTAAAAAATACATTAAATAATTCATTTTTAATGAAAACAAAAAACTATTTTTAAGATTTAAAACCATGATTCCAAACCAATAGAAACAAAATACGCAAGGTTTTCTCATCTATATACGATGTAAAGGTGAATATATCAAAATGGCATCGAGTGCAATACATATCCACAACAAAATACATAATCAATGAGGCTGTAAATGGCCTCTAGAGTCCAAAAACAATGCTCTAAGTTATGGAGTCACTGACCTACTACAAGTCTACATATCAGTGATCAACAACATGATCACTCCTCATCATAATCAACCTCATCACCACTACTAAACAAGAGATCATCAACATGAGCTACATAAATAATATGGCTCAGAGTTTGAGGACTCCTAAACCTCCTCTACAACTTTAGTAGTAGTAGCAAAAATAGACATCAAAACTACAAATCACCGATCAGCATGGTCACTCATGAAACCCATCATTGATTCAACGCTACTTGAATTACATAAACATCATCAACAAGAGATACATAAACATCACCTATCTCAAAGTCTTTAGATTTGGATTGCTCAACCTTATAACATGATAGAAATTGAAAAGGTTTAACATGCCTAACCAATGATTTTGGTTTGAGTGAAGGGTTCATCTCCTCAACCTTATAATGTGGTAGAAAAAGATTAGCATGCCTAACCAGTTGTTTTCCTTTGAGTGAAGAGTGCATTGTTGTTAAGGACATGGTAGAGTAGTTCAACAATCAATACCACCAACATCAACAAAGTTCAACAATCAATGCCACCAACATCAAGGTTCTTAAAGGGCTTCATGCTCTTGATCAATTGCCAATCTCATACCCTCACGCATAATAAAATCAAATGGAAACACTGCAAACCCCCAAACTATGAAATCCTGAAAACCATTAAGTCTGCTGAATTTTGTGTGAAATCTAAAATTCTAGTTTCTCCATATGAAATCCAATGAGGTCGAAACCACTCTCAAAAATCCTGAGTCATTTCATGGTAATGTTAAAAATTTAAGTAAAAGTGACATTTCCTTTAATTTGTATTACCATTAATTTCCAACATTCCTAGGATTGAGATGCGTCAGGAAAATGAGAGGGTAGGCGGCATGTTTTTCTTGGAGGGGCTATATTTGGGGGAAAACAACCCCAATTTTCCCTCAAAACAACTTCAAAACTCAAAAAAATGCATTATGTGGAGTTTATGGTTGCCTTAGCAATAAACCAATCAGTTTATGGTGGAACCGGTCGGTTTGACCATAAACTCGCCGGTTCCATCCTAAACTGGCCGCTTAGGACCGGTTTTTCTAATTTTTTGGCGAAGGGAAGGGTCAAACCGGGTTTTTCTGTCGGTTTGACTTGATGGGCTAGTGAATCGGCCAGTTGGACGGGTTACCGGTTCAAACCAGATGGTTTTTAAAACACTGGTTAGATCTAAGGGAGTGTAGAGAGGCTAGAGATCTAGATCTACAAGAGAGAGAAAATTTGTTGGATCAAATCTGGAATATTGTAATCAATGTTTTCTTAGTTAGGATTTTATCCCAGGATGAGAGCCCAAATAAGTTCTGAGTTTTATTAATGGTGAACTAATTTGTTGCGCAGAAATTTGTTTGTGATTCATGTGATTTAGATTGTTATTTGCTTCCGCTAATTTTTTTTGTGCGAGGAAATATTTGGCCAGATCCACCGGATCACATCCCGCCAACTTAATTACCAAGCTCTAACCACAAGGGCGTTGAGGAGAATTGGCACCGCGACCTCTCACTATCAAGGTGCTTTAGCTACGGGAACTTGACCAATTGACTTAACCCTATTTTTGTTAGGACCCTGGTTGTGTGTTTATTCAGTAATTTATTGCTTGGAATTAAATATCAAAGCTAGGTTACCAAAAATTTAACATGATATCAGAACTCTAAATCGATCTCGGAATCATGGGCGTTGGGTTCGTAAATTATCGTCGGAGCCAGGTTCAACCATTGTACAAATGAAGATAAAATATTAATATAAAAGAAAGGCCAAAATAAATAGGCCAAACACCTGAAGAGAAAAAAATTTAAAAGGATCTGAATTTTTTTATTGCACGAAAGCAAAAATTAAAATTAAAAATGAATAATAAATAAAAAGTGATTGACAGATAGACTGACCTGTCGGCCTATCCAACTGCTTGAGTAGCAGTAGCCACCAAACCAGCAAACCCACAGGGGAGAACAACAACTAGTTGACCAGCCGCCAAACAGTGAGCAGCCCACCAAGACAAGTTGAGCGTGCAAGGGATAGAGAGGAATCCGGACAACAAAACTATGTGAAGGAATCGAAGCATCTAACTATAGCATAAACAATAGTTGGAAGTGACCAGAGAAGTGCAACAAAGTGGCCAACAAGGAGAAACACAACAAAAGTCGCAACACCATGTGACTAGGCCTCAGCAAAGTTGTGGAACAACCTGGCCCAGTCGATCGACTGTCAACATGGGAGAAGACATAATGTTGTATTGACTCAAAGTACCACAGGGCTGAGAGAAAAAGTCAAATCATTGCAACACAGGGATGGAACCATCGAGGAATAAGTCATCAGGGTCGTAGGGTGAGGACAATGTTGCTACTATCAAAAGAGACTCAAGCTTCAAAGACGCAACACTACAAGCTTGAGAACACGGCACAATAGTGTTAGTTTTTGTAGCATCGGATGTGTTCTAGCCTTCAAATTTTGTTGAGAGAATAGAATACATGAGATCTCCAAAACCCAAAAATCGTTTCTAGAAATTCTGCCTAGAAATGACTTAATTATATTATTAGTTAGTTTTTAATATTCCTAAGTCTAAACTTAGGGAATATGACTAAGTAATCAAAATTAATTATTTTAAGGTGTGAATGTTCTAGAAACTCACAAGGATCGACTTCAAGTTAATCCTAGCCATCGACTAAGATCTAATCTTGGTCGTTGAAGTCTCAACAGAGGATTATAAGAAAAAGTCGATGGGTCTTGGAGAAATCACTTCAGTAGTTCGATTTCATGAGTAGATCGACTTCTAGAGTAGCTACAATCAGTTGTTAGAGAGAAAGCCAGTGAGATCGAAGCAGTGAGAGAGGGGCAAGGATAGTGAAGCCGGAGGAAGGATTCCAAATCCGGTGAATGCATTTGCAGAGAGGCAAGTGAGCCACAGTGAGGCTGACGCAGAGCAGCGCAATAGCCTCACAATTTTGAATCTGCTAGGGAAAAGCAAAGTTTCAGTGCCAGAAGATGGGCAGACATTCCGGAGGCCAGGAGAGACTTTTTCCCAGAAAACAACAAACCAGAAGACTTGAGGAGAACTTGGTTCGAGCTAAGTGCATAAGTAACTGCGCTAGGGTGGCACAGTAGCTGCGCAAACCCAGTTTGGATGGCTCAATTTGAGCTGAGGTCAAAGCCTGAATTTGCCAGTGGAGTGAGGAAATTTCTCACTAGATTTTTCTTGCCAGTTTTTCTCTGTAGCATTTGCCAATTTCAGCATCGAGTTGTACTAAAATTATTTCACTGCTGCATAATAATAAAACCCTTAGTTGTTACACCGGTTTTCCCAAGTTGGGTTTTTCCAGGGACATTGGTCCAAAAATAACTGTGTAAATTTATGTGTGTGTGCTAGCATTTCTTCCAACGTTTATTCTTTTTGCGGTTTTATTTGTGTAGGTTGCAGTGTGAGTTATTCAGTGTTTGTTGTAGGAAACAATTAATAGGATTTGGGTTGCCAAATTTTCACATGGTATCAAGATGCAAATGATCAGTCGAAGAGCTCAATAGCGAAGGAAGAGGGAGTTTCGCTATTTATTGTTGGACAGCAGATCAAAACCCTAGAGGCAGCGCATTCACCTTGGCCAAGAGGTCGAATTTCTTGAGGAGAATCGATTTTTTCTGAGAGAGTGACAGAAAAATTTGATCTCTCCAGATCGAGGGATTCTATAGGCAAAGGTAGCATCCAGTATTTTCCACAAAGCAGATCTCTAGTTGGACGCAATAGTTTTGCAACAGTTTGCTAGAGTAGAACTAGCGTCGAGTGGAAGAAGAGCACACACTGAGAGAAAGTTTTCCTCAAGGAACTTTCAGTCTCAAGAAGTTCGATTTCCCTTGCAAATCAACAGTCGTTGTGAGAAGAGTTTCTCACTCTAGAAGGGAGTGTGAATAGCCTAGTAGTAGCTGAGTAGAAGGGAAGAGGAGATTTTCGGCATTGTTGAGATGGCCACTACTGGACTTTGAGATTAGGACAGTTGGATGGTGCTTCCATCTATGCCATCTGGAAGGCAAGGATGCCCTTCCTTCTGGATGAATATGGTCTAAAGCCATTCATAGATGCACTGGTAGGTATCCCCACGGATGCAGATTAGTTGAAGGAGTATAGAAAGGAAATGGCACGGGCGAAGAGGTTGACCCTTGATGGTGTTCAGGATCACATTGTTTCACACATAGCTAGCAAAGGGACTGCCAAAGAAATGTGGGAGATTCTCACCACTCTGTACTAGGGCACTTCCGAGCAGCAGAAGATGTACCTAGAGGAGAAGCTGAGATGCACCAGGATGCAGAAGGGGGAAGGCATAGAACCCCTCCTCACCAGGATTCAGGAGATACGGGACCAGCTTGTCGTTGTTGGCGCAGCGCCTCAACCCACAAAGCTAGTGTGATTGGCACTAAATAGTGTCTCCGAGGAGTGGCAAGTATTCGTCCAAAGAATTTTGGGCAGAGACACCTTGCCAAGGTGGGACAGAATGAGGGTTGATTTGCAGCAAGAGGAGTTGAGACGAGCTCTAGTAAAGAGCTCTATCAGTGGCAACAACAGCGGATCGAAGTAGGTGAAGGAGGAGGAGAATGCGGCCCTCGCGTCGAAGGGTCCCAGTGAGGGACAAGGGAAGCAGCAAAAGAAGAAGCACCTGTCTAAGGTCAAGTGCTTCAGGATGTGGTGAGTTTGGTCACTACAGTACCATGTATCCTCTCAAGAAGAAGGACAAAGAGGAGAAGTAGGACTAGCACGCAACATCAGCAAAGATCGATAGGTTGTCTTCCAGGCTAGAGGAAGACTTTGCCATGTTAGCTAGCATACCCCCAGGTGTAAAATAGGTGACTTGGTATTGTAGACCCAGAGTGCTACAGATGGGCAGGATTCTTGAGGAGGTCGACCTCTTGAATCAATACCTTGCTATGAGATCCCGCATTATTCAGTAGCAGGATGGATCAGTGATTGTTGATGCAGTCAAATGCCAGAGTGACAGATGCAGAGACTAGTAGCAGTCAGATATTGGGGAGCACAGTGCAGAGTTGGCAACATTGCAATTGGCTCAGTGCAGAGTCAGCAGCAGCACAGATTCTTCAGTGACAGTGCAGATACTAGCAGCAATAAGAGACTCAGGTGACAGATGAATCATACTAATCATAGTTGATACAGTATTTAGGATGTTTTCCAGTTGCAACAGCAACAGATGAGAGGGAGTTTCAATGTTGGCAACAGTATGGCAGTGTCAGCAGCAGCACAAATACAGCGTATATCAGAGTTGCGCAGTGGCTGGTGGGCAACAGTAGTTAGACATTAGCAACGTGACAAGAGATGATGCAGAGAAAGGGTGTTGCTACAGGAGGCAGCATCTCTAGAACACATTCCTTGCTAAGAGGGAGTGTTAGTTTTTGTAGCATCATATGTGTTCTAGCCTTTAAATTTTGTGGAGAGGCTAGAATACATGGGAACTCCAAAACCTAGAAATTGTTTCTGGAACTTATGCCTATAAATGAATTAATTAGAATATTAGTCAAATTTTAAATATTTCTTAAGTTTTTTAAATATTTCCTAAATATAAACTTAGGGAATATGACTAATTAATCAGAATTAATTAAGTTAAGGTGTGAATGTTCTAGAAAGTCACACGGATCGACTTCAAGTTAATCCAAGCCATCAATTAGGATCTAAGCTTCGTCGTTGAAGTCTCAACAAAGGATTATAAGAAGAAGTCGATGAGGCTTGGAGAAATCACTTCAAAAGTTCGATTTCATGAGCGAATCGATTTCCATAGTAGCAGCAATCAGTTGCTGGAGAAAAAGCCAATGAGATCGAACCAGTGAGAGAGGGGCAGGGGCAGTGAAGCCGAAGGAAGGATTCCAAATCCAGTGAGTGCATTTGCAAGAGGCAAGTGAGGCACAGTGAGGCTGACGCAAAGCAACGCAATAGCCTCTAGAGGCTATTTCGAATCTACCGAGGAAAAGCAGAGTTTCAGTGCCAAAAGCTGGGCAAAGGTTATGGAGGCTAGGAGAGACTTTTTCCCAGAGAACAGCAGACCAGACAGTTTGAGGAGAAGTTGGTTCAAGCTGAGTGCAAAAGTGACTGCGCTAGCGGGACGCAGTAGCTGCGTAGAGCCAATTTGGAAGCTCAATTTGAGTTGAGGTCAGAGCCTGAATTTCTCTGCAGAGTGAAAAAATTCCTCACTAGATTTTTCTTGCCAATTTTTCTCTGTAGGATTGTCAATTTCGGCATCCAGTTGTACTCAGATTATTTCACTGTTGCATAACAATAAAACCCTCAAGTGCTGCAGCAGTTTTCCCAAGTTGGGTTTTTCTAGGGACATTGGTCCAAAAATCACTGTGTAAACTTATATGGGTGCTAGCATTTCTTCCAACGTTTATTCTTCCACAGTTTTATGTGTAGGTTACAGTGTGAGTTATTCAATATTTGTTGTAGGAAACAGTAAATAGATTGTTAATTTAAAATAACAATTAGGAGAATAATTTCCAGTTGCTGCAATAGGATTTGGGTTGCCAAATTTTCACAATCGTTGTAGATGGAGATTGATCATAGAGCAGTGCACAAGATTATGTGGATGCCAAGAAGCCATGTGTGAAGAGAGTAGTGAGGCCAAGCCAGAGCCACCACACAAGTCAAGATAGTTGACAAGCAGAGTAACGGTTATAGTATGAGGTCAAGCCAACAAGTCAATTGACAAGTTGAGATTGAGCCCATGTGGGCATCAGCTGCAACAAGTCTAGGTCGACATAGGAGACTACGAAGGGTAAGTCATTATAAAGGGAAGTCACTGCCAAGGAGCATTCAAAGACGAGTTAATACAGTTGTGTGTCGACCAAGTCATGGAATGGGCACAAAGTGAGGTTGCATGCGCATGGTTGCATATCAAACGTAGTCAGACAAGCGGATCAGCACAAACAACAGTCAAGGCCCAAGCTCCACAGGTGCAAAAAAAATCGTGGGCAAAGATTATTGTCGGATTGGTTGGCACGACAACACGCAATGAAAAGAAGCACAGGAAACTTCTTCATCAAGTGAATTTTTTTTTTGGCAAGGTTTGTTCAACTGGACAGGATGGCGACCAATCTCAAGTTTGAAGATTGCCCGAATGCTTTGTCCAACTACAGCACTTGGAAGGAGAGGATTACATTGGTGTTAGAGGAGAATGATATCTCGAAGTTTGTAGCACAAACTCAGATCCCTCCTATCAATGCAACACTTCTGGCTGCCCATAATAAGAAGGGTGTGCGAGCCAGGAGGATTATCCTAAACAGGCTGAAGGACTATATTATTCCTCATATAACTGGGAATAAAACAGACAGAGAAATGTAGGAGGCGTTGACCAAGTTACACCAAAGCGAAAATCGGAACCGAAAGATGGTGCTGAAAGAGAAATTCGACGAAACCAAGATGTCCGAGAATGAAACCATTTAACTCACCAGAATATCTCAAGTACAAGATGGACTTGTTGCAGTGGGGAGAAACTATCCGACTCAAGTTGTTAAGGACAACTCTAAACGAGTTCACAAAGTAGTGGGGTGCCTTCATTAAGGGAGTCATGGCACGGGAGAATCTCCCAACCTGGGATAAGTTGTGGGATGACTTCACCCAAGAGGAGACTCATGAAGAGGCTCTTCATGGCAACTAGGTAAAAGGTGAAAGGGATGAGGAGAACATTGTTCTTTCAGGTCATGCAAGAAAGAGCAAGGGAGTTGCCAGGATGGACAAATGAGAGGGAGGATCCTCTCATGATAGGAAGAAGAAGGACATGAGCAAAGTCAAGTGCTTTTCATGTCATAAGATAGGACATTATACCAGTCAGTGTCCAAACAAAAAGAAACACAAAGGGAAAGCACAAGTTGCAGCATCAACCAAGATTGAAGATTTTGCAACAAAATTTGAGGAGTTCTCATTAGTGGTTGCTTGTCTTTCTAGCACTAGTGTTAGAAGTGCCCGGTTTGTGGACAGTGATGCATGGTTCATACTACATAGATAATGGAGCATCTCGCCATGTGACGAGAATGAGGGAAGTGTTACTTATTGTTTCAAAGACGAATTCAAGCATGCAAGTGAGAGTTGGTATAAGTACCATTCTTGCAATGAAAGGGGTTGGAATAGTGTTATTTTAACTAGAATCACGAGGATCTATGGAGGTGGTAGCAATGTTACATATCCCAAAGCTGAAGACGAACTTGCTCTCAGTCTCAACTCTGGAGGATGGAGGGTATGATGTTGAGTTCAAAATGGACAAGTATTGATACGTTCAAGGGAGCTACCCACAACATAGCAGTCAGGCTTCGTGTCAAGAAGAGTAAGTTGTACAACTTGCAAGGCCAGCCTGTAAGTAGATCCAAGGGCATCTTGGATCAAGGATCGATGTTAGTGACAGAGATTGAGCAAGACGCTCTAAAGATTGAGTTGATGTTGAAGATTAGCAGATGAGGGTGCAATTCCCTCCTTGGAGAAGTCCGGGAAAGCATAAGGAGACCCCTCTTCCACTTGGGAAAAGTCAAATTTACACATGGAAAAATGTTAATTTTAATGCTAGTACAAGTCGGACTAGAGAGAGAATTTAACCTCCTAACTCTCATATAAATTGACCTAAGTTTACTTCACTTGGAGGCATCACATCACACATCAATCATTCATCATTTGGTTCCTGGTATCGTACATCTCTGAAATATTGCAAGTTGTCTTCACACGTGCAACACGAGGCGAGATATTTTTGTTTGACTATGTTGACTTTTTGTTTTTCGACTTCCTTTGACAAGCATTGACTTGGGGTGACTTTGACTTGGTTTGACTAAAATCTAATGTTTTGGAGGTCACTTTCACTGAGATGTTGACCGAATTCTTCTGGGAAATTTGACCATCTTTGACCACAAATCTGAAGCTAAGGTTGACCATAGGTTAACTGTTGACTTTGACCAAATTGCTAGAGGAATTTTGGATTTGTTTTGACTGGGTTTGACTAAGGAGAAAAGGCTACATTCTTTGACTAGTTTACCAAAGTTTTATGAGAATTGTTGATAGTTGACTTTGATTGGTTAAGGTTATCATTGGCTACTGTTGACTGAACTTTTATGGGGCAAAAATTGCAGAACTGGTATTTTAACTAGATTTGACTTTTATGCTCATCATTGATTGGTTATTGGATTGTTGACTTGGATAGTCAAGGATTTGACCTTTGACTTGTTGATGGATGTACTTGGACTATGAATCTCTGCTAAACATTTGATGATTATCTAATAGAAGAAGAATTTGGTTGGGTTTTCCCCCTTGTGGGTTTTTTCCCTGGTTTTTAACCTAAAAATCTATGTCTCATTGATCTTGGTTGTCTTCTCTTGTGCATATTGTTTACTATTATATCTACAATTGCTCACTGCTATTGTGTAATTGAAAAATAAATTGAAAAGTGATTGCTACTAAAAGAAGAAATTGTTTAAGTGATTGTTACAACATAGAACATTGTGAAAATTTAACATGGTATCAGAGTTGAGGTGAAGACAAGCCCAAGGAGACAAGAGCAATCACCCCTTTGAAGAGATCTTATCTGTTGTTGAAGTTCATTTGACTTGCTCAAGATGTCTACCTCATACTTCGAGATAGAAGAGAAGTTGAATGACTCCTCCAACTTTGTTGCTTGGAGAGCTAGGGTGGATTTGACTTTGGAAGAGAATGATGTTATGGAATATGTTGAAGGCAAGGTACCTAAGCCTCCAAAGAATGCAACTATTGCTACTAAGTCCAAGTATAAGAAAGGTGAGATCAAAGCTAAGAAAATCATTATTGATTCTTTGAGAGATCATTTGATCACTTATGTATCCAAGCTGAAGAAGTCCACAGAAATGTATGAAGTCAACAACTTGAGCCATATTCTTGCTTTAAACAATCAACTCAAGGATATCAAGATGAACAAGGGTGAGACCATTCAATCATTCCTCATGAGGATATCTCAAATCAAGGATCAACTTTTGTCTGTTGGTGAAATTATATCTGATAGAGAGTTGGTGTTGACCACACTTGGAGACCTCCCTATGATTTGGGTACATTTATCACAACCATTAGCAACAATGACAAGTTTCCCACATTTGATGAGCTATTAGGCAAGTGCACTCAAGAGGAGTCCAAAATGATTTTTAGAGGGAGAAATCAAAAAAGCATGAAAAAGGAAAACCTACCGTTGATTTGGGTACATTTATCACAACCATTAGCAAAAATGACAGGTTTCCCACATTTTATGAGCTATTAGGCAAGTGCACTCGAGAGGAGTCCAAAATGATTTTTAGAGGGAGAAATCAAAAAAGCATGAAGAAGGAAAACCTACAGCATTTTCTGCTCAAGCCAAGAAGAATAAAGAGAAAGGAAGGCCCTCAAATTGGAAGTCAAAAAAGCAAGGTCAAGGATTCAAGAACGGCAATCAAGGATTCAAGAACAACAATAGAGGATTCAAGAAGGACATGTCCAACATCCAATGCTACAATTGTCACAAGCATGGTCATTATGCTCGAGATTGTCTAGAAGAAAGAAGTGCTTCGAGGAGCATTCGAAGAAGCAAGAGAGGAGGACCCCCTGCAAGAGAAGAGACTCATCATTCTCCCAAGACATCAGGGATACAAGGTATGACAAAATGCAGCTAAAACTCAATTTGAATGCTTTCGTAATTCTATTCTTTCTAGTTCCGCTCCTCTGGATCTTTTGATAACTAGTTAGTAGATAATGGCTCTTCTAAGCACTTCACTGGTTATCGTGAAGTACTCTCAAACCTAGTTGAGAGGGAGTCCAATTTGAAGATCATTCTTGTAGAAAATGTTACATATCCTGTTAAGGGGACTAGGTCTGTTTCCTTTCATTTTGATTTTGGTTAAACTATACATCTACAAGATGCCTTGTATGTGTCGGGATTGAAAAAGAATCTTCTATCTATATATGTCTTGGAGGACAAAATATGAAAGTTCATTTCATAAATGGAAAGGTTTGTGCCTATCGAAGAAGGTATAGCTTGAAGTATGCCTTCACAATGGGATCGAGAATTGAAGGCCTTAACAATGTCAATGGAAGACCAATCTGAGAATTGGTTCATGATAGTAATCATCAATGTGAGTTATGGCAACGAAGATTCGCCCACCTCCACTTATAGAACTTTGCCTAATGTGAGAAAGATGGTTTCTAGAAAACCTGAGATTCAAATAGAATAAGATGGAGTTTAAGTATTAGGGGGTTTACACAGTGCATTATATTAGATATATTTTGGGATTCAACTGCGTTAAGTAAGTCATTCACGTATGACCATTTCCATGAGAGTTAGTCGTAACTGACTAATTTCTCATGGTTTTTGAATAGTTCAATTAGCACTCATTGCATTGGGTGATGCTCACAGGGGTGAAGAAGTGGGATTGAAACTAGTGAAATGAATCACATAGCGTCAATCATCACTTCCGAGGCTTGCACCATGTAACCAGGACTTCCCGGGAGGTCATCCATCCCAGATTGCCTCTGGCTCAAGCGCGCTTAACTGTGGATTTTTCCCTGCAATCAAGCTCACTTAACTTACTACCCCATTTGCAAAACCTTAGCAAGTATTGTGTCTCATGAACCATTCAAGTAGAGATCCCTTCACTCTTTTTCAATTTAAGTATTAGGGGGTTTACGCAGTGCATTATATTAGATATATTTTGGGATTCAACTGCGTTAAGTAAGTCATTCACATATGACCATTTCCATGGGAGTTAGTCGTAACTGACTAATTTCTCATGGTTTTTGAATAGTTCAATTAGCACTCATTGCATCGGGTGATGCTCACAAGGGTCAAGAAGTGGGATTGAAACTAGTGAAATAAATCACATAGTGTCAATCATCACTTCTGGGGCTTACACCCAGTAACCAGGACTTCCCGAGAGTTCACCCATCCCAGATCGCCTCTGGCTCAAGCGCGCTTAACTGTGGAGTTTTCCCCACAATCAAGCTCACTTAGCTTGCTACCTCATTTGCAAACCTTAGCAAGTATTGTGCCTCATGAACCATTCAAGTAGAGATCCCTCCACTCTTTTTGAATTTAAGTATTAGGGGGTTTACCCACTTCTTCACCCCTGTGAGCATCACCCAATGCAATGAGTGCCAATTGAACTATTCAAAAACCATGAGAAATTAGTCAGTTACGACTAACTCTCATGGAAATGGTCATACGTGAATGACTTACTTAACACAGTTGAATCCCAAAATATATCTAATATAATGCACTGCATAAACCCCCTAATACTTAAATTCAAAAAGAGTGAAGGGATCTCTACTTGAATGGTTCATGAGGCACAATACTTGCTAAGGTTTTGCAAATGGGGTAGCAAGCTAAGTGAGCTTGATTGTGGGGAAAACTCCACAGTTAAGCGCGCTTGAGCCAAAGGCGATTGGGATGGGTGACCTCCCAGGAAGTCCTGGTTACCAGGTGCAAGCCCTGCAAGTGATGATTGATGCTATGTGATTCATTTCACTAGTTTCAATCCCACTTTTTCACCCCTGTGAGCATCACCCGATGCAATGAGTGCTAATTGAACTATTCAAAAACCATGAGAAATTAGTCAGTTATGACTAACTCTCATGGAAATGGTCATACGTGAATGACTTACTTAACGCAATTGAATCCCAAAATATATCTAAGATGGAGTTTGTCAAGGATG
Source organism: Pinus tabuliformis (assembly GCA_031772625.1). NCBI lineage: Eukaryota > Viridiplantae > Streptophyta > Pinopsida > Pinales > Pinaceae > Pinus > Pinus tabuliformis. The sequence goes on along the minus strand of CM062819.1, from coordinate 1,729,262,518 downwards.
TGCAAGTGGAAAACGTGTGAAGGGACCATTCCCTTCAAGTAGAAGAAATACCAATAGAATACCTCAACATATACATTATGATCTATGTGGACCTATGCTTGTGACCTCTCTTGGTGGCTACTTGTACTATATAATCTTTGTGGATGACTTCTCCCACAAGACATGGATTTTATTCTTAAAGAACAAGCACCAAGCATTTGATATGTTCAAGGAATTCAAGGCACTAGTGGAAAATCAAATCAAAAAGAAGATCAAAATTTTGAGAACTAACAATGAAGGAGAATTCACTTCAAATGAATTCATTAATTTTCGCAAGGAAGTTGGAATCAAGAAGGAAATCATCGTACATTATAACCCCGAACAGAATGGTGTAGCTAAAAGGAAGAACAGGACTATCATGGAAGCAAGCAGAGATATCTTGCATGATCAAAAGTTGCCAAAGTTTCCATGGGGAGAATTTGCTAACACTATTGTCTATGTTCAAAATAGAACTCCTCACCATGTCTTAGGTGACAAGACTCTCGAAAAAGCCTTCACAAGTATGAAGCCCAAGGTTGGACACTTGAGGATCTTTGGCTACCCCATTTACTTTCATGTGTCGAAGGAGAAGAGGACCAAGTTGGAAGCTTCAAGAAAGAAAGGTACTTTTGTTGGTTATTGTGAAAATTCTAAAGCTTATAGAATATATGTACCTGGTCAAAGAAATAGAGTTTAGCAGGGATGTGACATTTAATGAAGATGTTTCTCTTGGGAAAGCAAGGGACACTCCTCCCCCTGCCAATTTTGAAGGAAAGGATGATGCCATGGATGAACAAGAAGAACCTCCTATGCTTGAGTCTGAGCCTGACTTTACTAATGAACCCATGGATCCCTTGGATCCCCCTCCGTCTGATCCTCCCTCTACTAGAAAAGAGACCATTATCGCTTCGTGACACCTTATAGGATGTTAAAATGTTAAAATTGGCAACTAGGGCCAAACTCCATGTGAGTCATCTTATTAATGACAGTTGATATTTTTCTTGGATCCCTCTCATCAAGAGGTGTAGGATTGATCTAAAGATCATAAGATTCCGATAAGATGGAGATATGAATTTATTTGTGTTGTGGGACAATTCGTCAAGGTCGGCCAGCAACCAAATATACCCCACAAGTGCTCAATGTTTTAGTATAAATAGAGGTGCCTTGAAAGTCATTTGGACACATTCACTTGGGATCTCTTCCTCTCTACTTGTCTTTGGGTTTTGGTGAGAGGGGAGATCCTAAGGGATAACATTGTCCTAATGGAGATCTACGTTGCCCTAATAGAGATCTACGTTGCCCTAATGAAGAAGCCCTAGACGCAGGAAGGAAGGGAGATCTAACAAGATGAAGGAGGCCTAACAGCAGACCCTAACACAGTCCTATTATGCTCTAATATATACGCTGTCCTGGAAGGGTTTTAGACAGCCCTTAGACGCAGCAAAAGCGATACCCTAACAGCAATGAGGAGCCTCCCATTTGCAGCCCTAAACTGCCCTCATACACCGTCCAAAGGAACCCTTATACGCTGCCCCAGTCCGCTGTCATAAGGAGGCCTTAAGTATGCCCTGGCCGCAGGTCTAAGGTAGGGTTAAATGTGCCCTAGCCACAGATCTAAATGCGAATTCTCTGTGGAAGAAAGCTACAGCTCTAAGCAGTTAGAAAGGTTCTTAAGGGCAGATTTATGGGCAGGGTAGGTATGCCTTCTTAGTCAGATCAGACCGCAGCAAATAAGAGGTAAGTTGGAGAATTTATGTGTGGGTTATCTCTGTCACAGGGCCACTGAATAGGGTTGTTGCTACAGCTGTGTGGGAGGACTTTTTGTGAGGGCCGAAAGGCTGCTTGAGGTCCTCTCTCTAGGCCGCATATGCCCAGGACAAAGCACAGTAGGACAGAGGTTCTTCCTTATTGTTTGGGGTTGATTTATGTTGCTGGTTACAGTTGGTTGTAGGAGACATGGAGAAGGAGCCTCATACCCTACAGCAGATTTGAATGCCTATCATTGGACAGCAAATCCTTGATGTAGGAGATCCGAGATCTGTAGGGTGCCTTGAGGTGATTGGGACAGCTAGTACATGGCAGCAAGGTACAACATGTCTAAATGGGACAGCAATGAAGCTTGGTGAAGCATGGACAGCAGCATCATGATAAAGCATGGACAAGCTGCAAGCATGGTGATGCATGGAGCAGCAATGAAGCTTGACGGAGCAAGTAAATGAGACAGCAGTACAACATGTACATGATGCAATACATGGACAGCAGTACATGAAACAATAGATGGGACAGCTAGAACATGGTGCAGCAAAGTGTAGTATGGTACATGGGACAGCAGTGGCAACATAAGGTGCAACATGTGGTGATGTGTACAGCATGGTCATGAGGTCCAGCAATGTGTTGATGGGTGCAGCATGGTGCAGCACGGTGAGGTGCAGCATTACGACGAGATGTAGCACAATGATAGGTGAAGGAGTCAGCTTGGAGAATCAGTTGAAGCAGCATGTCTTCAACTGATCTCATGTAAAGATGATCTATTCTCTTATCTAGAAAGTCTAAGTGTTGACTTTTGTGGTAAATGTACTATCTCTCTCTCTCTCTCTCTATTGAACTATTGAAGAACATATAAGAAGAATTGATCAAGGGTTTCCCCACATTGGGGTTTGTCCCTGGCTAGCGCCACATCTTGTTTCCTCTTGTTTTGGCTTGTTTTCTGCGATTTATGTTTATGTTCTATCTACAGTTTACTTTAACGCTGATGTGATTGCTAATCTTGAAAAGATATTGAGCTAACTGTAAAAATTGAATTAAATTGCTCTAAGCATAGAACATACCTAAACTTAACATGAAAGACATGTTGTTGCAAGAGGAACCTTCAAAGAAATTTAGAAGCCATGCCAATATTAGGAATATGTTGTAGTTAAGAGCAACATTATACAGGTTGAACCATGCACATTTGAAGACGCAGTGAATGAACAAGAGTGGAAGGATGCTATGGCCAAAGAATATGAGTCCATCATTAAGAATGATGTGTGGGAAGTGGTTTTGAGACCTGAAGAGAATTCCGTTGTAACTTCTAAATGGATATACAAAATTAAGCATGGTGTGGATGGAAGTATCAAGAAGTACATAGTGAGATTTGTGGCTAGGGGGTCCTCCCAAAAAGAGGGAGAGGACTATGATGAGATCTTTGCATCTATTGCCCAGTATACTACCATCCATCTATCATTGCTCTTGCTGCTAACGAGGGATGGACACTTCATTAGATGGATGTGAAGACTACATTCCTACATGGTATTCTCAAGGAAGAAGTATACTTGGAGCAACCACAAGGCTTTTAGGAGAATGACAGAAAGACTCATGTGTGCAGGTTAAAGAAGGCCCCTTAAGGATTAAAGCAAGCCCCTAGGGATTGGTATGCCAGCATTGATAGCTAGATGATGAAGCTTGGATTTACTAGAAGCAATGTTGATTTGAATCTCTACTTCAAAGTTGTCCAAGATATGCCTTTGATTCTGGTATTATATGTCGATTTATTCTTGACAAGCGGAGAACCTCTTATCCTCCAATGTAAAAGGGAGTTGGCCTCTGTGTTTGATTTGAAAGACCTTGGATTGATGCACTACTTCCTGGGTTTAGAGGTTGGCAAAAACTTGGTGAAATTTTCCTTTCTCAAGGAAAATATGTTGTCAAGTTGTTGGAAAGATTTGGAATGGTGGAATGTAATTCCATGGCCACGCCGATGGAAATGAAAGAACTTGTGTGGTGAAGCTACGAGCAATGTTATCAAAACTAGACCGGAACTGGTGGAACTTGTCGGTCCAGCAGTTTTTGGCACAAAATTGGTCTTAAACGGACCTCCGACCTGTATCGAACCGGTTGGTTCTGTAATGGAACTGACCAATTTGATATTGAACCAACCGGTTTGGTACTAAACCAGATGGCTTGGTACTGAACCGACCTATTCCACTAAACCGGCCGGTTCGGGATAGTTCCATGTGGTTTGTACCTTCCCAGTCAGCGTAAAAAATTGCATAATTTTTTTTTCCATTTGGTTGGCCCACTTCTAATTCTCCCTTAGGCCAACCTAATATTCAAGCCTATGGTCCTATTATTGCTATGCAATTCATGGTAATGTTAAATTCTTAAAGTAAAAGTGACATTCTCCTTAATTTTTCATTTCCATCATTTTACTTAAATTTTTCACATTAACATGAAATGACTCGGGATGTTTGAGAGTGGTACATAAAGAAAATTTAAGGAGTTAAGAGAAAGCTCTACAAAAAAACAAATTAACCCCGAAGTACAATTTTAGATTTTGGATTTTGTCATGTACGAGGGTAAGGAACTAGTATTTAATAGAGAGCACCAGTCCCTCTATGTACTTTGATGTTAGTGGCATTGGTAGTCCAACTCCTCTATCGTGACTCTACCAAAAATGTACCCATCACTCAAACAAAATCTTGAGTCTTGACTTGACATGCTACGGTTTTTTCTATCTTATTTTAATGCTTTGAGGGTTATATTGATGACAGAGATTCACAACTGAGGGAGCAATTCCCTTCTTGGAGAAGCCTAGCAAACCCTAAGGAGACCCCTCTTCCACTTGGGAAAAGTCAAATTTGCACATGAAAATTATTATTTTTAATGTTGGTCCAAGTCAACTTGAAAAGTACAAGTTGGCCTAGAGAGAGAAATTCGACCTCATAACTCTCATCAAAATTGTTCTAAGTTGACTTCACTTGGAGGCATCACATCACACAATGATCATTCATCATTTGGTTCGTAGTATCATACATCTCTAAAATATTGCACGTTGTCTTCACATGTACAAGAGGAGGAGAGAGACTTCTATTTGACTGCGTTGACTTTTAGTTTTTTTACCTCCTTTGACCAGCATTGACTTGGGTGACTTTGACTTGGTTTAACTAAAATTTGATATGTTTTGGAAGGTCGCTTTGACTAAGATGTTGACCAAATTCTTCTAGGCACTTTGACCATCTTTGACAACAGATTCAAGGATAGGGTTGATAGCAAGTTGACTATTAACTTTGACCAAATTGCTAGAGGAATTTTGGATCTGTTTTGACTAGGCTTCACTGAGGAGAAGATGCCACATTCTTTAACTAGTTGACTGAAGTTTTCTTTGCATTCTTGACCATTGACTTTGATTGGTTAGGGTTTTTGTTCACTGTTATTGACTGAACTTTGATAGTGTCAAAATTACAAGTAGCAGAACTAATACTTTGACCAGATTTGACTTCTATGCTCATAAATGATTGGTTATTGATTGGTTATTGGATTGTTGACTTGGATAGTCAAGGCTTTGAACTTTGACTTGTTGTTGGATGTACTTGGACTGTATCATTGTTGAACATTTGATGAATGTCTAATAGAAGAAGAATCTGGTTGGTTTTTCCCCCTTGTGGGATTTTCCCTGGGCTTTGAACTAAATCTCTAAATCATTGATCATGGTTGTCTTCAATTGTGCATAAGTTCATTGTTCTATCTACAATTGCTTACTGTTATTGGGTGATTGAAAAATAAATTGAAAAGTGATTGCTATTGAAAGAAGAAATTGTTTAAGTGATTGTTTCAACATAAAACATTGTGAAAAATTCACAGTTGATACTCGGGACCCGAATTTTAATCTATAAGATGAGCAGGATGCCTCTTCCAGATCTATCAAGACCAATTAATATGAGCTAACATTGATGGATACTCAATAGCAGCCTCCTAGGAGCATAGTTCGAAGGAGCAAGTCTTCAAATCAAATTTCAAAGTAGGTAGCAAGCAAGTCTTCCAATTCAAAGGGAGCAACTACAGCAGTGGATGACATGGAGATATTGGATACAGATCCAAGTGGAGGAGATTCTTCCAGAAGTACCTCCCTCGCTAAGAGGGAGCATTGAAGTTTGTGGCTTGAGCAAGGACTTATGCACAGGCCTTGTTTCTAGGTGTGCAAAATTCGCCCATATCTCCTTAGAACACTTACTCTAAGTTGGGCAAGTTTCTAATGTAACTTAGCCTAAGTTTAACTTAGGAAAAAGAACATATTAATCTATTGGTTTATTGAGCTAATAAATCTTAGGAAAAGTAAAGTAATTTACTTTACTGAAATAAGTTTTTATCTTAGCCATCGATCTCAAATGAGGCAAGATCTAATCTCAATTGTCAATAACTTTGAAATTAGGGTTAGGGTAAATGTTAGGGATTTTGCTCAATGTAAAGTTAAAAAATCAAGGCTAGGGAGAGGGAGAAGACACACAATAGTAGCACAAGATTGAGAACAATATCTCAATGAGTGTATGTGGAGTCCAAGGGAGTGCAGAGAAGTTGGAGATCTAGATCTGCAAGAGAGCAAATTTGTTGGATCAGATTGGAAATATTGTAATCTATATTTTCTCAGTTGGGCCAATATCCAATAATGAGAGCCCAAGTAAGTTCTGAGTTTTGTTAATGATGAATTGGTTTGTTGGGCAGAAATGTGTTTGTGATTCATGTGATTGAAATCATTATTTATTTACACTAAATATTTTTGTTAGGAACTTAGTTGTGTGTTTATTAAGTAATTTATTGCTTGGAATTAAATATCGAATGTTGGGTTCTGAAAATCTAACAAGAAGCTCAAAATGACATTGAAAGCCTTCAACAACTATAGAAATAGGTCTGAAATATTAATGAATGATCAGTCTAAGGATCTAAATAGGACCTTGTGCCAACAATTGATACTGGGATTTATCTACTTGACCAACACTATGCTAAACATAAGTTTTGCACTAAGCATGTTGTCCAAATATATGAACACACCTGAGGTCATGCAATGGAAGGAACTAAGACGATTCCAAATGTACATCAAGGCAATGTAGTGTATGGCATTGAATTTAGAAAAGGTTCTTATAGATACAAATGTACACAAATTCAAACAAGGGTACTTAACAGACAAGATGTTGACATCAAGGCACAACTTCAGTTTGTGGATAGGTACAATTTCATAGAAGAGCAAGAAACAACAAACATTAATTCTTTCATCAACAAAGGCAATGTTTAGGTTAGTTAATGAACAAAAAGTCCACATTAAGCCACATCTTCGATTTGTAGGTACGTACAATTTGGTTCTCTCATCAACAAAGGCAATGTTTAGTGCAATGGTGGTAGACATACAAAGTTCTCCAGTTGAGGGGGATGCTTACAAACTACAAGTCTGTAAAAACATGACAACAAAACTCTTCCACTACAACCAAGGAAAAATGAAGTTATCAAAGAAACAATTCTACAATACGAAAATAATGCACACTGAAGTACAATAATACTTCCCTAGAGAGAAGATGCGTGGAAGAGAGATTGAACAAACTTACACATGACTAGCTAGTAGACATCTTCCTCGAACCTCTAGAAAGATAATATAACTAGGAGATGCTAGTTTTAGTAATGCCCAACAAATGACTACAAAAGTAGGTCAATGGAACTAAAAGAGTGCATCCACTATAAATACAGTTTGGGAGTGTGAAAGTAAATTCCAGATTAATACCACAAGCATAAAGATAAAGAACTAAGTGTCTAGCTAAAAACTTAACATTGATAAATCTATCCAAGAGAAGATATAAAAGGGGGCGCAAGTACAAGAAAGACTCTTAACCAAACAAGAGGCAAGGCCCATGAGAGCTTCAGCTGAAATTGGAGTTGACACTAGCTCACAAGAACAAGTGAGGAAGTTGCGATACAAGCTATATATGTTAGTCATCAACCATTGTGAAGGGGCCAATGCATTAGCAGATGTATCTTGTAGGGTGTCACCAGCACAAAGAGACCTAGCTCTATGATCTGAGGGAAAGTGCACAAGAATGAAGAAGGCCGACCCTTGTACCATCCAAGGCCATGTGGAAGAAACTCGTATGAGACCCTCAATTACTTAAGAGAACCTAAGAAAGTGGTGTGGCAGACAAGGGGAGCCCAACTCTAGGACCACCTAAATCTGGTCTATAGGTTGGGTTGGTGATGCCTATGTCTTGGAGTGACAGACCCTCATGGGTAATGTTACCCTTCACATTGTATGAGACCCTATATTCATGACTTATATCACAACAATTGTGATTTTCATCGTGACCTAGCTCTACCTGTGAGTTTCATCACATGTGTCAGATGCTTGCAAGACTTATATCACAACAATTGTGATTTTCATCGTGAACTAGCTCTACCTATGAGTTTCATCACATGCCAGATGCTTGCAAGACTTATATCACAACAATTGTGATTTTCATCGTGACCTAGCTCTACCTATGAGTTTCATCACATGTGTCAGATGCTTGCAAGGATGATGCTAATATGATATTTGATATATCTTAATAAACATGGGAATAAATCCAATACATAAAATTTCCCTAATACTTCCCTTGTGACAATTTTTGATTGGAGCAAAGAAGAAGAGTTATGCTTATCTAAGTGCCAAGACTAGCAGAAGAACGTAGAACATTACCACTTTAGCAGAATATTAATTTATTTAACTATTTCCTAAAGTTAGACTTAGGAAAAAGTAAAAGTTCCTAAGTTAACTTATATTTTAATATTAGCCATTGATCACGATTTAATCTCAGTTGTTGAGAAGGAGATAAGGGTTGAGATTGAAATTATAAGAGATAGAGCGAGTTAGTGGCAAGTCAATTGAGCGCAAGCAAGTGTGAGAAAACATCAAAGGAAGAGTGAGGAGTTTAGTAGATCACAGAAACTCAGCATCCGTGCAAAAGGAATCGAGTGAGGGTCGAGCCTTTACAATCCAACGTAGAGGTCCATTTGCAAGTGCGCACAACAGAGAAGAAGTGAACCGCACATGTTGGTCAAATTGTTGGTCAGTGCAGGAAATTCACAAATCCAGTGTGAAGGAAGGTAATTCATTTAGTTGTAGTGTACGAGTATCTTACTTGTGATAAACTGGGAGGTTTTCCCTTGTAATTCTCAAAAGAAAATATTTTGTTGTAGAAGAATAATAAAATACACACAACGTTGCAAGTTTTCCCTGGAGTTGGTGTTTCCTAGGTATATCTTGTGTTCTATGTGATGACGTGTTTGCATTCTGGTTTATTTTCCATTGTGCATGTTAGAAAACTCAGTATGTTTGTGATTTAAGTTTTCAGAATATCAGTTGTTTATATTTCTGAGTTTTTACACTTAGAAAATTACAAATAGGTTTACTGGGTTTTAAGGAAATCTAACATGGTATCAGAGCTCAATTTCTAATTGAAGAACAAGCACAGATTTTATCTTCCAGAGCAATTTTTGTGATTCAGAGGGAGAAAGTATCAGATTGATTTGGTCGTTAAAGTTTTGAGCAGTGTGCATTGATTTTACCAGTGTGATTTATATTCAATCGTCTATTTTAGCAATATGGAATATTAGGATCTCAGATTTGAAGACAAATTGGACAGTGCGTCCACATTCTGTTCATGCGTGAAAGGATCGTAGTGGTGTTAAACGAACACGGGGTTTGGAATTTTTTTGATAACATCCCAGTCGTGCCAAGAAATCCAAAAATTGGCTTAGCATAATAAGATGGATGCCAAGGCAATAAGGATTATCCTAGAAGGTGTTAACATCCACAATATTCCTCACCTGACTGGGAAGAAGAAAGCCAAAGAAATGTGGATTGTCATCATTAGCCTAAATCAGGTTCGACCGAGGCCAAAAAGGTAGTACTAAAGGACAAGCTTAGGAGCATTAAAATGTCCAAGTCAAATTCATTGGTTTCTTACCTCACCAAGTTTTCCAAAGTGAAGGAAGAGTTGGCTAGTTTAGGTGAGACTATTCCACATAGAGATCTGGTGAATTTTGCTTTGTTGGGTTTCACCAAGTCATGGCAACCCTTCACGAATGGGATATATGCCCAAGAAAACTTTCCAAATTGGGAGTCTTTGTGGGGTGTTTGTGTTAAAAGCGAATAAGATGAAGAAAATTTCGCTCTAGCGACTAAAGGGACCAAGTCCAAGGGTAAAAAGAGCAGTGGTGGTGGAGAGTCAAGTTCTAAGGTTGAGAAGAAGAAAAAGGATCTTAGCAAGATCACGTGTTTCTCGTGATACCAGTTTGGGCATTGGGCTACTAAATGCCCTAACAAGAAGAAAGGGTCCAAGAAGTACCAAGTAGCAGCCTCCGCAAAGATAGATGAGTTCTCTTCTCATTTGAGTTGTTCTCACTCATTAAATGTATGGCAAGTTTAGTGGCCACCAGTTTATGGTATGTGGATAGTGTTGAGAAATCTAGGGCAACATTTAGACTGGGTTATTTAGCTTGGTTTCTCTTATACTTTGACAAACTCATGTGATTATTAATTTGTTCTTCATTATTGTTATTATGTTCTTTCCATCATCAAGAGAGATGTCAAACAAGAAGATCACAAGGACACCAAGGATATGGTACAATGAGAAGCAATAAGGCTTGAACACATCTAAACAGATGAGCAGGTCACAGATATTCTCACGAAGCCCTTAGGGAAGGTCAAATTCTTAACCTTCTGAGAGAGACTTGGAGTCGTAGAAGACCCTCTTATGAGGGTCTCGCATGAGTTGGACACTGAGCTCTGGGAGCTCTTGGGGGCTTGGGGTACTTCTTGGAGCTATGAGCAACCATAGGCTGAGTGGTTCACCTTCCCCTGTGATACCCCATGATGGTTCACACGTGTGTAGGGTGAGTGATTCACCTTCACCTATGATTGCGGACACATGCATGTAGGGTGAGTGGTTCACCTTCCCCTACGATTGACATATGCATAGGATGAGTGGTTCACCTTCTCCTATGTCATATGAGCAGGATGAGTGATTCACCTTCACCTGTCGATGCCCCAGCATACATCCTACCCATGGAGTCTAGGACTCATGGGAAGTACCTCTCATCTAGCCAATGAGTTCGAAAAAATGGTTAGGGACCATAGCACTACTGATGGACACATTTTGTACTATTGTACCACCTATGACTAGGATGCATGGTGTTCAACAACTTGATCTGGGATCAAGGACTGACTTGCGTTAGTGGAGAGTAGTAAGGACTTGTGACTCACTTTCGATCACTTCTTCATTATTACCTCATGGTTCAGCAGAGCAGAGTAGTGATGACAAAGATGGTACATGATGACAGGATGGCCTAATGATGACAAATGGATTGGCAAGTGGAATTCTCCCTAGTTGAGAGGGAGTGTTAAAATTGGAAACTAGGGCCAAATTCCACCTTGGGACAACTCATATGATGGAGATGATTATTGCATTGGATTCCTCTTTTCGAGAGGTCCAAGTTTGATATATAGATCATCTCAATTGAACACATGCACAAATTGTTAAGGTCGACTTCAGCTCAATGTAGGCTCAAGAAGCCCAATAGATGTGTCCTTTCACCCTCAACGAATTGTATAAATAGGAGTGACCTCTCACCTCATCTGGACATCACTCACTCATCAATACTTCTCTCTCCTAAACTGATTGGTTCATCTCTCTCTCTTTCACACGTGTGGATGGACGAATTTCAAGGACAAATTGCAAGCCCAAAATTTCGGGGTTTCAGAACAAGTTTGATCAGCGTTGACTGAGGCTTTATTAACCAAGTTTGAATGTGTTTTTGAGGGCAGAAGTTCAAGGAGTTCTGGGTTGGTTGACCAACACTGACTTCAGGGTCAACTGTTGTTTGACCGCAAGAAATTACAGTTGATTTTATCTCTCCTTTGACAGAGTTTGAACGAGTTGTTTTGGGCTACATTTGACCTCCTATTCAAGCCAAGTTTGACCAAGGAAGGTCGAGCTGCAATGGAGAAGGTTTGTTGTTCTTTTGACCAATGTTGACTTTCTGGTTATCGCTGAAGTCTGACTATAGTTGACTGCAGAATTTGACACAGTTGATTTGACTGTGTATTGGGCAAGTGAATTTGATTTTTGTACTCTCTCTCTGTTGAACTATTGAATAATAAGAAGAAGATTTGATCAAAGGGTTTTCCCCACATTGGGGTTTTTCCCTGTATCCACCAAAATCTGGTGTCTTCTTGTCTTGGCTTGTCTTCTGCATATGTTTTTATGTTCTATCTACATTTATTGTCAATGTGATTAATGGTTAATGTGAGTGCTCCTGGAAATTGTTGGAAATTGTCATTGGGTTGCTAAAGGAACATTGAAGTAAAGTGTACTAAGCATAGAATATACATTGTTATCTAAAATTCACACAAGGGCTTCAAAAATGTTCCAAAAACCTACAAAAATACCAAAATGCCAGAAAATTACTACCAAATTGCTTGGTGTCTAGCCTAGAAGATGAAAGGAGGCTAGATCATGTCTTCCTAGGCCTAGATCTACCTCAAAACCCCAACAAAAATCTCTTGATCAACTTGAAATTCACCTGAACAAATGAATCAAAACAATCCAAAACCCCATATATATATATATATATATATATATATATATATATATACAAAATATCAAACCCCAAAAAAATATTAAAATCCCAAGTGCTGCAAAACAAATGGGTTAGAAATAATTTACAAATTATTTACAAGTACACAATATTTACAAAATTTAATTTTTTGAAGAAATAATTTTTTTTACAAATAACAATGGATGAGTATATTTTCGAAAAATATATATTGTCCTCCTGCAAAATTAAATACCATACAAAAATCTTAGAGCCCAAACATAGTCACCTCTTCCCCATAGTCTGTGAACTTGGAGCCCAAGGGCTAGCGTACCTGTAAATCTCTATTATATTCTCGAAAATGGTTAGATCATATAGTGAATCAGATCACTTAAGATAGAATATATCAAAAAAATGTTCTTATCACCAACAAATGAAATAACAATTATTAATCAATATTCAGCGCAAAATAGGATCACACATAGTTAACACATACCACAAATCAGCAGAAGAAAAACACCATGGACTAAACCCCAAAGTCTTTCTATTATGACACAAAATGTTCCGAGCGGAGCAGCAGCCCAATAACAGCGTTCAAGAATTTACATCATCCAAAGGTATTCATTGTTCAATAGAAGCAAAATGACTTCTTTATATAGAGAAACCCCCTCCAAGTGCAAAATAACGACTAGTTGGTTTGATCCCCGTCAAAATAATCTCGACCGTCGAAAATAACTTCATCATCTTTTAATTTCCACCGTCGAATTTTTTATTTGAGGAAAATTTCGAATTTTTCTTAAAACTCACTTCTAATTAATCCAAAAATAAATATTTTCGATTAATTTCCTCAAAAATTTGACTTTGATTTAACCATCAAGGTTCAAGGGCTCAATTTTCCTTAAAATATCCATTCAAAAATTTGACTTTGATTTAACCACCAAAGTCCAAGGGCTCAATTTTCCTTAAAATATTCATTTTTGCCTTGGTGGAGGACCTCCAAAAATTGACTTTCCTTTGACCCATGAATTTCTAAATATTTTCCAATGGGAGAGAAATTAATTTCTCTATAATTATTTTTTTACTCTAAATTAATTAATTTTCTGGGTTAGGATTTAATTTGATTTTGCCAAAAAAAATTAATTAATTGACATTAGAGGGAATTAATTATTTTTTCTACCCTCAAATATTTTAGCCATGGTGTCTAAATATGAGAGACCATGTGCGAAAAATATTTTTTAATCAAAATAATACAATATTAACCCTTGAAAAGGGAAAACACATTTAGACTTAGACCCCAATAATTTACCCAATTTTGCGACACAACATGATTTAGCATAGGCCAAGTGGTTTGTAATAAAATAATTTAGCCAAATATGCTTAAATTATTCTCAAACACACTTTTACAAAGACTCGATATAACACTAGGACTCACCTAAGACCTTGTCAAGGGATTCCACCTTAGCTTTGGGGTTTAAGCTGAAAAAAAAACTATGTCGATTATCTGTGTTTAGAAACACACATAAAAAGCTTGCTAGGATGAAACCCTTTGCCAAAATCAGAGGTTTACCTAGGTGTTGTTACATAATTAAATGGCCATACTAGCATCATGTACAATACAACTTGCAGAAATTGGGTTTACAATGATAAAAGTGCATTGGCTAATGACTTTGAATTCTGATAAACAAACAAAACAATCTTCATGTTTTGCATTCTGCTTCCTTGGACTGTTGACAAAGTGTGGTCAACAGGTTATAGCAAGACATTTGAAGCATAAAGGGTTTCTATACGAGCACAAAGGAAAACAGTTATCAGGAGAGATGTGAAGTTTGAGGAGGAAAGGGCTTTGAAGAAGTCCTTAAAGCATGAGAAGGAGGAGGAGCAAGTTCCCAAGCAGGAGGCTCACCCATCACCTCAAACTACAATCACACATGGTGATGGACAGGTCAAGCAGCAAAAGGATGAAGGCAACACGCAATTGGAGGAGAGAGGGATGATTTTCTAGTGCAATTAGGATTAGCATAATACTTCTGAAATTCTAATAATTACTTTTGATGTAGAACTTCTTTTATCTTATCCAATATATATCATTCAACAATTATACTTCAGAAATTCAACAATAAAGAAATGTGGAACAATAGAGATCACAACACACAAAAAGGACACAAGAAAAAAACCCAACAACCTTTTCAATATAGAAATTATCCTTGTTCAATAAGGGACACACCTAGACCCATGATGAAACTTGGTCTTCTCCTCCAAGTCAAGTCACCCAAACTAATCTTGTACATCGTTTTGTCTGACTGATCCAAAAATTTAGGCCTCCCAACAACTATCCAGTAACCAAACATTTCGACCCCTAGTAACCCAAAAAATTTTGGCCCTCATGCAATAGTTGCCCTAGAATGATGTGAATCACAGATAGAGAGATTAGACCACATGTGCCAGATTCTAGAGAGAAAAAGAGAAGATATTGTCCTCCTTTTTTCGTCCCTCTTTGTCCTTCAGTGCCTTTGCCTAGACACAATCTTGAGTGAGGAAGTTGAATTGCCCAAATGAGGAGCTCTACTTGCCTTTATACAATAGTCTGTCTAGGGTGAATGGATGTGTCTGTTGGCCATTCCCAACTTGACTTGGAGGGAAGCTGACTTGTCACTTTTGGAATCAAAGATTTCATTTCAAAAATTCAAATTTTCATCTTTTAAAAGTCGCAATGGAAATTTGACTCAATAAAAAAGTTTGACTCGGGAATTTATAAATATGCTTTTTAATGATAAATATTAGAATAATGCTATTAGTGTTTAATGCTCATTCTTATTACCTGTTTCTATTTTTATCTTTTTAGCAGTTTCTTAGAAGAAACTGGTTGTTTCTATTTCCAAATAGAAACTTGATGTTTCTATTTCTGTAAACATCTCTGTATTAATTATTGAGCTTCATTTGCTCATGTAAATCAATTCAATTCATTCATTGATTATGGTATCAGAGCTTTGGTATTATTTCGAAATAATTTTTCATAGCTTGAAAAATTTAGCGCTTCATTTCGAAATTTCTCTTCTGTGGAGAAAAAAAAAAAATTTGGATTTGGAAGCTGGTACCTGATACCTGCCCGTATATCAATTGGGTTTTGTCACACCAATTAGAGAATTGGTCAGATCAATCTTATCCCCAACGTCTTCCGCAGCAAAGTGATTGCAACTTCTCCTCCAATAGAACACTGATTAGCACCTTCAACAGCTGCCGCTTCAACTGGACTCAACAATGGCAGGGCATTCATCGATTTTTTTTATTGGAGGTTCAGAGTGCATCTTAAGTCCAGCTTGATATCTTGGGCAATCTCACGAACAAGCAACAGTGTTGGGCCTGAATTGCACATTTTTCTTCCCGCGTGCCTAACACGACTTCTCCCTAGCGTGAGACTATACTTTCGTCGTCTCAGTCATCATCACTGTCGACACATCAGGTGATCAAACTTGCTCAGAGCTCGATACTAATCCCGGTATTTTTCACGGGCAGAATTTTTTTTATGCTCGGTATTTTTCACACGCAGAATTTTTTTATGCCTGGTATTTTTTTCCGTTGAGGACAGTTTTTTTTCGATCTGTTGGAATATTGGCACGTATTGATCACTGTTGAGGATCTTGTGAAAGAAAAGCTTCAATTTCTTACCTAAGCGTGCTATAATATATCTGACGCTGTGTTGACAAGAGGATTGTGGGAAGTACCATTTTCTGTGGCCCATAGCATTCAGTTAATCGCTGATCTGCGTGTTTATCCACTGTTTCCTGGGCAGCGTATTTCACTATTATGTGAAAGAAAGGGTCTGGTCGGTGAATCATGGATACCGTTGTTTGACCGAGAAAAGGAGTATTCAATCAGAATCTCTGTCAATTGACAGATTTTTTCTCTGTGTGTGGCTCGTTTGTCAGGGAAGAAAAAAATTCAGATTATAGATTTGATGTGGGTTTTGTAATATCTCAACTGGGTAGTTGTCAGAATTTTCTGGGTGCATCGTCCAGATTTGAATTTTGTTTCTAGCACCAGTCAATTTTTGTTCAGATTAGCCGGCATCTGCATTAAAATTCGTGCCAGACTCTTTGTTGTTTTCTGTGTCTTTGGAAACGTGCAGATGGCCTCGCTAACCAATCTGATGTTGGAAGGCAGTCAGCACTTTAATGGCACCAATTATAACATTTGGAAACAAAGAATGTTGACCATTTTTTAATATAGGCGTCTTGACCAACTCATTCTGAACAAAGAGCTCCATCCTGGTACAGCTTTGATGATCGAAATCGAGAGGCTATTATGCTTCTCAAACTCTCTGTGACTGATGACCAGTTACAACTTACCGCAGATTCCTTCCAGTAAGACAGTTGCCGAAATCTGGCAACATTTGAAGGAATTGCACGAGACATCCAACAAGAGCAGAGCCTTCTTTCTCACGAATCAATTGTTCTCCATCATGATGGACGAACATATGTTTCTACAAGAGCATCTTAATAAGATTAAAGATATTCGAGATCAGCTCAAAGCCATTGGTCGAACCATGGAGGAAGAAGATATGGTGGTCATCACTCTGAAAAGTCTACCAAAATCTTATGAGCACTTCGTAGAAACACTCAACATTAACTCCACTAATGTTGATCTGAAATTTCCAAAGTTATGCACCAAACTCATGCAGCAGGATCGATGGAAACAACAGTTTGGTAGTGGTGCTTCATCAGCCTCCTCAGAAAATGCTTTTGCTGCCAAATATCAATCCTCTCAGTCCTTTCAGCAGAAAGGTTCTTCTCAGCCTTTTGATCCTACTAGGAAGAAAAATGTGCAGTGTAATTACTGTCACAAGTTCAGCCACATGAAGAAAGATTGCCAACAAAGGATTGCTTCTGAACATAAGAAACAGGGAGGGCCCCATCAAACAGCGAATGTTGTAGAACATTCCGAGCAGACAAAATCGACCTTTTATGCCTTTATGGCTAAAAGATCTTCAGATCATGTCCCATTTTCTGCCTGGTACAATGACTCTGGTGCATCACACCATTTCTCTCACAGGCATGACTGGTTTATTGACTTCTCACCTTTTAGTGATTTCGTGGTATTCGGCGGAGGTGAAGAGTACACAGTGGTTGGCAGAGGTACATTTCAGATCCAGTCTGATGGGCGCACACTCATCTTCCTAAATGTGTACTATGTTCCTGGTATAGAAATTAATCTGTTGTCTGTCAGCCAGATTATGAGGAACTCTCCTCAGCTTGATGTAGTGTTCATTGCGCACAAGTGCTCCATTATCGACAGGGAGACTAGTCTTACAGTCGATGTTGGCCTCGAGGATCATGGTCTATACAGGCTTCTTGACACTAGAGATTCTCTAGAGTAGCTCTAACAGCTCGTGTTTCTCCCATCAGCACTCTATGGCATCAGCGATATAGGCATCTCAACATGCAGTATCTCTCTCAGCTCTCGAGAGGGACTTGTGTCAAGGTTACCTAATATTCAAACTCAGCAGTTGGGAGTATGTGACGCTTGTCAAGCTGGCAAGCAACATCGGTCTTCATTCAAGGTACTCCAGTTAATTCATGTTGATATTTGTGGTCCTATGCATACATCTTCTATTATTGGTTGCAAATATTTTTTTGCTTATTGTAGATGATTTCAGTAGAAAGATGTGGGTGTATTTTCTAAAATATAAATCTGATGTATTTAGTATCTTTCAGAAGTTTAAATCCTTAGTTGAAAAAGAGTCTGGCTGTAATATCATAACTCTTAGGACAGATAACGGGGGGGAATTTTGTTCTTCTGCTTTCTCCAACTTCTGTGATACTCATGGCATCAAACGTCAGTTAACTACACCCTACACTCCTCAGCAGAACAGTGTTTTCGAATGTCGCAACCGTACGGTTGTTGAAATGGCTCGTTCCATGTTACAACACAGGAATGTTTCAAACAAATTATGGGTTGAAGCAATATTTACTGCTATCTATCTTCTTAACCGATCACCTACTCAGGTTGTTAAGGGGAAGACTCCCGAAGAGGTTTGGTCTAGCCATAAGCCTAAGATCAGTGACCTCAAAGTATTTAGCTCAGTTGCATATGTTTGGATTCCAACTGCTAAGCGCTCTAAGTTGGATTCCAAAAGCCAAAAATTCATGATGACAGGGTACAGTGATCATCACAAGGCCTATAAGTTGATAGATATAGCCACTGGTCGTCTTAGCTTCAGTCGTGATGTAGTATTTGATGAAAATAAAGGATTCTTTCAGTCTCCTCCTTCTGAGCAGTGTTCTGAGGATCAGCCTCACAGTGTGCTTCTTCCGATAGGTCCACCTGATGGGAGATATGATGCAACATCAGTATTTGATGATGCACTACCTGAGCTTCCTCCGGAAAATAACCCTCCTCTTGCTGCTCCTATTGTTCCTGAGCCTTCTCCATCTCCACTTGATATTGGTTTCTCTACTCTTCGACCTAAATGGTGGGCTAAAACCATTGGTGATCTCCGAAATAATGAGCTCCTTGAAGGTAGAACTTCTAGACAACAACAAACAGCAGCCTACAGTAAATTTTGCTCTTGTGGCTAACCTGCACAGTATTTTTGAGCCTCAAACCTACTCAGAGGCTAAGGGTACACCTGAGTGGGAACGGGCAATGGAAGCTGAATTCCAAAGTCTTCAGAAGAATCACACTTGGACCCTCTAAGATCTTCCTACAAGTAAAAAGCCCATTAGCTGCAAATGGGTGTATAAAGTGAAATACAATGCAAACGGAACCCTAGACAAGTATAAAGCTCGCCTTGTTGCTCGAGGGTTCTCACAGAAGGAAGGCATTAACTACAAAGAGACCTTTGCTCCTACAGCCAAGATGAGTACCATACGGCTTGTTCCTGCCTTAGCAGCTCAATTCAATTGGAAAGTCCATCAGATGGATGTCAAGAGTGCTTTTCTGGATGGTGACATACAGGAAGAAGTCTACATGACACAGCCTCTAGGATTCAAGGTTGCCGGTCAAGAACAGAAAGTTTGTAGATTAGTCAAAGCACTCTACGGTCTGAAACAAGCTCCTCGGGCTTGGTACATGAAAATTGATCAGTACCTCACAGATCATGGTTTTCAGCGGAATCCATCTGATGCAAACCTATATATCAAGCATACTGGTGATGATATTCTGTTTGTGGTTGTCTATGTGGATGACCTTATCATTACTTGCAGCTCAACACATTTGATCCATGGGATCAAACAGGATTTGTGCAGCACTTTTGATATGACAGATTTAGGACTTCTTCATTATTGTTTGGGGGTTGAAGTCTGACAGACTGAGAACAACATCTTTCTCTCTCAGTCCAAGTATGCTAGAAATCTTGTGGACAGATTCAGAATGCAGGATTGCAAACCTGCCACGATTCCTACCACGACTCAAACTATCAGCTCAATCATCCTCACCCCTTGTGGATGAAGCTTTATTCAAGCAATTAGTGGGCAGCCTCATCTACCTTACTACCATTAGACCTGACATCAGTTTTGCAGTGAGCTACATTTCCCGCTTCATGTGAGCTTCTAAGGTTGATCATTAGATAGCAGCGAAGCATGTGCTGCGTTATGTGTGTGGCTCTCTTGATTATGGACTTCTGTACACTTGAAGTTCCGATCCTATACTCAGTGGTTACACAGATTCTGACTGGGCCGGTTCAGTTGATGACCGTAAATCTACAGCTAGGTATGTGTTTAGTCTAGGATCCGGTGCTGTCAACTGGACTAGTAAGAAGCAACAGGCAGTGGCTCTCTCCTCAATGGAAGCAGAGTATCGGGGAGCAATTAAGGCATCTTGTGAGGCAGTGTGGCTTCGACGTATGCTTGCGGATATGCATGTTTTCCAGACAGGTCCTCCTCTCTTGTTCTGTGATGATCAGGGAGTGCTCAAACTTGCCAAGAATCCAGTCTTTCATGAACGAAAAAAGCATGTAGAAACCCATTGTCACTACATTTGCCAGCTTGTTGAAGACAAATCCGTTCAGTTGTGATATGTTCCCACAACGGAGTAGCTCGCCGACATCTTCACTAAGCCTCTTGATCCTGAAAAGTTTGTAAAATTTAGAGGCTCTATCGGTGTTGTAAATAGATTGAGCATTAAGGGAGGGTATTAGAATAATTCTATTTAGTGTTTAATGCTCATTCTTATTAGTTGTTTCTATTTTTATCTTTTTAGCAGTTTCTGTTTCTATTTCCTAATAGAAACTTGATGTTTCTATTTCTGTAAATATCTCTGTATTACTTATTGAGCTTCATTTGCTCATGTAAATCAATTCAATTCATTCATTGATTAATAAATATAATTACATCAAGTGACGAAAAATATATTATGAAGACCGACCATAGTTACAAATTCAACAAAGAATAGAGTCCACTCAAGCCATCTATCCCAACACAAGGAGAAGGAGAACGAGATGGGCAAATTAGTTGATCTAGGAGGCGCAAGAGGAAGTTGGTGCTCCTAGCAATCAGTTCGACAGAGAAAAAAGCCACAGGGTTACACAAGATATATGGCACTCATAACCGAGTTGTTGGATCTCGAGTCTTCCAACTACCAAGAGGCAGCCACTCAACAGGTATGGAGAGATGCCATGGTGAATAAGTATGCCTACATCATGAAGAATGGTGTCAAGGCAAAAGGGAAAATCTGTGGTGGGATCTTGCTGGGCCTACAAGATCAAGCATGACGTTGATGGGAGCATCAAGAAAAATAAGGCAAGATTTGTGACAAAGGGGTTCCCAAAGGTAGAAGGGATGAACTATGATGAGAACTTTGCCCCAGTGGCGAGATATTCATTTGTTAGGGCAATTGCAGCTCAAATGGGTTAGAGGATCCACCAGATGGACGTTAAAACAACGTTCCTCAATGGGGTTGTTGAGGAGGAGATTTATATTGAGCAACCGAAGGGATTTGTGGCATGCAGCAAGGAGACTCACGTTTGTAGACCCAAGGGAGCCTTCTATGGGCTCAAACAGGCTCCATGGGCATGGTATGTTCAAATAGACAGATACATTCAGGGATTGGGCTTCACCAAGAGTGAAGCGGACCCTAACTTCTACTACATTGTTATTGGAGCTAAGCCACTTATTCTAGTGTTATATGTGGACTATCTGTTTTTGACAAGCGCAAATAAGCTCATCCAAGAGTGCGAGAGAGATCTTGCAAGTGAGTTTGAGATGAAGGATATGGGGTTGATGTGCTATTTCCTTCAACTTGAGGTTTGGCAGGGTAATTGGCAAGGCAAGTATGCCTTGAATATTTTGAGGAGATTTCATTTGCAAGATTATAGACCCATGAACATGCCTCTAGTCACAAATTGGAGGAAGGTGGATACATCCAAATCAGAGTGAGTAGATCATTCACTTTATCAGTAGTTAATTGGGTCATTGATGTATTCTATAAATAAGCAACCAAATATATGTTTTGCAAATGAATCTTTGAAACATTTTATGGTTGAACCTACCAAAGCGCATTGCTATGTTGCCAAGGACGCATTGAGGTATCTAAAGGGGGCAATTGAGTATTAATTGTGTTGATGGGGTGAGGCTTGCGAGCTTCAATGATGCAAATTGGGCATGAAGCTCCATAGATAGGGGGAGCACATCAGGATGCACTTTCAGTGTTGTATCAACATTTGTTTCTTGGTTCAGCCAAAAGCAAAGATCAATTGCATTGAGCACAGTTGAGCCTGAGTACATGGTTGCCATCTTAGCAGAGTGTGAAGCTATTTGGTTGAGGAAGCTTCACTTGGGCTTGTTTGGACAAGAGCTACAACCCACTATGATAAATTGTGACAATCAGAATCGCATCAAACTCTTTGTGAATCCAATGTTTCACAATCACTCAAAGCACATTGACATATTTTATCATCACATCAAAGACATCGGACATTGTTCAGAAAGATATAGTTACACTCCAATACATACCAACAAGGAAGTAGACAACAAACATTCCGACCAAGGCTTTGCCAAGGAGCATATTTCTTACCTTAGAGAGAAGTTTGGTGTAGTGTAGAACGCCTTCCTCTCAAAGAGGGAGTGTCGATTGCAGTAATGCAATAAGGGTTCTGCTTGCCTCAGTGCTAAGGCTAGCTAAGGGACTCACAAGATAGCCACTTAGAAGAATATTAATTTATTTAACTATATCCTAAAGTTTGACTTAGGAAAAAATTTAAAATCCTAACTTATGATTTAATCTCGGGCCTTCATCAAGATCTAATCTCAACCATTGAGAGTGGAGGGGCTACGGTCAAAATTATAAGGGGAGATAGAGCGAGTAAGTGGTCAGTTCGAAGAGCACAAGTAGTGTGTGTCAGCGTAGCAAAGGGAGAGACTAGGGTTTCAATAGATCAAAGAGTTTCAGTGACCAAGAGGAAGAGATCAAGTCAGGATTGCGTTGCTCTAACTTAGACAGCATTAGCGCAACCCTTCAACTCGCACGTGTGCGCGGAGAGAGAGAGAGAGAGTTGTGCATCCTTATAGGGTGCACATAGGCCGATCTACACAACCTCTTGGCAAATTGAATGCGCAAATGGGAGATCGATTTAACTTGGAAGTTGAGTTGTTTTCCAGTGGTGAAAGGGAAGTTTTCCCTTGCTATAAATTTTCTAACGATTACCCTTTTGCTAAAGATAATAAAAGACACATGGAGTTTGTAGGATTCCCTAAAGTTAGGGTTTCTTGACTATATCTTGTGTTCAATGTGTTGAATATGTTTGTCTTCTGATTTATTATTTCCACTATGCATGCTAAGTTAGAAAACTCAATGTATTTGCAATTTAAGTTTCTAGAATAGTTGTTTGTATTTTTGGTTTTTTCACTAAGAAAATTGCAAATCAGTTACTGGGTTTTAAGGAAATCTAACAAAGTGATGCTCTTCAAGCCCAAGACAATTGATGAGGCCTGTGTGCAGGCACAATATCTGGAAAAGATAGGCAAAAAAAAAGGTAACCAAGTAGTTCTAATAGAAAGAGCACGAAGACACTTCCAAGGAGGGCATGAAGAAGTGAAAAGCGAAAGGCAAGAAGACAACAACCACTACACACTAATGCAAGGGTCCAAGTAACCACTTCAACGATTGCAATATCGATGGTCACACTGAAGAAAAGTGTTGGAAACTACACCCATAGTTAAACCCTAAGAATTGTAAGGAGCATGCCAAGAAGAACCTTCTAGCCATGGAGATTCAAGCAATCAAGTAGAGAGCAGCTCAAATGTGGATAAGGAGATGAAACACTGTTCTATATCATGATTTGGGTCATAAAGACCAAGCTAGATGCCCTATTTGGTTCTTATTCACAAAAAAATCCCATTGTAGCTAACCTAGTCAGCGAAATTAGGTTGAAGGTTCAAGATCATCCAAGCCCATACACATTGGGGTGGGTGAACAAGGATGCAAAAATCAAGGTCATGAAATAGTGTAAGATCAAATTTGCTATCAATGACAATTCTATTGCTAAAGTTGAGCTACACATAGTACCCCTTGAAATGTGTGGTGCATGGTTTGGAATTCCCTATATTTATACGAGGGATGTAATCATAATGTAGAGAGCAAACCAAAATTGCATAACCAAGGATGGAAACATTTCTTAAAAGAAAATCTTTCAAGTGATGAATCGGAAAGGAATCCTTAGAGGGATGTACAAAACTACAAAAGTAAAAGTTGGACGAGTTGCTACAGACATCTAGAGGGGTGTTTCAAGAGGCTAAGGGGTTATCACCCAAGGGAGAAGTGGAGCACAAGATACAATTGTTGCTTAACACCGCATTACTAAATATTGGGCAATATAAATAGTATATTTAAGAAGCAAATGATGTGAAGAAGCAGTTGTAGTAGCTACTAGAGTAGGTGGTGATTCATCCAAGCACCTCACCTTGTGGGTCACCTATCATTATCCTACCCAATGGGACTTTGTTAAAATTGGCAACTAGGGCCAAACTCCATGTGGGTCATCTGATTTATGGAAGCTGATATTTTTCTTGGATCCCTCTCAAAGAGAGGTGTATGATTGATCTAAAGATCATCCGATTCCGATAAGTATTTATGGAGATATAAATTTATTTGTGTTATGGGACAATTCATCAAGGTCGGCCAGCGACCAAATAAACCCCACTTGTGCTCAACGTTTTAGTATAAATAGAGGTGGCCTTCAAGTCATTTCAACACACTTGGGATCTCTTCCTCTCTACTTGTCTTTGGGTTTTAGTAGGAGGAGAGATCCTAAGGGAAAACGTTGCCCTAATCCAGAGGGCAGAAGCCGAAACTTCCAGGAATAGCCGGAATTGCCGGAACTGTCGAGAATTGCTGAAACTGCCGGGAAAAGCCGGAACTGACAGAACTGCTGAAACTACCGGGAAAAGTCGGAACTGCCGAAACTAGCGGGAATATTCGAATTGTCGGAACTGTCGGAACTGTCGGGAATAGCCGAAATTGCCAGAACTGTCGGAACTGTCAGGAATAGCCCGAACTGTCGGGAACAATCAGAACTGCCGGAACAGCCACGAAAGCTGACACAGAGGGCAAAAGCCAGAACTGTCGAGAAAAGCACGAACTGCCGAAACTGTCAGGAATAGCCGGAATTGCCGGAACTGCCGAACTGTCGGCAATAGCGGAAATTGCCGAAACTGCAGGAACAACCTGACCATCTGTTTCCGAAGGAGAGTAGCATGCAAGGGACAACTAACTAACATTGGGACAGTTGTATGATACTTAGCAGCAAATACACCAAGCATGCAATGTTACAGCTAGCATGCAAGGGGCAACTAGCATACAACAGCAAGCATGCAAAGGACAACAAGCATGCTAGGGACAACAAGAAAGCTAGGGACAACAAGCAAGCAAGATGCAGCCAGCACATAGGTCACTATGGCAACATCGTGCAGCAATGGCACATAATGCAGTATAGTGATGGGTACAGTCATGATTAATGAAGCATGATGAGATGCAACATAGTGATGATGGGTGCAGCATGGTGCAGCACGGTGAGGTGCAGCATGATGACGAAATGCAGCACAACAATAGGTGAAGGAGTCACCTTAGAGAATCAGTTGAAGCAGCATGTCTTCAACTAATATCATGTATCATCTTCTTAGAGATGATCTATGCTCTTATCTATATAAGTCAAAGTGTTCACTTCCGTTGTAAACGTACTATCTCTCTCTCTATGTTGAACTATTGAAGAACATATAAGAAGAATTGATCAAGGGTCTCCACACATTGGGGTTTGTCCTGGCTAGCGCCACATCTTGTGTCCTCTTGTCTTGGCTTGTCTTCTGCGATTTATGTTTATGTTCTATCTGCAGTTTACTTTAATGTTGATGTCATTGCTAATCTGGAAAAGATATTGGGCTAACTGAGAAAATTGAAATAAATTGCTCTAAGCATAGAACATACCTAAAATTAACATGGTATCGGAGCTGAGGTGAAGACAATGCCGAGCAAGAGTGAAAGAGCAATTACCAAAGACAGTTGGAAAAGGACAAAAGGTTCAATGGATTCCTCATCCCTCTTCAAATTCACTGAGGGCGAAGTCGACGCAGAGAATATTATCAGAATGGCGCAGCGGAAGTTTCTGATGGCCTACCTAAAGATCACTTCATTGGGAAGTCCGAATCTAAGGGTGGAAGGAAAGGCAGATGCCTTGGTTGCAATAAGTTCGGCCATTATGCGAAGGAGTGTCTGAATGGCAGAGACACATCTCTTGATGAAGATAACAATCATTCTAGGGACATCTCCAATGATCAAAGGAATGACAAGTAATACAGGTCATCAAGGAAATGGTCGACTCTTTAAAAAAAAGCAAGGAACCCCAAGTATGAAGAATCAAATGTTGTTTTTGATAAGATAAAGAAGCGTTATCTTGTATTGGCCCTCTCCTTCAGATTCTTTGGGAATCTGGCTTATTGATTGTAGTGCTTCAAGGCACTTCATCGGATAGTAGGGTGCACTCTCTAATTTGGTAGAGATGGAAACAATCGTGGGATCATACTTGGAGCCGATGCCACCTATCCAGGAAAGGGTGTAGAGAATGTTAACCCTCAATTGAATGAGGGTAACTCGATTCATTTCCAGAATCTCTTTTATGTCCCTGATCGCAAGAAGAACCTAGTGTCCATTTCTGCAATGG
The DNA here is from genome assembly GCA_031772625.1 of Pinus tabuliformis. NCBI lineage: Eukaryota > Viridiplantae > Streptophyta > Pinopsida > Pinales > Pinaceae > Pinus > Pinus tabuliformis. The sequence goes on along the minus strand of CM062819.1, from coordinate 1,729,235,985 downwards.
AAGTCAAAGGTTACAGGGTGGCACTCATCGATGGAAAGGTACGTGTTTGAAAATAGAATTTTCAAAGATGTTTTTGAGTTCAGGGTTGTATCAAGTTACAGGAAGTCCACTAGGGACCATGTCCATTGACACATAGCACTAGAGGTCTGTGAGTCAGATGGTGACAGGGTTGCCTGAATTCAAAAAGAGCATGAAAGAAAATGTCTGAGATGTATCGAAGGAAAATCTTACAAGGGGACCATTCCCCTCATGTAGCAGGTCCACAGGTTTGGAACAACCCGAGGGGTTTGAGATTGATGATCAGGAATCTCACGTATGCAGGTGGAAGAAAGCCCTCTATGGCTTGAAGCAAAACTCCTCGGGCGTAGTATGAGAGGATTGATCGCTATCAGATGAAGCTGAGATTCACTAAGAGTGAAGCCGATCCAAACCATTGTTTGAAGGTTGTGGATGATAGACCTCTCATACCAGTACCTTATGAGGATGACCTATTTCTGACAGGTGCAGACCCTCTCATTTGGAAAAGTAAGAGGGAGTTGGATTCCGGATGTGGAATGGTAAACTGCAAGCCCGTGACTACCTCGAGGATCTTAACTTTCAGAAGTTATATGGTGATGATGCCAGACCAGATTTGGGAAATGCCCCTGAGTTCCATATACTCATTTGCATTGATGTTCTTGGTGAACTTCCATCCGGACATATGTTTTGAAATTAGCATGGTGAGCTCATATTTGGTTGAGCCTCACTGGATTGGTGCTAAGAATCTTCTGAGATATCTTCAGGGCACAATCTCTCATGGATTGAGATACACTGTCGGAAATATGAAGCTGCATGATTATTCGAATGCTGACTGGGCAGGCAGTGTGGAGGATCACTAGAGCACTTCTCAGCGTTGGTTCTCTTTGGGTTCAGCTTCGATATCATGAATGAGCAGGAAGCAGAAGTTGGTTGCTATAAGCACCGTCGAGACCAAATACATAGCTACGAGTATGATCTCGTATGAAGCTGCCTAGTTGTGGAAGCTCTTCAATGAGCTGTTTGTACACATGATAAATACCATTGTGATTCTCTGTGACAACCAGAGGGGGGATTCGATTATTGAGGAATCCCGTATTAAATGATTGCTCCAGCAGATAGACATCAGATACTGCCTTATCTGGGATATGGTAAGTCAATGAGCAGGGAAGCTCCATCGCATTGAGACTAATGTATAGGTCGTAGACATTTTCTCAAAGCCTCGGGAAAGGTCAAAGCTGTGACTTTCCCGAACGACTTGGAGTCATTGAGAGACCTTCTTATAAGAGTCCTGCATGTTGCATGCGTTGAGCTCTGGGAGCACTGGGGGCTTAGGGTACTTACTGGAGCAACATACAACAACAGGGCGACTCACCCTCCCCTGGTGGTGCGCTATGTACAGGATGATAGGTTCAACCTTCCCCTGTGATACCCCATGGCGACTGTGGAACAAGATGATTAGTTCTCCTATGGGCCGGGATGATTAGTTCTCTCGTGGCAACTGTGAAATAGAATGATTAGTTCTCCTGTGGGCCGGGATGATTAGTTCTCCCGTGGCAACTGTGGAACAGGATGATTAGTTCTCCTGTGGGCCGAGATGATTAGTTTTCCCGTGGCAACTGTGAAACAGGATGATTAGTTCTCCTGTGGGCCGAGATGATTAGTTCTCCTGTGGCAACTGTGAAACAGAATGATTAGTTCTCCTGTGAGCCGGGATGATTAGTTCCCTCGTGGCAACTGTGGAACAGGATGATTAGTTCTCTTGTGGGTCCGGATGATTAGTTCTCCTATGGGCCGGGATGATTAGTTCTCCCGTGGAAATTGTGAAACAGGATGATTAGTTCTCCTGTGGGCCAAGATGATTAGTTCTCCCGTGGCAATTGTGGAACAGGATGATTAGTTCTCCTGTGGGCCAAGATGATTAGTTCTCCCGTGGCAATTGTGGAACAGGATGATTAGTTCTCCTGTGGGCTGGGATGATTAGTTCTCCCGTGGCAACTGTGAAACAGGATGATTAGTTCTCCTATGGGCCGGGATGATTAATTCTCCTATGGGCCGGGATGATTAGTTCTCCCGTGGCGACTGTGGGGCAGGATGATTCGTTCTCCTGTGGACAGGATGATTAGTTCTCCTGTCAAGGCATCATAACCATGCAGTCTGGGACTCATGGGAAGTACCTTTCATCTGATCAATGAGCAGGGAAATGGGATTAGGGACCATAGTAGTACTATCGATGGACACATCTATGTATCTACCGTACTCCCTATGCTAAGATGACCTCCATTGATCTGGGATTAATGAAACTGATTTGGGATCAGTATGAGTGGTTTGAGACACTCTCTTGTGATATTGATCTGGGATCAATAAAACTGACTTCGGGCCAGTAAGAGTGATGTGACACACTCTCTTCAGATGAAACTGACTTTGGGTCAGTAGAGAATGGTATGAGACATTCTCGATCAATTCTTCTTCTTCATGGTTCAGCAGAGCAGAGCAGTGCAGGGCACTGATGGCAGAGATAGTACAGTCAGACATGTGGATCAACGGATTGAGTTCTCCCTAGTTGAGAGGGAGTATTAAAATTGGCAACTAGGGCCAAACTCCATGTGGGTCATCTGATTAATGGAAGCTGATATTTTTCTTGGATCCCTCTCATCGAGAGGTGTAGGATTGATCTAAATATCATCCGATTCCGATAAGTATTCATGGAGATATGAATTCATTTGTGTTATGGGACAATTCATCAAGGTCGGCCAGCAACCAAATAAACCCCACTTGTGCTCAACGTTTTAGTATAAATAGAGGTGGCCTTCAAGTCATTTCAACACACTTGGTATCTCTTCCTCTCTACTTGTCTTTGGGTTTTAGTAGGAGGAGAGATCCTAAGGGATAACGTTGCCCTAATCCAAAGGGCAGAAGCTGAAACTACCGAGAAAAGCCAAAATTGTCGGAACTGTTAGAACTGTCGGGAACTGCCGAAACTATCAGGAAAATCCGGAAAAGCCAAAACTGTCGAAACTGCCGGGAACTGCCGGAAGGGAAAAGCCGGAACTACCGGGAATAGCCAAATTGCCGGAACTGCCGAGAATAGCCAGAATTGTCGGAACTGCCGGGAATAGCTGGAATTGCCAGGAAAACTGACGCAGAGGGCCGAAGCCGGAACTGTCAAGAACTGCCGGAACTACCCGGAAAAGCCAGAACTATTGGAACTGCCGGAACTACCGGGAATAGCCAGAATTGCCGGAACTGCCGAGAACAGCCAAAATTGTCGAAACTGCCGGAACAGCCTGAGCACCTGTCTCCGAAGGAAAGCACCATGCAAGGGACAACTAATTAACATTGGGACAGTTGTATGGTACTTAGCAGCAAATACACCAAGCATGCAATGTTACAGCTAGCATGCAAGGGACAGCTAGCATACAACAGCAAGCATGCAAAGGACAACAAGCATGCTAGGGACAAAAAGAAAGCTAGGGACAACAACCAAGCAAGATGCAGCCAGCACATAGGTCAGTATGGCAACATGGTGTAGCAATGGCACATAATGCAGTACAGTGATGGGTACAGTCATGATTAATGAAGCATGATGAGATGCAGCATAGTGATGATGGGTGCAGCATGGTGTAGCACGGTGAGGTGCAGCATGATGAAGAAATGCAACACAACAATAGGTGGAGTCACCTTAGAGAATCAGTTGAAGCAGCATGTCTTCAACTGATCTCATGTATCATCTTCTTAGAGATGATCTATGCTCTTATCTAGATAAGTCAAAGTGTTGACTTCCGTTGTAAACGTACTATCTCTCTCTCTCTGCTGAACTATTGAAGAACATATAAGAAGAATTGATCAAGGGTTTCCCCACATTGGGGTTTGTCCTTGGCTAGCGCCACATCTTGTGTCCTCTTGTCTTGGCTTGTCTTCTGCGATTTATGTTTATGTTCTATCTGCAGTTTACTTTAATGCTGATGTGATTGGTAATCTAGAAAATATATTGAGCTAACTGTGAAAATTGAAATAAATTGCTCTAAGCATAGAACATACCTAAAATTAACAGACTTGGCAGATGTGTATCAACTACGAAGCATTGAATAAGATTACACTCAAGAATGGGTATCCTCTGCCTAAGATAGATAATTTGTTGGACAGGGTGTAGCATGCCAAGTACTTCACCAAGCTAGAACTAAATCAAGATACCACCAAGTATATGTCAAATAAGAAGACACCCAAGAGACAGCCTTCAAGACAAGGTTTGTATATACAGTTGGTCATGTCCTTTTGTTTACGCAATGCACCAGCTATATTCATGAAACTAAATGATGTATTATGCGGATATTTACATTCATTAGTTATAGTGTATGTTATGAACATAATATATAAGTAATAATTAATAAATAATTAGCACATTCAAAAGACACGTCCTAAAGGACATGACTTTTTTGAAGGGGCATGTTTCTTGGTATATAAGTAGGGCCCTCATTTGTAACCATATCATATCATATCACCTTGTACATTCAATGTTCTTATATATTAATATTACTTGTCCTATAATGGATATTTAGATATTCCATATATTTTCAATATCTATTGAATATGAATTTTTTTGTTACATTGGTATCAAAGCCTCATTCTCCAAACTCAACCATTAGCCAGTTTCATCTGACCATTTGCCATCAACCCTTCGTCAAGTTCGTTGTCATTATGATTAAAGTTGTTAGCCACACAAGGCCTTTTTTGGAGGTTCTCCATTCTACCTTTGGACCATATATATATATATATATATATAACAAATAAATCAAAGTTATACTATATATAGATATATATATATATATAAACTATTTCAAAAAACAAAAAATAAAAGGTTCATAAAAACCTATTTAGAAGTGGTCAAAAAAATTAATGTTGTACACAAGCGCACACTTGCTCATAAAGACTATTGCCATTGTACACCATCACCTCATTCGCACACCTTTCGTACGTCGTCATCCCATACATTGATTACCATTCAAAAAAAGCGTTGGATATAGTCATTGTTGTTGTTGTACACCGTCACTCTATGTGTATGCTAGCCTTTCGTACGTATATTATTTTGCCCCAACCTCGCAACCGTAGGAAGTCCTATCCATTGCTTATCCTTCACCACAAGCTCATACAATCATTACAAAAAAAAAAAAAAAAAAAAAATCTGAACTATCCACACACAACGCCTTGTGAATTCTACAACATTCATACTTTTGCACACTCCGTACAGTTCTCACGCACATAATTGTGTGCCTCGCTGGCAAAAATACAATAAATTTGTATGTTACAAGGTGATTATTTGTGCTTAGCCTTTGTTGCCATCGATATAACCAACACAAGTTGGAATACAAAATTAGTAGTCTTGATTGACGTGACTTTTGAAATTACCCTTGAATTGTGACACGTCTCATTGCGGGTAAGTTGAATTACCACATTAAATGGTTTTTCCTTATTGAATGAAGGAAAAGGTAGTATTGAGGCTCAATCAAATTAGGGATATCTTTTGTTAAAAGAATATATTAAATTTATAAATTATATATATATATATATAGGTTCAAAAGTTTTAAAAATAGATAAATAAATAAAGTAAATATATTTCAAATGTGAACACTAAAAGTACAATTAATGTTCAATAGAAAGGGGTTGAGGGGTTTTAAAGAAGACTATTTAATAAAAAGTTAACATGTAAAACATTGGTTTTTATTGAAGGCCAAAAATTAAAATAAGGACAAGCAAAAAAATAATTATTTTAAATTCAAAAAAAAAAGAGAAAAGTAAAAGAAGTCGAGATATAAAGGGTTATAATAGAGAGTTATTTGAGGGTATTAAAATTTGGGTTCATAATATAAGAGAACTAGTATTATCAAGGAAGTGTGAAGGCATATTGAGGAAGTGGATCTTTTCACACTTTGTATACTAACTCGTTACAAAAGATACATAAGCTTCATAGTCAAAGTATCGTTGAGGAAATTATCAGGGAATGCAAATTGTAGTCAATCCATAGTTGCAGGAATCGCCCCCCCCCCCCCGGATCCTAAGCCGGAATCGCGACCCGTACGGAATCGTTCCGGAATCTCCAGGCGAAGCGCGATTCCAAATTTTAGGTTGCGCGATTCCGTTTTTTAAAAACAATTCCTGGTTTTTAGGTGGCGTTGCCCCGGATCCGCGCTTCGGAGGGCGATTCGGGCATCCGGTTGCGCCACGCAACCCGCCCGGAAGCGCACGCAACCCGCCCGGAAGCGCACGCAACCCGCACGCAACCCGCGGGCAGCAAAAATTAACTTAAATTTTTTTTAATTTCTTTTAAAAGTTAACTTAACTTAGCATGAGGGGGTGGGTTAGGGTGAGTTTAGGGTGAGTTTAGAAAAGAATAAAGCCCCCATTCTCTTCTCATTTTCTCACTTTGAGTTTATGAGAGTTGGAGAAGAGAAGAGAGGAGAGGAGAAGAGAAGAGAGGAAAGGAGAGGAGAAGAGAGGAGAGCTTGGAGGAGTGAAGAAGGAGGAGCTAGGAGAAGGAGGAGGAGCTTGGAGGACTTCATCTACAAGAGCTAAAGAGGTAAGTTCAAACCCCAAACTCCCTTGTTTTTTTGAAAAAAAAATTGTATTTTTCTCCTCCCTCTCCTACTCTTTCCCATTGTTTCTACTTGCTCCTTTATTTACAGGTTGTCCACCACCTATATCCATATTCCAAGATGGTGTTCTTTTGGCTTCTATCACCTATATGCAATTCAAGATCGAGAGCATTTTTCTGCTCTTGAGTGGTGGAACATGCATGGAGGGGCTACTCCACTTCTACAGAGTTTGGCATTGCGGGTGCTATCACAGGTGGTAAACACTTCTTCTGCAGAGAGGTGTTGGAGCTCTTATTCTTTCATCCACAGTGTTAAAAGGAACAGGTTGAATTTAGACCGGGCAGAGAGCTTGGTTTATGTTCATTACAACTTGCGATTGTTGTCCCATTACTGTGAAGATGCAAAGTCTAATAAAGACTTGTTGACTTGGGACAAGAATCCAGAGGAGCCCAATTTGGAGGATGGAGTGTTGCGACTAGAGCAATTAGAGGATGCTCTTATCCAGGTATGTCCATTGTGGTATGAATTTTCCAATTTTCCCTTATAAAGCATTTCTCTAATTCATGTTTTTAATTTTTTTGTTAACTAGTGTTTTTTTTTTTTTTGCATGAATTTTTTGAGCGATTCTAGGATGATGATGACCGTGTTGATATGCCACCACCCCCACCCCCATCTGGTCCCTTGGTTCCTAGGTTCCATGGTTCAACACCAACAGCAGGGGGTTCTTCTTCATCAGTTCCAGTGCCACGACTTACACAGGGACCATCTTCTTCATTGCCACCACGTGGAGGCCCGCCATCACGTTCTATTCGTGGTGGAAGGAGGAGAGATTAGTAGATATATTCACAATCTACTTCTTTTTGTCATAGATTACTCATTAGACTTGTAGACTTGTGAATTTGAATTTTGAACCTTTTTGGCTTGGCGGTGACCAAGTGACATATTTTGTAAACATTATTATTTGAATTTTGGACATGACAAATGTTGACAGTTGCTCACTTGCTAGATAAATCATAATATGCTCTATGTTTTATGTTTTATAATATGCTTAAATGTTTTATGTTTTATAATATGCTTAAAAATTTGATGTATGTTTGTAATAGCTAGAATATAGATGATTGTTGTACTAGTAAATAACTACAATGGAATCATGGATGCCATATCTATCTTGATTTATGCAAAAATATGCATGTTTTCATGTCTTCTACAATTAATTTGGTATTTGGGATGTTTGTTTTGAGTATAAATGCAAAAAAATATAAAAAAATATATATATATAGCAGACGCTTCCGCGGACGCTTCGCTTCCTAGATTTTTGGAAAATGACGCTTTCGCGCTTCGCTCCCGCTTCGCTCCCGCTTCGTGCAACATTGTCAATCACTAAGGAGAAAGGAGTGAATTATAATTTAAAAATGGAGAGATATTTTCAAAAACTTCATATAGCTATGATTTAGTGCTATTTAGAATTAAGGGGACTCATGCAGGGAAAGATATTGCTATTTCTATCACTCCTGTGGAAAACAATAATTATATAAGTCCCAAAATTGCTAACCAATTGGTGATTCTCGAGTCAAATATAATTGAAAAATTAAACCACTAGGACAAAAAACAATATGACAAAACTAATTTACAATTAAACGTTGAGGATTATACATTTATATCGCAATTCTCTGATACATCTTTATGGAGCATTGATGGTGGCATAATTTTGGGTTCACCCTAGATGGAAACACTAGGGCCCTTCATTTTAAATACAAAGAAGACATTTTTAACATTCTCCTACAAGAAAAAAAATACCCCTGCAGAATATTAAATTGAAGATAGATTCTATAACACCAAAAGGCAGAAGATATCTCAAATGTAATTCTTCAAGAAAACCAAAAATCAATGCAAAATATGCTAAAAGAAGTTGACAAAACTATAGCACACAAAAATGAAGAAATTTCTCATCTCAAGGATCATATTGGGAAATTACTTACCCAAATTAGAAAACTAAATAATGATAAGAAATCATTGGAGAACAAATTAGAACTTATCACAAAAGAAGCATTGAAGTCTTCAAACGTAACAATCCAAGTTGAAGAAAATCGAACAAACACTGATCTAGATGATATCACGATTCAGAATGATCCCAGTCCAATTTTAGTGAGGACGTACTCAGAGGTCGTAAGCACAAATGACAAAAATTTCAAGTGAAGATCCAACAATTAACCAAGCAACTTGTGTACCTGAAGGAAATCAAATACCTCAAGTAAATCAAGAAAACACCACAAATAGGTTAAGGGGAAATCATATAACAAAAAATCCTTATCGACTCCCAAATCATAAAAGCAAACATCTCAACCAGTGTGCGTATCCTTATCTCTCAAACCATAAATAAGTGACTTATGTTCCCAAGAATATCAATGTCACCATAATCTAGTCTTATGATAACAATTCATTCCAAGTTTCTAGTAATTGCAAGATTCCACAAAAGATTAACTTCGGATAGTTAGATAATTTCATACTACAATTTTGTACCACACTCAAAAGTTCATAATGTCTTGTATCATCGAAGATGTCAATTTCGAGAATTGAGAAAGATGAGAAGATGTTACGAGACAAAGAAAGATATCAAACATTGCCATCAATAAGCTGTGAGGACAAAGCATTTCTATAAGAGAAGGCAATGTTATGAACATAATATACAAGTAATAATTAATAGATAATTAGCATATTGAAGAGACATGTCCTAAAGGACATGACTATTTGTAAAGGGGCACCTTGCTTACTATATAAGCAAGGCCCTCATTTGTAACCATATCATATCATATTACTTGTACAATCTAACATTTTTATATATTAATATTACTTGTCCTATAATGGACATTTACATATTCCAAATATTCTAAATATTCGTTGAGTAAGAACTTCGTTCGTTACATACCAAAGTAAAACTAAAGATAAGCAACATGCACAACCAGAGAGAATCATGTTCATTATGCTTTGAGGGCATAATCCCTAAGAGGGTGCCAATGTAACAAACATAATAATACATAACAATTAATGAAAAGGTGTAAAGGTTGTGTCTTATCAAAAAGACATGTATCTTCATATGAAAGGGCACCCGCCTAGTATTTATAACGGAGTCCATCACTATATTTCTATCATTCTATCAATATAATGGTTTATAATGCTACCTAGGAGGAGCGCATCTCACATCTCGATCAGGTGTTAAAGACTCTAACAAAACACCAATTGTTGGCTAACCTCAAGAAATATCAATTTGCTTGGCAGTCATTGGTGTATTTGGGGTATGTGAACATTTGAGGCAAACTCAAGATATGTCCCGCAAAAATGGAGGCCATCATAAATTGTCCAATTCCTACAATTGAAGTTAGGAGCCTTGTTGGGGTAATGTAACAAACATAATAATACATAACAATTAATGAAAAGGTGTAAAGGTTGTGTCTTATCAAAAAGACATGTATCTTCATATGAAAGGGCACCCGCCTAGAATTTATAACGGGGTCCATCATTATATTTCTATCATTCTATCAATATATTAGTTTATAACTCTACCGAGGAGGAGCGCATCTCACATCTCGATCAAGGGTTAAAGACTCTAACAAAACACCAATTGTTGGCTAACCTCAAGAAATGTCAATTTGTTTGGCAGTCATTGGCGTATTTGGGGTATGTGAACATTTGAAGCAAACTCAAGATATATCTCGCAAAAATGGAGGCCATCATAAATTGGCCAATTCCTACAAATTTCATTGAAGTTAGAAGCCTTGTTGGGGTAGCACAATTCCTACAATAGTTCATAACATCATTTTCAGCAATAATTGCACCACTTAAAGCCATAACAACAAACAATAAAAGTTTATAGTGGGGGAAGAATCAACAGAAGGATTTCGATGAGCTATAAAAGAAGATAATTGAATCATTGGTTCCCACATTACCAGACTTGAAGAATCCTTTTGAATTCGAGACAGATGGAAGTGGATATGCTATGGGAGTAAACTTCATGCAAAGAGTTAAGTCAATTTGCTATTATTCGGAAATGTTTCACTGTGGGGAGGTCTTAAACTACCCTACCTAAAATAAAGAACTCTATGCCCTGGTACAAGTTCTTAAGTGGAAGCATTATCTCATGGATAAGAAAACCATCATCCACACAAATCACCAACCACTTCAATATTTGTACACCCAAAGTAAGCTTCAACAAACCAGACATTACTTGTCGATGGGATTCTTACAACAATTTCGTCTACTTATCAAGTACAAGAAGTGCAACACTACAAAGTTCGCAGACATGCTATCAAGTTCACCCACAACCAAGATTACATCTTTGGGAACTCTTATGCACATGGAGCCATTTATCCATGATGCATACAAAGAGGCCTACACAAAAGAGGACTTCAAGGTGTTTCAGTAGCTACAAGGAAAAATTCATGTAGAAGAAGGTGACAATATGGTTGACTATCATCTCCAAAATGGGTTACCCTATAAGCTAGACAAGCCCTATGTCCCTAAAGGTGAAAGATTGTAGCTTATGAGAGAGGCACACATGTTCAAGATTGTAGGACATTTTGGTGTTGTGAAGGCAATTTCTAACTTACAAAGGCATGTGAACTAGCCCAGAATGCAAGAAGATGTAGCACAACATATTAAATGGTACATATTCGGTTGTACTAGCAAGTGAAATAATAGAAAACAAATTCTATAACATCCCTTATTTGTACCCACTCGATCTTGGGAAAGCATTTCCATGGATTTTGTGGGTCAATTACCAATACATGTAAGGGACATGACCAGTGTTGCACTAATCGTGAAAATATCGCAATAAAATCGTTTTATTGAGATTTTTTCAAAAAAACAATATTATCGCACGATAAAAACCATGATTTTTTTTGGCCAAATTTTTAAAAAAATGGCGATTTTTTCATAAAAATCGTGATTTTTAAAAAATCGTGAACCCGTCGGGCAGCGCGTATTTTAAGTGAAAAACATGATTTTATTTTTCATTTGGACAGCACACAAGCGTGCGACAGGGGTTTGGAGGCTTGGAGTGAGCACTTGGTAACTTTGGAGCTAAATCCGCTATCTGGAGGAGAAAAACGAAGTGTGATCTAAGGAGGAGACGAATTTTCTCCATAAAACCGGTATGGGGCACCAACATTTTGTGTTTTCACTGTTTTGTAATTTTGTTTTGGTTTTTTTTCATTGTTTTGGTTGGGTTTGGAATCTGGATAACCAATTGTTTTTTTCTATGTTTTGGGTTGGGTTTGGAATGGGGTTTTTGACATTTGCCCAATGTAATTTTTTTTAGTTTTTTTGGTTGGGTTTGGAATGGGGTTTCTTAAATTGTATGTAATTTTTTTTTATTTTTTGTACAACGTAAATTGTAAGTTTGTATCCATGGGTTTACTGAAACACCATTCAAGTTTTCAACTTCAAAATTCAAAGTCAAACATTCCAAGAAAATTGGACCCTTTGTGGGAATTTGGTGAACCTGATGGAGGGAATGATAGAATAAACTTGTCTTGCAAGTTGTGTGGGCACCATATGTCTAGGGGGTGTACAGATTGAAGTATCACCTTGCACAAATCCCTGGATTTGATGTAGGGCCTTGCACAGAGACAAATCCTGAAATCATCCGAAGAGCCATGAAATCATTGGAAAATTTAAACCACACTAGAGAGGCCAAAGCAGAAATGAAGAGGCAACTAAAAAAGTCAGCTGAACAAGGAAGTGGCAGTGGTTCTACTGCAGCATCAACCAACCCGGTAGCTGCCTCATCATTTTTTGTTCCTTGAACCACACCTGGTTCACAGCCATCTATCACTTCAATGCATGAAAAAACTGAGAGAGAACAAGACAACAAGTTGATGGCCAAATTTCTCCTTTGGAATGATATTCCTTTTATCATTGTAAGGAATAATCCATTTTTCTAGCCTGTTGTTGATGCTATTGCCACTATTGGCCCAAGGTACAAAATCCCTTCTTATCATGACATTAGAGGCCAGATTCTTCAAAATGAAAAGCTTGACTGCACCAAAAGATTGGAGGATTTTAGGGAATCATGGGCACAAACAAGATGCATTGTGATGTCAGATGGTTGAACTGACCAAAAGGGGAGAACCCTTATAAACTTCTTGGTTAGTTGTCCCAGGGGAACTATGTTTATCAAATCTGTTCATGCATCTGAACAAATCAAAGATGCAGGAACTTTATGTGATTTGTTGGATGTGTTTATTTTGGAGGTGGATGCAGAAATGTTGTCCAAGTCATAACGGACAATGCTACAAATTATGTTGTTGCTGGCAGGATGCTTATGGACAGGCATCCTACTTTATTTTGGACACCTTGTGTTGCACATTGTATTGATTTGATGTTGGAGGACATAGGGAAAATTTCCTTTGTCAAAGATATTGTTGAGTCATCCAAAAGCATTACAAAATTTATATATAATCATACATCTGTGCTTAACTTGATGAGAAAATTCACCAACAACAAAGAGTTGGTGCGCCCCGCCATTACACGGTTTGCCACCAGTTTCATATCTCTTCAATCCCTCTTGAATTCTATGTGGGATGTGAAGAGAATGTTTCTTTCAGAGGAGTGGCATGCTTTGACAATGAGCCGCAAACCAGAGGGAGAGGCCATATGCAGACTAGTTTCATACCAGGACGACTTATGGACAGGTGTGCAGGAGGTGTGCGCCGTTACTCAACCTTTGGTAAAGGTTCTTCGATTAGTTGATGGTGAGAAGCTCGCAATGGACTATTTGTATGAGGCCATGGGCAGGGCGAAAGAAGCCATTCGGGCCTACTATGATGATAAGGGAGATGAGGGATTTCAAAGACAACTCCTCCTATGGGGAGTGATTGATGAACGATGGAACAACACACTCCATCGTCCCATTCATGCTGCAGGGATCTACCTGAACCCCGCATTTTCTTACGCATGTGGGTTCGTATTTGATGCTGAGATCATGGATGGATTCTTAACCTGTGTCCAGAGGATGGTGCAATCTCCAGCAGAACGTATAGAAATCTCTAAAGAAATTGAGACATATAGGATGGCAGGTGGCACATTTGGCTTTGACATGGCTGTGACTGATAGGACGATTAAAATGTCAGGTATTTTTTAATTTGTTTCAAATTTCATTGTCTCTTCAAATTCCAATTTTTTCTTATGTTTATTTAAAATTTTATTTGTAATTTTGTTGTAGATGCATGGTGGAGAATGTATGGTGCCAAGGTACCCCTTCTGCAAAAGCTTGCCATTCGAATCCTCGGCCAAACGTGTAGCTCCTCAGGATGTGAGCGCAATTGGAGTGTATTTGAAAAAATACACAACAAGAAGCGCAACAGGTTAACACTTAAAAAACTTAAAATATTGCAAATTTCCAAATAACTTTTTGAATTCATTAAACAATATTTTTTTATAATTATTATTTCATAATCTTTGTACAGGTTGGAGTCCCAGCGACTTAATGACATCGTCTACGTCTACTACAATCTTCGATTGTGGGTGAGGCAACTTGAGAGAACACCTGATATGGAAGCCATCTCATTGGATGGAATTGACACCACTGCTGCATGGAGGGTTGAGGCCGAGAGACCTCTCATGGAGTCTACTGATGATTGGTTAGTGCAGGATGTAGTGGAGGGGGGTGGGGGGGGGGGAGGAGGAGTTGGAGCATCAGGAGGAGGAGGTGACACCACCTGCCCGGGCTACCCCTGCCACCAGTAGAGGACGTGGTCTACCTCCTATAGCTCCTACTCCTATTTCTTCAGCTTCTAGAGCACAACAGAGTCCATTGCCAACTCCACCAGCACCAGCATCTACATCTAGAGGGAAAGGGAAAGCTATGGCATTTTCTCGCAAGAGGGGCAAAGGAAATCAATAGTATTAGACTTTAGTTATTTTGTTCATTTAATTGTATATGACATTATGACTCATGAGATACATTATTATATTTTTTGTTGATATTTTGAGGCTAAGTTGGGACTCAGGAGCCAGGACTTACTATTCGGGACATGATTCACTGTTATGTGTGATGTAGCACTAGAAATGATATTAAACATCTTATATATTAGTTCTTTTATCATATTTATGTGTCAATGTATTTGTTTTATGTTGTAGATGGTTTATATATTAAAAAAAATTGAAAAAAAAATGAATATTTCTGTATGTTACGATTTTTTCCCGATTATTACCGATTTTTTCCCAATTTTTATGATTTTTTCCGATTTTTTCCCCGCGCCGAAATTATCCCGATAACGATTAGTGCAACATTGGACATGACTATGTATTTGTAGTAGTTCCCAAGTTCAACAAGATGTGCATTCTAATTCTTTGTAAAAGGACAAGAAGCAACAAATATGTTACTAAACAGGTCCATGTATTATTTTATCTTAAGTTGGAGATTAATTGCAAGGAGAAAGTACATTTTCTCTAATATAAAGATATGTGGCCCCTTCATCCCATGCAAATTTAGCCTATTTCATTTTTAGCAATCCAAAGAGAGACTTTGAAAGTCCTTTGGAGGTGGTTTGGATTACCTAAGAATTTGAACTATTGAGTTCAATTTACTAGGCAGGTTGGACTAAACATTTTATTTGAATTTCAAACTATCATCCTTGCTCAAATCACTAATATATGTGAATTACCTTTCCCTAGTGAAATTCAAATTATCAATTGTTAGGAGAGTTTGAGTTGCCATTTCACCAGGGAACTTCATATAGTTTGAACTACCATTATATTGATGAAATTTGCGAGAGTTCTCTTTCAAAGAAAGTAGTCATAGAAGTACTGTAGAAATTATGTAGAAATACAGTTGAGAATTATGAAGAAAATGAACAATGTATGTGATGGTGATTTCTATCGCTAAGGACTTTAACTACAACTGAGAATCCCTAGAATCCTCGCAACGAGATTTCTTAGCTTGCCTTTATTAGAGCAAGGGAAGTGGGATAGCCCAAGGGACTAATGGGGAAAGAGGATTGTGGATTGCAACTGCTATAGGTGGAAAATTGACTATGAACCTAGGAATTGGATTACGTGAAGAGATTTAGAGCCAACCTCAGCTTGAGGATGGCCTCAATTAGAGAGAGAAGTGGTACAACAAGGAATTTATGGTTCGGTGGAACATCATTCTTCTATAATCAATTGTTGCATAATTTCTAGAAAGACAGTTGTTCATGACTTGTGATTATGTTGAATTAATGTTGTTTGTATAATGGATTGTACTAGATTCTAGTTTGTTCAACTCTATTTGCATGTTAAGTCTCCATTTTAAATGTTGAATTTTCTCAGGAGATGCACAAGAGGATATAATTGTCTACTAGATAATTACTTCCTAATGATTTCCACATAGGATTTTTATGCCATTGATATCATTGAGCAGCTACACTTCAAAACATATCAACAGTAAAATAGTGGAAATAGTAATGATCAAAGAAAGACGGCCATGCACAATGGAGACAACAAATTTACCCTAGGATACCCAACATTTGGAGAAAACCCAACAACTTTTCTTTAGGAGATTTTATTCTTCAGCAAGGTTTACAAATCCACAATTTGTCTACAAATTTGTGCTAGTATCCAAGTCAAAAAACCAGTCAAACCTAGTCAAAAACTCGGCAACAAGATAGTCCTGGTAAAAACCATCAAATCGGCTTACTCAAATTTAAATTATGGTCAACTACAACCTATCTGCATCCAACTTCTTGCAGCTAGTCTGCAGCTTGGTCAACTCTAATTAACCCTCCAGCAGACCTCCTCAGTTCCCATTCTCTACCTCCTTTGGTGTTAGTTGTGGTTGTCAAAGAGAGCTGAGGAAGAGAGATAGAAGACTTGATGATGATGAAAAAGGAGACATCACAATGGCTGTTCATACAAGTCGAATGGGGTGAAATACCTCAAGGGACACGTCCCTTCACATTGTTGAGCCCACTTGTCTTTCTCAACCAACTTGATGTCCCAAAAAATGTTATTTTATTTTTATTCAATGCAAACTTAGGCATACGGGAAAATACCTCAAGGGACACGTCCCTTCACATTGTTGAGCCCACTTGTCTTTCTCAACCAACTTGATGTCCCAAAAAATGTTATTTTATTTTTATTCAATGCAAACTTAGGCATACGGGAATACCTCCCGATGCTACAAAATCAACGCTCCGTCTAAGAGAGAGAGGTATTCTCTTTGGCTGCAACAAATTTCACCTTAGTTGAAATTTCCCCTCCATAAGAAAAGTTCAAGAGCTTGCTATGTTGATGTATGTCTATACATCACTTCGTCCTGGAGTAGGCAATACGACTCCTCACATGCACACCTATAGCTCACTTCATCTTGGAGTGGGCAATGCAACTCCTAGGCCATTTACCTCTTGCCAAATCAGCATGGCCTAACCAAAGTCCTTTATGGCTCCTCAAGTAAATGTATCAATATCCTCTAGTCAAATCAACATGACTCAAAAAGTCCTTATGGCTTCTTTGGAGAAGATCATCTATATTCTCTAGTCAAATTAGCATGACCCAGCCAAGTCCTTTTGGCTTCTATGGAGAAGATCATCTATCTCCTATGGTCAAATCAGCAAGACCCATCCAAGTCCTTCTGGCTTCTCATGAGAAGATTTGTCCTTGGACCATTCACCCCTAGCCAAATCAGTGTGGCCCAGCCAAGTCCTTCTAACTTCTCAGGGGAATTTCATCTATCTCCTCTGGTCAAATCAGTGTGACCCAACCAAGTCCTTTTGGCTTTTCAGGAGAAGATTTCTCCAATACTATAGTTGCCTTGGGCCATTCACCCCTGGTCAAATCAACATGACCCAGCCAAATCCTTCTGGCTTCTCAAGTGAATGCATATATCTCCTCTAGTCAAATCAGCATGACCCATCCAAGTCCTTCTGGCTTCTCAGGAGATGGTTTGCTCGACCTTGCAAAGACATCAACACTCCCTCTCAACGAGGGATACATTTTGTATCACACCAAGCTTGTCTCTGAAGCATACAAACTTCGCTCTAGACAAAGGCCTGGTGAGAATGTCTGCAATCTACTCGTCTGTGGATATGTATTGGAGCTTCACTACTCCCTTCTACACCAAATCTTGAATGAAGTGATATTTGATCTCTGCCTGATCAAATAGCCATACAAGTAACTTACAAAGCCACACTACATCCCGACTTATAGCACTAGCTACGGTATACTTTTCCTCTGTTGTACTAAGTGTGACAAAAATCTACTTCCTCCTAACCAGGATAGCTAATCCCAAACTGAAGCAACATCCACGAGGTGTTTTTCCTATCCTTTGCACTCCCTGCTCAATCTAATTTTTATACTCCTACAGCCTTACTTCACCACCTAAGACATATCTCAAACCATATCCAACTGTACCACACATGTACCTCAACACATGCTTCGTTGCAAGTTGCAACCCAATGTACACGCCTCAGCTCAACCATAAACTAGCTCAAGGCGCTCACTGCAAAGCAAATATTTGGCTTGGTGTTAACCACGTACATCAATGATCCAATCAACATCATGTACATAATGGGATCCACCAAATTTGAATCTGAAACAAAATCACTCAACTTCTTCAGAATTGCCACCATAGGTGTAACCATGGACTTGTAGTCCATCATACCGAATCTCTTCAAAAATCTGAACAATATACTTTCCTTGTCTGAGGAAGATCACATCAAGCCTCGACCACACCTCCAATCTCAAGAAATAATGTATCAAGCCAAGATCATTCATCTTCAAACTCCGAGACTAACTCCCTCTGACACTGAAGCAAATCCTTGTATGGTAAGTCCTTCTGCCACTATTGCTCCCTCTGGCACTGAAGCATACTCTTTTGTATGATATGGTCCCTTCATAGAAGGCATACAACTCCTAGAGACCTCCTGTCTCCAAGCATCTAACAAATTCATCACATCCTTTTAGAAGGTTTCTCCTTCCATTTTGCCTGATTGTCTGCTCCCTCAAAACTGGAAGCTTTTTTGGTCATCTAGCACAAACAATCCTGGATGTCCTAACAATCTATACAATCCTCCCTTTCGAACATCAATCACTCGTGTTGAGTCGATACCCAAGCCTAAGAATCTGATCGTCTAGCGGCTTGAGCAAAAAAATTCTCATAGTCCACTCCCTCTTTCTAGGAGAACCCCTTGTCACAAACCTTGCTTGGTCCTTCTCAATGCTACCATCTATAGCATGAATCATTGCATTGGAGTCTCCACAATTCTTCCTTTCTGCAAAAACTCCACTCAGGAGGCCATGGAAGAAAAAATTATAACCAAGCAAAAAATATGAAGACAAGTTAACCTAAAAAATAAACATAACAATAATAATCAAGGAAAAAATATTAAGTACTTATCTCTTGATTAAGGAAGTATTTGTTGAGAGTTGTAGGGAATTATCAACTCCCACTTGATTCCTTGCCTCCTTGCAGAAATCAATGAAGTCCATCTGTAATCTAATCAAGCATGGATTCGTTCTGGCTTCTTCTTAGGTGGATGTTCATCCACAACATGAATTGTTGATGCATGTTGCTTTCCTTTCCTTTTTCTTGCATGAACTGTAAGGGTTGGGGTTTCTTCATCCTGCAAATTCGTCAAGATATCTAGCAACATCGAAGGCTCAACAACAAGATAGCATTAACACCAAGTCATTCCACATGCTATCAAAGAGATAAACCTAGTATGCATCACTCAAACTTGCATCCAACATTCCAAGACTTGCTCTAGGGTTTCTTCCCACAAGCTGTAAGACTTTCTCATCCAAGACTTCAATACAAGTTGTAACCTCCAAGCCTTCTCTAGGTTTTACAAACCCTAAGTATTCCAACTCTTGTTCCACACAAGCATAAAGACTCCAAGATGAATACATCAATATTAAAAGAAAAAAATTTGATGAATACATCAATATTAAAAGAAAAAAATTTAATACAAGTGTTATGAAAGGCTCTCTTCTCATTTTATATAGAAGTAGGTGAGGAAGGTTGTCTCCTCAACTCCCTCTAGTTCTGGAGTAACTTCTAAAGATTTGAAACATTGTCTTCCATTCTGAGACTTGGCACCAACTGCCAAGAAATCAAAATCTACTCAAGTTGTTGAACACTTGACTTCAATGGTTTCTCTTTCAACAAAGCTCTCATAGCATGTTGAATTTTCTCGGGAGATGCACAGTGGAATACAATTTTCTGCTAGATAATTACTCCTTAATGATTTCCACAGAGTATTTTTATGCCACTAATATAATTGAGCAATTACACTTTGGAAAATATCAACAGTGAATGCAACAGAAACAGTAAAGATCAGAGAAAGACAGCTATGCACAATAGAGACAACACATATACCCCGGGAAACCCAACTTCAGGAGAAACCCCAACAACTTTTCTTTAGGAGAAATTATTCTTCGGCAAGTTTTACAAATCCACGATATGTCTAGAAATTTGTACTAGTATCCAAGGGGAACATACCCATAAACCTGGTCAAAAAATCATCAACGAGATACTACTGGTATAAACCAGTCAAATTGGCCTAGTCAAATTTAAATTTTGGTCAACTGTGACCAATCTACGCACTAAGGCAGGTCTGCAGCCTGTGGCCAATTTGCAACCTACTGCCAATCTGCGTCCTGGTCAACTCTAATTAACCCTCCAGCAAACCTCCTTGGTTCCTACAACAGACCCCCTAGGTTCCCATACTCAACCTCCTTTGGTGCTAGTTGCGGTTTTCTAAGAGAAGAGTTGATGAAGAGAGAAAGAAGACTTGATGATGATGAAAAATGAGACATCACAATTTCTTTTTATATAAGTCGAATGGGGTGAAATACCCCAAGGGACACATCCCTTCACCTTGTTGGGCCAACTTGATGTCCCCCCCCCAAAAAAAATTACTTTATTTTTCTTCAAGACAAACTTAGGCATCCGATAATACCTCTGAATGCTATAAAAATCAGCAACTGAATGAATTAATCATGTTGTATAAGCTTGTATTATAGTGCCTGAATATGTTAATTAATAATAGCGCAATGGCGAAAGGCATCAAGATGAATAATTCAGAGATATGGTATTAAAGCAATAAATTTGGAGTGAAAATTGGTGGCTTCAAGAGCACCCCATATCCTCAACAAAGAACAAAGGGTATATTGGGTATGCTACATTTCATCTCAAGAAGTAAGGGTTTTGGGTGGTAATTGGTCTCACGGAGGTCAATACAAACCCTAGGAGTGGGAATTGAGAGGTAGCATGAGGTTGCACCATTGCACTAATCTAGAATCTTAAGTATCATTAATCTATCTGTATCATTTGTTGCCAACATCTGAGTGGAGAACCAGGAAGTATGATGTGAACTTCTTGATTGCCCTGAATAAGACAAGACATGTACATACCAAGATATTGCTACTTTCCCTAACCCTAGTAACTTGACAATTTCTGAATCCAACAGGTTTCTTTGCAGTGAAATATTTATTACATAAAACTATTAAATAAAAGCATGGCTGAGATTTTAGAAACTACGTGCATAAGAATTGAGTTTGGAACTACTAAAAGGAGAACAACTCCTGAGCAACAAGTCTAAAAAGATCCATAAAGAAATTCAAGGTGTGTATTCAAAATGTAAATTCTTGACTTCCAAGGTGATATGGGCTCTAGTAACATTAGGAATAAATCTACCAAATGAGGTGAAGTGGAAGCAACTACAACGTCAATCCTCTCCTAAGGATGAAATACATTAATAAATGATTCCATTAATTTCCTAAGGATGGTTGATATGAATAGATAATTATACTAATAGCATTCATCATTCAAACTTCAGTTCCATGTGAAATGCAATACCCTAAAAGAAACAATGAAGTGATATAATGAATACAGATAAAGTCAGTTCGGTGCACCAGGAGACATATCAATTTTGTAAACTAAGCAATGCATATTTTCCTAAATGGGAAACGTTGTGTCTACTTCATCTATAAATAAAAATAACAAATCAATCGTAGGTTAAAAAAAAAAAAATTACCATCAGGGATATGCTTCATTCTATCATTGGGTCTACTCTCCACTCGTGGTGTTTTGAAAGTTTGCTTTGATCCATCATCCGGGTGTTCTCTTTTCATCCTTCGTCGCCTCTCTTCACGTTCCTGTAAAAATAAAATATTGTTAGCAAATGTAGAAACTTTTGCAGAGGAGGAGAAAATGAAAAAAAAATTATATTTGCTTGAAAACACATGAAGGATAACTCTACAATTGCTACACCTGCTTGAACATGAAGAAAATGCTACACTAAAGTAATAAACTTACAATGCATCAAATAACTTCCATAGATTGCCATTTTTCTATTCCCTACTTCACCAAGAGGAAAAATTCTTCATATCTTTCTTACCATAATCCTAAATTAGCCATCAGCCTATGGTCTAGTGGCAACTTGGACCAATTGCTGCCCTCCAAGGTAAAAAAAGGGTTGGTTTTTCATGTGTGTGTGTGTAAGGTACATTTTCTAGATTAAAAATTTTAGTCCCAATGCAATTTAGGGTACCCTGTAGAAGTCCATGAAGTGCCCTCTTTAAAGACCAATTGGATATATAAAAGCAAGTCAAGTTATAAAAGAAGGGTGTCACTTTAAATTTGCAAAGAATGCCATCACTTGTTGGTAACTGAAATGGGATTTTTTCATGGAAATAAAGAAATGGATAAAGTTCTTTAAAGCTATATTAATAACTAAAAAAGTTATTAACAGTGAAAAAATTATCTTGGTATTAAACAATGAAAAACTGATAATCACATTAGTATTGAGTTGGCCAATCAACCACACATTTTGAAGCCAAACCAAAAACTTCGCGAAAAATTGTTAGAAATAAGGAATCTATAAATAATGACTAACAATTATATTTTTAAATCCAAATTTAAAATTATGTATAGGTGGGATAAAGTCAATATAATTTTGGAATCAACGTGGTTGGAAGAAATTAGTATTATTTCCTTGAACATGATGAAGAAATGTTTGCATCTTTGAATAATAAAAAGAATATGCCATTGCATGACCTTACTTACAATAATGTCGAGCCCTAAATGCAAGGTACTCATTAAAAATGATTTGCTAGATGTCATCATTTGAAGTAATCGAGAATTGCTAGAAAAGAAACAAGATTGCAAGGAAAAGCTAGAGAATTTTGACAAAGTTTTGTCAAGAAAAGACAAGAAAATTCTGTCTAAAAAGTCAAAAAGATTAAAATGATGGAAAAAATGTTTTCATATGTCGATATACAGAATTACAAAAGAAACATGTATAGAGTCAATTAAAATTATATTGTTTCACTACTAACAAAATTTTATCAATTAAAAGGTTAACATAAGCATGTGATTGAGACGTCAATTCATAACTAAAGATTAATAAGCATCGTTATATAACTGCGATCAAGAAAGCAGTTCATAAGGGGAACCTTACTGTCAGCCCAATCACAAGAGTCATGGCACTAATTATTACTCAAATTACCAACATCAACATCCTTCTCAACAAAGAGAACACTTTCTTTATGTTCCTAAGTATCAAAATTCCAGTAAGAATCTTTCCAAAAGCTTGCTTGGAATCATAATCGACAAAATTCCATCCAAGAATCTTCTAACAAATGTCTTCAAAAAAATCAACCAAGGATGGATTTATGCCTCTAAAATGCATCAATTTTGTTTGGATCTTTGACAATCTTTTCACTTCATTTCATCATGTGCTTCAAGAACAAAGCTTTCATAGACAAGAAATTATGTAGTGTGCCTAATTATATTAATTAGTCCCTTAAATACTATATATGCAAGGGTTCAATCCATCCACTTGTGATCTAATGGAAACAGGCTTGTAACAATGACCTAGGTTCAAATCCTAGTGGGCATACTCCTCCCCTACATGGGACTTGTTGGATGTGCCTATTGATCATATTGAATATCATAGATGTAGCCTTCAAGCGGATTATTCTACAGCACTTGTAAGGTACCAACAAGCCCAATTCTTCACTCAGGTTGTATCAAGGTGGGTCAAGCTTATCTCTAGGATTACCTTTCATGAAAAAAATATATATATAAGCCAATCTTCTTCACTTGATATCAGTCATCATTTGAATTATTTTTGTCCATTTGAACATTATGGCTTGTCCCTTTCTCATGAGTGGCATCTTGGGACTACCAACATGTAGATGGCCCTTATACAAATTTAGGTCATACATTTACAACAATCAAAGAAGCAACTATACACCCAATTAATCAGGGCTTTGCAATAGCAACTTCATAAGAATGAGATTTCATTACAATTAGTAAAATGATTAGAACTTTCAAAAATATTCTAACTCAATTGTTCACGTGTCTTTATTCTAGGACATAATAGACCAAAACACAAAAATACAAGTTGGTGACAAAATTGGGGCCAACATGCATCTTCTCCAATCCTCACGATAAGCTCGCCCAAGTAATAAGTTAACTATTTGTTTTCTCAAGAAAAGTTTCTAATTTATTTAGTGGTGTCGATGTTGTCGAAATTGGTCCTATTGTTGATGCTATATGTAATGGCGAAGAAACCATTGCAATGTCAACATCAATTTTCAACTTCTCTCATTTCTAGCCATATTGGCGTAGGAAAAACAATAGCACGGTTACAATGTCGTTGTCATTGGCCTCAGATGTATGAAAATCTATCCAAATATGTGAAAGGAAGTGTGATATGTGCCACTAGAAAACCAAGTAACAGAAAATTCGTTTTGTATACACCACTTCATGTTCCTTCTTGTCCATGGGAAAGTGTGTCCCTGTATTTTATAGCCTATGTCCAAGAAAGTCCATGATTATCTATATGTTGTGGAGAGATTTGGAAAAATGTATGTACAAGAGAAGGGATTACACATTTGTTCTAATAAGATGTTTGGGTTCATTTTGGTTTGCCCACATCCATTGTATTTGATCAAGACTCTCACTTTCTCAAGAAATTTGGGTCAACTTTGTGGGCATTAATGTAGACTAGGCTTTAGAATAGAACTACTTTTCATCCATAAACCGATAGACAAATGGAAGTGGTCAACAAGACAATGATATATTGACTCCAAGAATATTGTAACAAGCATCTTAAGCTTTGAGATGAACAGTTGGATTATGCACAACATGCCTATAATAGTGACATACACTCTTCTATACAAAAGTCTCCTTTTGAGACATGTTTTCGATATTTGCCTAAAGTCCCTCTAAACCTCACTCTTCGGCAAGATTCAATGGTGGTTGGAAAGCCAAAAAGTTCATCGAGAAGATCTAATTAGGTCATTAAGCCATAGGAAAACAATTGGAAAAAGAGCAATCCAATTATAAGGCTAAGCATGACAAACATTGGGTTGATCATCACTTCCAAGTTGGTGATCAAGTTTTACTATAGATTGGCAAATAACACCTTAATGGTGAACGTAAAAAGCAAAATCCAATCAAGTACAATCCATTCAAAATCTTGGAAAAGATTGGTGACAAAGCTTTTCGATTGGAGTTACCTCCATATATACAAATGTATTCGATGCTTATTTTAAAATCTTGAATCCATATGAGACTCCTATGATCATGAATCAAGGGGAGAATATCCAAGTTCCTTTTGTTGAAAACTTTTCGCCTAAATATCTCAATGAGTTGTGAGAAGATATTATTCTTGACAAGAAGGTGAGGACTTCACGAAGAGAAGTGGCCTATCTTCATGTCAGTCTAAAAGGAATGCATCCAAGGAAAGCACAATGAATGGAAACAGGAAAAGTGAGGGAGATGAACCCTCACTTATTATATGAAGAAACTAGACATTTTGGTGGTCTATAACCGACTCACTTCTACACAAGCATTAAAGGATATTTGTGACACACAGGGCATTTAGAGTCATCAAGGAGAAGACATTATATGGCCATCATCTACACACACTCATATGCTACGTGATATAATTAGGAACCATCTCTTTGTTGGTTGGGATCATTGTTTCACCAAGTGAATGTGCTCATTGATGTTTTCAAGGAAAAGGGAGTGCCCCGCACCAAATCTAGTGATTGCAATTGCATATTTGCACCACAAAGACATAGAATTGAAATTGTGGAAGGCTTTTGCGCAAAAATTGCATAAGGGAAAAACCACCAATCTCTCCTCTTGATTGGTTGAAGATCTATCTCAAATCCAAATTCAAGTCATACAAAAGAATTTGGGGAGCAAGCCTATTTCGTGAGAGGATAGAAAATCTTGTGTCCATTTTAATTGTGAGTAGAATCCATTGATATCTTCCTAGAGGGCATAAAAGATATTTTTGCAAATTTAAGACCAATAATTGATGTAAAAAGTTGCAATTTTATACTTGCATCCCTTTTAATGGATCAAATCATCAATTGAAGAGGACACAAAGATGTAGCCCATGGTGATGAACTCGATTATCAACTTGCTAAGTTCTACTTTTATTTCAATGTCGGTTTCATTATTTCATTATTTAAATGCTATGGTTATTAATTAATTAAGCCAATTTTCTTTATGCAATTGTGAAAAGAGCTTGCTGAACATATCTAAACTAGTAGAACAAAGCATTTAGCACTAATTTCACATCAAGTTTGGTATCAAAGCAATTGATCAAGGATTAACTCATGATGATTTGGATTTGCACGAGTGTTGGTGTTAAATATCAACCGAGTCTAAGCTAAAGAGGGGTGAAGATTCACTTTAACAATACACTCTTGAGATTGGTTTAAGACATGCATTCCAAAGGCAAGCAATCGTATCTCCAATGGAAGAAAACCCATCTGAATATGAAGTGATGTTTCAACAAGAATTTTTGGAGCTGAAACCCATGGTGGAGAAATGATATAAGGAGCAAAAGAAGAACAAAGGCTCAAGTCAAGAGTAAAGGAGAAGAGAGTGGTAGTGATTGATGCAACCATGGCCAACGAAGTTGTTAATAACCCTCACGATCTTGTAGAGGAGAGGCTCGTGCGACTGGAAACACAACTCGAAGATGTAATCCTTAATATGAGCCTCCTCATGGCAGCCCTAACCAATAAGCTCAGGTTATTCCAAGAATATGGAGGTTTTAATGTGAAGATCAGATCAGAGGGGAAATCAACAAATTAGGAAGAACTAGAGAAGGCATCTAAGAAAGAACCTGCAAAAAATCAAACCAGTTTGAGTGTCGTGAACCATTCATAGTCCCTATTCAAAATGGAAGGGAAGGTCGACATCAAGTCATATCAAGGTGATATTGACACTCGAAGCTAAATCACTAGTTGCAACAATTAGAAGTTTATTTTTAGAATTCATCGTATAGAGGAAGAATGGAAGATTTCATTTGCTCAGTTAAAATTAGAGGGCCATGCTTTGACTTGGTGGGAAATCCACATGGAGACCTTGAGGATGGAGGGACATCCTCCAATGACTAAGTGGGAGGATTTCAAAACCCTCATAAAGTCACAGTTTTACCCTGTCAAGTATGTAGAGGACCAGTGCATCTAGTGGCATGACTTTATGCAGAGATAAGGGAAGAGTGTATAGGAGTACACCACAGAATTTACAAAGATGGCCATAATGTTGGGTAGCTCCCCAAAGAACCTAGACATACATAGCCATCTACAAAAGCAAGTGATGCCATTTGTAGAAGCAAGTGATATTGTTCAAGCCAAGATTAGTGACAAGGCATGTGTACAGGCACAATACTTGGAGAAAATAGGCTAGAAGATAGGGCAATCAAGTGGTTCAAAGAAAAAAGAGCACTAGGAAGCTTCCAAAGAGGGGAATAAGAAGTGGAAAAAGGGAAAGGACAAAAGGGCAACAGCGACAACGCACTAGTGCAAAGATCCCAGCACCCACTGCAACCACTATAACATTGATGATCATATAAAGGAGAAGTGTTGGAAGTTGCATCTAGAGCTCAACCCAAAGAACAAAAAGAATAATATTAAGAAGAAAAATCTCATGGGCATAGATTCGAGTGATTAGGTTGAAAGCAACACAAACGTGGATGAGAAGATTTTTTGTACAACAATGCAAAAGGGGGTGAATCTAAGTAGCCTTCAACAAGAAGAAGAAAACAAAGACTCCTCGATATAAAAATACAGGTCAAGAAGACAAAGATTGATGCTATGTTCAACTCAATATCACAAGCACACCTCATTGTAGCAGAGTTGGTCGACAAATTGGGATTGGAAGTTTGTGAACATCAAAGCCCATATCCTTTAGGATGTGTAAAGAAGGATGCAAAATAAAGGTAACCAAACAATGCAAAATCATATTGGCTAACAATGTTGATTTTATTCGCGAAGTAGAACTAGATGTAGTTCCCTTTGATGTATGTGGAGTGATGTTTGGAAGTCCCTATATGTACGTGCAAGATGCAATCTTCATGCAGAGAGCCAACAAACACTGCCTCCTCAAGGATGGAAAATCCTTCACCATCAATGCGCACAAGGGGCAATCCAAAATTTCACTAGTAAGTGCCAACCAAGCTAGAAAACTAATCAGTTCTAGCATTAATTATGCTTTATTGATTTTAAGAGAAAATCAGTTTGTAGAAGTCAATGAGGCAAAATCATCCTAAGAGGGGTGTACTAAGGAACAAAAATAACTATAAGAGTTTCTACATGCATAAAGGGGTGTTCCAAGAGCCTAAAGGGCTACCATCTAAGAGGGAGGTGGAGCACAAGATCCAACTATTCTCGAGCTTCTAGTCGCCAAACATTGCACTATACAAACAGTGTATTATAAAAGCAAGTGAGGTGAAGATGTAGATGCCACAACTACTAGAACAGGGTGTCATTTGATTAAGTACCTCAACATGTAGGTAGCCCATCATCATTATTCCAAAGAAGGATGGGACTTGGAGGACTTGTATTGATTACAGGGCATTAAACAAAATTACACTCAAGAACAAGTACCCCCCACCCAGGATAGATGATCGATTGCAACAAGCCAAATACTTCACCAAGCTGGACTTAAAGTCTAGATATCACTAGGTCCGAATCATAGAAGAAGATACTTGGAAGACCACCTTCAAAAACAAGCAAGCTTTACATGAGTGGGAGAGAATGTTGAAAAAGCAAAAATATTGCCATCAATGACAAAGGGGGAGATTGTTGGTCAAAGTTGTCATTGATGTCAATATGACATTGTTGAAGATGGAAACCCTAGCATTATTAATGATGTCAAAACCTAAAGAAACCCTAAAAGCAATTTCTTAGAATAAATTATTGAAACCCTAATTTGTTACCTAAACCCTAATCGTTGAAACCCTTTATATAAAACCCTAAGCCTAATTATTAAAATGCCCTAAAAACCTAATTTTTAAGAAACCCTAACCCTTATTTATAATCCTTAGAAACCCTAAGTCTTAAATATATACCCTAATAAAATAGTAAAAACTTTAACTCCTATTATCTTCTTTCTTTTCCTAAACCTTAACT
Source organism: Pinus tabuliformis (assembly GCA_031772625.1). Taxonomy (NCBI): domain Eukaryota; kingdom Viridiplantae; phylum Streptophyta; class Pinopsida; order Pinales; family Pinaceae; genus Pinus; species Pinus tabuliformis. The sequence goes on along the minus strand of CM062819.1, from coordinate 1,729,206,955 downwards.
CTTATATTTCATAATAACTATTTATTTGACATAAAAATAATAATAATAATCTCTAACACTCAGATCTCTCTATATATAAAACCTAATACATCTTTGCCATGTGAGCTCAGTCATTAATTGAAGAAGAGAAGAAAAAATATAGTTCACTGCTCATGAACTGAAGCAAGATCGTATTTCAGATATCATTCTTGCGGATCTAGAGAAACATTTTTCTGTTTCAACCTGCGACCACCGTTCCAAAAACGTGCTAATTCTTGGGGACTTGTAGAGAGGACAAAGATAAAAGAGGAGGTTCTTCATCTCGTGAACGCAAAAGAGGAGATTTGTTGATCTGAGGTTTTTGTGGCTCTAAAGAAAATTTTGAAGCCTAGTTTGAAGAAGCCCTTATGAGGTTCATTGTGTGAAGTCGAGTTGATCAAAGGAATAGTTTCCATGTGTTTTCATTATTCTGTGAGCGGTTTTGCTTCCACAACAAGTCTGTCTAGCGAGTTGATCTAATTTGGCATGACAATACGACTGGATCTTATTTGGCATTATTAGATTAAGAACAATTGTATACACATGAACAATAGGCAAATCAATCATACCTATTTTTTTCAACCTCTTTGTTAATCTAATTGCATGCTCGAATGCTTTTGTGAAGACAGTGTAAGTCGCAAAGGAAAAAAACTATCTTGTATTATGTCCAGATTGAAGATAATATATGGGTGAGTTTGCAGGCTTGATCGATTGAGGTGCAATCCGAGTCTATAATATAGCTTGAGGCAGATTTTGTACTAGCATAGATACTAGTGCATGGTTACAGAACAGTGAGGCTGACATTATGTGCACACACATCTTGAAGAAGCAATAATAGGCATCTTGAAGTACTATTGAAGGGTGTCTTGGAAGCATTTTGGAACAATGTCTAACTTGAAGTATTCTTTCAAGGCATTTGAAGTATTCATTGTGCAGAAATAAAGTGTTGCAGAGACTTGAGCTAATCTTTTGGACAGACATCTCTAACAAAACTAATAAAGCAAGTTCAAAAATCTTGTAAGAGTAGTGTGTAGAGCTATTGAAGGTTCTCTTGAAGTAGTTTGTTGAAGACTTGGAGAACCTAATCTTGGAGTCATTCTTGGAGATTTGGATACATGATTGAAGCCCTCATGGAGTAACCTTAGGAAGGATTTCTTAGGCAGATATGAAGAGCCTTGGAGACATCTTCTGGAGCTAATAAAGTTGTCATTGATAAGCTAAGTGTTTTGAAGATTAATTGAGGGCATTGTTGAAGGAAAACTTGAAGATATTGTCAGGGCTTGTTGCAGAAGGCAAGGAAGCGTTGGAGAACCATTGAACTTATCTAGAAGATTGAAGCATGGGGTTGGAGGCCTAGAGGATAGGAGTCCTCAAGAAGATCGGGTCGGACCCTGTGGAAAGGGTTGGAGCCTCATAAAACAAGGTTGGAGCCTTATGGAAGATAGGGTTGGAGCCTCGTGAAGTCCAAGTTGGAGCTTGGCGAAGTACGGGTTAGAGCCTGGTGGAATGGAGATTGGTGTCTTCATCTATGGTTGGAGCCTGGTGGATTGGAGATCGGTGTCTTCATCTAAGGTTGGAGCCATAAGAGGATTGGAGTCCTCATTGTTTCTGATTAATAAAATTATTTATTCTATATTGTTCATTTTGCATTCTGTTTATAAGTGATCTAAGCTGGTAAAGTAACAATTGTAAAAGAAATATTGATTCACCCCCCTTCTCAGTATTTCCAACATGGAAAGTGGCCTATGTGATGGGGATTTGCACTCATAGACCCATAGTATTGCACCCTTTGGAAAAGTGTAAGTACAAGGGTTAGTGATTCATTCGTATGGCTCAGCAAGATAGCATCTTGTGGAGGAGAAAGTCGAGTAGGCCTCAAACCTTTAAAGGTTGAGAGGGCCTATGGTAGGTGGCTCAACAAGAGAGAATCTTGTGGAGAAGGTTGGGTCCTCATACCCCTATAGGGCTGAGAGGGCCTGTGGAAGGTCATCAGTAAGAAAGCGTCTTGTGGAGGAGAAGGCCAAGTAGGCCTCAAATCTTTGAGGGTCGAGAGGGCCGAGTAGGACGAGTTGGGTCGAAAGGGCCTGTGGAGGGCCAAGAGGGTCCAAAAAGCAAGAGGCTCTAGTTGACTGAAGAAGATTGAGGAGAAATCATTTGGAGAGATGTCTGGATAAATTCAAGGGGCGCCAAGCAAGAAGAGAAGTGTGAAAATTCTATCATTGCAACAACTGATTTACTTTACGTACTTATTTTCCAATAAGTTATTTATGAAATTCCTTCAATAAACATTAAAATAAATTCTGCTGCAGATATCACACCATAATACAGAAACAAACACATGCACAAGAATCAACACATCGACACAGATATTTTGGACAACAGTCCTCGGAAAAACCCAATGTGGGAAAACTAGTGCAGCAAGGGAGGATTTTATTATTCAGCGATTCTTCAGTAGAATAGGGTGCCAATTCTTCTAGTCACTGCACATTCTGCTGCTGCCTCTCCAACCTCTGCGCTGGTCTTTTAGTGCTGCTCCCGACTCTTTGTTCTGTACTTGCTACCTATTGCTGCTCTCCAGACCACTAGTTCGAATTCCTCAGCTAACCCTGCTCCAGAAATTGAATTGACTAGTCGCCCTCAATGTGTCCTCCAACTAACCTTCAAGCCCATTCTAATACTTTTCTCGTTGTTCCATCAATCTCTAATCAACGGCTACGATTAGATTTGGCTTGATCCATGACTTTTGGACCCTTCTAACCCAGTTTTATATTAATACCCATTAATATTTTATGTTCCCTAAGTTTAGACTTAGCAACTCCATTAAAAATATTAATTATTTTAATATCTTTCAAACCGGTTAGAATCTGCCCAAACCATTTCTGGGTCTTAGAGATCTCATGTGCTTTAGCCTCTCCAATTTTCATGGCTAGAGCACATTTGATGCTACCCCAAATCAACAAGAAGGACTGAGCTAAGAGTCCAATTTGTCATGGCAGTCGAGTTATTTCCTTGGGACAATTTGATAGGTGCGCAAAGGTAATAAATTGTCAAAGAGGTTGTTAGCAAGGAGAGAGGGCCGACAGCACTCCAAAGAGAGGTCGATTTTGTCTTGGGGCCAATTCTAATTCAACATTTGAGCTTCCGAGCAACGATAATCTACAAGGGAGCAAGTTAGAAGTTCCCCTTCAACTAACATTTCTCTAAGTAATCTCAAGTGGAAAAACATGGGCTTTTATGTTAAGTTCTCTTGTAAGAGGGCCACTTTCCCTGGTATGGGAGCCCTAGATTCTTGTTGAAGAACTAATAAGAATTGTGTTTTGGGGCTGAAATTTTATGTTTATTGTGTATAATCTAATTGTTGGTTTTATAAGTTCCATTGTGCCTAGTTTGTTTCTAGTTGAGGCATGTCAATGAGTTTTAGTTAATTAGTTGGGCTAAAGTTAATTTGAGACTGTTACCAAATAGTGTGTGTGTGTGTGCACTAAGTCTAGTGCCCAAAATTCTAACACCTTTTTTATAAATTCATTTGTTAATGTCTATTTGGATGATATATTGAAATAAAATGCTACTTGGGAGGAGCACATTTCACATTTGATGCAAGTGCTAGAGACATTAAAGAAGCACTAGTTGTTGGCAAATCTCAAGAAGTGTGAATTTGCACAGCAATCTTTGGTGTTTTTGTGGTATCCAATAAGTGGAGAGCTAAAGATAGATCCTGCGAAGATGGAGGCCATCATAAAGTGGTCAGTGCCTACTAATGGCTCTGTGGTCAGGAGTTTCGTTGGGGCAGCATAGTACTTAAGGAAATTCATAGCGCCTCATTTTCAACAGTAGCAACACCACTCCATGGGGCAACAACGAGTGGCAAGTGTTTCCAATGGGGATGGATCATTACAGGGCCTTTTAAGAGTTAAAGAAGAAGATTAGTGAAGCATAGGTTCTAGCATTACCAAATTTGCAACAACCCTTCAAAGTTTAGACAAATGTGAGTGGGTATGTTATGGGAGTGGTCATGATGTAGGGAGGAAGGCCAATATGCTACCATTCTAAAGTATTCCAAGGGGCAATTCTCAATAACCCTACCTATGACAAGGAGCTCTATACCCTGGTGCAAGCTATGAAGAAGTAGAGACACTATCTAATGGGAAATGAGACAGTAATCCACACAGATCACCAACCACAACAATACTTGCAGGCCCAAAGTAAGTTACAGCAAACCAAGCATTACAAGTGCATGGAGTTTCTCCAGGTTGTGTTACTCTATAGGCTAGATAAGTTGTGTTCCTACAAGTGAGAGGCTACAACTATTTAGTGGGGCTCACACCTCCAAAGTTGCAAGGCACTTTGGTGTAGGGAATACAGTGGCCAACCTACAAGGGTATGTGTATTGGCCCACAATACAAAAAGAGGTAGCTAGGATCATAAGAGAATGCATGCTTTGTTGTACAAGCTAGCCCAGTAACAGGAAACAGGGTTAATCTCATCCCTTGTCTGTATCCACTTCTCCTTAGAAAAGCATCTCCACGGACTTTGTGGTAAGTTTACCAACAACCAAGAAGGGACATGCCTATCTATTCATGTTAGTTGACTATTTTAGCAAAAAGTGTGTTCTAATGCCCTGTAAAAGGACCATGAGTGGACAAGAAGAAACAAAATTGTTCTTTAGACAAATCTGGGTGCACTTTTGAACTTTCGGACTTTGGCGCAGCTTTTTAGGGGATACAATCGGTTGAAATTTGGCAACTCAGGGAGAAATTCCCTCCATTGGGAAGCCTTCCTCATCCAAAGAAGCCCCTACTAACCCTTGGAAGAATTTAATTTGGTCAAGGAAAAATATTATATTTGATGTGAAACCCACACGTGCACAAAAGCACAAGTCAGCGTAAGAGACAAATTGGGTCTCCTCCACCACATATAAATAGACCTCATGTCACATCACTTTGGAGCATCATCACACATCACATCATCTTCTCTTTCCTGATCTGATTGGTTTGTACAAGTCCGAAATTGCAGGGTCTAAGTTCACATGCGCGAAGGAGAGAGTGCATTATGTTGACCAGCATTGACTCTTACTTTGGGATGATTTGACTTGTGTTGACCTTGGTGAATTTGACTTTGTTGACCTATTTTTGGGCCTAGTTTGGGAGGCCGAATTCGAGGACTATTTGACCAAAATTTTCTAGGCATTTTGACCCACTTAATTGCAGGTCAACGATGACTTGATCAATTTCTATGAGAGTTTTGTTGACTGTTTTGACTTGGTTCGACCGATCTTGGAAGGCCGAAGTTGTTGTTGTTTTGACCGAACTATTTGGAGGATTGTTGACCATTGACCATTGACTAATTAGGGTTGTTGGTGCTACTATTGAATTTGACCAGAATTGCAAATTCTGACTTGTTGACCAGAGTTGACATTTTGGGCTCATCTTTGATTGGATATTGGATTGGTGCTTGGATAGTCAAGGCTTTTACCTTTGACTCTGTTGACGAATCTGAACATTGTATCTTTCTGCTAAACATTTGATGACAATCTAATAGAAGAAGAATTTGGAAAGGGTTTTCCCCTTTGTGGGGTTTTCCCCCTTGTGGGGTTTTTCCCTGGTCTTTGACCAAATACTATGTCTCTATTGTTCTTGGTTGTCTTCTATTATGCATTGGTTTATTGTTATACCTACAATTGCTTATTGTTGTTGGAAGATTGGATAAATTGATTATTAATTGAAGAAGAATTGGAATAAGTGATTGTGTTAAGCATAGAACACTAAAAATTAACCTAGCATGAGAATCGAGGTGATGACAAGCACAAGGACACAAGAGACAAGCAATCACCTTTTAAGAGATTTGAAGAAGCTTATTTGACTTGGTCAAGATGTCTACCTCATACTTCAAGGAGGGAGAGACATTGAATGACTCATCAAATTTTGTTGCTTGGAAAGCCAGGTTGGAAGTGACCTTGGATGGAAATGATGCCATGGAATATGTCTAAGGAAAGGTACCTGAGCCTCCGGAAAATGCTTATGTTGCTATCAAGGCTAAGTACAAGAAAGGTGAGATCAAAGCAAAGAAAATTATTATTGATTCTTTAAGAGAACATTTGCTTACTTATATTTCTAAGTTGAAGAAGTCCAAGGAAATCGATGATAAGTTGGTTGGGATGTGTGAGGTCAACAATTTGAGCCATATTCTTTCCTTGAAAAATCAACTCAAGTACATCAAAATGAACAATCGGGAGATTGTGCATTCATACTTCATGAGGATATCCCAACTCAAGGATCAACTTCTGACTGTCAAAGAACCTATGTCTGATAGAGAATTGGTGCTCGTTGCACTTGGAGGCCTTCCTCTTATTTGGGAAACATTTATCACTACCATAAGCAACAATGACAAGTTCCTAACATTTGATGAGCTCGTTGGCAAGTGCACTCAAGAAGAGACCAGGATGATATCTAGAGGGAGGATTCAAAAGCATGAAGAAGGAGAGCCCTCAACATTTGTTGCACAAGACAAGAAGAGTAAAGGAAGAAGAGCACCATCTAATCCTAGGAAGCTTACTCTAGATCCAACAATTCCAATAGAAGATTGAGTAAAATTGAATGTTAAAATTGTCACAAGCATGTTCACTATGCCCAAGACTGTTTGGAAAATATAAGAGCTCCAAGGTCCAATTACAACAATAATCGAGGCTTCAACAACAACAGGTTCAATGATAGAAGAAGAAGAGATGTTCTTGATGATCATGAAGAAGACCATCGTCCTCAAAAGAGATCAAGGAACTCAAGGTATGGAAATAATGAAGTTGTTATTCAATCTGAATATTTTCTTATTTTTGCTCTTTCTAGTTCCTCTCCTCTAGATTCGTTTAATGGTTGGTTGATAGTGGGGCCTCTAGACACTTCACTGGTTATCGTGAAGTCCTTTCAAACTTGGTTGAGAGGGAGACAAATTTGAAAATCGTTCTTGGGGACAATTCTACTAATCGTGTAAAGGGTTTTGGCTTTGTTTCTTTTCATTTGGATTATGGTGAAATGATGCATCTATATGATGTTATGTACATTCCAAGATTGAAGAAGAACCTTGTATCTATATCTACCTTGGAAGACAAAGGGATGAGAGTTGCCTTCATAAGAGGAAAGGTTCTCACTTAGCCCATGGAATCTCGCCTGAGGGATGCATTCACCTTGGGATTAAGCATTGAATGACTTTATAGAGGCAATGTAAGACCAATGCAAGCATTGGTTCATGATAGCAATCATCAATGTGAACTATGGCATAGGAGGATTGCTCATCTTCATTATGAAGCCCTGCCTAAAATAAGAAGGATGGTTTCTGGAATGCCTAAGGTTCAAGCTAATCATGATGGAGTCTGTTCGAGATGTGCAAGTGGAAAGAAGTCAAAGGGACCATTCCCTTCTAGCGAGAGCAGGACTAGCAGTATTCTTCATCTCATATATTTTGATTTATGTGGACCTATGTCAATGAAATCTCTTGGGGGTCTATTTATACTATATAATCCTTATGGATGACTTCTCATAGAAGACATGGATATTCTTCTTAAAGCACAAGGACGAGGCATTTGATATGTTCAAGGACTTCAAGGCACTAATAGAAAATCAAACAGGGAAGAGAATCAAGGTCTTTAGGTCTGATAATGGTGGAGAATTCATTTCAAATGAGTTCATTGACTTTTGCAAGAAAGCAAGAATCAAGAAGGAGACCAATGTCCCCAAGCAAAATGGAGTGACTGAATGAAAGAATAGGGACATCATGGAAGTTGCCCAAGCTATGCTGCATGATGAAAAGTTGTCGAAGTCTTTGTGGGGTGACATTGCCAACACTATTGTCTATGTGCAAAACAGGATCCCTCATCAAGCCTTGGGTAAAAAGGCCCTTGAAGAAGTCTTCACGGGTGTGAAGCGCGATGTTGGACACTTGAGGATCTTTGGCTACCCCGTATACTTCCATGTGCTAAAGGGCAAGAGGAACAAACTAGAAACCTCTAGGAAGAAAGGTATGTTTGTTGGATATTGTGAAATTCTAAAGCTTTTACACTCTGTGTCTAGTCAAAGGAATATTGAGTTTAGCAGGGATGTCACATTCGATGAAAATGTTGCCCTAGGGAAAGCAAGAGACAGTCCTCCTCCTACCAATGTTGAGAACAAAGATGATGATCTTCTGGAAGGCGCTTTTGTGCTTGAACCTGAACCTAATGTTGATGATGACCCTAGGGAGCCCATGGACCCCTTCGAACTTCCTCCATGTGATCCTCTTGCTTCCGGATACCTTACGGGATGTTGAAAAACGTGTTGTTGCCAGAGGAACCTTTAGATAAAGTAAGAAGCCATGTCGATATCAAGGTTATGTTGCCTATGAACACCATCATCTAGGCTGAGCCTCCCACCTTTGAAGAAGCAGTGAAAGAGCACGTCTGAAAAGATGCTATGGCCAAAGAAAATGAATCTATAATGAAGAATGATGTGTGGGAAGTAGTTTTGAGGCCCAAAGGGAAGTCTGTTGTGACTTCTAAATGGTTGTACAAGATCAAGCATGGAGTAGATGGAAGTATCGAGAAATATAAGGCGAGATTCATGGCTAGAGGTTTCTCCCAGAAAGAGGGAGAAGATTATGATGACATTTTTGCATTGGTTACCCTCTAAACTACCATTAGATCTACTGTTGCTCTAGCTACTAATCAAGGATTGACTCTTCACCAAATGGATGTGAAGACCGCATTTCTACATGGCATACTCCAAGAAGGACTATATGTTAAACAACCAAAGGAATTTGAAGTACAGGACCAAAAGACTCATGTGTGCAGGCTGAAGAAGGCACTTTATGGATTGAAGAAAGCCCCCAATGCTTGGTATGCTCTTAGTGATACCTAACTGATGAAGCTTGGATTCACAAGAAGCAATGCCAACCCGAACCCTTACTAGAAATTTGTCAAAAGTATGCCCCTAATTTTGGTTTTATATGTTGATGACTTGTTCTTGACAAATGGAGAAACTTTGATTCTCAAATGCAAGAGGGAGTTGGTCGTTGAATTTGAGATGAAAGACCTTGGATTGATGCACTATTTCCTAGGTTTGGAGTGTGGCAGAGGCCTGATGAGATTTTTTTCTCTCAAGGGAAATATGTTGTGAAATTACTAGAAAGATTTGGAATGGTAGAATGCAAGTCCATGGCCACACCAATGGACATGAACTTTAAGAAGCTATGTGGAGAAGTTGTTGGACCGGATCTAGCGAATCCCTCTGAGTATCGACAATTGATTGGGGCTCTGATGTTCCTAGTGAACACCCGACCAGACATATGCTTTGCAGTTAACACTTTGAGTAAATTCATGACCGAGCCTCTACATGCACAATGGGTCACTACCAGTGTTTTAAAATTTGGCCAGACCGCAACAGAATCAGTCTAGTCAACCAAGCCGAACCCCTGCCTGGATCAGCTCGATACAAAAACTAGTTCATTGGTCAGTCTATTACCGAATCAATCGAGTCGTTGACCAACTCAGCCAGTTTGGTAACAGACCAGTCGGCTCAGCGGAGTCCGACTTAAACCGGTTGAGCCAGTCAAACCCGATCAACAGTGCGTTTTGGAGGGAGGGAATGCAAACCCCAAACTCACTTAATTTTTGGTTTTAGGTTTTCTGTTTACCCATCCAACCTCTCCCAAGCCTATAAAAGCTACCCAACCCCCTCACATTTCTTCATAGCTATCTCATTGCATTTGTGTGAGAATTTGTGAGGAGTTTGTGAAGAGTTGTGGAGATGGTTTTTGGAGCAAAAGTGAGGAGTCTTGGGCAATCATTGGAGCAATAGTGAGGAGCTTCTTGGGCAGCATGGAGCAACATTGAGGAGGCTAAAGCCTAGAGGTATTTTATTTTTCACTTCTAAAAACTGCCTTCGCTTGTGTTTTTTTTTTTTTTGCAAATCTGGAAATTGAAAAGAGTAATTTTTGTAAAAGAAATGAACATTGAAGAGTTGTTTTTTTTTCTTTTCATTTTCAGATTTGTTTCCTTTCATTTCCAAGTCCAAATATCAGAAAATGGCTCCTAGAATGAAAGATGTTGCTTGGGCATATGTTGAGATGATTGATAATCAAATGCATTGCAAATTTTGTCACAGAAAAATTGAGGGAGGTAGAGGGGGCATTCATACACTGAAACAACATTTGGCTGATATTAGAGGCAATGTCACATGGTTCAAGTTCAAGTTCGGGTTCGATAATGATCAGGTTCGATTTTAGTTCGAATTTTTTGATGAGGTTCGCCATTAGGTTCGTATATATATCTATATATATATATATATATATGGGATAAAATAGTAAAAAATCAGCACCAGTAAACATCAAAAATGTTATCATAGACATGGAAACTGCAAGGATAAATTACAAGCTTGATTTGTGACATGAAGTTATGAGTTTTGATCTATGGACTTGGTCAATGGTTATGAGGTTTGCCAAACCTCAAAAAAAATTAAGGTTCGCCAAAATTCGAACCTCAAGGTTAAAGTTCGACGAACCCTATGGCATAGATTAAAGGCCAAATTGCTCCATGTGCAACACTAACAGAACAAATTGGGGATATTAGGAAGGGGTTGATAGAAAAATTTGAGAAGTCAAGGAAGAAAAATCTAGGCAAAAAGAAATAGAGGCTGAAATTGGGAGGAAGAGGAATATAAAACACATGATGGCTGCCAACCCCAATTTTGATTATGAGGGCTCTTCATCTGTACCTTACACTGATGCATCCAACCCCTTTCACTATGTTCCTCCCTATTTGGACTCTATTCAAGAAAAGGGTTAAGGGTAAAATGAAAAGAAGGGTGATATCAAAAGTTATTTCACACCCTCCTCTCCCTTTGATAGTGCACATGGTCCTCAAGCTAATAGAGGTCAAATGCAACCCACTTTGGATGACCATTGGAAGAAAGAATTGAGAGAAATTGCTTGTAATTACATAGCTAGATGGTGATATTACGCTGATATCCCCTTTAATGCTTCTCGTTCACCATATTATGAACCTATGTTTGATGCCATATTTGTTGTTGGAAAGGGCTTCAAAGGCCCTACTATGCATGAGTTAAGGGGATCTCTTTTACAAAAAGAGGTTTGGTCCATTGATGAATATTTGAAAGATTTCAAAAGCTCATGGGCAAAAACAGGATGTACCATCATGTCAAATGGATGGATTGATCAAAGGAACCGTACCATCATAAACTTTCTTATCTTTTGCCTACAAGGAACCATGTTTCTAAAATCAATTGATGCATCTGATAGGGTGAAAGATGCACACTTGTTGTTTCATCTTTTGGATGAGGTTGTTGAAGAGGTAGGGGTGGCTAATGTTGTTCAAATCATCATAGATAATGCCTCTAACTATGTTCTTGCTGGTAAAAAACACAACCATCTTTTGGACCCCATGTGTTGCACATTGCATAAACCTCATGCTTGAGGATATTGGTAAAATAGATTAGATCAAGAACACTATAGAGCATGCCAAAAGCATAACAAAATATATCTACAATCACTCATGGGTTTTGAACCTGATGAGAAAACACACAGGGAGCAGGGATATTATTAGGCCTGTCATCACTAGATTTGCAACTCATTTTTTGACATTGCAATCTAGGCTTTCCAAACAAAGAAATTTGCAAAGGGTGTTTTCCAGTGATGAATGGAATGAATGTCAATAGTCTCGCAAACAAGATGGAAAAGATTTGAGAAAGAAAGTTAATGAAGAAATATTTTGGAAAAAGGTAGCCGAGATTGTGAAGGTTGTTGAGCCACTGGTTAAGGTGTTGCGGTTGGTGGATGGGGAAAGATTGGCTATGGGCTTCATTTATGAGGATATGGATCAAGCAAAGGAGCAAATAAAGGCAACATACAAGGATAGAGTGGCTAAGTATGGGCCCATTCGAAAAATCATTGATCAAAGATGGAACAATCAACTCCATCGCCCTATACATGCAGTTGGGTATTTTATGAACCCAAGGCAGAAGCTTTGATTGGGGAGGTTAGAGTTGGATTGATTAACTACATTGATCGCATGGTCCCTAAGGAGTGTAACCAATTGGAGATACACCAAAAGGTCACTTGCTTCAACAGAGCCATAGGTACCTTTGGTAAGAACCTAGCAAGGATTGCAAGGGAAGCAGATGAGCCAGATAAACAAACAAATTGAATTTTCAAATTCTTATTTTGTTAAATTGTTTATAATTTGAAAGTTGGATATAATTTGTTGGGCTAACTCATTACACAACTATGTTTTTTACAACACAATGGTGGTAGGCATTTGGTAGCCATTATCCTCAATTGCAGAACTTTGCAATCTGTATTTTGAGTCAAACTTGCAGTGCTACTGGGTGTGAGCGCAATTGGTCTGTCTTTGAGAGGATTCACACGAAGAAGAGAAATCGTTTGGAACAAAAACAGTTAAATGATCTAGTCTGTGTCCAATACAACCTCCAGCTAAGACACAACCAATTGCTGAAAAAAAAGCCCTGATACAGATCCCATTGAGTTGGAAGATATTGATCCAACATCAGATTGAGTAGTGGAGAGTCATCCAGCACAGTTTGATTCTGATAGGGATATTGGTATTGATTTGGATTTACAGATGGGGGCAGTAGTTGAACATCATGTTCAGTTAAATGCAGATCCACTAGTACTAGGCCCAACCCTAAGTCCTCCAATTGCAAGCATTTCCTCTACTTAGCCACGACGCAAACGCATAGCTCGTCTATCTCAGCATGCAGCTGTTGCGCCTGTTAGTGCTACTACTTCTATAGTTGCAGTTGGAGATGGTGATGAGGAGGAGCCATGGGTTTCCATGTCTGACTCTGATTCAGAGTCTAAGCCAGATGATGTTGGCTTCTCTAGCAATAGCCAGCAGTGACTAGTGACTAGTGATGTTTTACTTTTGTTGTAGATGGCCAGAGGTCATTTAGAGCCTCCTTGGTTATGTGTTTTTGCTCTGATGTCTATATCATGTATGTATTGGACAGTGCACTGGGTGCCATTTTGATATAATGGATATATTGATGAACCTACTTTGATCATATGTTGTCTTCTCTCTATATTCTAATGCTTTGTGTTTGGAAACATGAAAGAAAATCTTTAAAATTATGTCTTTTCATAAAAAAAATATTTAATGTATTTTTACAACGACCGAGTCATTGAAATCAAATCGGTCGAGTCAATACTGAGTCGGAGTCAACCCTCGGTCGGTTCCGAACCTGAGTCAGAGTTTTAAAACATTGGTCACTTATAAGCATGTGTTGAGATATTTACATGGGACGATTAATCTCGGTCTGACATTTATTGTCGTAGATGTGAGACTTCATGGTTACACTGATGTTGACTGAGCCAGAAATGTCATAGACGAGAAGAGCACATCAAGGTGTTGTTTTAGCCTTGGATTTGCAATGATATCTTGGATGAGTAGGAAACAGAAGTTCGTTGCCCTTAGCATGGCTAAGGCAAAGTATATTGTTGCTAGCATGGCTAGCTACAAGGCAATATGGTTGAGGAAGCTCATTGGAGAGTTATTTGAGCAGGTTCTGGATACGACAGTTATATATTGCGACAACAAGAATGGGATCTGACTGGCAGAGAATCCTGTGTTCCACGACAAGTCCAAGCACATTGAGATCAAGTACCACTACATACGAGATATGGTGCAGAGAGGAGTCGTAAGACTCCATCACATTTCGACTGATGAGTACATAGTTGATATTCTTACCAAGGCTTTGCCAAAAGGAAAGTTCTTGGCCTTTAAAGAGCAACTTGGACTGATGGATGTGACCCTCCCAAGTAAGGGTCACTGTTGATCAAGGACACTGAGCTATGCTCTTCCCCACTATTTGAGCTCACAGGGAGAGGAATTGAGTCGCAGAGTCCCTGGGGCTGAGGGAACTCTGGACAATAGAATAAACTGTGATCCTTGCCTTCTATGGTAAGTAGTTTCCTACCTGTTGTCGCTGTAGGGTGTGTGTTTGATCATTGTCACTTGTGACAAGTGGGTATCTACCCCTACCATCAAGTCTGGGACTTGACAAAGTATACCCCAGTATGCATCCTACCCACAAGTTGGGTCTGTTGGGATTGCCACCCATCTAGCCAATGGGTGAGGAGACTTGAGATAGACTATGATCCATACCATTTATGGTGAGTGGTATCCTGCTCAAGTGATGGGATGCAAGTGTTCTACCACTGACTCTTGAGGGTCAAGATGGGAAGATCAGCGAACAATAGGATAGACTGTGATCCTCACTTCATGGTAATAAATATCCTCCCTATTGTCCTTGGGTATAGAGTGGTAGTTGAAGCTCCCCTATGATGATTCTTCTTTATATTCCAGAGTGTTCAGCAGTTGAGCAGAGATGAGCAGTGACGAGATATGATATGATACAGCGATGACGATGACATGACATTTGAGATGAGATTCATGATAAGTTAGTAATTCCTCCCTAGCTGAGAGGGAGTGTTGAAATTTGGCAACTCAAGGAGAAATTCTCTCCATTGGGAAGCCTTCCTCATCTAGAGAAGCCCCTCTAGCACTTGGAAGAATTTAATTTAGTCAAGGAAAAATATTATTTTTTATGTGAAACCCACATGTGCACAAAAGTACAGATCGACCTAAAGGACAAATTGGGTCTCCTCCACCACATATAAATAGACCTCATGTCACATCACTTTGGAGCATCATCACGCATCACATCATCTTCTCTCTCTTGATCTAATTAGTTCGTACAAGTTTGAAATTGCAAGGTATGAATTCACATGTGCGAAGGAGAGAGACTACATTCTATTGACTAGCGTTGACTTCTGCTTTGGGATGATTTTACTCGCAATGACCTTGGAGAATTTGACTTCGTTCGACCTATATTTGGACCTGTTTTGGGAGGCCGAGTTCATGGACAATTTCATTGAAAAAATTTTGGCACTTTGACCCACTTTGACTACAAGTCTACACGTAGGGTTTTCGTAGGTCAACAAATTGACTTTGACCAAATTTTGTGAGTGTTTTGTTGACTATTTTGACTTGGTTTGACAAATCTTGGAAGAACAAATTTGCTGTTGGTTTGGCCAAAGTATTTGGAGGACTATTGATCGTTGACTGATTAGGGTTGTTGTTGACTTTTACTAGAATTGCATATTTGACTTGTTGACCAAAGTTTACTTTTGGGCTCATCTTTGATTGGATATTGGATTGGTACTTGGATAGTCAAGGCTTTGACCATTGACTCTGTTGAAGAATTTGAACATTGTATCTCTCTGTTGAATGTTTGATGACAATCTAATTGAAGAAGAATTTGGAAACGGTTTTCCCCCTTGTGAGGTTTTTCCTTGGTCTTTGACCAAATACTGTCTTTATTGTTCTTGGTTGTCTTCTATTGTGCATTGGTTTATTGTTCTATCTACAATTGCTTATTGTTGTTGGAAGATAGAATTATATTGGATAACTTGATTTCTAATTGAAGAAGAATTGTTATAACTGATTGTGTTAAGCATAGAACACTGGATAATTAACACAATCAAAAGCATTCAAGAAAAATTGGTATATATGCAGCACCCTTATAACAGATCAGTCCACACTTCTAATGGTAAGTCCCCATTCAAAACTTGTTTTGGATATTTACCAGCTTCATCTTTGGGTATTGCATCTCGGCAGCAAGGAGGAGTGAGGGAGGATTTTACAAGGGGTACCCTAAGGGCAACAAAATGTAGAGGATCAAGGAGATCCATCTACAAGCACAAGAGACAATATAGAAGTTACAAGAAAAACACAAGGATATGCATATTAGCACATAACAGAGAAGTCCTTCAAGGTGGGATAAACTAGGAGCGGTGATAGGTTCCTAGTAAGAAAATCAAAGCTCTACAATACACAAGCACAAGAGACAATGTAGAAGTTACAAGAAAAACACAAGGATATGCATATTAGCACATAACAGAGAAGTCCTTCAAGGTGGGATGAACGAGGAGCTGCAATAGGTTCCTAGAAAAGAAAATCAAGGTTCTACAATATGGTCCCTTTCAGATACTAGAAAAGGTGGAAGATAGCTCCTATAGACTCAGTCTACCCACATACATGTGCATTTACTCAATGGTGAATTTAGAGGAATCTAAAACTTCTATAAGCCTTCTATGCTAGATCAAGAAGAGGAACAAGTCCCACCTTCTGTAGAGGATTTGGCACCAAATGCTAATGCAGAGTTGAAAGAGGATACAATTTTGCAGAAGTAGTCCTAACCTACAAGATAGGGGCATCATAACATTTGGCATATTGGGTTGAAAGGACAACTTCCAAGCAAAGTTAAATGGTACACCCAAGAGAAGATGGAGGAAAATTTTCCTCATCTCGTTTAGTAAAAGTTTTAGGGGCCCAAAAGCCTCCCAAAATGGGGAGGTGTGATTCGGATTGGATTGTTATATAATTTTTCATCCATCTTGATGCTTTCAGAGTGGAAAAAATGGAGGAATCAACTTACAAGGTCGCATTTATCGACAAGTCCTAGTTTGGCAAATTGGCGTATGAAACCTTCCAAATGCAGTTTGAGGAACTAGATAGCGTTTTTTGGGTGTAAAACTCGGCCACTTAATCGTGGCACCCCTAGCGCTATTCTACACAAAAATACCTTTCTAACAGTGCAAAAATCACCTCAGTCTAAGTCTGTATGCAAAAGTTAAGCCACCCGAAAGTCGATCTTCCTATTTTAACCACCGTGATTCAAGAAGAGATGCCATGTTAGCCCCAATTATTCATGGAAAAGGGGCTAGCCACATGATCATGATGAAGAAGACTCTAAAAGAGTCGATATTGTAACTCTAGTAAAGAGTTGAAGGAGTCAAACTTAACCTCTCGTAGACTATCGAGCTATGTTATAACTAGGCCACTAGGAGTAAAAGAGGTTCCATTCTATTCGAGTGCATTTTGTTCCACATATGAGCAAAGTAGTCGAGAGTTGATAGGGAAAGAGCAAATAAACAATGTTTGTGCACTGTAGCAATCCACTGGCCACATGTCTCAGTTACTTGTACTTGCATCCATTTTCCATTCAAAGAAAGAGCGCAGAGCAACCTCACCTTCTAGCTAGGTTTTCTCCCGAAAGGGTTTCCTAGGTTATATCTTGCGCCAATTGTGGTTTGTGAGTTTTATTTCTTCATTCTCTATTTTTGCATATTTTATCCATTGCATGGATAAGCATAACAGAGTAACAATGTACTTAGATGATTATGTATTGTTAGAAAAAGTTGAGAAGATCATGTACAACATGTTAGGAAGGTCTTAAATATTTTGAAAGAGGAGAAATTGTGCCTAGAGAAGCCAAAATGTGGATTTGGGAAAACATCTTTACTTTATTTAGGCTATATTATTGAGGGTGGTTAATTGAAAATCAATCCCTCTAATGTTGAAGACATTATAAGTGGGCTAATCCTAATGATGTAACAGAAGTTAGGAGCTTCCTAGGGGTAGTCCAATATTGGAGGAAGTTCATTGCTAACTTTTCTTTTATTGTATCTCCTTTACATGCTTTGAAAGTACTAAGCAGGTCTTTCAATGGGGAGGTAAATAACAAAACGACTTTGAGTCTTTAAAAGGGACGATCTATACAACCCCAATTGTAGCATTGTCAAATTTACAACTACCGTTTGAGATTGACACCAATGCAAGTGATTACGCCATGGGAGCAATGTTAATACAAAGGAGGAAACTAGTTTGTTACCATTTTGAGACCTTCAGTGGTGCAATAAGAAATTATGCTACTTATGACAAAAAACTGCATGCTTTGGTCCAAAGTGTGAAGAAGTAGAAACACTATTTGATGGGCAAAGCGACAATCATCCATATAAATCATCAACCTTTGTAGTACTTCCAATCATAAACCAAGCTACAATAGTCACATCAC
This sequence comes from Pinus tabuliformis, assembly GCA_031772625.1. NCBI lineage: Eukaryota > Viridiplantae > Streptophyta > Pinopsida > Pinales > Pinaceae > Pinus > Pinus tabuliformis. The sequence goes on along the minus strand of CM062819.1, from coordinate 1,729,189,022 downwards.
TTCCAATGGATGGGATTCTTGCAACAATCCCCTTTGGTCATCAAGTATAAGAAAAATATGCAAAACAAAGTTGTTGATATGGTATCTAGACCTTCTATAATGGCATCCATTGTTTTATAGCATAGTACATTAGCTCATGGAAGTTACATTAAGCAATATACTAGAGACAAAGACTTTAAGGATGTTTACGAGACACTAGTCCATGGTACTAAGTGGAAGAATTAAATTATCATGTACATGAGAAATTGCATGAGATGAAAGAGTGCATGTAAATAGAGAAAGCATATACCTCTCTCATTTATGGTCATGTTGGTGTAGGCAAAACAATAGCTCTATTACAATGCTACTGTTATTGGCCTTAAATGTTTGAAACTATGTCTAAATACGTAAAAGGATGTGATGTGCACCACTAGCAAACCAAGTAACAAAAAGTTGAGTTTATAAATGCCACTTCATGTACCTTCTCATGAATGGGAAAGTGTGTCTATGGATTTTGTAGAGGATTTTCCTATGTCCAAGAAAGGTCATGTTATCTATAATGTTGTGGACAAATTTGGCAAAATGTGTGTGGCTCCTTGTAAAAAACAAGTGACATGAGAAGGGACTACACATTTGTTCTTACAGGATGTTTATGTTCATTTTGGTTTTCCCACATTCGTTTTATCTAATCAAGACTCCCACTTTCTTGGGGAATTTGGGTCAACTTTGTGTGAGTTAATGGTCACAAAGCTTCAAAAGAGCACAGTTTTTCATCCACATACCGGACAAACGAAGTGGTCAACAAGACAATGATCCACTTTCCCCAAGGAGACATCCTAAGCTTTGGGATGAATAGTTGTATAATGTACAGCATGCCTATAACCTTGGTATACATTCTAAGAAAGGTCTCCTTTTGATACATGTTCAAGATAATTTCCTTAGTCTCTTCTAGGCTTTTCTCTTGGGCAAGATATGATGTCGAATAGATGAAATGCTGCAAACAAAACAAAAAAGTTCACCCAAAAGATCCAATTGGCTGCTCAAGCCAACAAGAACAGCTGGACAAGAGCCAAGCCAGGTATAAGACTAGGCATGACAAGCATCAGGTTGTGTTGATTTCGGGTAGCATCGGATGTGCTCTAGCCACAAAATTTGGTGGAGAGGTTGGGGCACATGAGATCTCCAATACCCAAAAAGGGTTTGGGCAGATTCTAAACAGATCATGAAATATTAAAATAATTAATATTTTTAATGGAGTTCCTAAGTCTAAACTTAGGGAAAATAAAATATTAATGTGTATTAATATGAATCTGTGTTAGAATGGTCCAAAAGACATGGATCAAGCCAGATCTAATCTTAGTCGTTGATTACGGACTTAATCTCGGCCATTGAGATGTCAACGGGAAAAGTATAAGAGGAGGCTTAAGGGTCACTTGGAGAAGACACGAGAGTGATCATACATTCTACTCTCTAGAGCGGGTTTTGCTAAGAGAGATAGAATCAGTGATCGGGAGAGCAACTGAGGGGCATTGAGTACAGAGCGACAGAGAGGCAGAGATAGTGGCAGGATACTAGCAGAGCAGCCAGAGAGAGAGATGCAGGAGCAGCCAGTGCTCACGCAGAGGCAGTTAAGTGCTGCGTAGAGCACCAGAGGGGCCAGCGTAGCTGACACAAAGGCTCAGAGAGCTGACGCAGGGCCTCCTAGGGCTAACGCAGGCCAAGATAGGCTGACGCAGGGCCAGCGATGGACTAGGAGAGGCTGACGCAATCCAGATTGGGCAGACGCTAGGGTTTCAGGGGCAGATTAGTGCTGAGTAGCTGCCGAAAGGATTTTTCGAGGTTTCAGCCAGTAGATTTGTCAGAAACCGAGAGGTATTACTGCTAAGGAAATTTTCTGTTAGGTAGGCCAATTTCGGCACCCAGATTGTACTCTAATATTGCTTAATAATAAAACCCTCAAAGAGCTGCACCGGTTTTCCCACGTTGGGTTTTTCCGGGGACATTAGTCCAAAAATAATGGTGTCAGGTGGTGTGTTTGTTCTTGTTTCTTTTAGTTGTTGATCTATAATATGTTGAGCATGCACTAATGTTTATTTTCAGTATTTACATTGTAAATAACTTGTTAAGGAAAATAACTAGTAGGTAGGAATAAATCAGATAAAGTGCATGGAGGGTTTCTAACTAAGTAAATTTAGAAACTTCAACAGGTTGATCACTTCTAAGTCAGTGATCAAGTTTGGCTATACCTTAGCTAAGAACACCTTAAAGGTGAAGATAAAAAGTTCAATCCAATCAAGTATGGTCCACTCAAAATACTTTTCTCTAGATGAAACCAGACTTTTGGTCATCCAAAAGCTTCTTAATGGGGAGGGGTGATCTAGAAAGATTGCGCCCCCCACCCCCTTCCCAACTGATCTATTACACAAATCTTGCATAAGAACAAATACCAAAACCAAGGAAGAAAATTATGAATAGAGGCTATTATGCAAATTGGTAGCCGCGTGGGCATCACACAACATCCAAGGGACCATTCTAATGATGCAACGCCATGGTTGGAAACTTCCTGCCCATTCACTCTAGATACTCAAGCAAAAATACCACAATCAAATCGAATCCAGGATTTTTGAATATGATCAGCTCAATGCTCTGAGTTTACATATAATGATTGTTGCATGGAAGCATTCTACAACACTAGATATGTATACATGACTGACTCACTTCTATATACCTTCAGATGCTATAATTGTACTTCCTGCACCAAATGTCGTAAAAGCTCTACTAGTGTCGAGGATGTTGCGCCTTCAACTTTGGGGGACAATCTTGGGCTGGTGCACACAGCTGCAGGGTGCTGAGGTGGCCTAGATGGAGGAGGAAGTCATGAAGAATAGGGGCTACTTGGTGTGTATGCAGTTGTGCCCCGCAAACCTGTAGCAGCTCTTAGATCAACAATTAAAACTCTTGCTTCCATTTTGGTCAATGGGACTACCCACCAAGTCTTTAGGCTGTAACAAAAATGTTTCAAACGGACTCTCAGCCACTGTTTTTCAGCTAATGTTATCGGATCCGTCAAGCTAGAAGGGTGAATCTGTGGATCCCTGGATCAGATCCAGATTCGGAACCGGATACCCCTAGATCCATCTAAGATCTGCTCCGAAAAAATATTGCTATAAAATAAACTTATCGAACAGCTAAACATGTTGTTCTCCTGTACGACCCTTCACCCAATGAAGGTCCCCTGCGACCGTGCAATCGCTCGATCCTGTCATTCGCCCACTAAACTTCTCACACGACCATACATTTGCTCGAGCATACCATTCACCCGCCACTTGAAGTTGACAGTGCATTGTTGTCCAAACGGGGAAGACAACATGAACAGAGAGAGATCACAAACATCACCTTGTTGTCAGGATTGAGAAGAGAACAAGAAGGTGAAGAAATTCCAGAGATCACCATGTGGTCGGGGAGTTTGTTGACTGGTGATTTAATTTATTAATTTATAGTTTACTTTCTCAACTTTAATTTATTTATAGTAATTTATTAACCTTATGCTTTAATTTAATTATATTAACTTTATGTCATAACAGAACTTAGATTATAATTTTCGATGTATAAACTTTATTGACTAACGTTATAATTGTTTTAATATATGTGTTTTTATATATTATAAGTTTATAATTTAAATTATATAAAAAAATTAATGGATTAGATTAATTAGAGCACCCTGCCATCCGGAGTTTGTTGACAGATTTAATTTAGTAAATTATAGTCTTATGTTGTCAACTTTAATTTATTTATTTTAATTTATTAAGTTATTAACTTGATGTCATGTCAGCAGCAACTTTAGGTTATTATTGTCTTTGGCATCTAGGATAAGGGTTATAACACATTTGAAGTGCTCATTTCTGAAGAATTGTTAGAAGAAGAAGCCTAGCACTATTTTATTTTCAAGCCTCTGTCATAAAGGAAGAAAAGACGGTGCATGAAGGAAACTTACGTCGATGGATCTTTACCCTGCTCTCAGATTGATCATCATGCAGTAATGAGAATGTTCGCTGACCTGTAGTATAAGTCTCTGTCTATGGTTTGTACCTTCTACAGTGACATGGTCAGCTTACACTCATATATATTCGGATATATTCTATCCCTATCTGCTAAGTAAGCCAACATGATAAGGGCAATTTGAATGGGTCAGCATTCTCATTAATATCTGAGTTTCAAAAGAAAAAGCTTGGGTGTGTTGGTTTGCAATAAAGTTGAGAGAGCCTGCAAAGAAAGATCCACAGTCACTGTATGAAGAGCCCTATTATGAAGTCCTGTATATCTAGAAGATTGGTCTTTTGTTGATTGCCATAATACAAGAATGCAGATCTGTGATATAAAGGTCTAGATCCTCTGTTCATTAAAACCATGAGAAGGATCAACCGATTTAGAGAGAGTTGGTGCCTTGGTTTGGCCTGTTGTTTTGGAAAAGTCTGCCTTCTTTTGAAGATAGATCAAACCTCAGAATAGAAAGGACTTCTGTGTTTTCCCAGTAAATTTTACAGCTTCACTCTGAGCATTCCATACACTAAAGTTTGAAGCCCTAATCAAAGGTCAAAGGCTGTTAAAACTTAAACAAGTTCTGTGTGAAGATACCTAGCAGCTGATGAATTCTTGTTGAAAAGATTGATAGCTGTCATTCATATCCTTATCTACCAGCTGAATCAATGGAAGCTCATGTTGGCACCCTTGAGTACCCTTGAAAGTCTGGCAGCTGGGAGAAGAAGTGTACTTTGAAGCCGTTCCTTTTAACAGCCCCTATGAGCAGAAAACAGAGGTGCCTTAATACGAAATCATGAATTGGGTAATTCGATGTGTTGGTAGCAGCCATCCAGAAAGGAAGGATAAGGCAGCTGTTTTGCGATAATTTCATGAAAAAAAATCTTCTCCCTGAAGTAGGACCATGATGATTCTTCAGCTACTACGTGAAAAGTCTCATCTCTCGTAATGGAAGCTCATGATTCAAGGCTAGATGATCATCTGAAACAAGATTTTAGAGGGAGCTATAAAATCCCTGATGACTTCTCTTGCCTGATGATTTTTTATAAAGGTAAGTCATGACAACTGAATATGATGACTCTAATGATGGCTTCGAGGCTGCATATGATAACCCTCTTCTTTATCAATGTAAGAGAAAGTGGAAGTTAAGATGGAAGACCTAGCCTTGATGCACTTAAAGATCTGATGAGATAAATCTAAACAAGAGCATTGTCATAAACAAAATAACATAAGCCTTGAAAATATTTATATTTAACGAGAATTGTAGGAATTTATATGCTCCCTCTTGATCCTGTCAACTTATACCTATCATATGTCTCGCTATAAAGACTCTGAGTGGATCTATGAATAAGCCCCATAGAGGATAGCTGCTTATTGAGATATTTCTGTGATATGAAGTACATTGCCAAAATTTGCTGGTAATGGAAAGTGCACATTTAGGTGGTATAATCTTTTTGAAATTACTTTACTCCGTGGGCGAATCAAAGACTGGGAGCACCATTGAGGTTGAAAGCAGCAAGCATGACTTACTATGAAGTCATTCGATTAAAGAAGCTCTTCAGTGAGCTGTTTATGCACTTGCTGATATCCACCATTGCATATTTGCAACAGGAAGCAATCAAGCTACATCATTATAGGATGAATGTGCAGATTCCCTCTCAAAGCTTCTTGGTAATGTTAAGTTTATCTTCCTTCATAGAGAGGTTGGGAGTCGTGGACAGACCATACTATGAGGGTCTCGGTTGAACATTGAGCTCAAGGAGCTCCTAGGGTCCTAGGGTACTTCTTGATGCTATGAGCAACCATAGAGTGAGTGGTTCACCTTCCCCTATAGATATGCTAGGTACAGGGTGAATGGTTCACCTTCCCCTATGATACCTCATGATGATATATGACACATAGGGTGAGTGGTTCACCTTCCCCTATGGTGGTTGTCATGCGTGTAGGGTGAGTTGTTCACAGGGACCTTGCCCTAAGATTGATGAGGTATGCATAGGATGAGTGGTTCAACTTCTCCAATGGCATATGAGCAAGATGAGTGGTTCACCTCCTCTTGCGGATACCCCAATGAGAGATTCATATAGGCATCTGCTTGTAGTCACATGTGGACATGTCAATGGGACGTGGTTCATCCTTACCCACATGTAGGATGCTCATTCCCTGTGATCGATGGTTGACATGTTGGTGGGACATGGTTCATCCTTTCCCCACGTGGAGGATACTTCCTACTAATGTTGGTTGCCGTGCATGTAGGACGTGGTTCATCCTTTACCTACTTTCGGTGGTTTGCATGCATGTAGGATGTGGTTTATCCTTTCCCTACAATGGTTGTGACATGTGATTGCAGGATGTGGTTCATCCTTTCCCTACAATGGTTGTGACATGTGATTACAGGATGTGGTTCATCCCTTCCCTACATGTGGTTGTGAGCAGGATGTGATTTATTACTTCCCTGTTGTTTCCCCAACATCATCATACCCATGTTGTTTGGGACACATGAGAAGTACCTCTCATCTGGCCAATGAGTTGGGAAAAGTGGATACGGGCCATAGCACTACTGATGGACGCATCGTGTACTTTCGTACCCCCTATGTCTAGGATGCATGATGTTCAAACAACTTGATCACTTGGGATCAAGTCTGATTGGGGTTCAACCCCTGGTTATGTAGACTGACTTTTATCAGTGGAGACTGGCAAGGTCTTGTGATTCACTCTTGATCAATTCTTCTTCATTATCTATATCAGTGTTCAGCAGAGTTGAGACGAGATGGTATATGATGACAAGATGGCATGATGATGGATGGATTGGCAGGTGGAATTCTCCCTAGTTGAGAGGGAGTGTTAAAATTGGCAACTAGGGCCAAATTCCACTTTGGACAGCTCATTTGATGGAGATTATTATTGCAATGAATTCCTCTTTCCGAGAGGACCAAAATCAACCTAAAGATCACTAAAATTAAAATTGGATCAGGAAAAACATATTTTTGAATACAAGCCCACTCATGTGTAACTCATCAAGGTCGGCTTGGAGTTAATTAACCAAGTTAAACCCCTTTCCATCTCCTATAAAAGGACATGACCTCTAACCTCATTCTTCTTCTCTCCAAAATATCCGTAGAAGAAAGAAGATCTCCAGCGAAGGTGATGAGGGCAAGGTTGGCATCATTTTAGTCTCCACTGGCCGAGTTCCACTGGCAGGAGGCCCAGGTTGGTTTGGAGAAAGTCTGGGCTTATTTATGAATTGTCCTAGGCTCATTTGTCTTCAATTACAGGTGTGAGTTTGGAGCAGACGCTGCCGCTTTGCATGAGGGCTGATCTAATGATGTTTTGGGCATAACCCTTGGGGCAAATATCTCCTAGAAGCAGGCCACACTTGTCTAGGTCACCTACAGCCAGGCCACAGGCCTTGAGATCTCTGTTCAGGAGGCCAAGAAACTACGGAAGGAAGGCCGCAGTCTGCTATGCCTGATCAGGAGGCTGTGTGGTTCATTTTGAAGCTTAGAAGAAGGCTAAAGGGCAGCAAGTTGTTGGAGGGACTGTTTGAAGGAAGGCCGCAGTCAATAGAAGGTCTGATGAGTATGAATAGGGTGCTGTAGCCGACTGTGTTTGTGCCCTAACCAGTATCCAGAATTGCAGAGTAGAAGACCCCAGCCCTTGGTGCCAGAATTGCAGTTTGATTGGGTCATCTTCTTGTCTAAGGGCTATGATATCAGATCTTCAAATTGGCAAGTCATTTTGACTTTGAATTATTGTACTCTCTCTCTCTGCTGAACATTTGATATTAATGATAAGAAGAATTGATAAAGGGTTTTCCCCATCTTGGGGTTTTTCCCTGGTTTGAGCCAATTTCTGTGTTCTCTTGTCTTGGCTTGTCCTCTGCACATGTTACTTATGTTCTTTCTTCAGTTACTATCAATGTGATAATGGTCTATGTGATTGCTAATGGAAAGAAATGGAAATGAAAATTGGGCTTATGTGGAACATTGAAGTAATTGACCTAAGCAAAGAACATGTTATCCTAAAACATAACAAAGGTATATTCCCCCCATTCTGGCATTCTGCTCAAGAGAAGAAACCAACTGTAAGATCCTCATATTACAATATGAGAGATAGCATTGCCATTATTTCTGCATGTGAATTTTGATGAAAGCTTAATTTATAGACAATGCAAAGAAGAGGATATACATAGAAAAGTTAGTTTGTTGAATGATAAGATTTTGATGTTGACTTTTTGTTGATTGATAAGATTTTGATGTTGATTAGGTTAACTTAAGGAAGCAAGGCAACTGCCTACAACTAGGGTACTGAATCAGACCTGATGCAGATGGAAAAGAGAGGTACAAAGCAAGCTTCATTACTAAAGGATACAGTTAAACCAAAGGACCTGACATCAATGCAACATTTGAGCCTGTAGCAGTCCACATCTATTAGAACATTGCTTATAATAGTAGTATTGAAGACCTAGAAGGACATGAGAGCAAAGATTTTGAATGGTGAACTAGAAAAAACCAGAATCCAACTGAAGAATCCAGAATCCAGAATAAGAATCCAGAATGTCATCTGTAGAAGACTTTGCACAATTTGAAGTAAGCACCCCATGCCTAATATCCAGGATTCATAAATTTCTACAATTCGGAAGGAATACAGTTGACGATAACATAGAAAGAATCAGGGTTCTTTAAAGATTATCGTACTTTATGTCAGTGATTGTGTCAAGTAATGATTTAAAGGAGTGGAAAACACCTACAGCAGCTTGAAATCAGACTTTGAGACAACTGATTTTGGGGTAGTACATTGTCTCCTTGACATTCAGCAAAAGATGTTCCTTGACCAATCAAAGCATATCAGGGAACTGCTTGCCAAAATAGAGCAATTTGATCACTAGTAACTACACCACCAATGGAAGCCAACAACATACTGTAAAAGACAATGGCACCTGAAACGAAGGAGTTTGGATGTAGAGCCATGGCACAAAGCGAAAGGGTTGCTAAAATCATAATGTATGTCATGGAACAAAGTGAACTATTTCCAGTGGAGTGGAAAAAGTAAGTTGATACATGACAATTGTGAAATAAAAGACAGGTTGTCTTTAAAAGTATTATAAGATAAGCCCAAGGGGTTAGCTCAATCAGTTTTCACACATTTGGCTAGTTCCATACCAGCAGATGCCTAGTTTGAACTTTGAATCCCCTGGGTGGGGTACACCAGTCTACACCAACAGGTTTACTAGGTTTACTAGGAATGCCATCCACAAATGCGAGAAAGCATCCCTGGGGCAAGGATAAATCTACATCTGGAGTTGAGTTGCTTGCATTCATTAACGTCAACTGGATTGGAAGTGCAAACCATACGCAATCAACTTCTAGGTACACTTTCCAACATTTGATGATAAACAATAGGCCAGAGAAGCAAACGATGGACCATGGCAGGTTTTTTAACTACAAAGGCTGAGCAGTTTGATGTTAGCACCATTTCAAGTGACAAAAGAAGCTATCTGGATTAAGAAGTTGATGACAGATATGTGCTACGCACATGAGCTCCAACCCATTTTTACTGAAAATCAAAGCCACATGGCACTTGTACTGAAATCTCATATATCACACTCGAACACAAATTTCAAGTGACCAAAGAAGCTATCTGAATTAAGAAGTTGTTGGCAGATATATGCTATACACATGAAGCTCTAGCCCCTTTTACTGAAAATCAAAGCCACATGGCACTTGTACTGAAATCTCATATATCACACTCGAACACAAGGTATTGATGTCAACCGTCATTTTGTGACAAAAAAGTGGGGCTCTGATATTGTATTGAAGTTTTGAGAAAGAAAGATAATCGCAGATATTGTCACAAAAGCTCTACTGAAAGTGGGCGTTAAGTTAGAAGGAAGTAGAGAAACTCAAAGTATTTGCGAAGTGGGGGCACTGAAATAAATATTATAGTTCATACATGCATACTTGGAAACTACTGTTGTCGCTAACATTTATTGTACTAAAATATGTTAGCTAATATTAACTATGAGATGACTGTATCCCATGTAAATATGCATATGTGCCAACTATATGCCATGCATTCATACGAGTGTTAGCTTTCCATCATTAGTTTTCCATGAGGGCGCTAGTGTATTTCATGTTTAGTATGCATGTATTCTATGTGTTAGCAGTAGAGAGTCATTAAAAGTCCTTCAATTTGCAGTCTAATTATGCAGAGAAGGAGAAGAAGCAATCTCCATAGAGCATGATGGAGGCTGTAAGTTTGTTTTTATTTCAATGTGTATTTATTATTGATATATGTGTTTTTATTTCAATGTGTATTTATTATTGATATATGTACATATTTTCTTTTTCCTTTGAAATTTGTCTGTACCGATATTCTAAGCACACCCATTCTCTAAATGCCAATGTCCCTTGGGAAGCAAAACCTTGTTGTTTTGAAACCCTATGCATAATTGATGTCAAAACTTCAACAGTTTAAAACCCTCCCCAGGATTAAAACTCCAGTGTCCAGGCTATTGATTTCACAATGACAGACCAACACAAATTATTGAATGACCATTGCCCTTGATTTTGAGTTTGGAAAACCTAGAGCTTTCTCATTATGGACTGGGAGTTCGTACAATTTTTCCATCATTGTAGCTTGCCCACTCAAAATTTCACTATCCAAATCACCACACCCCATAAGGAGGGGTGAACAATAAGAGATTGATATTTTGCCTCCCTTTACCTTGGAAAAAAGGCAAACTTTACTTGTATGGTGTCTGTTCATGAAAAAGTCAAAATTTTGCATACTTTTGTAAATATCCTTTAACATAGATCCAATTAATCTTCTGGCATTGGCATTCTTGTACATCTAAAATTTGTTATTTTACCACAAGTATGGTTGCACTAGTCCTTGAATGACTGTTATTGAACTCACAAAAATAGACCTGAATTAGGATAAATGTGAGATGCATTTCATTGAGCAAATGCACATATTAATACAGTTCCATTGAGCCTTGGTTTTCATCTTCAAGAGGTCTCTCGGACTTCTCACAACTATTGGCCTTCACTTGAGGCTTTTCACCTTCCACTCAAGTGAATGTGCCAATTTCACATAACCCAAGAGAATTATGTTTCCAACATCCCCCCTTAATCTGAAGGGGTGTATATAAGTCCAAGCAGAGAGCTGAAATACAAGAGTGTATGGCAGCCAATGATTTGCTCTCTAAAATCGTATTTTAAAGAAAGCCACAAACCAAATGAGGTAGCTGAACCCAAAGGTTTCTACTAGTGGTGGTTTAAGGCTGACCACCAACTCTAGAACTTGGCTCAAAGCAGTTCCAAAAACAATTCCAAATCTAGCTAAAAGTTGAACTCCTCTGTAAAGTGGAAGTGCTCCCTCATGATCATTTGAAGATGACCAAAAACTAATGAATTGAGTAGTATAAGCCAAAATCTTCTACAGCTGGTGGTTTAAGGCAAGCCACTAACCAAATCATGTTCATGGAACATTAGCCTCTCTTCGGCAACAACTCTAACTCTTGCACTGCCGCTAACTCCAGCTCTATGCTCTGGCAGCTGACTCTACTTCAAGTTGTGGCTCAAGCTCACTTGATATATCTTGGAGGCTAGTGGTTGACCATTAATTCTCCTCCTGGCAGATACAAGGCAAGAAGACGAAGATATATCGACTGCAAGACGTGTCAATGCTCGGAAATGAATTCTAAGGTATGAGTCATGACCAATATATCTTATTGGTTGTTGAAGACTATTGCCAAGAAGTGATCCATTCAAGGTGAATCTTTGCTCTTGCAGGAGTCTTGTGTCTGGAACATATGTCTAAATGATGAGTATTTTTTCCACAATGCTCACAAGGTGAAGATCAAAACACTGATCTTTCACATGGCCAACCCAATCAAAATTTTGGCATTTAACAATCTGAAGTGGTTATGGAAGAGAAGCAAGTAAAAATGAATTGTCCTGAAAAAACCCAACACTGTGAAACTGGATTGGTTTAGAGTAGTCTAGAATGTGAAAAGTCACATCCTTTTAATATTAAAGACCGATTCCATTCTTGTTGTTGATAAGTTCATCCTTTTTATACCCAACACTATGAAGTTGGATTGGTTTAGAGTAGTCGAGAATGTGAAAAATCGCATCCTTTTAATATTAAAGATCAATTCCGTTCTTGTTGCTGATAAGTTCATCCTTTTTATATCCAAGACCAGTTTCATTCTCGTTGCTAATAAATTCATCCTTTTTATATCCAAGACCAGTTATGTTCATGTTGTTGATAAGTTCCTCCCAAAGTCTAATGATGGGCTTGGGAAGTGCAAGTTGAACTTAATCTTCATTTAAATCCACTATTGAAGTGGCCTCAATGATCGGATCAAGTAATGGATGTTGATGGGAGCCTCTCTCTAACTCAAAAGAGAATTGTTTTGAATAAGAACCAATTCAAAATGTTAACTCCTTTGTTGTAATTCATCTCACTGGTGTTGTGATTTGAATTTGGAGAAACTCGATTTTCTCTTGTAAATCTTGTAAACAAAATTGAATATTGGAAAGAGTGGCTTTACCAATTTTCACTCTACCAGACTTAACAATGGAGAATATTAGAGTATCTTACAACTCTAATAACTCATTATTCCTGGCCATTTTCTGAACAACTCAAACTCAACAATTGATAAGAAGCATGGTTATAGGTAATTTTGTCAACTAAAATGCACGACAAAAGATTCCACAAATCTTTGCTTCAATCCTAGTTGATAAAAAGAGCAACACTATTGAAAACTACCACTTGGTGTCCTTTTGCATTTGATTCCATAAGTCTTATACTCAAAAAAATATACCTTGATTGTTTACGAAGTAGCAAGCATTAGCATCACCGAGTAAAATGGAGCAGCAGGTAAATACTCAAAAATTGTTGCAAATACACAAGATACTCAATAGGAAAAGGATGTGTCCCACTAGAAACTGGAGAGTTATTCTATACACTAAGTGGATGGGGAACCAAGATTCCATCAAAGTTTCTTTTGTTGGTATTTGCTTGAGTGTCGTGCCTTGTGTGAGTTGTTCAAATCTTTAGGATTACCACCAAACTTCTTTCATTTCCAGCTTCAAATCCCTTTGATTTATGTTTTATTGATTGTAGAATCAAGATATGTCACTCACATTTGATTTTGTATCTTCTTGGACAAGTAATGATGTGAAAATTCTATTGACTATGCAACACGTTACACAACAGACAAATTGCTAAACAGAACACCATTGGATTGCATCCAACTCTCCATTAGCAATGGAAATAATCTGTGGCCCAGTGTGTTGTGCAACATGGGCTAGGGGCAACTCATGTATAGGCTAATAAAACAGCGAAGAAAAACAAATTTGTTTACTGGACAGGAATTAATGCCCAAACTCCACAATAGGAGCAAGTAAATTGAACAAGAAGCAACTCTAAATTGCACTGGATGAACTGAATCCAAGCAACTTCATTGATATCCTATGAGGAACCAACAACACACTTTCCCAACTTCCCTCAAATGAAAAACCACTACGATTGGTTATTTGTTTCACTTCACCACCTGCCTTGTGGCAACTACATATGCATCAATTGTGAGGTTTATGCTACCTCACGCGCCATGGCATTATGGAGTTGACTCCTAGCTTTCAAAGTGATGAAGCCACAATAGGTTATTCATGTAAGGAGTTTCAATAGTTGGATTCGAACCAAGCTCAAAACACACTTTTTATCCCATGAACTAAGGTTGCTTTAAGGAAGAGGTGTTTCCATCTGTGTGTAGGGCCACCACCATTCCCATCACTTAAGTGACTGCCAATGAGCAATCATTGTTGAAGAGACTACCGACCAAGGACCACCACTCCTCATCACTAAAGCATAGCATTGTTCATTATGTTGCCACCACCAGGGTTGTATGCAAGTGTTAGTGACGAGGTCTCCCGAGTTTAAGGATTCCAAAAGCTAAAGCAACGTCGAAATTTAATCAAAGGCATAAAAGTACTTCCCTATACCGAAAGCTCCACAACTCTAAATCGTGCTCAGGCTCCTTAATTAGGTTCCACAAGAGATCAGCTTGTTGCATGAGGAAGAGACAATACCAAAGAGACAATCATGTCCAAGTTGTCAATCGACGTTGTAATGGTTGTCACCACGTGTGTGAGATTCATGCCAAGGAGATGATATTTAATGGCCAACAACTTGAGACAAGTGTGAAATTCGTTAACTGGGATTGACTTTTCATGGGAGCAAAAGATGATACTCACTATGCAGTAGCGGGGAGCTAGAACACCAGATCACAAGTTTCATACATAATGGGGCGTGTTAGGACTAAAATAGTGAAGAAATCTTCTCATGAAATTCGTATGACACTCGATTTCCTCAAGAATGCAACCTGATTTTGCATGGAAGCACCTAACTTTGATGAAGCAAAAGTAACATAAGGGAGAGGTAGGTGGTTTGGAAACTAGACAGAGAAAATCAAGATTGGTGACCAAATCGCCATCATCAAGACATCAGGATTGTGCAGGTGCTAAAACATACATAGATTTAGCAATGGAATGAGCAAAGGAAAGGCTTCTCACAAGGTAAACAATGAGCAGAGATGGCATAGAAAATGTCAAATGTAGAGAAAAGGCCAAATGTTACAACTCATGGGGAATACAAACGAGCCCTCCTAAAATAATCAAGGGTCCAACAAGCAAAGTCTGGCCATAATGGCAGATCTGACGGATACAGGAGCCAAGGGTGTTTTTGAGCAAATGCAACAACAACAAAACTAATGGGCAAAGGGGCAATCAAGCAGAGAATGGCACAAAAAAGGGTTGAGGGGAGACCAAACCTGAAGAGATGCAGAAATGGCCACAGCTTGTGGGTCTGACATAATTGAGCAGGCTTGAAAGGCACCTGCTTTGGTACCACTATTGAACCCACAAAAATAATAGACCTGAATTAGGATAAATATGAGATGCATTTCATTAAGCAAATGTACATATTAATATAATTTCATTGACCCTTGTTTTTCATCTTCGAAGAGGTCTCTTGGACTTCTCATAACTGTTGGCCTTCACTTGAGGCTTTTCCCCTTCCACTCAAGTGAATGTGCCAAGTTCACATAAAACAAGAGGATTATGATTCCAACAGTTTTTAAGATTTCAATTACAAGTTGGAAAAACTCAAAGCTCTCAAATAGGAAAAGTTGAAAATTTTGCACACTTTTAAAAATATTGTTTATAACATATATACCATGAAAATTTTTTGCATTGACAAATCTTTACCTCTAAAACTAATTATTTTAGCACTAGTGAGGCCACAAAAATTAGTAATTTGCCTTCGTATCAAAAGTAATTTTAAGATTTTAAACCCTGAGGGTTAGCTCAAATGGTCAAGTTCCCGTTGCTAAAGCACCTCGCCAATGGGAGGTCACGAGGTCAATTATCCTCGACGACCTCGAGGTTAGGCTCTACTAATAAGCCGGCGAGATGTGATCCCTTCAGGTCAATCTACTTGGATATTTCCCCGGAAGACCCAATAAAAAAATAAGATTTTAATTTTGGGTTGGCAAAACTCAAAGCTCAAATAAGATTTTGATTTTGTGTTGGCAAAACTCATCGCTGAAACATAACTCTGTGCTTATTACACACCCAAGATCACATTGGCTTCGGAGGACTGCACCAGTTCACTTGCTCACTAAATGACCATTTTGAGTCAAAAAAACATTTTAATTTTTATGCTTGAGCTCTAAATTTTTTCAACTCAAAATTGAAATCTTATTCGATTTTGATTTTGAGTTGGCAAAGTTCAGGGCTTAAACATAACTCTATGCCTATTACACACCACAATCATATTGTTGTTTTGAGATTGCATCAATTCATCTGCTCACTAAATGACCATTGAATCAAAAATTGTTTTAAGATTAAGATTATGATTTTAAATTGGGAAAGTACTCAAATGAGATTTCAATTTTGAGTTGGAAAAGTTTAGGGCTCAAACATAAATTCATTCTTATTACTAACCATGATCACACCATGGTTTGGGAGGTGCGCACCAATTCACCTGCTCACTTTCACTCAATGCAGTCCACTCATAGCAGTCCTGGTGACCCAATATTACTCTCCAAATCAAATCTCCCCTGAATGGGTTTTAACAACAAAAGCTTATTAGTTCACCCTGCATGATCCTTAATTTACTGAACATGCCAACTAAGTCC
Source organism: Pinus tabuliformis (assembly GCA_031772625.1). Taxonomy (NCBI): domain Eukaryota; kingdom Viridiplantae; phylum Streptophyta; class Pinopsida; order Pinales; family Pinaceae; genus Pinus; species Pinus tabuliformis. Next base: position 1,729,172,800 of record CM062819.1, on the reverse strand, counting down.
TCCATCTTCTGATATCATTATATAAACAATTTCTTGACATTTAATACACCATTTGTGAGACCAAAACCACTCCATATAACAATTGTGTCTGCCATGGGGTTAATTTCCTTTTTCTGCCAGAAAGGTCATCTAAAACATGAAACAAACTTATAAATTCTGGCAAATATCTCCATGTTATTAACTAAAGGGCCTAAAATAAGTACGTTGACACACTTCCATGAGTACATTTCAAAGCTTTTTTGCCCCCACCCGTTTCAATTCCCAAAAAATGACACGCTTGCCCCTCGCAGTGCAGCATAGCAAGGAAACCGTCTGAATAACGAGAACCATCATGAGCATCATATTGGGTTGAAAGTTAACACAAAATTAAGTAGCAACCAAAGGCCAGCCCAGGGTCCTGTCTTACATGGTGGATGCTCACTTCATTAAAATCTAAAGGAAGTAGCCTTAAGATATTTCAAAGTTTCTTTAAAGCCCAAGAGGGCCAAAATTTATAAACAGCCTGAAATTCTAATCGTTACAATAAAGATCTGAGACTTCTCACAGAAAAATCAATTAAAAAGAAAGTACCCTTCGGAATGTCTCGACGCCGGACTCAACATATTCTTCGGCTCGCTCTTCCTCGACTTCATGCGGCTGTTGATGTTGTTGTTCCTCTTCCTCATAGACTTCATAGACTTCTTCATGTTCCTGCTCTTCTTCGTCGTCGTCAGGCTGAGGAGAGGCGTTTAAATCCATGGGGCTTCGATCAACTGCTTATTTGTTGAAAGCAACAATTCCAGTTGTTATTATTTTGCCTCTCTGCCTGTGTTTGTCAAAGTGGGGATCGCTCTGCCTGCGTCCTCCTCTGCCTTGAACCACGGCCTTCTTTATATACCCTTCCCTACCCTACTACTAGGGCGTTAACTATAACCATACCAGGCCACTTCCACCTCGTGCGGTTCCAAAAGTGTTCCTTTTGAAGCTTTTATAAGGCCCTGTAGCCTAACAAAGACCAAAGTTGCATTTGTGTGTAGAGGTCGGTTTAATTTGGTAAAGTGGGGGTGGTGATATTTGTGCAAAGAGGGACTAACTAGATAAACCGAGGCTGGTTATATTCTTTTTATTTTGTAATATAATTTTTTTCGGTAAAGTTTTTCATATAAATGATAATAAAGTCAATATGGTCATGGCTTAGGTAAATAAATGAGTGTCGTAATGAAAAAAGTTTTATCCTTTAATATAACAAAGTTTTTAAATTTTAATATGGTTTACATTTAGTTAGTTTTATATTTTAATAAAAAGTTTCTAATTTTTAATATGGGTTACATTTAGTTAAATATTATCGAAACATATTAATAATCAAAAATAATATTTTTTTTTGGGGTACTAATAAGAATTTAGAATGGGAAGGACATTTGCATAGTTAGTTTGTGTTAAAACATTTTATTATCATTTTTATCATCAATAATGTTATAATTTATATAGTATATGGATTTTGCATGTTAGTATTTATATGTGCTTATTTATTGGAGGTGTGGCAATGTGATTTTGGTGAAGATTTTATGTGTTTGTCATGTGACAGCATGATTACCTCTTGTCTTTTATTATGAAAACTCTTCTATGTAAATCCTTAACTTGATTGAGCATTTGGTCATATCTATGAGCACATAACAAAATCAAAAGAGAGTGGTTTAGCACAAAAGCCTCAAACTTAATTCAATTGTGTGTTCAAGAATATCAAGTCACCATGTCTTAGTCTAGATGCACAACCTCTTAGGAAGTCTTATGATTAGGTAAGGTTCCCCCTTCTTTCTTCAACCTTTAGTCAACTGTTTCACTTTGTTAAATCTGTTTTGGAGCTCATATGGAGCATTCTCCTATAGTTTGGATTCTATATAGGGCTCCAAATCCCTTATCTGACCCATAATTGGTTTGTATACCTCGATTTGGGTTCATGACAACCCAAATTCATTTGGGGTTACTTAATGGGATATATATAGGATGAAACCTTCCTTAACCCTTCATGATTATCAATGCATATATGTTGTACATCCACTATAAGTTGTGTCTCACCAACAATATAGTGTTGACTTATGGAACAACCTAAGAAACTAGTAGTACTCGATCGAAACCCATGATATGACTCTTTTGTATGGTACTTTTTGCCAAACAATGTGTCTAACATTCACTTACTCATTGAGATGATTATTTTTCTTATTAATATCATTCTACTCTTTTTATGGTCTCTTTGAATATCCTATCTTTGAAAACTTAACATGAATGAACTCTACAAAATTGATATCAAATCTCGATCTACCTCTCTCCCTCCACCTCCTTGATTTTAGGCTACTTTTTCTTGTCATCTATGGCACCTCCACAAGTAACTCTTACTTTTGGCTCAATGTCTTCTTTTAAGGCTTGTTGTTTTGTCCTAAGGTGTCTCCATTGGCTTTGTTCCCTCCAACATCTTAGATAATTGAACCTAACCACTGCCTCAAAAACTATTCCAGTGCAACTTTAACAACAAATGGATCATGTTTCTCATAGCACTTTGGGTTATTAGACCATATTTCTCATTTATATTATAGATTGATATACTTTTATTATATATTGGATATGAGGATTAAGTATGTTTTACAAGAAGATGTAGTAATGTGTTCAAGTTTGTTCATGTAAAGAAACCATCTCTTAGAGACCCATGGCATCTATCATTTTCAACCCAAACAACTTCAACGCCTACAACAATAGTTTCCCAAGTGAAATCTTCTCATTCCATCTTCAACATTTAGGTTAATCAAATTGGCAAAGGAGATCAGATATAAGGCTAGAGCCCTTGTTGAGGGATATAAATCAAGTTGCCCCATAATTTGATTGCTTATTGTTCCATCATCTCTTTTGGGAATTTAATATCAAAACAAATGAGCTATCTAAGCAGACCTTGTATCTTTCTGTGGGGGCAATGAGCATCTTTGAGTTCCTTAATTGGGAGGAAGTGGAATCCATGGAATATCAATTTTAGTTTTTGTTGTTTATAGATTAATGCATAGGCAACAACAACAAAGAAAATTGATTTTGCATTTTGTTCAAAAAACAAAATATAATGTTTTGAAAGTAAATATTAATATATATAACTAAAATGCTACTAAAGTAACGACGATCTCTTTTTCAAAACAAAAACATATATCATCACTTTAAATATAACAAATTTTTCCCTTTAAATTGTATAATATCTACACACCGCACTGTTATTCAACATATCACTAATACTCCTAGCAAAACATTAAAATAATAGCCAAATAACTTCTTATATGAAACGTAAACCAAGCTCCCTAACAATAAAATTCTTAACCATACAAATAATTCCTCATGTTTTCAATTTAAACCAAGGTCCCCTTGACTTCCATCAAACACAACACACGCCACATTTTAACCGGGGTTGAATCCAAGAGGTAACCTTTTCCACTTGGCACACCTAAGCCAAGGCTTAATCCAAGGGGTGCCCTTTTTGTCACGTTGGATTTTAACAAATGACATTAACATTGTCTTCTCATTGGGGGATGTGAAGGTTACATGGGAAAACTCTTCTTACCTTTTTAGTTTCTTTTAACAAGGTATTAGAATTACCTCGAGCATTTAGCTCAAGCGATAGGGATGGTGGTTTGCCATCCCATCCACCTGGGTTCAAGTCCTCAGAGATGTGGCTCGTCATAGTAAGGCTAGAAAGATGGTTGTCCTGTTGGAGTCTGGGATCCCGGCTCCAATTCCAATGGTCTTTAGATGTCTCAGCCCTAGGATGAACTATGAGTTCTTGATATATGTGGCTTGCGGGTTGTTGCATATATTTAGGGAGGTTGCTAATTCCCCATCAAAATTTTAACATTGAAAAAATTCTCTACTCACTATTGATGGGTGGAGGGTCCACTCGAAACCTTGGACAGGATATTAATCCTATACACAGTTCCTTCCGGAAATCTTCTACTAACATGAATAACTGTGGAAATCTTCATTCTATTACTTCTACGAATATGAGACATTAAAATGTTTTTTTTTTTTTTTTTTGTAAATTAAATAGTTGATAAATGTCAATTAGCACCAATTCATACTAGAAAGCAAGACATTTATTTCATGATACATCTCACATTGCTAAAACCATCATATATCCATAAGCAATGAGAAGGATCAAATCTCTTGAGGTGAAAACCTCTTTTACAGTGCAAAACTTGATAAAAGGTTTGCACCTCTAGAGCTTTGATCCTTCTCGATGCTTGAGAGGTTGAGCTAAGATGGATCCATGTTGATTCTATATATTCACCATGTGTCAACTTCTTGTTGAGCATAAAAAGAACTCCACATTTCTTTCATTTTGAGCAACACATCAATAAAATGTTTTAACGTAATAATTTTTTATTCTTAATTACTTTATATAATATATACATAGTTGACATTGAAATATTTTTTAATATACGTATTTCATATTGGGAATTAGAACTTTGGGATAGAAAGACATTATGTGTGTGTGTGTGTGTTTTCCATAAGGAAAATTTCGTCATTTTCATTATTAAAAAAAGAGTACAATATCCAATAACCTTGTCACAAGGACTTTACTATATTTGACCCATTGTACCACCTAGGCATACAAAATGTAAGCATAATACTCATAATATTTACATAGAGTGTCCAATAAAACCGAAACTACTAAATGCACGGGAATAGTATAATAGATAGAGAACATTACAACATCTACAACATTGTATCCAAAAACAGGATTGAAAGAGTATATCAAGTATGTTGACATGAGAGTTGGCAACTTGCATAAACCCTAGAACTCTCATAAAAGATTATACATAATCCAACTAAAAGAGAACCATCTAACACCCAAACTAACCTAGTGGTAACTAATGACGAGTGGGGATGTGGATTCTCCCATGCCTCAATAATTGAATACCCTCTTTCTTCATAAAATATATAGCCTTCCTTCACATGGAGAGATTTCTTAGAAAGGATATCAACGTGAAGGTTCCATTCCCTATATATGTGCTAAAAAGAGAGAGAGTCAAAATATCCGTTTAGAATATTTATTTTGTCCATCCAGTATTGCAAGGTTATAACCTGAAGGTAGTTTCTTCTAGCTAATCAATCAATAACACATTTTGAATCACCATACACCTGTAATGAGACAATGTTAATGGAGGTAGTAAAATACAATAAGACCTAACAAGCTAATATTTTTTCATTTGTATTGGATCTAAACCCTAGGTTCAGTAAGATATGCTAGGAGAGATTTCTCTAAAGAAATAAGAGTGCCCCCCTCCACATTTGCCTTCCTGTGAGGCTACATCAAAGAATCCAACATTAAAGGAATATGGGCTCAGAGGTTAACAAAAGGGACGAGCCAACTTGGGCTTCAGGGATCTTATATAATCTTTGAAAAAACCAAGAACCTCGGACAACATACAAGAAATATTTATGGATCGCCCCTCAAAAATAAGATTGTTTTGCACCTTCCAAATGCCCCAAGCTAAGAATACAGGTAAAGTTTTAAACTTACCCATCTTGAGATCCCACCAATGTAGGCAAGATTAAAGGGAGTATATAGGCCCACCATCTATAGAGCTATGGAGTAGTCACACTGGAAAAAGAGATGGTCGACAAATTCAGATTCGCTTAAACATTGACAACAGACATCAGGACCAATAATATCCCTGCGTAGTAAGTTGTCCCATTCGAGAATATGGTTCTCCAAGGACAACCAAATAAAGTATCTAAAATTTGGAGGAAGGGGTCAATTCCATATATATTTTTTTCAGTCACCATTTATCCATAGGATGGAGTACAGAGGCAGTGATCAAGTTACAAGCAAGTCTGGTTGTGATATGGCCGGAAGAGGAGTTCCAAAACCATACACTAATATCCTCCTCATTATTTAAGGAAAGGCCACTTGATTCCAGATTCATGACAAAGGAAACCCATTCATCTGCCAAGGAACCATGTAAGCCCAAGTTTGTAGAAAATTTCCACCTACCATGGAAAGTGACCTGAGAATATGGAAAATGGGCTTGACAACACCTGAAAACTCCCCACGCATTGAGATGAGAAATGGGATCATAAAGTAAGAGGTAAAAGGAGGAGCCCCCTATGAAAGGACATTTCCCAAGAATGACTCGTTATCCATTGCCCACCTTCCAAGCAAGTCATTTAGATATCCAAGGAAGAGCCTGCATTAGACCCTTCCATATGTTCAATCCAACAAAATATTTTTTAGGCTTAAAAGACCTCAACCACTCCAAAATAGGCTTGTTATGAAGATATTTATCCGGAATTGTGCAACTCCAAATACTCGAACCTGTAATGTCCCTCAAGAAACTCTTCATGGCAAGGGCTAGTCCAAAATAATGTAAATTTCTAAAACCCCAACCCCCAAACAATTTGGCTTGAGAAATCAAATCCCATTTAGCCAAATGTAGACATGCATGATTCTTCTTTCCAGTTTAGAGAAAGTTAAACATGCACCATCGGATCTTCCTGATGGTGAATTTTGTGATATTTGAGAGGGAGAGGCAATAAATAAAAATGTTCTCCAAAATTGACTTTACCAAGGTCATCCTGCCACCTAGGGAGAGTTGCCTATAACACTAGTTGTTGGTTTTGTGTTCAATCTGCTTTAACAACTAGGACCAATCCTCAACATAGTAGCAGTTGGGTTTAAGATGGTAGCCTAGGTAGAAAAAATCTTAACCAACAAGTACCACCTTCAATGGAAGGAAAGAGACAATAGAAGAGATGGTTTGACTCAAAATATTATTCTGGAAGAAAGATGATTTAAGTTGATGTTTTTGTTGTGACAAACACCCTCAAAAAATTTGGAGCTTATTGTGGATCTTGTGAGCGGTCATTCCGTAGTTACCTCTTGGCCGATTGATGCTTTGATTGTAAATGTCAAAGTCACCTGCTCACACATGCTCAATTTGTAATGCATTCATGAAAATGTTCCTTCACGCAAGCTTGAACATGCATGGCACAATCCATCAAGGTAGTGTTAGTGCAATGTTCAGTCCATGTCAACATCATTGTGCACTGTCGTTGACAGTCTCTCACTTTTGGTTGTGTTTGTACTTCTATTTTGGTGAGTTTTTCAAACTATCGCTTTTGTGCACCTTCACTTTCGCAAGTGTCATTTTCATGTTTATGACTTCATTCTTGCTTGTTTTCACCTTAACAAGTGGCGTTTTCATGTTAACTTTGCTATGGCATGTGTCGTCTTCACCTTTGTTCGTATATCGCAAGTGGTGTTCGCACCTTTTCTCTTCATATCGCAAGTGTCGTATTTTAGCATGTTAAGTGTCACATATTGTAAAAAAGTCATTTTCGGTTATTGCAAGGGGTAATATTTGTGTTAATGAGTTATCCTTATCATGTAAACATGTAGCACACTCATTTCCAAAGTCTCAAGCACTGTCGCACAAGTGTCGTCATTGTCGTTGCAAAGTGTATCTTTATTGTTGCACTTGGAGTGAGCTATCGCAATGTTGCCACATTGAGGAAAGTATGTTGTTCATGTATTTTGAGTGTTCCATGTTGTGTCGTCAAGTGAACTAAGTGTGTGATCATGTTCAAGTCTTTCTTTTGTTCAACTTTCTCTCACTGATCCAACACTTAGTCAAACTAAGAAAAGTCGTCGACCAAGCCACTTAGCCTCATCCAACCCTACTAAATTGTGCACTGAGCAGTCTCAATCCTCAAGCAGCAACCTTGCCTCTTGGCACTACGTAACACGTAGTTATTGCCTCTCAGAACTGTGCACTGCGCAATCATAGTGCTAAAGCCCAACCCTTGAGCTCCAGAACTGCGCATTTTTCTTCTCCAACCAGTCCTTCACTGTACATTGTGCAGTCTTAGTCCTCAAGCCTCAACCTTGAGCTCTTGAACTGTGTAACCACTTGGCTTCCTCTCCTACCAGAACTGCATAGTGAGAAAACCCAATGCTCAAGCCCTCAGTATGCCTCCTTGAGTTCCCCAACTGCACAATTGTTAAGCCTAGCCCAGCTTGAACTACACATTGCACAGTCTCAAGGCTCAGTCCAAGGCCTTTACTACTTAAGTCCCTCAACTTCATAGTTCCCTAAGTTTGTCCTTCCAAAAATGCGCATTGGGCAACCTCAAGCCCCAACTTTGAGCTCTTGAGCCCCTAAATTGCGTAATCACTTGGCCTTGGCCATCCTGAACTACACATTACGTAGTCTCAAGCCTCAATCCTCCACCCTGGCCTCTGGAACAGTGCAATCTCTAAATCAATCACTCAACCAATCACCAGTTTCAACCCTAATTAATGATTTCATGAAACATGTTAAGTTAGGGGTTTATTGGACTAATGTCGACTTGTCATGAGTGGTTTTCAATTGCAGGTATTATATTATGTCATGACAGGGTGATGATGAAGGATATTAAAATTTATTAATAATTAAATAGTCAAAATTTATATTGTGTACTATTATTATTAATTATGACTAGTAAATATTGGAATTATTATTAAAAAAAAAATTATTAACTTTTATTATTATTTATAACTAAATAAAAATAAAAAATTATTAACTATTAATAGATATTATATTATTTATAATATTTATTTATTATCTATTACTAATGATTAATTATTATTACTATCTTTTATTATTATTATAAAAATTACTATAAACTATTATTAATCCATAAAAATAAATCTAATTAATCCCTAAAATAGTCCCATTAATATTCAATTTAATAAAACAAAAAAATTGTTTACTATTATAATAATAATAACAATATGAGGGGGTGGAGGATATTTCGGGACTAGGATGGCGACTGCAGTGCGAGGCGGATACGGTTAGGGTTTCGGTCGTGAAACCCTTGTCTGCAGCTTACCGTGCCCGTTCCCTGCTCCTCTCCCGGTTACCTTACCTTCGCAACCGTCGTCGTTTCTCGACAGTCCACCAGCATCCGACGCTCTGCAGCTTTCCGTCTCCGCATCGCTCTGCCCCTGCCGTTTGATATCCTCCCTGCCGTTACGCCTCGCTGCCGCAACCCGTATCTTTCCCTGGTTACCTGTGTTTCGAGGTGCCCGCCGTTCCGAGGGGTTCGCTAGCTGGCAACATGGAGGACCTAGATGCTGTCGATTACACCGAAGATCCGCTGGAAGGCGTCTCCATCTGGCGTACGCCCTATTCCACCTCACAAGGTATGTTTCACCCGGATCCTTCGGTCAATTTGGTTGCTTACTCTGCCGGTGAATCCCCGCGACACCTTCCCGTTATTCTCCCGGATATTCCCCCCACCTGGCCGGCTTTGTCTACACCGCCTCACTCGCCGGCCACTCTGGGTTTTGTCGCTGGTTGCTTTAACCCTAACCCTAGTTCCTCCCAGTCCGCTGCGATTCAATGGCCCTACTCTGTCGCTCCGTCTTCTGCTCCCCCTCCTTCCCCCCTCCCTGCCGCCGGCTCACATTCGGGTTGTTTCACTGATATTCCTCCACTCTTTGATTCACTTCCCGCCGCTGGTTCCATCCCCCCTCCCCTTGCTCCCGCCACTAACCCTCTTCGCGGGTTTGATTCCTCCCCTGTATCGAACCCCCCCCAGCCTCATCCGTCGAGACCAGGCCCGGGTAAAAAGTACCATTGTTTCAGATCCAGGGAGGAGGACATTTTCCTCCGGCTCGAGGAGGACATCCAGTGGGGAGACATCATGGAATTTGCAGATAGGGTTCTTGTGGGTCGTATCAGAGGCAGAAATTACTCAGCTGCACATTTGAAAGCCTGGGCTACAGAAGTTTGGGGACAACACTTGGTTGACATCCCCTTCGTGCAAACCTTTGTGAGGGGATGGTTCGCATTACGGTTCGTTCGTGCCGATCACACAAATTGGGTTCTCTCCTATTTTTGGCACTTTGAACATGCCCTGGTTCTTCTTAAGCGCTGGACTCCCATGTTCGATCCAGCCACGGAACAGATCGGAATTGGCCCTGTTTGGATCAGACTTCCCGGCCTCCCCCTGCAATTTTGGTCTGAAGATATCTTCCGCAGAATTGGTAATGCTATCGGCGTCTACATGGATTATGACAAATCATATCTTCACACAGGTATGATGGCATATGCGCGGCTTCTCATTAATCTGGATACCAGGGGAGGGCTTCAAGAATACATCATAATTCAGTGGAGGGACTTTTCCAGGAAGCAGAGCATAGACTATGAAGGGATCCCTTACAGATGCCGCCGTTGCCATAAGGTTGGTCATCTCTATCGGGACTGCCCACTGCTGAGAAAAGGGTCGGCACAAGCACAGGAAGCTGCTCAGGATTGTCCCTCCCCTCCACCTGCCCAGCCACAGTCTGCGGTGCCCGCGGAGACTCCTGAACAGGCTGAAGCTGCTCGACCCATTCCAGTTGGATCACTAGCGGAGGATCCCACCCGTTCATCGCCTGCCCCCGTTCCAGATGACTCTGAACCGGCGAGCGACGATACACCGGGTATGTCAGTTGTCTCCTCTTCTATTATTTATTCTTCCATGCATGATCTGGTTGCCTCTGTCTCATTGCATCAGGATGTATCCTCTCCTTCTCTCGCATCTGCTTCATCATTGCTCTCCTCCCGGTTGCCCATCCCTCCCTCCACTCTTAACTGTCCCATCCCCTCCCCCTCTACTTGTGTTTCGCCGTGTCTGCCATCTATCCCCTCGCAGTCGATCGATCCGTTGCCGGTGCCCGCCTCCCTGGCTCCTCCCCGGTACTCTCTCCGCCCCCAAACTAGAGGGTATGGTTCTGACGCCATTGGTCTGGACCTCGACCCTTCGCCTTCTCATCAGAAGCTCTCGCGGGGGCGTCCTTCCCGTTTATCTAAAGCTAGACATGCTGTTGATGCTGAAGTCACTCTTGGACGACAACAGACCATCTTCAGGGCCCTTAGAGCATTGAAAAGCCCTGCCACTCATCCGTCATGAAGATTTTGTCCTTCAATTGTAGGGGGTTTGCTAGTACACCCAAAAAACTAGCCCTTCGGAGACTTCTCTCCCTCTCTCTATCGGACATTATCTTTCTGCAAGAAACCCTCTGTATTGCAGACTCCCTTATTCCAACCCTCGAGGCCTGGTTGCCCAACTAGACCTTTCACGCTATAGACGCTTCCGAGAGATCCGGTGGTTTGGCGATTGGTATCAACAACATAGCGCTGAGAATCATTAACACCTGGGGTGGCAGAGGTTTCATTGGCATCGATGCCTATGTACTGTCTATGGAATCGGAACTCAGGCTTATCAATGTATATGGCCCTTTCTCTGACAGGGCTGCCTATTGGCATTCTCTTTTGAACTCTGTACTCTTTCAACAGGATAACATTATCCTGGGAGGGGATTTGAACTTCACCATGGGATTCTGTGAATCATGGGGGCATGCAGCCGGGATTGATCCTTTCTCGGATACTATATCTACCCTTCTGGATGAACACCACTGGATTGACACCCCCATGACAAAATTACAACACACATGGTCAAACAACAGAAGTGGTGATCAGAGTCTTGCCAGGAGGCTTGATAGATTTCTTATTAAAGAGCCCCTCCATAACAGGATTGCTCGTATAAGGCAATGGGTGGGCTCTGGTGGCATATCCGACCACAGACCAATATATTTGGAATTCTCTGATATTCATAACAAAATTAAGAGCCCCTTCAAATTCAACTCCTCCTGGTTAAAAGACCCCTCCTACATTCAGATGGTCACCGATTACTGGCAGAGTCACCCTATCGATGAGGAGGAATATTTCACTGAGGGCTTCATCAGGAAATTATCGGAGCTCAAAAGGATCTCTAAGATTTGGGCACACCAAAAGAGACTCTGTGATGATCAATCCTTGAGGGAGGCTGAAGATATTATTGCTTCACATGAAGATGAGGATGGTGGCATCTTTCCCTCACAGGAAAGAAAAAACCTATACATGTCTCTTATAGAAAAGCAAACCCAGATCCTGAAGGACAGAGAGGAAAGCTGGAGGCTGCGTAGCCGAGCCATATGGCTCGCTGAAGGGGATGCCAACACTCGATTCTATCACAGATTCGCCAATGGGAGAAAAGCTATTAACACTATATGGGAACTAAAGGATGAACAGGATCATATGGTTACTTCTCAGAGGCACCTATCTAAGCTAGCAACTGATCACTTCAGGAACATTTATAAAGCTCCCCGTGAATCAAACATTCTTGAAATTATGAGAGTGGCTGAGAAATTCCCCAGATTCGTTGATCCGGAGGAACACGATGATCTCACTAAGGAGGTGACTATGGCCGAGCTGGAAGCAACCATCAAATGGTTCAAGAAGGATAAAAGTCCAGGCCCCGATGGTTGGACCATTGAATTCTACATTGCCTTCTTCGACATATTGGCAGACGATCTTTTGAAAATCATTGAACTTTGCAGACAATCTGGCAGGGTCTCCATGGCCATCAAATCCACCTTCATCGCCCTCATCCCCAAAGCTGATCACCCTGCATCTTTCAATGATTTCAGACCCATCTCTCTCTGCAATTGTCTCTACAAGATCATTGCAAAGATTATTGCCAATCGACTGAAGCCTATTTTATCTCGCCACATCTCATCTGAACAATTTGCCTTCCTTGACCATCGCCAGATTCATGAAGCCATAGCCACTGCTCAGGAACTCCTTCATACCCTTCATATTAAAAAGAAAAAAGGCATGATCCTCAAAGTCGACCTCTCAAAAGCCTTTGATAGAGTAAACTGGTTATACATCAGGTTACTCTTGACTCACCTCGGCTTTCCCTTTGCTTTCATCAAATGGGTCATGTGTTGTATTACTGAGGTTGCTTACAGCGTTCTTCTAAACGGGGAGGCCACTCCCTTCTTCACATCGGAAAGAGGGCTCAGACAGGGCTGCCCCCTCTCCCCTCTCCTATTCCTGCTGGTAATGGAAGGTCTGAGCAGACTTATCATATCAGCTAAAGACAGGCATCAACTCTCTGGTATCTGCATATCTGATAATTTTTTCCTTACGCACTTATTGTTTGTGGATGACATTCTTATATTCCTCAACGGAGGGCTGGGTGATATCACAACACTACATAATATCTTTCTACTATTTCAACTAGCTACTGGGATGATGATAAATGACAGTAAATCTACTATTACGACAGTTGGCTGCTCTCGCCATGAATCTACATATGCATCCCAGCGGTTCCCTTTCGCCTCATCCATGCTTACTGACGGCATCAAGTACTTGGGGTACAGGCTGAAACCTCTCGGCTACAAAATAGCAGATTGGACTTGGCTCCTTGCCAAGGTGGAGAAAAGACTCCATATCTGGTATCATAAATATCTCTCAAGAGCAGGTCGCCTTATACTTATCAAAGCTGTCATCGAAGCCACGCCTGTTTACTGGATGACACTGGCTTGGATTCCTTGAGGAGTCTTAAACAGATTACAGAGCATTTGCACCAGATTCTTATGGAATGGACAACAGCCTGGGAGAGTTTTTGCCTGGGTAAAATGGGACACCATTGCCAGGCATAAAAGATGGGGTGGATGGGGTATCAAGAGACTAGATCTGTTTGCTAAAGCCCTAGCTGCTAAACTTGGCTGGTAGCTCCTGACTACCGACAGCCTCTGGTCACGTGTAGCACAAGCAAAATATATCAGACCCTCCCATCTCATGGATTGGTTCCGACAGCAACACAACCCAGGACTCAATATCTCTAATATATGGAAGGCAGTTTTACTCTCCCTTCCGCTCCTAAGGGAAGGCATTACCTGGCGCATTAAGAGTGGACAGGATGTAAGGATTGGTATAGATCCCTGGGTAGGTTGCGGTAACCTGCACAGACTCTCAGATGGCCTTATCAGACACCTACACAACAGGGGCATAACTCATATTAATCATATCGGTGACAATGCAAACTCTGTCTTTCTACAACAGGCCTGGTACTCATCGGCATCCTTGGGCATCCCGGATCAGTGGCAGACAGAATGGAACAATTTTACTGAGGCCCTCACACAAGCTAATATCAGATTGTCAGAAGGACCTGATGAACTCATATGGGCCATTGCTAAACATGGACTTTATACTCCGAAAGAGGGATATCTAAAGTTAATGGAACCATATAAGCCACCGGACATCCTTCCACACTGGAATAAGATTTGGAAACTCCAGGCTGCACCTCGATGTCATTTACTCATGTGGAACATCATTTTTGACAAAATCCCCACTGGTAAAAACCTCTTGAAAAGATCCTTCCACGACCCATTCAGATGCCACCTCTGTTGTTGTGAAGAGGAGAGCACTGATCATCTATTCATCCATTGCACTGTCATTAGATCTCTCTGGCACAGTATATCAACTCAAATACCCGATCTCAAGGAATGGAATGGGACAAACATCAAGGATGCTTGGAGCAATTGGATCAGAGATCACTCTGGCAAGCTCATAAACTTACCCCTGCTTGTTTGTTGGGCTATTTGGATAGCCCAGAATCATATCATCTTTAATAACAGACCCCCTAACTGGCCAACCATCCTGAGCCATACTATTGCAGACTACAATCTCCTTCCTGTGACTGATAGAAATATACCTGCCTGCTCTATTACTCCTCTCACCATTGATAAGTCCAAGCCATGGGCCTTCTTTGATGGCTCTGCACAGGACACAGGATGTGGCGGGGGTGCTGTCTTATATTTGAATGAATCTCACTGCTTTAGGATCCAGATTAAACTTCCAAATGGCACCAATAATTTTTCTGAACTTAGCACAGCCAAACATATCATATATTTTGCAATACAAAATCATTGCAGACACCTCCAATTATTTGGTGACTCCCAGATTGTTTGCAATTGGATAAACTCTGCATCACATTGTTTTACTTACTCTTTGAGAAATATACTTGACGAAGCCAAAAGACTGATCACTTCATTTGAATCTTTTGACTGTCGTCATATCTACAGGGAACAGAATGCAGAAGCAGACCAACTGTCAAAAGAAGCAGCGCATAGCCATCTAGACCAATGGCTGATACAGGAAAAGATTGATGGAACATTCCATCAATATTATCACAGGCCTTATATAGATCTTAACAGGAATGGGTCACAGACCCATCCATAATAACAGACTTGGAAAATGGCATCCTTTTTTGACATACTTTTTGTACAGTTCATGATGACTATTACAGTGCTCTCTGCGTAGAGCAAGCTTTTGGTATTTAAATTTTGTATCTATAACAGTTAGACTCCCTGCGAGGAGATCCAGATCACTCAGGTATTTTTGTGAACTTTGACTGGCCAGCGGCCACATATGAATATGCGATATGCATCTGCAAAATGTAATTTCTTCCTTTTAATAGAAATTACGACTTTTTCCTTATGGGAAAAAAAATAATAATAACAATTTGTATTATAACATTAATTATTACTAATATTTTTATTATTTATAACCAAAAATGTTAATAATATAGTAGTGAATATTTATTATAATACTTATTAGTTATTAATATTATTTTTATAAACTATCATTAATTATAAACTATCATAAATTATTATTAGTATAAATTATTTTAAAATTATAAAAATTATTAATTACTTTGATTATAAATTATTATAAATTATTTATTTTATAAAATTATTAATTATTATAAATGAAATTTCACTTTTAATATTTATTATTAATATTAATTCACCAAAAAATGAAAATGATAAAAACTTAAATATTTGGATAAAATTAATTATTAATTATTAAACAGTCGACCTTCATTTTTCCTTAAAACAAAACAAGCTCACCTCATAACTATTTAAATCTCGCAACTGAGCTCTTCTACTATCAACATTCAAAATAGTCCTGATGATGGATCCCTGTTGGGATTTGAAACGTTGACGGAAAAATGGTTTTTACTGTGGGTTCTCCAATTTCTAAGTTACAAGATATTAACCACAGAGGTCTTAAATCCAAAAGGGACATCATATTGTGACAACAACTGAAGGTCAATATCACATTGAAGACTCCTTATATTTAAGCCATGAGGAGGAAGAAGAAGAAGAGCATGTTCCATCTCTCAAGAAGACAAAAAGAAAGCAACAACAAAGAGTGGATTGACAAGGCCATGTCATCTTGAAGTCCATGCCATTAGTGTCATGTCATGTCATGTCTTGGGTCATCATGTGCCACATCATTTTGTGGATTATGTAAATTCAATATTAGAGAAATGTAATGTAAAGTGGAAGTCCAAGAGTCATGGAGAAGTCAAACAGTCATGATGGTAGTCCAAGAGTCACAAGGAAGGTGTATGGTCACCTCATTTGTTATATATACATCCTCATTGTACAAGCAAGGGATTTTTCACCTTGGCTTCTCTACCAGGCATTTTGGAGGAGTGATTGACTGCTCTAATGCTCCACTATTAGGGCTAGTGGTGTTCATTGTCTCAATATTTCTTGGAACTTTTACTTAATTCAGAAGCTTGTTGAGCCAACACGCTTTCATGCATATGTCATAAATATTGTAATATTGTTCTTTGAATGTTTTTGATGCATGTTGTTTTCATCCGTACTAAGGAAATTGAACTATTTTGGTGGAAGTCAAAGAATCATGGAGAAGTCAATTAATAACGAGGGTGGTCCAAGAGTAACAAGGGAGGTGAATGGTCACCTCATTTGTTATATATATACCCTCATTGTACAAGCAAGGGACCTTTCACCTTGGCTCCTCCTATTAGGCATTGGAGAGGAAGATAGTTGTTTTGGAGGAGTGATTGACTGCTCTAATGCTCCACTATTAGGGTTAGTGGTGTTCATTGTCTCGATGTTTCTTGGAACTTTTACTTAATTCAGAAGCTCGTTGAGCCAACACACTTTCATGCATATGTCGTGAATATTGTAAGATTGTTCTTTGAATGTTTGTGATGTATGTTGTTTTCATCTGTTATGCAACCAATTCACAAAATAGAAGAAGAGATAGATCAACGACTTCAAAATTATCCTCTTCGAGGGGGAAACCTCCTTTACATTGCACAAATGAACAATTATTGGATGATACAAATGACAAGACCTCCTTTATATATAGGAGTCTAAGGGGTCATAGTATAAACAGAGTTGACATAACAATAATAATGTAAGGGCACAACAATAACAATATCGGGCTTTTATAGGGCACATGTAACAATATGGGGACTACATGGGCACAACAATACAATAAGGGGGTTGCACTAATAACAATAAGGAGCTACACTAGTAGCATAGGGACCTAACATTCCCCTCTCCTTTAAAAAGTGTTGTTCTCAATGCTTGAGTAGTTCTGGAAGCTTCTGTATTAAATTCTCACCCTCCCATGCAGAATCTCCAGTGGTTAAGTTCTTCCACTTGATAAGATACTCTTAAATTTGATCAATTTCGTAGCTGTCAGGTTCTTATTTCGTGACTACTTCAGGTTCTAATATGATTTTTCCTTCCTCGTCAAGTTCCAACAATATTGTTTGAAATGGGAGCTTGTCACCTATAACCTTGTTTAAGCATGAAACATGGAAAGCTGGGTGCACTGGGGAAGATGCAGGAAGCTCCAATTTATATGCCATAGTACCAATATTTTGCAACACCTTGCAAGGACCATAATACTTTGGTGATAATTTATCATCCTTCATAGCTTGCTTGGGGGACATTTGTTTGTATGGTTGTAGCCGTAAAAATACCCAGTCGCCTACATCAAAACTTATTTCATTGCGATGTTGATATGCCTGTTGTTTCATCTGATTCTGCGCCAAAGGGAGGTTATCCTTTAAAAGTTGGAGAGATTTATTTTTATGCACGATGTGATCTTTCACTATTTGAATCTTTTTCTTCTTTATATGTCCTTCTATATTGAAAGTGTGAGGAGTGGTAATTCCTGCCAATGCATTACAAGATATGGTCAAATTCATTTCTTCTTTCTTTGGGGTTGGTTCCTGGTGTATATCCTCTTCTTTTGATGTTTCTTGATCCCTTTCTGTCTTCTCAACACACTTATGACCTTTAGTGTATTTTCTATCACAAGTGTAACAAATCCCTTTTGCTCTTTTTTCTTCCAATTGTTGTGGTGTCAACCTTGTAGCTTGTGGGAGGCTAGGAGCAATAACACTTCCATCTTTATAGTTATGAGTGGTCAGCTTCCTTGTTGCCATAATTTTGCTTTCAATTTTTCTTGTCAACGTGATTTCCTTCTCCAATGAATCCGGTTCCCAAAGGCGAACCTCATGTTGGATGTTATCCTTTAAAGTCCCTATGAAGACTTCAATCCTATACTTCTCTTGAATATCATTTACCTTTATATTCAATTTTTGGAAGTCCTCATTGTGCTTTGTCGTTGAACCCTTTTGTTTGAGATTTATCAATTGGCTAAAGAAGGTGTTGCTCTTTGTATCCTCATGATATGTTATCGTTTCCTCCGTGAAAATTGAGAAGGTGACAAGTGGTTTATGGGAGCAAATCCCTATATACCATACAAATTGATTCGACTGGAAATATAAAGATGCAATACACATTTTTTGTGTGTTTTGCACGTCACGTAGATAAAAATATTGCTCCGTCTGTAGTATCCAAATTATTGGATCCTTGCCATCAAACTTCTTCATATCTACCTTTTCGTCGTTAGGAATTCTTTCTTGTAGCAACTTTGTCGAACCTTGCTTCAAACCTTCCATGTCTTTCTTCAAATATTCCATGTTTCCTTTTAATTTTGATTCTATACCATCGATCTTAGCTTCCATGCCATAGATAAAATCATTTATCCTAGCTTTGATTGCATTCTTCAAATCATCCATCCAATTTTGCTTACTAGGTGTTTCTATTTTCTTGATTTGAGTCATTCTTTTTCTTGCTTTTAGGAGCTCAATATTGAAATGATTGTAACTCTATAATTTCGAATCTCCAAGTTCTAAAATTTCATCCTATGGTATCCCTCTGAGTCCTCTTTCCAACCACACATTTTTTATCAAGATTGGATTCTCCAAGAAGGATTTATGCCAAATCTCCCACGATGGCCCAATTATAGACTAGTTTAGTAGAGCGAACTTTTACAAAGTGCCACGTGTCACTGTTTTGACCTTTAGCCCTAAAATGATACAAAACAAACTACAATCCATCCTCTTTCCGTCACTTTTTACTAAATTTCAATCTAAGGCTCAGAGAGAAATTTATGACGATTTTTCCAAGGTCACATGTTTGAGACAAAATTTGGGATCCTACAAAAACCCTAACTTCCTTGGATCATATCTCCAAACATATAGCGAGACAAGATCTGAAATTCATACACAAGGTTCAGTACGATTTCGGCTCAAATGGGCTTTATTTTCAGCTTTTGAATCTTCGTAGAAAAAAATTATAGTGAAAATTCCACAATGACCTGTTTGAAGCAACGAAACCCTAGAATCCAAAACTCTGATACCAAATGTTATGCAACCAACTCACAAAATAAAAGAAGAGATAGATCAACGACTTCAAAATTAGCCTCTTTGAGGGGGGAACCTCCTTTACATTACACAAATGAACAATTCTTGGATGATACAAATGACATGACCTCCTTTCTATATATAAGAGTCTAAGGGGTCACAATATAATCAGAGTCGACATAACAATAATAATGTAAGGGCACAACAATAACAATAGTGGGCTTCTATTGGGCACAACAATAAAAATATGGGGACTACATGGCCACAACAATACAATAAGGGGGTTGCACTAATAACAATAAGGGGTTACACTAGTAGTATACGGACCTAACGTTGACTGCCCGAATGCTCCACTATTGGGGCTAGTGGTGTTCATTGTCTCGATGTTTCTTGGAAATTTTACTTAATTCAAAAGCTTATTGAGCCAACACGCTTTCATGCATAAGTCGTGAATATTGTAAGACTTTTGTTTGAATGTTTATGATACATGTTGTTTTCATCTAGACTAAGGAAATTGAACTATTTAGGTGGCTTTGGTACTTATCTTGTTGAAGGTGTGTTGTATTTTCTTTAACAATCGTTGCTTCCTTGTGAACTATTTCGTTGGTTGATCAAATTCATTCATATGTATATGCTCATGTGCCTTTTCTATATTAGTACTATTACTTGTATTTAAAGGGCCCACTTTTCCCTTCCCTTTTGGTAGAAGGACCTCGATACATTCTGTAGTTGTACATTTCACAAGGCATACTCACTTGTTGATCCGAAATTACCTATGCATGACTCTCTTGTGTTGAACTTTGTAGCCAAGGCAAATCCATTAGAATATATGGCAGTTGGATCGATACTCTGGATAGGGCTCCTACTCCAAATGGTGTGAGGTCTAATTGGGACTTCACATCGGGGAGACCCCCTTGGTTGATGGATTTTCAGCGTCATCAACAATTGACTAACCAACATACTTGTTGTAAAGCAAAAGGTATAAAAAATACATGGAAAATACGTCCATTAAGATACCGACGATCATAAAAAAATTAAAACAACATCCACAAATAGGAGATGGGTTAAATGAATAGATTTAGACACCTTAACCACTTTGATATACCCATCTCTTTTGGCCAAGATAATCATCCTGCTTAAGCCCTCAATGATAACAATGAACAAGAGGGAAGATAGGGGACACTCGTATCTCAAGCCCCTAAAACAAGGAAAATAATTAGATGGTGTGTCATGGATAAGCACTAAAAAGTTAGTGGAAGTAATGCATCCCATAATCCAATTTGTCACCTTAATGTTAAGACCAATGTGAAGGAGGAGTCTAAGGAAGCTCCAATTCACCCTATCATAAGCTTTGACTAAGTCCATTTTAAGGATAAGAGCACTACGTTTTTTGATCTCGATGTAGCGCAAAGCCTCTTGTGCCATCCAATAACATCATGAATCAAATGACCTAGAAGAAAGCCAAATTGTTAAGGAGATAAAGTAGAATAAAGAACACATTTCAATATGTTTGATAATACCTTAGCAACGACGGCCTTGTAAATAAGGTTTCAAAGTGAAACTAGCTGGTAATCATTAAAGGTATGTGGCTTGGAGAATTTGGGGATAAGTGCTATAAACATGCCATTAATCACCCCAGACACCTTCCCTGTAATTCTAGCCTCCTCCACAACACGTAGGATATTAGTCCCAATCAAGTTGAAAAATGCAGGTAAAATTCAATAGTCTAGCCATCTGGACTAGGACCCTTGTCCTTGGTAAACAATTTGAGAATGTTTTTGATCTCTTCCAAAGAGACAAGTCCACCAATCTAGCAGAGTCTTTCTCCAAAAAGAACCGATGGAAATGCTAGATAACCTATAATTGTTTCTGAATCAAACTATCACTAGGATCCCTAAATATCCTTGAGAAATGTGCCTTGGCAAGCTTCTCCAAATCCTTACTAGGAACAATGTATATTTCCCTCATTATCCTAAATGTCCCAAATATAATTTTTGTTCCTTCGATGGTTGGTAAACATATGAAAAAATTGTGTATTCCCATCACCTTCCCTAATCCATATCGCATTAGTCTTTAAACGCCAATGCTCCTCCTCAGCTTTCAAAATGTGTGCTTTCCTTCCTACTAGGGCACACAACCAACTTTTAATAGCTTCTAGAAAATCATATATATATGATTTTCTGGAAGCTATTAAAAGTTATATGTGTGTGTGTGTGTGTGTGTGATTTTCTAGAAGCTAGAAGTTCTGTGTGTGTGTGTGTGTGTGTGATTTTCTAGAAGCTAGAAGTTCTGTGTGTGTGTGTGTGTGTGTGTGTGTGTGTGTATGTGTATGTGTGTGTGTGTATGTGTATGTGTGTGTTTGTATGTGTATGTGTATGTGTGTATATATGTGTGCGTGTGTGTGTGTGTGTGTGTGGGTGTAATGCAAGTATGATATTGTTCCCAATCAAGTCGAAAATGCAACGTAAAATTCAACAATTCAACCATCTGGACCATGACTCTTGTCCTTTGGCAAATTATTTGAGAATGTTTTTGACCTCTTCCAAAGAGACAAGTCCACCCAACCTAGCATATTCTTCCTCCAAAAAAGGCCAAGGGTAATGCTAGATAACCCGAAATATTGTCTGAATTGGACTATCACTAGGATCCCTGGATCCCTGAATAACCCTGAGAAATGTGTCCTGGCAATCTTCTCCTGGTCAATCTTCTCTGGATCTTGCTTGGAACAATGTGTATTTCCCTCATCATCCTAAATGTCCCAAATAGAATCTTTGTTCCTTCGATGGTTGGTAAACTTATGGAAAAAAATTGTATGTCCATGACCTTCCCTAATCCATATCGCCCTACTCTTTAAATTTCAACACTCTTCCTCATCTCAGAGAATGTCTGCTTTCCTTTTCGCCAGGGAACAAATCTGACTTTTAATAACTTCTAGAAAGCCAAATAGTGTGTAGACACACACACACACACTTAATTTTTATTTTTTTTGTTATTAATATTATTGTAAAATACTACATGTCAACTTCATATTATGTATTAAAGGTAGGCATCAATTTTTTTTTACTTATGGTTAACATTAAAAAAAACAAGTCTAATATGAAACATTGCTTCTTAGTACTATATATATATATATAACTTTTGCCATTAGTCACTTCAATTGCATTCCCTTTTGCATAAGATTCGGGTACTAAGAAGCAATGTTAACATTAAGAAAACAAGTCTAATATGAAACATTGCTTCTTAGTACTATATATATATATATATATATATATATATATATATATGGTATTTAAAACACTTTTAAAAATTTTGTTAACTCCAAATAAATAAAGCAGTGAATGGATTTTATTAAAGCTATAGAAATATAGAAATTTTATAGTCCTTAACATTTTAGTATGTGAGAGTTTTAACACATTTTGAAATTCTTTTGCAACTAGTAGACATTGGTGAAAATAAATGTAATTAGGAATTCCTTTACAACTTCTTGACATCATTGGTGAGAATAATTATAATTATTACAATATGGTATAAGAACACAAATCATTGCAATTATTATAATATGGCATAGGAAAAACATGAAGAGCGTGCATAAAACATTTAAGTAAATGAGTAATGTGACAATCATTTTTATTCAAAAAAATTAACTAGGTGAAAGAGTCAAGATTGTTAGGTTAATAGTGGTGGTTTGGAGTATCTACTATTGATGGTCCATGGTATTACATAATAAATATATTTTTAACTTGGGATTGTGCATTGTGTGCTACAAGAAATAATGTTGGTTGTGATGAAGCGACATGATGAGAGCACATAGTGCTAGTAGGTGTGAGGTGAAGTACATGTAAATGGGCACTCGTGTGTAAAGTGGTAAGTATCTGTAAAGTCTTGACAGAGACCTAGGTGATAGGGAGAGGAGCATGTGGATTTTCAATAATCAAGTTTAAAGGAGAGATTGTTAAATAAACTTGACTTTGTAAAAGAATCAATGTTGTTAGATCACAATGAAAGTTTCAGTCAATATTAATGACCCACAATTTTACATAGTTAAATCATTTAAAAAGATCTAAAATTAAATAGGGTATTTAACATATATGTACATGGTTCCATGTAAATGGAAAGAGCAACATTCAACAAACCTCACTACTACGGTGGTTGAGTCGTATAAAATGTATACGGAGTTGCTTTCAGAATTCTTCCATTGGGCACATCAACAGGGCACATAACAAAACAATGGATGAATTATCGAAAAAGGGACTACAGGACACAGAAGAAGGCATGCACATCATGATAAAAATAGGAGCAGAGGAGACAGAAGTAGAAATTCTAAAAGTGTCGGGATAGATCACTGAAGTGGGATAAAAAATGCAGAACCTCATAGCAAATATGTTTATATTATATTTCTGTCTCTTTTTTTAAAGTTTTGTATAAATTTTGTAACTAATTTTGTATAGAAATCATATAAGAAAAAAGTCCATTAGGTATGTGATCTTCAGAAATGTGAAGGATCTGATCCACTTTTCAGATTCTATGTAAAATGCAAAAATGGATGAAGTACCATAATGTTGTATCTTTTAGATTACTGCACAAATGAATGTTAGCATATCTATCAAGCTATGTATATCCCAAGTTTATGAGGACAATTTGTCCATCATAAGAATGTACTGTTTTATTCCATATTAATAAAGCAAACGGTTTTTTCCTGGCAAAAAAAAAAAAAACAAACAAACAAACATATATGTACATGGTACGGTTGAAGAGCCACCTGGAGTTGCAATAGGATTTTTTTTTTTTTTTTTGACAAATGCATTTAAAAATAGATAAAATTAGTCATTTCAATGTCTCAAAAAAAATATAAAATATATATATTTTTTATTATTAGATATTTGATGTAATATTTAAATATTTCAAAACTATTGTAAAACCATCGTAAATTTCTGTATTTGAAACATTTAATTAAAAGTTAATCTATTTTGACTAAAAACTAATTACAATACGTGCATATATAAAAATTCTCCATTATTTTTTATACTTTGAAATTATACATAACCCCCTCTTTATTATACATGTGCATACATATGGTATGTGTTAGTGACTCATCATACACATTTTCCATTGGCATTTAATTTTATCTATTTACTTAGTAGATAGCCTTTAATTTTTTATTTTTTTTTACAATAACAGCTAGATTTTATTTAAGATTCAGCAAAACAGCTGCCGAGGGCTTTAACAGGGCTACTATGTGTTTCCTTATTACAGATTTTGCTTTCGTTTTGATAGGAGGCAAGGAGAGTACATTTAGCTTATGATAAGTACGCTGAAGGAATTACACTGTGATTGCAGATAATGGATTGAATATGCGCTTGATCTGGTTTCAGAGTGGTGTCTTGAATTTGCGTTGCTTTTTCTTGCCGCGTCTTAGCTCTGCTTCCTAGCTTGCAGAGAGGAGACCCATCGCACTGGACTTCCATTGCCGGGTCATCCAATGGCTCATTGCTTGTTTTATTTTGGTTTGTTTGGTGGATTCTTACTTTGTGCTCAAGATTGCAAAGTGAGGTGTCAACATTGCCAGCATTGCTTGCCATTTCATCATAGAACGCAACAAAGGCCTTTTTGCTAACTAAACTAGCCTTGATGATGCCCTCGTGAACCCCCCAGCACCTACCCAACTGATTGCAGAGTGACGCAACAGTGAAATCCAACATAGAGCAGAGTCGAAAATGACGAAGATGTGTTCTGATTTTTTCCTTGTGGATGAGTCTGAGTCTCCTAACAGCTGCCAGCTAATTTTGGTCCAGTCCCGAAGCTCTAGGTGTTGGAGAGAAACCTGAACCAGTGGATTGCTCATAGGAACAGAGGCCCAGTCTTCTCCAGAATTATGGAATGCCGCAGTTCGATTCAATATCATTTACTGACAAAGATCTCCTGCTCCGGATAGAGCCTAGATTGGCTTCCAAGTACGCCTGTGAGTTTAACTTCCTCAGAATATGATAGAAGGAGATTTTGTGAAACTTGGGCAAAACTAACCTGATTTTTTTGAGTGTGGGAGCTAATTGTACCTGAGAATGGTTCTTGTGAGAGTTCATAGCCTAGATAATAAGTCTAGAGTCTCCAAAGACTGAGATGGAAAGGAAATTCCTCTTGATAGCTAGATTTAGCCCCTGCCACAGAGCAAGAGCCTCCACTTTTTTGTTTGTTTCATGCCCCAGACCCCAAGCAAAGCGTAGCTCGGTTGAGCCACTAGGACTCAAGATAACTCCACCGCCACCAGCCGCTCCTGGGTTACCTTTAGAGGCCCCATCAAAGAAAAGGCAGTGATCATCCAAAGCTGATCTCCATTTGATGAATTCTTGTTCTTCCAGACGAATTTCCCAATGAGAAGGGGCTTTAGCAGGAGGAATGGGTCTATTTTGATGGTTTGGAACTAGCTCTTTTAGCCATTGATCTTCCTCACTGTCCAGAATCATACCATTTCTTATGGCGGGTTTGGCTTCTAAGGCCTCACCCAACAGAGCTTTGATCTTAGTGATAATTCTGACCGGATTACAACTCTCCTCCCTAAAAATTCTGTTGTTCCTCTCCAGCCACAGTTTCCAGCATGTGAATTTGGGAATCCACATCCAGCCAGTCTTGAGAAGGTTTTTTTTGGAGAGACAGAACGGGGATAACTTGGCCCAGTTTCTTAGCAGGTCTGGAATATTTCTGGGAAGCTCTATTTTGTCAGGTCCTAACATCAGGACACCCCTCCAAACTTCTTGAGCAAAGGGGCACAATAACAATAGGTGATTAGCCGTTTCTTCATCCGAAACACAGAGAGGGCACTTGGAGGGTCCCTCCATACCTCGTCTTCTCAGGTTATCTCTAGTGAGGATACTTTCATGCGCCAAAGTCCAACAAAAGAAGTCAATTTTAGGGAGAGCAGGAAAATACCAAATAAATTTCCATTGAGTTGGCTCTAGGGAACGTTTGGGACAACCATCATACTTTTGTAACCTTTTGTTGTTGAGTATGAGCTTGAAAGAGAGCCCCACCCTCTTTTGTCCTTAGAAGAGGCTTTTAAGGGAGATTTTCCTTGGAGCAAATCCAATAATAAAGTGGCTTCACCATCCAGCCAATGAGGGACCTCCCCAGATTCCAACTGTCCCAAAGACTTCCTGCATCATCTGTCCAATTGGAGATGTCCCAAAGGGTTTTCAAATTGTTGGCTTGAAGCTAAACTCTGATATTTTCAAGTTCTGCCATCTGATTCAAGGGCTGATCTCCAAGGATCGAATCTTCCCAAATTCTTATTTTTTTCCCATTACCTGGGATCTAGTATAGCTTGTGACTGAAATGTTTCATAGCTGTGAGACAGAGTTTGAATACCAGTGATCCTTTGGTTATTCTTGGAGGCTGGTCCAAACACCTCAAGCGTTGCCCATGAAAATATTTTTTCCACAGAACTCTCTTGCTCCAACTAGGATTCCTAGAAACAATGTTCTAAAGGAGCTTGGAGCCCAGAGCAAGATTTTGGGCTGCCAAATCCCGCATTTGGAGACCTCCTTCCAAGAATGGCTTCTTAAGAGTGTCCCAGTTTACTAAATGGAGCCTTCTTTCATTATTTTTCCCTCCCTCCCACAGAAATCTTCTCAGGAGACCATCCACTTTACTAATAAAGGTTTTAGGGGCTAGTAGAATGGAATTATGATATAACGGTAGACTTATGAGAACAAATTTCATAAGGATTACCTTCCTAGCATTATTCAACCATGAGGCTCCCCAAGCTTGTATTCTGAGTTTTAGCTTGTCTAGCAGGGGCATCCAGTGAGCTACCTTAGGATTTGATTTGAAGATTGGGATCCCAAGATACTTAAATGACTCCCAGGTCAGGGTTCCTTCCATTTCTAACAGCCTTGCTATGTCTGTCAATTCCTTGATTGAGCAATTCCAGCCATAGATCGTGCTTTTTAGATAGTTGATCTTGCTGCCCGAAACCTCCCTATAAATGTCCAGCTCCTTCTTGAAGGTCCTAGTAGAATTTATGCTAGCTCCTCCAAGCAATAATGTATCATCAGCAAACTGGGCATGATTTATGTCTTTAACATTGTGAGCCATCCTAAGGCCTGGTAGAGTTTGGATCTGTTGACAATAGTCTAGCTGGAAGCTGAGCACCGAAGCTTGAATGGCGTAAAGAAGTGGGGACAAAGGGCAACCTTGTCTTAGCCCCCTCGAGGCCTGGAATAATTCCGTTGATCGACCATTAACCAAAGGCGCTATCCAAGGGGAGGCTATGCAGGCTTTCACCCAAGTTATGAGAGCTTTTGAGAAGCCAAATTTCTCCATCACAGAAAATAGGAAATCATGTCTCACCCTATCAAAGGCATTTGCCAAATCTAACTTAATCACCATACCTTTCTCTTTTCGATGACAACTTGAGTGAATTGCTTCTTGCACCAGCACAATATTGTCAAGAATATTTCTCCCTTTGATGAATCCTCCTTGGTTTTCAGGGATGATGACCGGCATAATTTTCTTAAGACGGTTGGCTATTATTTTTGTAACCAGCTTATAACTTGTATCACACAAAGAGATGGCCAGAATCTGTTGAAGTTAGTGGCACCTTTATCTTTCAGAATCAAGGCAAGGAAGGCCGAGTTGGTACTGCCTCCAATCTTGGTACATGTCTGAGATTTCCCGACCATTCTCAGAAGATCTTTTTTAATTGTAGGCCAACAAGTCAGGTAGAACCTTGCTATGAACCCATCAGGGCCCGGAGCTTTATCCAGTTCCATGCAATCCAATGCTTTTTTAATCTCATTCATACTGATCGGAGCAGTCAGCATAATATTGTCAGAATCTTGAACACAATGAGGAATTAGATCAATTGGGTAGGCTTGAGAATCGATAGGAGGGTCTTCTGGGGCCGAGTAAAGATCTTTGAAGAAGGAGTGGGCTGCTCGCTTTATGCCTTCAAAATATTTAACCACAGTGTTTTGGTAGTGAATTTCATTTACTGTTTTGAAGTGCTTGCGTGCTTCAGCTTGCTTATGGAAGTAGCTTGTAATTTTGTCTCCGGCCTGTAACCAAAGATTTTTGGAATTCTGTCTCCATAACTCTTTTTCCTCCCTACTTGCTCTGTGGAAATCTTTTTGCAGCTCTACTTCTTTTTGAAGAAGGATTTGAGTTACATTGGAATTCTCCATTGTTAATTGATGGACTGCTAAACTGTCATGCATCTCCTTTCTTTTGGTGGTGGGCGTTTTCAACCTTTTAGCCCACTCCTTGAGCTCTCTTTTAAGCCCCCTCAATTTTTCTTCCCACACAAAGAAAGGGGATCCTTGAACTTGCCGGTTCCAGGCCTCGGAGACCACCTCCTGGAAACCTTCTTGATGAATCCACAGAGAACTGAATCTAAAGGGAATGGGGCCAATATTTCCATCCAAGGAGAGCTCAAGCAGAATGGGTTTATGGTCAGAGGTGTAGTTCGGCAGGATTTTAGAGATGGCCATTAGACCACAAGTCAAGAAGGAGGATTGGACTAGAAATCTGTCAAGGTGAGCAGCAATGTGGTCGGGGTCTATCCTTTTGTTGGACCAGGTGAATTTCCCAGATGTGGGCTTGATATCCTCCAATTCCCAACCTAATATGAGGTCTTCAACCCATTCTCTAGTTGGGTCCCTGACCAGCGAGCCCCACTTTTTCTCTTCCGCAGCTAGCATAACATTCACATCACCTGCAATAATAATATTTTCTGGATTGTGCAAGAAAATATAGGACTGGAGCGAGTCCCAACAATTTTTTTTCTCAGATGGTGAGACCGGAGCATATAGATTGAACATACTTACTTGATGGCCAGATTCTTTGTGGAGGAGCTTAGTGAATAGCCAATGGGGGCAACATTCTTCGTAAATCAAATCATATTCGAAGCTGTCCCAAAAGGAGGCAATCCCTCCAGAGGCGCCTCTAGCACTGACTGCTCTCCCTTGGCCTTTATGCCATAATGCTTTGCTTGCTTGGAGGAGTAGAAGGTCCTCCAGCTTTGTCTCCTGGATGAGAAGGATTTCAGGCGAGTACATCCTCACAATGTCTTTTAGAGCTTCTTCTTTCAACCTGCTACCTAACCCTCTGCAATTCCAGGAGACGTATTTCATTATTTACTGGCTTGGGAGGTTGTGGCTCCTTTTGGAGCCTGACCATGCTTGCGCCTAGATCTGGTATTCATCATTCCTTTGAGAGTTTTCTGAGAGCCTTGGAGTACATCCAGATAAGTTTTTTCCTCTCTCTGTTTCTTCTTGGACTTTCGACCCCTGGCCGACTTGATAGGAGTGACTTGCGAGCTGTCTGATTCGGAGTCTCCATCTTCTGAATCTCCCTCAGAATCAGATCCCAGACTAATGTGCTCCTCATTTTCTTCTTTATCCCCTTGATCATCCTCTGATGGAGGAAGATTTGATTTTGCCTCGGCTTCTTTCACTTTCTTCGATGGGTCTTATGGTTCCTCTTGGATATCAATGGCATCCGCCTTTTCCCCAGAGTAAGAACCTTCTTTTGGAACTTCTTTGGCTTTTGGTTTAGGCTGGGGCTTCAGCAATGGCCTTGAATTTTTCTTCTCAGTTGGTTTCGGGATTGCCTTGCCCTTTTTGATCTCTTTCCATCCTTCTTCGTCCACTTTGTCCCCTGTTGGAGCCTTTGGGAAATTTTTTTGGAAGTGTCCATGTTCGTGACAGGTTCTGCATTTGAAAGGCAATTGCTCGTAATCCAATTTTTGATAGTGATGCCATTCTCCGACTATAAGTTTTACCGCTTCAGGCAGTCCAGCTTCCAGATCGACTTCCACACAGATTCTTGCACAGGTATATTGGCCCTTGTTATCTGCTTTGTCAATGAAACAGCCTAGACCATTTCCAATCTTCTGCAAGGTGTGATAGCTCCAGCAATGGATCGGAAGATTGGGGAGCCAGACCCAGACTAGGACCTCTTTAGGGGCATCGACTGAGGGATCGAAGTCGGGGGTCCATTTATTAAGATACAGACCCTGATTTCCCATGAAATACAGACTGTTTCTGAATACTAGATCTCGATCTTCTTTGGAGGTGAACTCGAAAATGAAATACCCTCTTCCGACAGCATAGCAGATCACATTGTTTTTCAGCTGAGGTCTCCAGTTGCGTTGGATCTAGTCATCTATTGTTTTTGTAGAGGGCCAGCGTCCCATAAATTATCCTACGAACCTTCTGTCAGCCAGGGCTAGGGCGATTTTTATCGATTGATCTTCTGGTAGGACGATCTCAAGAATTTCCTCCAATTTTTTGATAAATTTCGGGACTTCTGGAGTCAAATGTTTCTTCCCTTTCTGCGTTAGCAATCTTCGGAATTCTTCCTCTAATGAGATTGGCGAGGTGGGAGAAGGCTCTCCACCCCTAGGCGCACTCATGGCGGCGGTTGTGGCTCCTCTGCTATCGCAAAACCTAGTAGACACAGTCGCTGTGCACGACTGATTTTCATATTTTAGAAAAATATCGATATATACATTAGCATTGTTACAACATATTGTTGATTGAATTATATTATTCTTTAATTTTGATTTTTAGCAATTACAATTAACTGAATTATTTTGAAATAGATAAATATCACGTCGGTTTGAACTTTTATTCTGTAATGAATATAAACGAGTCAAAATAAAAGAGAATATTGTGTTTTTTGTAAGTTAACAATAGATATTTATATTACTACAACATTATCAAAATACAAAATAACAACTAGTCTGCTAGACTGGAAACCATACCAGCTACAAAGGTAGACTGTTTTAATACAACCTTTATCCAATCTAGCCATCAATTTCTTCTGTCTATTGATCAGAACAAAAAACTTCCTATTACTAGGTCTTTTAGGATGACGACTTCCATTACTAGACCTACAATTTGTTGAAAATTCAATAGGGCAGTAAGTATGCTAATTCTCTTTTCTTGATAATTGTTTGTGTTACTTTTTCCTTTATTAGCTTTGTTTCTTATTATTATAGTGTGAAATACATCAAAAAACTACCAAAACAACAAGAACATTCACACAATATATAGGCTGCAAGCAAGGGCCAAAAACCCTCCTCTTGAGGGGAAAACCCTTAAATCTCTTATCTTCTTATAGATAGTTCATTTGATGAATATTGTGACCTAGTGACTCAGACAAATACCCTCCAATATCAAGATCAACTCGACCTCCTACTGTAGAGCTGGAATTCTATCTTTCGACAACTGTTGATGCTCCTCTTAGAGACTTCGATCTCCTTCGTATAGCCTTCTCTTTCCTTCACTTGCCTCTTCTTGATACTTAGGGCTAGTGAGACACCCTAAGTGACCTTTGCTTGCATTCTCTTCTCTTTTTCTTCCCAGATCGAACTAGAGATAGTCCTAGCACATAAACCCTAACTTTGTCTTTCACAAGAGAGAGAGAACTAACCCAAACACTTTGACTTCTTTGACTTCCTCTTCGTACCTTCTTCTTCACATAGAATGAGGTGAGTGGGTGTGTCTAATGGAGGACAAGTTCCTCTCTATATATAGGCTCATTTCAAGGGTAGACGTGGCTCTTCGTGTAGGCCAACTTGGTCTTGGAGGTATTTCGACACTTTAAAGACAAAATAATTTTTTCTTTACAAGATAAAATGTGCCCATAGGGTCTTCAATATATGACAATGACTCTTAAACCTAAGACTAACCGTAGAAGCACTCAATGGGTGCTTGATCTATAAAATAAAAAGAACTCGAGCATGAAACCCATGCTCCAATAATAATAATAATTTATTTTCATTTTATTATTTATAAGAGTACATTTCATACTTATGAAGATCGAACCTAGTTACACATTTTTCAACGCTCCCTCTTAACTAGGGAGGTATTCATAAGAGGTACATGGTCATTCTCAATCTAAAGAGATCTCATAAAAAGAGTCGGATTGGTAACCCATCTGTCTAGCATCATATCAACCAACATTGTTACATAACAAGGCCTTGACTAACAACTCTATCCACATGATCAGAGCACAATGTTGGCGAGACCAATGATTCATAGACACCATAATCATTGTCTCTCAAGGTACATACTCCACCCGAGTGTTCACCGAGTATGACCTTCCTTTGGACTATTCTTATCTTGGATATCTAGTCCTCAAAGAATATTGATCCATGACTACTCTTGTCTTGAATTCCCTACCACATTCTCAAAGAGTATCTAATGCCAGATGGTTACCCTATCCTCCATTCTTTCTTCCAAAATGAAGACAAGAATGTAGTGTCTATCTCTCCCTCTCAATAAGGTAGGATACATCAACCAAACCAAGCTTGTCTCTCAAATATACAAGCTTCTTGTTTGGAAGTGACTTTGTCATATGTCAGCTACCCCCTTATCAGTGGAGATATATTGTAGCTGCAACACACCATTTTGTACTAGCTCTCGAATATAGTGATACTTGTTGTTTATATGCTTTGTATTTCCATGAAACACTGGATCTTCAGTCAAACGTATACAATTGGTGTTATCACTAAGTATCATTGTAGGGTTCATTAGTCCTTCAAACAGGTTGGATAGCATCTTCCTTAACCACATTGCTTTGTTGTTTACCTCACAGGCTACAACATATTCAACCTCAACACTACTCAAAGAGATTGTGTCTTGCTTTCTGCTCATCCATGAAACCATGGAGGATCCCAAATTGAAACATCCTCCTATAGTGCTCCTTCCATGTTTGTCACTTCCTCCCCAGTCAGAATTCGTATATCCAATTAGTTGGACATCATTCCTTCTATTATACTTCAGATAATAGTGGATGGTTCCTCGCAGATATTTTAGAATATGTTTTGTTGCTACCCAATGATCATGCTTCGTCTCCACTTGGAATTGAATGAGAACATTTACTGTAAAGCATATGTTTGGTTGAGTGTTCACCAAATACATCAATGAGCTAATAAGTTGCCTATACTTGGATGGATCCACGGGGCTAGATTCAGAACTCCTTAGTCTCTTCAAGTTTGTGATCTTTGGAGTTGTCATAGGTTTTCAATCCATCATGTCAAACCTTTTCAGTATCTCAATCACGTACTTTCCTTGACTAAAATAAACTTCATTAGGTCCTTGCTAGACTTCTACTCCCAAATAGTAATGCATCAGTCCAAGATCCTTCATGTTAAATTCTACTGCTAGTTGCTTCTTACATTCTTCAATTCGACCTTCTACACTTGCCAAGAGAAGATCATCTACATACAGAAGAATGATTACAGGTTCACCATCTACAATCTTAATGTAAAGGTTTGAATCAACAAAGCTTTTTGTGAAGCCTATTCTTTGTAGTTATGCATCCATTCTAGCATACCATGCCCCTGGTGCTTGCTTGAGGCCATATAATGCTTTCTTTGATATGCAAACATATGCCTTCATATATTTAACTTCGAATCCCAAGGGTTTCTCTATATAGACTTATTCATCTATTATGCCATTTAGAAACACATTCTTGACATCCATTTGGTGGATGTTACATCCCATCGATGCTGCCAGAGAGACTAATTATCGAATCATTGTATATCTTGTTGTTGGAGAAAATGTCTCTTCAGAGTCGATGCCTTCAAGTTGAGAGAAGCATTGTGCCACAAATCTTTCTTTATATTTATCTATACTTCCATCATCTCCATGTTTGATCCTATACATCCACTTGGAAGTAACCACAGATTTGTCTTCAGGCCTAGGTACGATCTCCTAGACTCTATTCTTCATTATAGATTGATACTCTTCATTCATGGCATCCTTCCATTCTGGATTATTTGCAGCCTCTTCAAAGGAGGATGGTTATGCTTCTATCAATTTTGTCATGTATGCATCATATCCAAAATATATCTTGGGTTTCTTGCTTTCTCTAAATGAGCATGTCGCTGCTCCATGACCTTCTGCATCAAGTAGTGTAGATTTCAACCAATTAGGTATTTTTCTTGTTTAAGGGATGACCATAGGTTGAACAGGTTCACAGGGACCTTCTTCTTCATGGTGTGATTCTTCTTTCCCTTAGTCAACTTCCTCCTAAAAATTCAGAAGTTCATCATCATCAGGGTCTATGGAGAGTTCCTTTGATTTCTTAAATGTTATACTCTCATCAAATACATCACAACTGACTTCTATGTGGTGTCCATCTTTCATGTAGATCATATAAGATTTTGATGAGTTGCTATACCCAACAAATGTTCCTTCATGCCGGAAGGATCCAACTTATTTCTTTTGTCCTTTGGTATATGGATATATACAGGACACCCAAAGATTCAAAGATGATCTACAAATGGATTCTTTCCAGTGAACACTTCTTCCAGAGTTTTGTTGTTTAGAGATATATGGGGACTTAGATTCTAAATGTAGACAGTTGTATTTGTGGCTTCTCCCCACATAAACTTAGGTAAATCCTGATCGTGTAACAATGCTTTTACACTTTCTTCAAAGGGTCTATTGTTTCTTTTTGCAACTCCATTTTGTTTGGGATTATATGGGACTATCAGCTCCCTCTTAATCCCAGACTCCTTCCAGAATGCTATAATTTCTTTGGATGTGTATTCTCCTCCATTATCAGATCTTAGTATCTTGATTCGTCTTTCTGTAAGGTTCTCCACTTCAGCTTTGAATTCTTAAAATTTTGTAAATACTTTGTCCTTGGTTTTCATTAAGTAAACCCAGGTCTTTCTTGAATGATCATCTATACATGTGACATAATATAGGTGACCTCCAAGTGATTTAGGAGTCACGGGACCACATACATCAGAGTGAATGAGATCCGATTTCTTTTGACGGTGAAGCACTGCTTCCAAATGGTCTCTTGGTATTCTTACCCAGTGCACATCCATTACAAACACATTCATGATATTCCTTCAGATTAGGAATTCCATCTACTATGGAACTTAGATTTGGAAGGATTTTGAAATGTAGATGACCAAATTGTCGATGCCAAATTTCACATGGGCTAATCTCAATGTGAACTAGGGTTTGGGCCACGAGAGATATCAATTTGTAGAGTCTTCCTTCTCGATTTCCAATAACTTTGGCTTGATCTATACTTGAGTCTTTTCCCCAAATAACGACCTTTCCATCAATGAAGGTTATTCTATCACCCTTATATTCTATACTTGAAATAGAAAGTAAGTTCTTGTGCACACCTTAAACAAATAGAATCTTGTTGAGGTGAATGTTGCTTTCATCTTCCAACTTTAAGGAGGTTGATCTAATGCCTTTCACATGATAGCTCTTGTTATCTCCAAGATCCACTGAATAAGTGGATTTTCCTTTTGATAAGGTCTTCAATCGATTGGAATGGCCAGTGATGTGCCTTGATGCACCACTGTCAATTACCCAAATGTCTTCATCTTGGAATGTGCCAGAGAAAGTCGAGAAGAGACCTTAATTTGTTTCTTTGACTGATACCTTCTTTGAAGTAAGTAAGAAATTCCATGCTTCCTTGATACCTTTCTTGAGATGACTTGAAATAATATTGATGAACTTCTTCACTATAGAGGATATCTTCATGATGCCCTTAGATAACCTTAGCTTCGATACCATGTTGAGAATTTAATAGGGAAATAAGTATGTTAATTCTCTTTTCTTGATAACTGTTTGTGTTTCTTTTTCCTTTATTAGCTTTGTTTCTTATTATTACAGTGTGAGATACATCAAACAATTACCAAAATAATAAGAACAATGACATAGTATATAGGCTGCAAACCAGGGCCAAAACCCCTCCTCTTGAGGGGAAAACCCTTAAATCTCTTCTCTTCTTATAGATCTTTCAATTGACAAATACCATGACCTAGTGACTAAGACAAATACCCTCCAAGATCAAGATCAACTCGGCCTCCCATTGTAAGGACTTCAACCTCCTACTGTATATCCAAAATTATGTCTTCCAGAAACTGCTGCTACTTCTCTTAGAGGCCTCGATCTCCTTCATATAGCCTCTCTTCCCTTCGCTTGCCTCTTTTTGTCACATTGGATTTTAAACAATGATGTTAACTTTGTCTTCTCATCGGGGAATGTGAAGGTTACATGGGAAAACTCTACTTACATTTTTGTTTTCTTTTAACGAAGTAACTAAAATGATATAATATATATTATTAAAAGGAGTTGTCTTTAGTGCGTCTTTTTAGACTTTTAGGTGCTGGAATCTGGCAAAAAAATTTGAGGTGAAATCTTGATTTGTGTTATTTAAACTGGCTTTTTTAATGTATATATGGATTCAACACCCTGAAAAACCCCTAAGGCACTTGGATTGTGCAAGGGTTACCCATGAAACTTGTGATTTCAATAAAAATTCCTGCTGGATTTTAAAGAAATTAGAGAAGAAAAACCCATCGGAAAAGCTTTAAAAAATTCTCACTAAAGACAACTCGTTATTAAAATGTTTATTATAATTTATGGGCATAAAATAGATGGTTATGAGTGTATTGTTAAAGCATTTTGTGATGTGATGTTAAGGGTTGGTGTGGCCTGGGTGCGATCCTTGCATGATTTTAACGACTTAGATGCCCTTGGGCCGTGGTTAATATTGCAACGTTTTTTTGTTGTTGTATATTGTTTGACATTATTGCACCAAGAGGCACTCTACAACCCAATATAGGGTGGATGTGTGAGCGTTAGATGTGTGAGCATTATATGTGTAAGTGTTAGATGGGTGAGCATTAGATGTGTAAGAGTTAGATGTGAGATGTGAGATGTTAAATGTGAGACGTGAGATATTTTTTAATTATTATTATTATTATTTATTTATATATTTTTATTTATTTATTTATATATTGTAATTTTGTTTTATATTAATAAATTTACGAACAATTTTTTAGATAAAAGAAAATATAATATACATATCACATTAAAATATATAACATATAAATAGTGCTTATAAATTAACATCCATTTTACCATAACCATTTTTAAATTTAATTAATAAGTCAATAGTTATAATATAAAAATATTGTTAATTATGAATATTTACCATGGATATTATTAACTTCTAAATAGGTTTTTTTACAATACAAGGGGCCAATACCTAGAAGAGAAAGATAGAGAGAAGGATGGAGAGGGGGAGAGGAGGGAAAAAATCATTATACCATGGGTTAATACCATGGTTTATCAATACCATTGGGCATCTAGGATTTACTTTATGGATGTAAGCTTTTAATTATTATGTTACAATACCATGGGTCAATACCGAGAAGAGAAAGATAGAGAGAGGGATGGAGAGAGGGAGAAAAGGGAAAAAAACATTATACCATGGGCTAATACCATGGTTTATCAATACCATTGGCCATCTAGGATTTACGTTATAGATGTAGGCTTTTAATTATTATGTTACAATACCATGGGCCAATACCCAGAAGAAAAAGATAGAGAGGGATGGAGAGGGGGATAGGAGGGAGAGGAGGGAAGAAAACCATTATACCATGGGCTAATACCATGGTTTATCAATAGCATATTCTGTTACTATACCATGGACCAATGCCATATCTTATCAATACCACATGCCCAAAAACCATAACTTATTTCAAAATCAAAATATTTTACAAATACTTTATTTTAGTTTAATTTTATGACATTTTTTAATTAAAGCTAAAAGCAAAAAGGCTATAATTACTTTTGAGGTATATCTAAACCCTCCATCCTCACAGCTACCAAAAATATTCCCATAGAGGATCTTGGAGAAAAGTTGAGGTAGACGATTTTTTCTCTGGCGATTTCGGCAGGAGACTCTAGTTTGAACTGAAACTTGCTAGCTTCCCCAATGGACGTTGTGGAGGGGGTGGCCCCCTCCCCCTTTGGACTCCTCAGTCGATGCCACCTTCTAGTCTCTGGTGGCCTCCCTCCCGAAGTGCACACAACCTTCTGTCACTACTTCCAAATTTATCAAGCGAAATGATGAGGTGAAAAACGTCTCCCTGTCGAATGGAGCATGTCAAACCTCCCTTGCTTATGCGGAGTGAACGCTAATTGGGAAATTCAAGGGTATGTGGCCCTCACCTAGATTAATGGAAGCCTCAATTAAGAAAACCTGGAATCCCATGATAAAGGGCGGCATTGCTCTTTCTACAGTTGGCAATGGGTTTTGCATCTTCTTATTTGAAATCAAGGAGGACAAGGAGGTAGTATTACGTAATGGGCCATATTTCTTTGGCTCCAGAGGGATGTATTTGAACAAATGGTCCCTTGATTTTAACCCTAATGAGGACATCCCTACTGCTATTCCAATTTGGGTCAAGCTTTCGCGTCTCCCAATTTCTTGTTGGAGTGACGATTGCCTTCGGGCTATTGGTAATGGAGTGGGGAAATACTTGGATAAGTCTGAACCAAAAGGCTCCCAATTTTCCTGTGCCAAAATCTGTGTAGAGGTAGATTTGGAGAAGGGCCTGCATGTTGAAATTAACCTAAACCTAAGAGAATGGAAGCACATACAAGTCTTGGACTATGAACAAATTCCATTTAAATGTAGATACTATCATGACTATCGCCACTTTGCCAGATACTGTGCCAAATATGGGAATGATAAAAGTATGGATGCTTCGACTGCTCAGGAGGAGCAATGGCAAAAACCTAAGAGGGCTCCGAAAAGAAAATCGATGTCAAAATCTCAAGGCCTTTTGGTCAACAATACTGCTTTGTCCTCCTCGAATTTGTTCAAAGTGTTAAGCGACGAGGAAATGGAAATGGAGGCTCTCCCTTAGACAAATGTATAAGAAACCCTGATAATAGAAGAAGGAGAACTAGTAGCAAAAATTAGTCTAAAAGAGGGAAGAGGTGAAATCACTCCGCTGAAGACTGTTCCTGTTAGTTACGTTCCCTCGGGCAGCCCGCTCAAAGGCTCGAAATGTTATGTCACTCGGAATTTTTCCCAAAATTTATCCTAGGATGATGATTGCAGTAGCTAGGAATCCAACCCTACGAAGAAAGTAGGGAGACCAAACAAGAGGGTTTAGGGAGAAAGAGAAGCAAAACTAAATAAAAAATTGGGGAATCAACCAGTCATCTCAGAGATTTTGAAAGGGAAAAATGTAAACAAAGAAGGAAAGGATGGTGGTCACTCCCCCTCCACTCTCAAGTAATTAAAATAATATCCCGGAACATAAGGGGCTAGGAAACCCTGCTAAAATCCTAGCAGTTAGAGATATAATCAAACAAGAATCTCCATTTGTAGTGTTTCTTCAAGAAACAAAGTTAGAAGAAGTGGAGGCTCTGAAAGCAACTGGAAATTTATGGAGAGATTGCTCGGGGTCAACTCAGTCCTCTAGGGGAGCTTCAAGAGGGCTTGGAATATTTTGGTTGAATAAGAGATTTACTCTGATTGAAGAAATTAAGACAAAATCTTGGATTATGGCTCTTTTGGAGGAAAATGATACAGGGGAAAGAATTTCCTTCATAAATATCTATGATCCAGTTGTATACAACGACAAGGTCGAATTTTGGGACTCATTAGAGGTGCTAACGGAAAGGAAATACCACATCAATAGCATAATGGGAGGGTAATTTAACATAGTCCTAAACACGTCAGAAAAAAGGGGAGGTTATGTTAGGATATTCCGACACATAGGATATAGTTAAGTTCAACTTGGTCTAGTATAGAGTTAGGTTAGAGTTAGGTAAAGTGTGTTTCTTTACCGTTGTACATTTTGTAACTTACAATCCGACGATCACGATATGTAGTGATCTGACGGTTCACTCTCACCTCGGTATTACCGACACTTGATCCGTGGCTTGACACCCGATTGGTCCATGAGTTCTATTTAAAGCGCATGGAGGGTCATTGTTCGGGAATCCGTGCATGAGAGAAGCTTATGTAAATTTTCATTCTTTGATTAATAAATTGCCTGTAGTACCCACGTTGGGACAGGTCGTGGACTGTTTCCCTCCTTGCACTTTGAGGGTTTTAACCACGTCAAAAATACTGGTGTATTGATTTGAGATCTGGTTGTGAGCGGTGTCCTTTTGGTATTCTTTCTGAGGAACTTACCCTGTAAATTCCTACATGGTATCAGCGCTATTTGAGGGCCGCGTCCATTGGTGATCCAAATCTGAAGCCGGTAGAACTGCCTGCGGCTGTCGTTTCCTAGATCTGTTGTTTCTGACTGCTTTCGGGCCGAGAGGACTGCTCTGTTGCGTTCGGAGCATCTGTTCCAGTGAGGAACCCCTTTCGTTTCACGCGAAAAGGTTTCCGGTAGCCCTAGCTGTGTCATTTTTCAGATCGGGAGGTATACAGTGTTTTTGCAGTTTACTGTTATTTTCTCTTTGCTTATTTCGGTTTCGGTTTATTTAGCTTTTTTTTTAACCGGATCTATACCTTTCATTTCTGCGTATGCTCTTTGCCCTGCGACTCTGTGCGATCTGGGCAAATCAGAAACAGAAAGGAAGGATTTTTCTCATGCGTATGCTCTTTTCCCTGCACCTTAGTGTGATCTCGGAAAATCAGAAACATTGAGAAAAATATTTAGTTTTTCGGCTAAAGCTAACTTTGAGATTTTTTTTTTAAAATTTCTAGTTTTTTGGCTAAAGCTAACTTCGAGCCACAAGGTTCGTTTTTCTTTGCATATTCGTGTTGGGTTTTTGTTTTGTGTTTTGTAGGGAAAAAGAGCTTTCTCAAGGCAAGCACGCAAACCGAGGCCCCCCCCCCCCCTCTCTCTCTCTCTCTCTCAATTTTTTTGTATAGATCAATTGGTTCAAAGCTATTTTAAGAGAGTAGAGGTCTTGGGTTCAAGTCTCCATTTTGTGGGGGCGAATTTTTTCATTCCCGCACATTCGCGCACTTTGCCGGCAACGTCAACAATTTTTTTTCAAAAAGCCATAACTTCTTCATCCGGAAGCCTTTTTCAGAGCCGGTTTTTTTTAAAATCGCCTATTTTTTCGAGATCTATCCATTGGAACACTTACTTTCAGCATCTTCAGCTTAGTTTTTTTTTTTTTAAATGGAAAGTCCATGCCAAGTCATTCTTGACAGCACTAACTACTTCCAATGGGTAGCCTACATGGAAGATTTACTTAGAAGTAAAAGTCTCTACAGAATAGCCACAGACCAAGAGAAGAAACCAAAAGATGAAGACAAGGCTGCAAAATGGGAAAATAGACAAGATCAAGCACGTGGTTTGATAGAGATGTCTATTTCTCCTGATCTTAGATTCCACATTGCAGAACTTGAGACTCCTCATGAAGCATTAGAAAAACTCGCTAAAGTTTTTGGGATTAAAAATGAAATTAGAGCCCATCAACTTGAAAATGAGCTGCTTACTTTGGATCCTAATAATTTTTCTTGCATTGAAGATTTCTTGTCCAAATTCAAGACCCTTAGATATCTCTTGGAAGGTGTTAAAGTTAAGAAAGAAGATGGTAACCTTATTTATTCCATCCTTACTAAGTTGGGACCAGCCTACTCTGTATTTGTTTCCACCTTCCATTCTACAAGGGAAGCTTTCATTTGTCAAGGACAAGAATACAAGGCCCCTTCCTTTGACTCCTTTTGTGATTCCTTAATAAGAGAACAAGAAAAACTCTTACACCTTGGTCTTCTTAATCTTGGAAACTCTTCCACGAAAGCGTTAGCCGCCCAGCAGCAACCAAATTCAAAGAATCCTAAGAAGTCATATCCTCAAAAGAATGGTCCTAAACCATCTCAGCCTCAAAATGAAAGATCATTTCAGCAAAATGATAAGACCAATAAAAACAAATGGAAGAAGACTGATAGACAT
The DNA here is from genome assembly GCA_031772625.1 of Pinus tabuliformis. Lineage (NCBI taxonomy): Eukaryota > Viridiplantae > Streptophyta > Pinopsida > Pinales > Pinaceae > Pinus > Pinus tabuliformis. The sequence continues at coordinate 1,729,130,676 of CM062819.1, read as the reverse complement.
TGTAACTTTTGTAATCGAGATGGCCACTTAGAATCTAAATGCTTTAAGAAGATGGAAGCCTTGGAAGCCGCAATGAAGAAACATAACATCCATGTGGAGCCTACTTCAACTTCAACTTCAACTTCCGGAATGGCACTTTCTGCATGTCATTGTCAATCATCTCAGTCTGGTTATGCATTAAATGTATCTTCTTCTTCTTCTCATTCTCATGAGTGGCTCATTGATTCTGGAGCCTCTTGTCACATGGCCAAAAACCAAGCCATGTTTTCTTCTTTAAATGATTGTAACACCAAAAATATATATGTTGGTGATGATAGATCTCTTAATGTTGTAGGGACTGGAACTGTTCATCTAGACAATGGTCAGTTTAATGATGTATTATGTGTTCCAACCTTATCCTGCAACCTTCTATCTGTCTATCAGATAACTCATTCAGGTGAAGGTAAAATTGTTGAATTTTCACCTCATGATGTTGTAATCAAGGATCTAAAAGATCCTAAACAGATTCTAGCTACTGGTCTTGCTGATGATTCCAAAAGGTTGTATAAGTTTCACAACTTTGGGTCATCAAATCTTCCCTCAGTATTTGTTGCTCATAATGATGAAGTGAGCAAACTTTGGCATGAGCGATTTGGTCACTTAAACTATCGCTCCCTTCAGCATCTATGTAAAGAAAATATGGTGACAGGTCTTCCTATGGTATCTTGCAGAGATGGTGTTTGTTCCGGATGTGTACTCGGAAAACATCATCGGGACAGTTTTGAAAAACGTGCCTCTTGGCACGCCTCAGCCCCTTTACAGCTTTTGCACAGTGATTTATGTGGTCCTCTTCCTGTTGCTTCATTCTCTGGCTGCAAGTACTTCTTAACTTTCATTGATGATTTCTCCAGACGCACTTGGGTATACTTCTTAAAACTCAAGAGCGAAGTATTTAACACCTTTTTGGCCTTCAAAGCCTTTGTTGAAAAACAATCTGGACATCAAATTCTTAAGCTAAGAACTGATAATGGTGGAGAATATGTTAAAAACACATTCATCAACTTTTGCACCGAAAATGGAATTCAAATGCAACATACTGTTCCATACACTCCACAACAAAATGGTGTAGCTGAAAGGAAAAATCGCACCTTAAAGGAAATGGCTAATTGTATGCTGCAATCTAAAGGACTCAGTCTTAGTTTTTGGGCCGAAGCAATTAATTGTGCAAATTATATAATCAATCGCACTCCTACTAAGGTTCTAGAGAATATCACTCCAGAAGAAGCTTGGAGTTCCATTAAACCAGATGTAAGTCACTTTCGTGTGTTTGGAAGTGAAGCATGGGCCCATATTCCAGATGAAAAGCATAAAGCTTTAGAACCTAAGAGTGAGAAATGTACTTTTGTTGGATATTCTGAAGATGTAAAAGGTTATAGACTTATTCCATTTAAGTCCAAAAATGTTATCATTAGAAGAGATGTAAAATTTGATGAAAATAAATCGGCCTGCGAGCCTAGTCCGGCGGATGTGCCACCTCTTCCTATCTCTTCTACCTTTGAAAACATTTCTTCTTCAGATGATGAAAGCGAGGATGATAATCCTCCCCCACCTTCTCAGGATCCTCAACTTCCAAGATGGGTCCGTGCTACTCGGGATGCAGCAGGTGATCTTGCCGGTGATCCTACAGATCAATGACGTACACGTTCTCAGTTTGAAAGAGCCTCTTCTTTACTGGCTCAAGCTCCAGTAAATCATGATCCTGACACTTTTGCAGAAGCTTCAGGCCATCCACATTGGGAAGCAGCTATGAATGAAGAATATCATTCATTGATGACAAATGATACATGGGATCTTGTTCCTCTACCTAAGGGACGCAAACTTGTTAGATGTAAATGGGTTTACAGAACCAAGTATGGACCAGATGGGAAAGTTGATAAACATAAAGCTCGTCTCGTTGCTAAGGGCTTTTCACAGGTTGAAGGCATTGACTACACTGAAACCTTCTCCCCTGTTGCCAAAATGAACTCTATCCGCCTTGTTCTTTCCCTTGCTGCCTCTTTAAAATGGGAAGTCCATCAGATGGATGTTAAATCTGCCTTCTTGCATGGGGACTTGCAGGAAGAAATCTATATGGAACAACCCATTGGCTTCATACAAACAGACTCCAGCCTTGTTTGTCGACTTAAGAAATCCCTTTATGGCCTCAAGCAAGCTCCTCGGGCTTGGTATGCCAAAATGGATAGCTTTCTTTTAGAATCTGGCTTTTCTAGGTGTCATTCTGACAATACTGTCTACACCAAGAAAGTGGGCAACTCTCTTATCATCCTTGTTCTTTATGTTGATGATCTTATTCTTACTGGTAGTGATCCCAACCTTATAAACCATGTGAAGTCCAGCCTTAAAAAGAAATTTGAAATGACAGACTTAGGACACTTACACTATTTTCTCGGTCTTCAAGTCTTGCAATCCCAGGAGGGTATTTTCCTTTCCCAGTCCAAGTATGCTTGTGATATTCTTCGTCATTTTCACATGGAAGACTGTAAGCCAGCCCCTTCTCCCTTTCAGTCTGGAGTCAAACTTTCAGTCTCTTGTACTTCTCCTGAAGTTGATGCTACCTTATACCGTCAACTTGTCGGAAAACTCTTGTATTTAACCCATACTCGTCCTGATCTTTCCTTTGCTGTTGGCCTTGTTGCTCGTTTTATGCAAAACCCCCGTGAAAGTCATTGGAAAGCAGCTAAAAGAATACTTCGTTATGTTCGAGGTACAGTACAGTTTGGGATTCATTACAGTGCCAAAGCAGCTCCTCTGTTAGTTGGTTTCACTGATTCTGATTGGGCTGGTGACCCTGATGATCGGAAGTCTACTGCCGGTTATGTCTTCACTCTTGGTTCAGGACCTATTACATGGGCTTGTAAGAAACAGGCTGCCATTTCTCTTTCGTCAGCAGAAGCAGAGTATCGTGGTGCCGTGGAAGCTAGTAAGGAAGCCTTGTGGCTTCGTCAGATCCTATCAGAGTTTGGCTTTGAGCAGCAGCATCCAACCACACTTTGGTGTGATAATCAAAGTGCCATTCAGCTATGCAAAGATCCAGTCCAGCATTAGCGCAGCAAACACATTGAACTACACATGCACTTCATCAGAAAGCTCATTCATGACCATGTTCTTGAAGTGCAATATTGTCCAACAGATGATCAGGTTGCAGACATCTTCACAAAGGCTCTCACAGAGGCGAAGTTCACTAAACTTCGATATATGCTTGGAGTTCAGGAAGTTGTCACTAAAGGGGGATAAGCTCTAGTGCCTCCTTCCTTCTCCTATTGTGTCATATTTGTAAATCCTTCAATCCTATCCCAAGTTGTTCTTAAGGGGGGATGTTAGGATATTCCGACACATAGGATATAGTTAAGTTCAACTTGGTCTAGTATAGAGTTAGGTTAGAGTTAGGTAAAGTGTGTTTCTTTACCGTTGTACATTTTGTAACTTACAATCCGACGATCACGATATGTAGTGATCTGACGGTTCACTCTCACCTCGGTATTACCGACACTTGATCCGTGGCTTGACACCCGATTGGTCCATGAGTTCTATTTAAAGCGCATGGAGGGTCATTGTTCGGGAATCCGTGCATGAGAGAAGCTTATGTAAATTTTCATTCTTTGATTAATAAATTGCCTGTAGTACCCACGTTGGGACAGGCCGTGGACTGTTTCCCTCCTTGCACTTTGAGGGTTTTAACCACGTCAAAAATACTGGTGTATTGATTTGAGATCTGGTTGTGAGCGGTGTCCTTTTGGTATTCTTTCTGAGGAACTTACCCTGTAAATTCCTACAGGTTATTCGAACAGGGATCCATTTAGAGACGGAATGGAGGAAATAATGGAATGATGGGATCTAATTGATATCAAGCCTAAGAATGGGAAATACACTTGGTCTAATAGATGGTCCATAGACTATTATATCATTTCTTAGCTCGATAGGTTTATACTACATAGAAATTGGCTTCTTAATGTTTTGGACTGCTCTTCATCTATCGAATCACAGGGAGATTCAGATCACTGCCCTATCATGATTTCAACGGAGAATACTAAAAACATTGGGTTGTTGCCTTTCAAATTCAATGCAGACTAGTGTTAATTAGAAGAGGTTGAGAATATGGTAAAGTGAGCTTGAGGTTGCCATGTCCAGGGCTCCCCCAACTATGTTTGGGAATCTAAGCTAAAAAATGTTAAAAAAGAATTGAGGAAGTGGCTTAAAGAGAATTATCAACCCTAGGGAAAGAAAGAAGAGACAAAATCCATGAATCAGAAGAGAATTATAATATGATGGAATAAACCCACGTTCAAGAAACACACATTCAAAAGGAAAAATATCTCTCCACTCAGATATTCAATCTTAGCATGCAAGAGGAAATTTGTGGAGACTTAAATCTCGCAGTATTTGGTTGAAAGTTGGGGACTCTAATTCTTCCTTATTCCATAAAAAATTAATGACTCGAGAGAACATGAATAGAATCAGGGAGATAAAGGCCGAGGCAGGGCATACAATTAACTCCTCGACAGAAATCAAATTGGAGGCTTATAACTACTTTAAATCTCTTCTCAATAAGGATAACATCCCTTTAGAAAGCACCCCGAATTTTTACAGGCTTTGCCTCATGTTATCTCTCTGCCTTCCAATCTGTTTCTCTCTGGTGAAATTTTAGAAGAAGTCTGAAGTGCTATTTGGAATTTGGAACCTAAGAAGGCTCCAGGTCCAAATGGATTCTCTATCCGTTTTTATCAATTTTTTTGGAGTATCATAAAAAATGACCTCATTAATATGTTGAACTAGTGTAGAGTCAAAAATAAGTTTGGGGATGCACTAACTCATCCTTTCTTGCCCTGATTCCAAAAGAGGCCAATCCCACCTCCTTCTCTAGATTTCGGCCTATCTCGCTTTGCAATTATTCCTATAAAATTTTGACAAAAATCATTGCCAATAGAATTAAACCCCTACTCCCTTCCTTTATCTCTGAGAATCAAGGTGGGTTCATGCAGCATCAGAACATCCTCGATAACATCATCTTGGTGCAAGAAGCAATGCATTCAAGCAAAGAAGCAGGAGAAGCTGGAATGATCATCAAACTGGATATGGAAAATGTGTTTGACCGGGTAAATCACTCCTTTCTCTTCCTTGTCATGCAAAAGTTAGGCTTCAGTAATGAATTCATCTCATGGATTAAAGCATGTATTGGTTCCCCTTAGATCGCCCCATTAATTAATGGTTGCCCAACCCTGTTCTTCATTGCCTCTAGAGGTCTTCAACAAGGTTTCCCTCTCTCGCCACTTCTTTATATAATCATGGCAGAAGCCCTAAGTAGTAAATTAGAAATTGGGAGGCTGGATGGTTCTCTCCCGAGTCTTAATATTGCAAGAAATGTTAGGTAAATTAACCACTCTCAGTTTGCCAACGATTCTCTTCTGATTGGAGGAGCCTCCTTGGCGATTGCTTCAAGATTAAAAAAAATCCTAGATTGGTTTCTTCTTCTATCTAGGGGATTGGTCAACAAATTGAAATGTTAATTAATTGGCTGGAACTGGCAAGTGGAAATAATGAAGGCAATCGACCATTTTTTGGGCATCCCTATGGATGCTCATTGAACTTCCTTCAAATATCTTGGGATTCCCATTTCCCTAAAGCAGGCTTCAGGGGAAGATTGGGAGAATGTTCTACAAAAAATAAGGAACAGGGTGCACTCCTAGGGAGTTAGATGGCTCAATTTGGTTGGGAGAGTTACCCTCATCAAATCAGTTCTATCTTCCCTTCCGGTATATTTGGGTGCTAGTCTCTTAGCACCAATCTACATTAATCAACAAATCAGTAGGCTCATCCAAATTTTTTTATGGCAAGGAGGCAAGGGCAACGATCACAAATTCCACCTTGTTAATTGAAATTTGGTTAAGAAACCTAAGAACATGGGAGGATTAGCAATTAAGGATCCTGAACTAATGAATTTGGTGCTGGGGGCTAAATTGGTTTGGAGGCTCCTCTCGGACTCCAATGAGTGGTGGGAAAAGGCCTTCATAAGGAAATACTTTCAAAAAAACCGTCTCACCAGACCGGAAGATAAATCATGGGAAAGGAAAGGATAAAGCCTCGTCATCTCTCATTTTGAACCATCTTGGCTGGCTTCTTGGGAATGGGAAACACATTATTCGTGGATTTGATTGCTCGATGGGATTTGACCCATCCCTTTTAGTTTGGCTGGCAGAGCAAGGATTCTCTCACCTAGCGGCTATCTCTTGTTGGGATGATCAGGGTTTGTGGTGTGGGTGGATTCCTATGGAATTGCCCAATCACCTCCTCTTGCATTGGCATCTTTTGATTGAAAACCTTAAAGGGTTCACTCCAATTATCACAAGAAAACTAGACAACCACGCCTGGATGGGAGGTAAAACCAAGAAATATTCTGTTAAAGATGGTTATGCTCTCTTAATCAAGAACCCCTCCTCCCCCCTTCCTTCCAAATTATGGGGGAAAATTTGGAACGGTGATGGCCTTCCTAAGATAAATATTTTTTGTTGGGAATTGGTCCATGAGAAAATCCTTACGACAAAGAATTTAAAGAAGAGGAAAATTAGTGGCCCCTCCCAATGTGTGCTTTGTGGTAACGTGGAGGAATCTATCAAGCATTTATTTTTCCATTGCCCCTTTGCCATGGAAACATGGAACTATGCTTTAGCGCCTTTGGCTTCTTCCTCCCAAATTGCGAAAGACTAGAGTGAGATGTTTATTCAATGGAAACATAAATCTCCCTATTCCCCAAACTCTTTGTTAAGGCATTGTTGGATGGAAATTCCTAAGTATCTGTGTTGGTCGATATGGCTATGCCATAATCAGGTTATTTTTTAGAACAAGCACCATAATTCTGAAACTGCAACAATCAAAGGAATGACGATACTCTTTGAGGTTATTTCTTCCCGAGGTTTCAAAGCTTCGAACTTGAAGAAGCTGTCTAGCATTGAAAAAGAGTGGCTCAAGATATCCTCTTCCAACCTCAAATCTCCTCTTGCAAAGTCTTATGCTCCTCCAGCCTTCTACATCAGATTGAAAGGGGAAGAATTTGCTAAATGACAAAGGAAAGTCGGGAAGAGCCAATTGTATTTTGATGGAGCGTCGAAATGCAACCCTGGGGAGGCTGGAGTGGGAGGGGTAATTGTTAACCTCGAAGAAAAAATATAAATAAAGTTTGCATGGGGTCTTGGTATCGCGATGAATAATCAAGCTGAAGCCCTTTCTCTTTGGCAGGGTCTGCACATGAGTTTAGCTAATGGTATCAAAGTATTGACTATAATTGGTGACTCTATGGTGATTATAAAAAAATGTGTGAAGCTCCTCGAGAATGAGATCCTTCTTGAAGATGAAACCTCCTCAATCATGGTTAGGAATATATATTTATTAAAAAAATTGAAAAGGTGGAATTATACCATGTGTTGAGGGCCAACAACCACTTGGTGGATGGTCAGGCCAATGTTGGGGTGGTGCTAGAGCAAGGTAGTTTGAATATCAAACAAGAAGTAAAAACATGTCATATCCCCTGAACTATAGCTCCAGGTGGGCGTTGTACTTTTGGGGTACAGGTCTTTAGAGTATTAAATTAGTAGTTAAGATGGTTAGTCCCCTAATGGTCCCTTGTAGCGCTTTGGAAGCTGGGATGGAAGGTAAAGAGTTAAGTCGCATGTGTGGAAACATTAGTATGATGTTCATGTGTGAGGACAGGTGGGAGTTGAGATCTTTGTTACTCACAAGAGTTGCAATATAATTACATCCATAATGAAGGTTGTTACCATCGCTAATCATCCCTAGTTATTTCTGGTGGTGGAGGAAATGGAAGGAAGTTGCATTGACATGACTCTGAATCGTCTAGTATTTATGAAGGATAAGACTGAGAAGAATGTTAGGGTTCAACATGCTATTATATATTGCAGTTGGTTGCGGTTTGTTAACCAAAGGATAGTGATTATACAGAGCCAGATTGCTGCAAAGATTGCCTCTGCGAGTAATGGAAATTGTGAAGCCTCAGGGTCAGGAGGTACAGGGTCAAGTCATGCAAGTGGGGGATGCATCATAAGCTTGGTTGATATCTCGTGTAAGAAAGTCATTAAGGAAATTTTAAAGGAATTAAATGAGAACATGGTAGTTCTCTACGAATAGTTGTCAGGACTGGGCAAAGATATGGAGTTGTTGTACAAGACAATGGAAGGCATGTGCACCGATGTGTTGAGTGTGTAGCAGAAGGTGGAAAACATCAAAATAACAGAGGAAATTTCTACTATCGGGGTTCTAAAGGAAGTTTTCAGGTTTGGGGAAGCCTTGGTCCCCATCGATGTGGTTGTCGCAATCACTGCTGTTGATCGGGATCTAGATACTGGAGAGGATGACGTCGAAGAACTGGAAACAACAATGGATGAACCTTCGGGAGAAGAAATTGACCCCAGTAGCAGCTAAAATATTTCGTTTTAATGTTATTATATGTTATGTCGAAGTATAGAATACTGTGGAGTTTTTTGGAGAGTTTATAGTTATAGATATGTACAAAGTCTTTATGT